>CM053581.1:114607421-114618389 GCA_028627135.1 Pseudochirops cupreus
AGAGTTTATGTCATTCCTTCCCTAAGCCAAATTCCGTGAGAGTAAGGTTGACTCTTTTCAGGGATATTTTTTAACATTACTTCATCACTTCTGGTTATTGTTCAGTTGTGTCCAACTCTTTGTGATGCCATTTGGGGTTTTCTTGGCAAAGATACTGGAGCGGTTTGCCGTTATCTTCTCCAGCTCATTTTTACAAATGAGGAAACTGAGACAAAGTGAATTAAGTGACTTGCCCAGGGTCACACAGTTAGTAAGTGTCTGGAGTCAGATTTGAGCCCAAGAAGATGAGTCTTTCTGACTCCATTCCCACACTTCATTGCTGCCACTGTCTTAAGCAGCTTAACTCCTTTGATTAACTTTTATTAAGCATTCACTATGAGCAAAGCAATACAGATGAAGAGTTGACCTTGGACTCGGGAAGACCAGTTTTCACTCCTACCTCTCACCCATTCTGTCTGTGTGGCCCTGAGCAAGTTCTTTAACCTCTCACTGCCCCAGACATCTAAGACTATAAATTTATTGTATTTATTTATTTTTGCTTTTTGGCGGGGGGAAGGCAAGGCAATCGGGGATAAGTGACTTGCCTAAGGTCACACGGCTAGTAAGTGTTATGTGTCTGAGGTTGTATTTGAACTCAGGTCCTCCTGACAACAGGGCTCTATTCACGGCATCACCTAGGCGCCCCTAAAATTGTAAATTGAAGAGAATGTCCTGAGCTGTACTGGTCTTCACTGGGAGCTCCCTATAGAGGAGAAATCACAGTAAATTCAAAGTATATAAGGCAGTCTTTCAGGTCCTGGGGATACAAAGATATAAATGAAACATGCTCTTCCCTCAAAGGACTTACATGGAGGGTTGGGTGGGTGGGAATACAACTTGTATAGAGATAAGTAAATACAAAAATATATAGGAATTAAATAAATGAGAGACAGTTGAGTGCAGAGGTGTCAAACTCTCAGTCCATAGGTCACAAAAACCAGATTAAAATAGAATTGGAAATGTTTAACAAAATAAGTAAAAATACAATAACATAGATAATGTTGATTTGTGCTTTTCTAAGCAGCCAGTTCTGATCTATTTCTATTTTTAGTTTGCTTCCGCTGCTGTAGTGGATAGAGAGCTGGCCTTGCAGCCTGGAATATCTGTGTTCTGATCCCACTTCAGACACATAATAGCTCTGTGATCCTGGGAAAGTAATTTGACCTCTAGGCTTCAGTTCGCCTATCTGTACGTTAGGAGATTGGATTCAGTGGCTTTTAAGAGCCTTTCTTTCAATCTATGATCCTATAAATACAAAGCAATTTTGGTTTGGGGGAATAAATGAAAGAATCAGGAGGTATCTGATCTGAATTTTTAAAGGGAGCTAGGGATTCAGGAAAGGAGAAAGAGGACAGAAGAATATTCCAGGCACAGGGGACAGCCTGGGCAAAGACATGGAAGCAGGAGATAGATACCTCAGGTGGTGCAGTAGACAGAAAACTGGGTCTGGATTCAGGAATGCCTGAGTTCAAATCTGCTTCAGACATTTACTAGCTGTGTGACTCTGAGCAAGTCATTTAGCATCTGTTTGCTTTAGTTTCTCCATCTATAAAATGGGGATGATAGTATCAGTACTGGGTTACTGTGAGGATTAAATGAGATAATAAATGTAAAGTGTTTAACCCAGTGCCTGGCACGCAGTGAACAATATATAAACGTTAACTATTATTATTTTTATCATTATTGCCATTATTATATAGAATAACAAGTTTGGAGGATAGGAAGTAGGCCAGTATGAATGTCTAATTTACAAATCAACCTTGTGTTAGTCCTTATATTTTTCTGGAACTGAATGATTCCTGGATGCACTAACTATTGAGGTTCCACAGTAATTTTGCTAAAGTGTAGCAATCAGCCTAGTCCTAATATATCCATGTTTGCAGAGTAGTCAGAGGCATAGAAAGTCAGAGATGGATATTTATCTATGAAGCTATCTAATCTGTGTTTTGCCAGTGAGGAAATCAGGTCATGGATGTTGACCCCTATTATAGTCCTGGTAGATAAGGGTACCGCCATCCGCTATAGCAATTATGGAGCTAAAGTAATAGGAGCTCTTTGGAAAGAGAAGAACATATAAAACCATCCCCATTACCATCAGGCCAAATTAAGTCAACAAACATTTATTAAGCACTTACTGTGTATGTTCCAGGCACTGTGCTAAATGCAGGTGATACAAAGATAGAGAGAAAGATCATCCCTGACCTCAAGGAGCTTACATTCTAATGAGGGAAGATAAGGCATAAAAGGAAGATGAAAAGGTGTTGGTATAGGAGAGTTCACACAGGTGGAAGAGAAAGTCTGGAAAACCAGGAATTAAGACAAGATGGTCCAGGGTGTCCTCTTTAAAGCTGAAGTTCTGGGAGGAACTAGCCAAGCAGAGAAAGAAGATGCAGAGGCAGAGGGTACTTCCCTTGTTAGAAGTTCAGGGGCTGAGTGAACTTCCATGGTGCAGAGGTTTCTGAGTTATGGGTGTGGAACTCTACATATAATCAGGTCTCGATTATTTCTTGGCCCATATGCTATACACCAGCCTAATATTTGCAGCCTTAGTCCCCATCACTGAGCAGGATACTCCGTCTCATAGAATAAGATCCCATTTCCAGTCTGAGGAACCCATAGAGTGTGTTAGTTCCTAAACCAGATGGGTGGATTATTCAGGGCTTTAGATACTCATGCAAAGGCTCACTTTGACTTGTGTAGAAGCTGGTTTTGTTACCAACACTGAACCACCTACTCTACTGCACAAATAAGCACAAACAGAAAAATAAACAGAAATCAGGGGAATTCTGGGGGGAATGGCATTGCGTTTGATGAGACACCAATGAGGGAGCTTGTTCATGTCAAAAACAAGATTATAGGCATTTCAGGTCACAAATGGAAGCACTAAGGTTAACGGTTCCCCTTCCTCTGTGCTTTGCAGTTTATGAAATGCTTTTCATATAATTCTCTCATTCAGCTCTCATGCAGTGCAGTCAGCATTGTTGTTCTTGCTGTTCAGTCGTGTCTGACTGTTTGTGACCCCATGTGGAGTTTTCTTGGCAAAGATACTGGAGGGGTTCGCCATTTCCTTCTCCAGCTCATTTTACAGATGAGGAAACTGAGGCAAACAGGGTGATGTGACTTGCCCAGGGTCACACTACTCGTAAGTATCTGAGGCTGGATTTGAACTCAGGAAAATGAGTCTTCCTTACTCCAGAACTGGCACTCTGCAGTGATGTCATTTTGGTCCTCTTTGAGAACAAAGGACAAAAACCAACCATCTGTGCATGTTTGGCATATAATAGGTGCTAGATAAATGCTTGTTACCTTACCCTTTCCTTCCCTATTTGAACCTAAGTCCTCTGTCTCTAAATGCATTTCCCTTTCTATTACTCCAAGGCAGCTAGGTGGTGTAGTGAATAAAGCACTGGGTATGGTGTCAGGAAGACCTGAGTTCAAATCCAGCCTCTGGCATTTTCTAGCTATGTGGCCTTGGACAGGACTCTTAACCTCTTAAGTCTCACTCTTCTCATCTGTAAAATGGGGATAATAATAGCACTGGCCTTTCAGGATCGCCAAGAGGATCAAATGAGGTTGTATTCATATACATATGTGTGTATGTATATGTGTATGTATGTATGTATATGTATATAAAATTATATTCATAATTCATTATATTCATAAAGAAATTTAAAGTGCTGTATAGATGCTAACAATTTGATGACGATCATTGTTATTATGGTTATTATACCAATACCATTTGAAAGTCATTGTTTTAAGGTACAAAATACCTCTGACCTATATTTTACATGTGCAACTGTTTTAATTCTTTCACCTCCATTCTGACTTCCTGACTCTAAAAGGGTGTAGTAAACACTTTCCTTCCCCCTTGGTTATTCTCTAGGGTTTCTTCTTTATCTCTCTTCAGTAGGAGACAGCAGAATACTACGAAGTAGTGTTGGATATGAAATCAGGGTTCAAATGCTGCCTCTGCCCCTAGCTTGCTGTAAGAGCTTGGCAAGTCTCTCTCCCACTCTGGGCCTCAGTTTCTCTTGTAAAATGAGGGAGGGTTTAGATGAGGATTTTGATTTTTAAGGATTTCAAATTTTTAAGATTTCCACTCTAAATCTGTGATCTGACTGGGCTTCAAAGACTGTGATCTTCTCATGCTGATTTTAGAAAAACACGGAAAGACTTGCATGAAATAACGAAGAGCGAAATGAGCAGAATCAAGAGAAGGTTGTATACAGTAACAACGCTATTGGTTTTTTTGTTTTGTTTTGTACTTAAAAGTATTTTATTTTTTTCCAATTACATGTAAAGATAGTTTTCAACATTAACAATATTGTTTTAAGAATGACTTTGAGTGACTAAGTCATTTTGACTATTGTAAATACCGAAATTAACTAGAAAGGACATATGAAGGAAGATGCGATCTGATCCAGAGAAAGATTTAATAAATAGATTTATAGAATGGTTTTACACATACACACACACACACACACACACACACACACACACACACACACATACACACACATTTGTGTCTAGTGGTAGGCATCTCTAGGACAGAGGAAGGGAAAAAAAGGAAAAAAAATTACATGATAATAAAAGGAATAACAAGTTATACATAATAGATTTGCAATTTCATGTACAATCATCTTTTTTCAAAAAAATTCTACTGCATTAGGGAAATGTGTGCTTTATTTCCTAAATTAAAAATAAAATAAATAATTTTTTTAAAAAGTCATATGAACATGAGAATAACTCCACTGGGTCTGGTATTAATGAATTGTCACCAAGTTTTATAGTTCTTAGTGAATTTGCTAATTAATGTTTGACTGAGAAGAGATTCTAGCCTGGTTAGGTGCTTCCCTGACTGGGAGGATTAGTCTATGTAGCTTTAAGCTTGGAAAGTTTCTGAGAAGTCAGAAAAAGAAGAGAAAACTTGGAAATCAGGACACTTGGAGTAATAGTGGACAGAGAAAGAATGAAGCAGGGGCCTGACAGTAAGTTCAGAAGACAGGAGAGGTTGATTGAGGGAAATGTCATGGGCATAGTCCAGGGGTCCTGAAGAGTTGGGACTCATGTAGTTCTGAAGAGTTGTGACTCATGTAGTTCCGGAGAGCAGTTTTTAACTTTAAGCAAAAGACAGAAGTCCGGGGTCCAGATAGAAAGGCCTTTGTTTTCTTGTGGACCAGAGGAATGGCTCTGGTCTCAGACTGGCCAGAAAGTGCAAGTGATGGAGCAAGGAAGGATGAAAGAAGTCTCAGCATGAGGACCTGTCTCAGATGGAGCTGAGCCAAGCTGGTGTTTTGGGAAGTTAACCTAGATGAACCAGAAGAGATGGAATAACATTGTCAAGTGAAATTTCAGGGAGTCATTTGAATCTATGTTTTGGTGACTGGACTTCTATACCTTAAAACTTCCTCTTCCTGAAGCATATACCTCTTGACAGAGATCTAACAGACTAGAGATATAGCATGAGATCCACACTCTCAGACATGGTGACTGGGTTGGTTTGTTTTACTAGACTATACATATTTCTTTCAAGGAAAAGCGCGTATTTGGGGAGCAAGGCTGAAAGGTTAGTAGTAGTGATAGAGTTGCAGAAAAACATCAATAAAACATTTTAAAATGTACATAATAAAACAAAAATGCAGAAGGTAAAATCAATATAGGAGTTTTATTGTTATTCCATCATGTCTGATTCTTCATGACTCCATTTGGAGTTTTCTTGGCAGAGATACTAGAGTGGCTTGAGGGAGGGAGGGAGGAAAGAAAGAAAGTAAGAAGGAAGGAAGGGAGGGAGGGAGGGAGGAAGAAAGGAAAGAAAGAAAGAAAGAAAGAAAAAGAAAGAAAGAAAGAGAAAAAGAAAGAAAGAAAGGAGGGAGGGAGGAAGGAAGGAAAGAAAGAAGGAAGGAAGGCAGGAAGGAAAGAAGGAAGGAAGGAAGGAAAGAAGGAAGGAAAAAAAGTAAACAAGCATTTATCTAGTGTCTAGTATGTGCCAGGCATGGCTAAGCACTTTCTAGATATTATCTCACTTGATCCTTATAACAATCCTGGGAGATGGGTGCTACTATTACAGTTGAGGAAACAGGCAGGTAAGGGTTAAATGACTTATCCAGGTCACACAGCTAGTAAGTATTTGATGCCGGATTTTGATTAGGGTCTTCCTGACCCCAGGCCCAGTGCTCTACCCAGGGCCTCTGGAAGATAACTCATTGAAATCCCAGCTGCTCACAATTACATAGCTCTGCCAGGTGACCTTGAGTAAGTCCCTTAATTTCCCTGGATCTCAGTTTTTTCATATGTAAAATGAGTTAGAACTATATGACTTCTAAGGTCTCTCAGGTCTGGATCTATGATCCCTGATTCTCACATCTAAAGCTTCCTACTTAGCTTACTGCCTGGTCAGAGCAGGGAATGGATGACTGATGGACATGTGTGACCAGCACATCTGTCTGTGATCATTGTTGCCAGGTGCCCATGGGAGGGAGGATTAGGGGCTGCCATTTACTTACCAAAAGAATCCCCCTGAGGGCATATGTAGCTCCTGCCTTCCCTAGATGCTGTGTGAGTGGGGAGCCATTCAGTTTGGTTGTTCTTTCAGAGCTTACATCACCCCAGAGAAGCTGTCATATTATTCATCATTCAAAGTAGGTGAGTTGGGGTCAGGATCTCTCTTCAAACACAACTGACAAATTCCATCTGCCTTTTTCTCTCCTTTTTAACAATGTGTAGGTTTAAATGAAATTCATGGTTTTAAAGCAGAGGGCTTCTAATCATATAACAGCCCTTCAGATATTTAAAGATCATGACCATGTTTCCTTCTCCCCTACCCCCAACAAAGTTTTATTTTTTTCCAGGTTAAATAACCCCACTACACTTAACTATTTCTCCATGGTTACCATGGCCTTAATTATCCTGGTTGCGTTCCTCTGGAGGCTCCTCTTTTTGTCAATATCCCTTTTAGAATGTGGTGCCTATTTCTCTACAGATAATGTTGGATTTTTAAACAATTGGTTAGTTTTGCTGAACAATTTTTTTCCATTATTTTTTTTCTTCTTTGTTATAAGAGATGACTCTCTGAAAGGCAGGGGAGAGATATTGAGAAATGTAGGTGATCCCATCCTTAAATCATTGTATAAATATGTAAATTGTCACTATCCCTTACTACCTTCTCCAAGACAATGAAGTCATTTCTTGTCTCTCATGCATTTTCATCTTAGCCTCTGAAAAGGTTCCTTCCTATGTGCTTGTAAACATGCTTGGGTCTTTCCAATCCTCAGAAGACTTTTTTCATGTCTTTCTTCTTTCACTTAGCTACATTCTTATCCATCACCTATCACAAGAGGAAGTCTTTTGTAGTGGAGAGCACACCTGGATTGAGAATCAGGAAGCCCTGAATTAAAATCTTCCCTCTATAACTTACCTCTGACCTTTGATAAGTCCCGTAACTTCTCTGTACCTCCATACCTCCACTATAGATCGTGAAGGTCTGGACTTGATGGCCTCTGAGGTCCCTTCCAGCCCTAAAACTATGATGCTGTGACCTCTTCTTTAGGGAAAAGGTTGTTGAGATGTAGATACTGTTTTCCATTTCCTTTTCTTCCACACTTCTCTTTGGAATGTGGCTGATATCATTACCACTTTAAGGAAACTTCTCTCTCAGAGATCACCGATGACCTTCTCACAACCAAACCCACTGATTTGTTCACAGTCCTTGCCCTCCTGGACTTTTCTGCAACATCCAGATACTGTTGATCACCCTCATCTCCTCTTAACTAATCTCTTTTCACTTGGCTCACAGATGCTACATAGTCCTGATTCTCCTGGTTACCTCTCCTTGTCCATGCTGACTCTTCAGTGTCTCCTTTGCTCCATCCTCCAGATGCCTTAAGGTGGACCTTCCCTAAGGTCCGTTGCTCTAAACACTTTTTCTCTATACTTGGTGATCTTAAGTTCCCACATTTTCTACTCTTGAGTGGCTTAGAAATCTTTATCTCTAGTCCTTCCCTTCCCCCTAGCTCCAGGCCCTAATCTCCAGCAGACTACCTACCAGACAGCTCTATCCACTAACACCTCCAAATTAGTGTATGCAAAATTGCACTTATTTATACCACCTCCCAAATCTGTTCCTCCTTCTAATTTTATTAATTTTGTTAGTAGAACTACCATTTGTCCATCAGAATCCTCCTGTTTGAAAATTTGATGTAATCTTTGATACTTGGCAGAGATGGCTCAGTATGGTGGGAAATGTGTCGCCATTGGAGTGGGAAGACTTGGGGTCAAATCTTGATTCTGCTAGTCTGCTAGGTGGCACAGTAGATACAGGTCTGGGCCTGAGGTCAGAAAGGACCAAGTTCAAATCCAGCCTCAGACACTGACTGGCTGTGTGACCTTATGCAAGGCACTTAACCTCTCTTTGTCTGAGTTTCCTCAATTGTGAAATGGGAATAATAATATCTACTTCACAGGGTTGTTATGATGTGTCAAATGAGACAATATTTGTAAAGTGCTCAGAATAGTACTTGGTTTACAGTGGGTGCTATATAAATGCTTGAGTAGCTAGGTGGTGCAGTAGATAGAGTTCTGGGAAGCCCCAAGTTCAAAGCTGTCCTCAGATACATCCTAGGTGTGTGACCCTGGGCAAGTCACTTAACCCTGTTGGCCTCAGTTTCCTCATCTATAAAATGAGCTGGAGAAGGAAATGGCAAACCACTCCAGGATCTTTGCCAAAAAAAAAAAAACCCCTAAAGGAGTCAAGAAGAGTCAGACATGATGAAAATGGCTAAACCAGTAACAATATAAATGCTTATTCCCTTTTCTTTCTTCTTCTATACTTGCTACCTGGTTGACTCTGGGCAAGTCACTTAACCTATGTGGGGTTCAGTTTTGCTCATCTAAACCACAAAGGCATTAGATTAGAGAAGTTATAAGGTCCCTTTCAACTTTAAATCTATTTTAAAATTTTTATTTTATTTTTCATGATCAATCTGTTTTACCAGATCCTGTCATTTCCAATGTCGTATCTCCCATATAGAGATGCTCTTGTCAATTTTCAATGCTGCTGCCATGTATTATTTGCCAAAATATTTGGTTAAGGACTGGGGCACATTTTATAGATGCATCGATTTAGGGTAACAAACTCCTGGACATCTGGGAATGTGTGGAATCAATAAGCCCTTATTAAGGGTCCTCAGCTCTTTTCTCTCTGCCTTTGACAAAACAATTTCATTGGTGGTAACAGGAGCCAGATTACAGGGGGCTAAGAAATAAGGTGATAAGTAGAAAGCGAACAGTGAGTACAGACTTCTCTTTTTCAGAAGTTTGTCAGTTAGGAGCAGGAGAGAGAAAGGATGATACAGAGCTATAATTTGAAAGTCCTCCACCTTAGATCAACTCAGTTTGGTCAGGGGTGGGGAGTGTCTAAGGTATGAGCACTCCTGATTATGATTCAGGTAGAATGTAGACCGAGTTCAAGAGAATTAAGGAGGATAAAGACATAAGAATCCAAATGATTCAAAAGGGTGATAGGGTGGAAAAGAAGACTATGAATCATATTGGGGGCAGAGGGAGAGTAGCCTGCAGGTTCACAAATGACAGCAAGAGGGATGTGAATGGGACAGAAGGAACTTTAAAGGAGGAGAGGTAGCTGCTGAATTATGGTGATGAATAGAACGTCTGAAATTGGCAGTAGGGAGGGAAGGGTATAAGTTTTACTTCTAATCTGTTTCAGGGAGTGTGAGAAAAGAAGCAGCCAGACTTGAAGAAGATACAAAGAAATATGGAGTAATTAGGGAGGAAACTAGATTTTACTGCTCAACAGAAGGTGGAAGGAACATGCAAGGAAGAGGTCAACCCTTCTCCCATTTCTCCTTCCTCCATCAAACTTGAATAGGTGTTCCTAGGCCAGAAGGCAGAGAAAGTCAGATAGAAAGAAAAGAATGAGGACCATCTTAGGAAATGAGAGCCCACAGCCTGGGAAAGGAATCAGGATAGCAAGATCAAGGTAAGGTCTTGTTTAGGATAGAGGAGACTTGAGTATATTTGTAGACAGAAAGAAAAGAGCTAGAAGAAAAGGGGCAGAAAGAAAGATTGGGAATGAATAATATCACAGAGATTTGTTCATAGTAGGTGTTCAATAATTTGGGTACAAATGTTCAAATAGAGGATTTTGCCTTGGCTAGAAGGAGAGTCCCTTTGTTCTCTAAGACCCAAGGGCAGAAGACTTGGAAGTTTAGGCAAAGAAAGAATTTGAGTTCTCCCATGGCCTTAATCTTCTTAGTAATCTGGAACCTGGGAGAGAGTGTAGGGGTAGGGTTGTGAGCTTTAGGAAAATGACAGTGTTTGGATCAACCATTATGGGAAGGGAATATGATAAGGAGTCAGAGATTGCGATTTCTTCTTTTTTTTCAGACGGGTAAATAGCATAGCAATTCTCAGCTTCACTTACTGACATCTAGTGGCTCACCAAGTTAGTTGCAACCAAGTACAAGATTTTCCAGGAGTCCCACTAGAAGCTGTATGTAGCCTGTGGCCTATTGATCTATGAAGAGATGCTTTTGAAGTACTATGTTTTCTTTCTTCAGAATTCCAAATAAATGTTCACACAAGATGAAAAGCATCATTGTTCTTTTTTCCCTTTCATGGTTTGAAAGTGACATCTGTTGGAGATCAGCCCTCAGAGGAGGAAGAATTAGACCTTCTTTGGTGGTTTGTTTTCCTTATGAAGAATTTCCCTCTGAACTCCTTTATTGCTCTTTTCTTCAGAATTACATGACTTCAGGTGTTAAGGACCATCTTTCTACACTCCACTTCCAACTCTGCTGATTACAAAAGAAACTTTTCCATTATTTTTCTGGGTGATAAACAGATTCCTTCTGTTTAATTAGTTCTTTCTAAGAAAATACAATGGGGGTGGGGCGGGGGAGACGGGGGGGGGGG
>CM053581.1:114618489-114641728 GCA_028627135.1 Pseudochirops cupreus
AGCAATTTGATATAGATTAGATATATATACACATATATGCATATATATGATATAAATTTATATATACAAAACATATTTCCATATTAGTCATGTTGTGATACAAGAAACTGACCAAAAGAGAAACACACATACACACCAAGTGGAAATAGTATGCTTTAATCTGCATTCATACTCTTCAGTTTTTTCCTCTGGTTGTGGATATCATTTTTCATCATAAGTACTTTGGAATTGTCTTAGATCATTGCATTGCTGAGAATAGCTGTGTTATTCATAGTTGATCATGGCAGTGTTGTTGTTACTGTGTACAATGTTCTCCTGGTTCTGCTCAGTTCACTTTGCATCAGACCATCTAAGTCTTTCTAGGTTTTTCTGAAATCGTCCTGCTTGTCATTTCTTATAGCATAGTGTTATTCCATTATATTCATATATCACAACTTGTTCAGCCATTCCCCAATTGATAGACATCCCCTCAATTTCCAAAGCTTTGCTACCACAAAAAGAGCTGCTACAGATATTTTCGTACTTGTAGGTCCTTTCCCTTTTTAATGATCTCTGAGATAGTAGTGGTATTGAAGGATCAAAAGAGGTACATAGTTTGATTACCCTTTGGGCATAGTTCCAAATTGCTCTCCAGGATAGTTGGCTCAGTTCACAGCTTCCCCAACAGTGCCTTAGTGTCCCAATTTTCCCACATCCTCAAGGAGTACAATACTTTTGGTTCAGAAACATCAGTGCCATCAAGGACCTGAATTATCACTGGGGAATGGAATAGGAAGGAAGGGTGGAAAGTTGTCACACTTCTGTTGACTTGAATCCCTCTACAGAAACTTGGGAAAATATCTTCAAGAGATAGCTCAGTGGGCTGGTACTAACTTTGCTCCTACAAACTTGGTGGCTATAAAATAGCAAAAGAAAATTGTATATGAGAGATCCAATTCATATTAAAGACAGTAAGTTATAATAAGTGAAAAAGTCTTGGCAATTCTTCTTCTACAACACTTCTCACATCTGTCCCTCCTGCCTTCTTTTACACACACACACACACACACACACACACACACACACACACCCCTACCACTCTTGTTCAAGTCCACATTATCTCTTGCCTAGACTATTGCAACAGCCTTCTGATTAAACTCCCAAGCTCAAATCTCTATTCTCTCCAACCCATCCTCCACACAGCTTCCAAAATAATGCATGAACATAGAAATCATCATGCCTCTGCTTGAGGACTTTCACTAGCTCCCTATTATATCTAGTATAAAATTCAACTGCGTCATATCAGCATATAAAGCCTTTCCCAACCTGGCTCCAGTCTATCTTTCCAGGTTTAATTCACATCACTCCCATTATGTATTCTACTCCAGTCAAACCTCCCTTTCTATAATCCTCTGAACTTACCATTACATCTGAACTTTCACATAGGATGCCCCCATATGCATGGAATGCATATACAAACACCTTGTAGAATCTTCTACTTCATTCAAGATTCAGGTTAAGTGTTATCTCCTATAGGAAGTCTTTCCTGATTATATCAGTCATTAGTTTGCTCTCTCCTGCTCAGATCAGTGCATTTTTACTTTTCTATGTACATGTTGCATCTCCTGTATAGACTGAAAGCTCCTTGAGGACAGGAAATTTTTCCATTTTTTGTCTTTATATTTCTAGCATGTAACATAGTACTTTGATATAGTAGGTTCTTAATATTTGTTTGAGATGTAATTCCCTTGTAAGTTCATAACTCTATCAACTCTGTCATGACTTACCTGCTGAGTGATAGTAAACATTTTTAAGCATCTACTACAGTCAAGGCACTGTGCCAGGTACACCCATCAGAAAGCAAACTCTATTCTATCAATTACATGAAAATCTTGAGCTTTATTCACTTATAACATGGTGGAAAGCTAATACCAACCAGAAATCCTTTGTTTCAATCTATCCTTGACATGAAGGTTGGGTATCCTTCCCCCAGGGGACCATTTTAGTTTTGTCACTTAATCTCTCTGAGCTCAGTTGTTCTCTGTGAAAAAAATTGGGATAATGGTAATTGCAATAACTATCTGATAGGATTGGTGCAAGGGGCTGTTTTATAAACCTTGTTAACCTTCTTCTTTTTGGGGGAAAGGGAAGCGGCTTCCAGATAGGGAATTCTTGATGAGGAAAACTTCTAGGCATGCAGATCAGTAAGTATCCTGAAATTTAGACTTGAGAGAGTTGACAAGGACACTGAGTTGAAATGACTTGCCTAGGGTTACGTAGCCAATATGTGACCCAATTTAAACTAATTCCAAGGCCACTCCTCATTACCATGTTATGACTCCTTTTATAAGCCCTTAAAGAACTACAAAAAATTCTATAATCATGTTTTATCATGATGACAATAACTCAAATAGATTAGACGGTACAACATTCTCCAATGCCAATTTACTCTTCATAATTATTTGGGGATCATTTAAATAGGATCAGGTGCCTCTATGTTTCCCAGATACCACCAAAGGGTACTGACACTTGGGGCCAGCTTATAATTTTTCCAAGCCAGTTTGAAAAAAAGAGGAGAAATCATAGATTTATAGAAGATGAGTTGGAAAGGAGTTCAGGTTTTTTTTTTTTCCCTTAAAATCTAGTCCAAACTTCACCTATAGCACCCCCAGCAAATTGTCATCCATCCTCTATCTGAAAAGCTATAGTGATGGTAAACAGCTTCAACTTTGGGAGAACTCCTAATTTGGAGGAATTTTGTTCATATCAAGTGAAAAATCTGTACCTTTGCACCTTATGTTGTAATTAGTTTTGATGCCAGACCAAGCAAAACAAATTCAAGTCCATTTCCAGATAATAGCCCTTCAGATTTCAAACACTTGTCAATAGTTATCATGTCCTACCCTCATTAAGGATTCTCTTCTCGAGGCTAAATGTCATCAGTTCTGTCTATTGATTTCTTGTGGCATGATCTTCAGTCCTCTTGGCATCTTAATCTTTCTCCTGGGCAGAGAACAGTACCCATCAATTGAGGAATTCTTTCATTTTTTTTCAAGGAACTTTTAATTCACCAATAAGCTAGAGAAAAGAAAAGGGTTCCCCTCATTCTTCCACTTTTTCTTCTAGCTGAAGACCGATTCCAGCCCACAAATACTTAGCAATGATAAATTCAAATGTGACCTGGGTGGGTCACTGGAAAATTCCCCTTGTTTTCCATAGTTGATAGAACTAAGATTATCAGACCTCTTTGCCCCAAGTGACCAACTCTTAGAGGTATCTGCTCTAGCAATTTTCTGGAAATGGAGGGGGGTGTCTAGTTTTATGGGACCTACAGGAGACTTTTTGGTGGGATTTTCTAGCTTTTTCTGGGACTTTCCCCTCCTTTTCCCAGGACAATACCCTGCTAGCTCAAATATCCCAGGATTCCTGATTTCTAATCTGGTATCCACCCTACACTATACTGCCCTCCTTTCTAACAGTGAATAATAAAAAGCCCATCTGTCTATTAAAAGGCAAGATGAATTTGGGATAATAATGGACTAAACGGAGCCCATTTTCCGTTTCTGCATCTGTACCAAGCCAGGTGGGCTGGAAGCCGTTTACAATGCCTTTATGACTGCTGATGAAGTGATTTATCTCTAATCAGTGACTATTTGCAGTTTTCTCAAAAGGCTAAGTCAATAGCTTTGAGCTTATCTGTGGAAGTCTCCTAAAGGCATTTAACAACAGTTAAGCTTTTCTTCTGTCTTATCACCTGTAGAAACTTTTGGCAATTATTCCTTTCCTTGTCCTTCCAGGGCTTGTTACTGGTGACAGAATGGTGTTCCCTACTTGCTGCCAAAAAATGCTGACCCAGTCCTGCTGTGTGGCCAGATTTTATTTCTGTTTCTGGGCATCTTTCCCTCTGCCAAAGCAGATCCTGAACTCTGTCAGGAACCAATCCTTGTATTCTTATTTTTTTCCCGTCTCTATCTGCTACTGGAGCAAATGACGTATTATTACATCCTTTCTAGCTTCCGTATAGAACTGGTTGCTTTTCCTCCAGCTCTAGCCTTCCAGCCTCCAAACCTCCATTTGGAGGCTGAAAAGCTGCCTCTGTTAATGAAAAAATTGCATCTGTTAATTAAGCTGTCCATTCAAGTGATAGACTTTGAGCAGAAAAAGGCACAAGGTTAAGAAAAAGACTTTTCAGAAAAAAAATGTGAATGCCAGAATACTAAGGAAGGGAAGAAAGTGTTGTTTGCCTCACAGAGACACAAGCAGTGAGATTGCTAGGCAACAGGTCACTAGGTGGCAGTTACTCTCTACTACTTAAAATAAATGAATTAAAAAAAAACTTTTGGAAATAAAAAAAAATATTCTGAAGAAGATGATATTTCTGGGAAGGGAACTATTGCATCCAAGAATTTTGGAGACTGAGAAGAACTATGGAAATGACTGTCACTTTTATTTCTTATCAATTGATACTATTTCTGCTTGTATATATGGGATCATCCATTTAGAGCTGGTAGGGAGTTCATAGGTCATTTAGCCCAGCCTCCCTTCCTCCCTTTCATTCTGGGACAATAGATTCAGGGCTAGACTGGACACTAGAGGTCACTGAGTTTAATACCCCCATTTCACAGAGTAGGAAATTACAACCCAGAGACATGAAGAGATTTGTCCAAGATCACACAGGAAATGACCAGCAGAACCAAGGTTTCTGACTCCAGATCCAGCCCTTTTCCCCTTACATCACAGTCCCAAATGCCTATGTAACATAGTAATCTCCCACTTGTTCATGGTGGTTGGGGAATGGACTGTTCCGATCCGTGGCATAGTAACATTATCTTGCATTTATAATAATAATAGCATTTATATATCATTTAAAGTTTGTGAAGTGGTGATTTATATACATTACCTCATTTGGTCCTCCCAGCTGCCCTGTGAGGTAGGTACTAACAGCTTCATTTTACACAGGAAACAAAGGAAGTTTGGTGAAGCAAATGACTGGATAGTCACACAGTCAGTAAATGTCAGAGCCAAGATTCAAATCCAGTCTGTTCTTTTCTTCCCACTCTACAACAATGATGCATTTGGTAGCTAGAGCATCTATTATGAAAGACTTACTGTTCAGTTAAGTACATTTAACATTCAACCTGTGTTTGGCCTCATTTCATTTAGGTAAGCAGCACAGTGATAGAGCACTGGGCCTGGGGTAAGGAAGAACTAAGTTCAAATTCGACCTCAGACACTTATTAGTTGTGTGACCTTGGGCAAATCACTTAACCTGTGCCTCAGTTTCCTCAACTGTAAAATGGAGATAATAGCAGTATTTATCTCCTAGGTTTGTTGTGACGGTCATAAATGCTTAGCATAGTGCCCGGCACATAGTATGCATTTTATAAATGCTAGCAATTTTTATTGTTCTTAACCTTTCCTGGATATTGTAGGAGGCCACCTTTATGCTTTGGCTGTGTGTTGGGCCATCAAAAAAAGAAATTTAATTTAATTAATTAAATGATTACATTAAATTTAATTATCATTAAAATAATGATAGGTGTCATTTTCATTTATCTTACATCTCTACAAATGTGCAGACACATATCAGACACCTTTACTTATTTTATCATTTCCCCCAACAACCACCTGACATAGGCTTCTTTCCCTGTCATTTGTCTCTTTCCATAAAAACTATTTATTGAGAAGTGAAAGAAAAATCTCCAAACCAGTTCAGACAACTTGAATTTTCAACTTGTTTTAATTCTGGATAAAAGAGATTTTGCTGCCTTTCATAAAGATTGTTTCCTTCATCCCCACCTTCCTCAGTCTTCCCATTCTAGAATCTTTTTTTCACATTCCCTACCATATCAAGTCTACTATATGCTATAATCCTCATTCCTATCTCTCCCCAGAAAGCTTTCCTGTTAGAAAAGACCTAATATTTACCTTTTTTTTTTTCACATTTGTGTGACTTTAAACCAATGTTTAGGGAACTTTGATTTTATATAATGTCTCAGATTGTAGAACTAAGGTTTGACCGCTTATTAGAAAAACTGGAGACTTAGGGAAACACAATGGCTCTCTTTGAATACTTGAGGCATTTTAATGTGAAAGAGTGATTAGGCTTATTCTAGCTGGCTCCAGAAAGTAGAACTAGCAGCAACAGGGGATAGAATTTTTGGAAAAGCTTCTTTTGACTAGATATAAGAAAATACATCCCAACAATGAGAATGATCCATAGGCGTTTGTCTCAGGAGGTGGAGGGCTCTCTCCCAATGGAGATCTTCCAAGGGAGTTGAATCACTATTGGTTGGGGATGTTGTGGAAGGCTGTTCATGAAAATCTTCTGCACCTCTAAAATTCTGTGATTCTCTATTGTTGGGAAGCAAGGCTAATTCTCCAGATCCCTTGAAATCATATGTGACTTTCCCAATTTACCTGTGAACCTGACCTTCCCAGTGAAAGTAACACAGTCAAATGTTTTCTTGGTCTCACAACTTCACATCATAACTGTCATATTTGGCAGTCTTTGCTTCAATGAATGGACAGTAGTCTGTCCTTTGGCAAATAAATAGAGCTTTTGCCTCTTGGATCTGTTGCTGTTTTCTGTCAAGTAATATAATTATCTTTTCCACAACTCAGTTTTTCTCATTGTGGTTTTGATACATCGTGGGTTGACAAAAGAAATTAAGTAGAAATTTGGGGGGAGTTTTGTGAAAACCACAGATGACACACGAAGGGCAGCAGATAGCATAGAAAAAGTTTAGAAACTCAGAAATGCATAAAATATATGTGTAATATTATATGATATCAACTCAAATTTTACAATAAGGTATTGTAAATACCCCATAAAAGAAAAAGAAAAAAATTCAGATTTCTTCTCTGGAATGAAATGGATGACTAAAAAATTTTATGCAGATTTTCCATACCATGGGGGTGCTGTACCCCTAACCTCTGTGATGTGATAACTGTAGTGAGTTTTTAATAAATACCAGTTTCCCTTGGGTTTGTGCATCTGTGGAGTGGGAATGGGGGTGGGAGAAGAGGGAATGACACGTGAGGAGGAGTCTTTACACAGAATGTATTAGACGAAAATTGCTCAGTGAGATCTCTGGGCCACTAAAGAAAAGATTGGGTAGAAAATTTACATGGAAAAGCACTTCACAGACCTTAATTCATCATAGCAACCTTTAGGGAATTTGAATCCAACTGCCAATTGCAAAATTAAACATTCTACCCTCCTTCTATAAGAGTGAAGAAGGCATTCTGCTGTGGAAGGATTGGTTGCTAGGCAACAGAATGCATCCTTTTCATTCCTTCATGGACCTGCCAAAGAAATGCAGCACTGTTTTAAGAACACACAAAATCCCACAAATGTGGGTGATCCTCTCTACACTGTGACTTTTTAGAAAAACTTTAGGGCATAAGGATCTAGACTCACCTCCTTGGGATGGTCAGAGCCATGAAAGTGTCTGTTCCCACCTGTTCTTTGGGCATCCTTTCCCCCCCCCCACACTTTCCCAACTATTGTGACTTGAGGGTGGGATGGGAAGAGAGGAGGAAGGGAGGCAATACCAATAGTTCATAAGCAGATTAATAAACTTTAAGAACTGAAAGGAACCATAGTAATCATCTGATCCAACATGCTCCTTGTTCAAGTAGAAAAATTGATCCCCAGAGAGAAGGCTCTCCCAAGGTCACACAGGTGGATAATGAGTAGCAAAACCAGGTCTAGGACCCAGTATTAGGAGTCCAAGGTCAGCGTTCTTTCTGCAGTCTCCCTTCTCTCTCTCTGTTCCCTTCCCCTTGGACCCCATGTCGCCAAAAAAAAGTGAGATGGTTTTCTTTCTCCATTCATATGTATGCTTCTCAAGGCTAATGACTTTTATTTTTTTTACATTTTTACCTTTCAAGGTTGTTCTTGATGTTTAAACTGAATAAACATATTAGGGGAAGTGTTGTGTGTGTATGTGTGTGTGTGTGTGTGTGTGTGTGTGTGTGTGTGTGTGTGTGTGTGCATGGATGGATGGGTGGGCTTGCAGCAGAGTGCAGAGGATACAATGCTATAGTCATTTAATTTGATAGGACCATAAAGGATTTTTCCCAGGCCATACCTCACTAAGGAGAGTTCTAGAGTCTATATTCTGGTAAGACCAAAGGCACATGAGATTCAAAGAACTTGATGAAAAGAAACTGTAAAAATTGACTGACTTTTCCCTCCCTCATTCTCACTATGTCTTAACTCAGATCTCTTGTTTATACCCTAAGCTCCTGTCACTGACGCTCTATGGAAGTCCTCAGGATTCTCAGTCTAGGCTTTTGCACCCTGTGTTCTCTATATCTTTTTACCGGCTTAGAATCACATTACTTCCTGCCCCTCCCTGACTTAGTTGACTTGGATTTGGCCAATGGCCTGCCTAACTTGAGGTACTTCTCAGTTCCACTTCTTGACTACTCCTGACCATGTCATGTCCTATTGCTGTCCAACCTAGGGTGATGATGGATAGAATTGCCTTGACTATCCCACAGTTTTTCTCTGAGATTAAACCTGGATCCAAATTTTCTAGCAGACACTTGCTACCCATGTCCTTTAAATCTCAGCTAAAATCCTCCATTCTGTTAAAAGCCTCCCTAGTCCCCCTTAATGTATTCCTTTTGTGATTATGTCCAATTTGTCCCATACAGACCATGGTTGTACATAATAACTTACATTTCACATACACACACACATACCCCATTAGAGTGTGAGTCACATTGTCTCCTATGTATGCAGAAAAGTTATTTTCGTGGGAGAGAGCACATCCAAGTAGGAATGGGGGTCAGGATCTGGTGCCTGTTCAGGAAGGGCCTCCTTTAGCAGGCAGCTTCTAAGCTAAGTCTCTAAGCCAACCAAAAACAGCTGAAGTCTGTCGCTGACCCCAGCAAAGAAGAAACTAGGATTCTGTTGGCACTACCAAATGCTGACGCATAATTTGCCACTTTCCTCTGAATTTCATAGTAAAACAACAATGACGAAAGAATACATATCAAGTTAGGACTAGAATATCAAGTTAGAACTACCTATGTTATGAAATATGATTTCTAAATACAATGTGCACTCCCTACAAGTCTGAACAAGGATAAGCCCAGAGTTGAGTAGCTCTCTCCTGCCAAAATGATTACAGAGCTAGAACATATTTGGAAGGCTGGCGATTTAAGAAACATGCACCAAGCACCAAACTTGAGGAGAAAGAAAGGCTTTAGCCTTACTAGACCCATCAAGGGTGGGGAAGCCTAAGCCAGATCAATGTAGATTCTAAAGTATCTGTGGTGATCTTCATCATCCGTGATCCTCCCCCCATCCTCCCCTTTCCCCCAGAAAATTAAGTTAAATCTGAAAATAGCAAGTCTGAAGCCCATTGCACTCAGTGTTTCATTTTATATCAGCTACAAAATGACTGGAATTCTACATAAGCAGGCCCCAACCTACCTTTGTAATCTTGGTCCACTTTGGCAGGGCTAATCTGTTCACTAAATCAAATAGACAAGGAAAATATTTGCTCCTTTACCCCCTCCTTGAAATGTTCCTTGTCCTTCCTTCTCCCCACTCCATTCTGACTCATCTAAGCCCTATCATTTCTTCAGGCCTCTCCACGAGTCCCGCCTCCTCCACAAAGCTTTTCCTGACTTCACCATAATGGGCTCATAGTGAGTTTTCTCTTTCCTAAGCTCCTGTAGCTACAACTGTTATCACTCATTAGGCAAGCAGGACATGGAAGCAGTCGGGTGGCATGGTGGATAGAATGCTGGGCCTGAAGTGAGGAAGACCCAAGTTCAAATCCAGACTCAGATACTCACCAAATGTGTGACCCTGGGCAAGTCACTTAACTTGTTTGCCTCAGTTTCCTGAAGATAATGATAGTGTCTAATTCCCAGGGAGAGTTGTGAAAATCAAATGAGATTATATATGGAAAACTATTAGAACAATGCCTGACCCATAGTAAGTACTTAATAAATGTTTGTTCCCTTCTCCGTCTATCTTTTTATTATGGATACAGCCACTATGAGCTCTAATTACTGAATGGCACAGGACAGATAGAAGAGATGGGTTTGAATCTTGTTATATTGTTCAGTTGTTTCCAACTCTTCGTGACCCCCTTTGGGGTTTTCTTGTCAAAGGTGCCAGAGTGGTTCGCCATTTCCTTCTCCAGTGAATCCAGTGGATCTATTTTGTCAGGCAATCAGAGGTTAAGTGACTTACCCAGGGCTACACAGCTAAGAAGTGTCTGAGGCTATATTTGAACTCAGGTCTTCCAGTGCTCTATCTACTGAGCCACTACCTGCCTCTGAATCTTGGCCCTTCCTATTGATTATATGTGTGACCTTAAGAAAGACCCGTCAGAAACCTCAGTTTCCCCAAATGTAAAATGGGGGGATTAGACTAAATGACCCATATGATCCTGTTTCTAGGTCTAACCGTATGATCCTTAGACAATTCACCAGACACTGTGTGGGATATAAAGAAGCCTCTCCTGGTCACCCTCCTGTGGTCAAGCTTTAGCTTGTCAACATCTTTTCTAAAATATGACTCCTATAGGTGGCTAGGTGGCGCAGTGAGTAGAGCACTGGCCCTGGAGTCAGAAGGACCTGAATTCAAATCTGTCCTCAGACACTTAATACAAAAACCAGCCATGTGACCTTGGGCAAATCACTTAACCCCAACTGCCCTCCAAAAAGCAAAAAAAAGAAAATTAAAAAAAAAAAATAATAAAATAAAATACGACTCCTAGAAAGAAACACAGAAATATGGACAGGCTTCAGTGAAATGATCATTTCCATCAAGGATTAAATTTTCATGCTCTTGCTTAAATAAATCACGTGATCCTCTGAGGTTACAGGAAAAAAATTAAATCCAGTCAGGAATGACCATCATCATCGTCTTCATCTCCCATCTACTTTATTGATTAATAATAATAATAGTTAACATTTCAATAGCACTTGAATGTTTACAAAGAACTTTACATTTGTGATTTCATTTAATCCTCACCACAACAGAGCAGCCAGGCTTATCATCTCCTGTTTATAGAAGAGGAAGCTAAAGTTCAGAGAGGTTCAGGGACTTATTAAGCACCTACTGTGTGCTAGGCACCGTATTGAGTGCTGGGGATACAAGGAAAGGCAAAAGCAGTCCCTGCCCTCAATCAAAGTGGGGAGGGGGCGGGGGACAGCATGCAAACGGCCACCTACATATCCAGTGTATGGGGAGTCAACTGGACAGACATAATGACAGAAGAAAGATGCTACCACGGGGTGGTGGGTGATGGAAGGGAAAGGCTTCTAATAGAAGGTCAGAGTTTTAGCTGAGCCTTGAAGGAAGTCAGTAGTAGGCATCTTCTGGAGGGCACAAACCTGGGTCTTCCTGACTCCCAGTCCAAAACTATATCCTCTATATTCAATTGCTTCCTTAGGAAGAACTTACTTGTATGCTGCCTCTGCTGGAGGCACCCTTCTGACAGGAGAAAAAGAAATATTTTAGAGACCTATTACCCTAAACAAACTGACAATCTCTATTCTTTCTCCCATTGTTCTTCTACTAGGCCTCTTTAGCCTAGGGAAGCTAAGTGGCAGCCAGAGGTGGGGCTAGAGTTGGGAAGACTGAGTTCAAATTTGACTTCAGACACTGCCTAGCTGTGTGATCCTGGGCAAGTCACTTACCTGCTCTCTACCTTAGTTTCCTCAAGTGTAAAGTAGGGATAATAACAGCATCTGCCTCCCAGGCTGCTGTGAGGATCAAATGAGATCATATTTGTTAAACACTTAGTGTAGTGCCTGGAACACAATAGGCATGATATAAATCGTTATTCCGTTTCCCTTTCCCTATTAGGTTTCTTTCAGTAAAGACTTATAGAAAAAAGAAAAAAAAAGGCAGCATTGACTTTGTGGATGCAATTCAAGAAATGTCAGTTCAACAGGCACCTTTTTAACGCCTCATACACACAAAATGTTTAGTTGAGTCATTGGGGATTTAAAGACCAAGAAACAGGAATGGTCCCCGCCCTTAAGAAACTCACATTTGACTGAGCTTGGGAGGAATGGTGTATGCCCACAAGCAGGTGAATACTAGTTGTATACACATACAAAAATACCTTTTTCTAGAGAAAGCAAACGCACGAACCAGGGAGTGGGTGGGAGCAGAGGCAAAGGCCTCCTGCAGAAGATGGCGCCTAAGCTTTGCTTGAAGGAAGATTTGAATGAAGGTCGGAGAGGAATGCATTTCAGATAGGGAGGACCCGGGACAGACAAGGCACAATGGCAGGTGAGGAAGGAATGACTTACACTGGGAACAGTCCTTGGGAACTGATGAAAAAGAAAGTGGCTACTTATGTCACCGAGAGCAAATCACTTACTTTGCTCTCCTGGCCTCAGTTTCTTCTGCTGTAAAATGACATGATTTTCAAGCTCCTTTCCAACTCTAGCTCTGTGCTCCTATAAACTCTTCATTTCTTTGAAGTTACATGTTATTTTTTTTACTTCTATACCTGTATAGAATTGTATAGAATACCCATGTTGTTTTTGCTCAGTCATGTCTGACTCTTTGTGACCACGTAAACTGTAGCACACCAGTACTGTCCATGAAGTTTCCTTGGCAAAGCTACTGGAGTGGTTTGACATTTCTTTCTCCAGTGGATTAAGGCAAAGAGAGATTAAGTGACTTGCCCAGGGTCATACAGCTACTGAACATCTGAGGCTAGGTTTGAATTCAGGTCTTCCTGACTCCAGCACTCTATCCACTGAACCATCTAGCTGCCTCAGAAGAATACCCATAGAAATCTATAGTATACTTCCTGTAGGATTACCCCAGGAATTCTAGCACCAAAGCCACTGTAATTATCAGAGCAAGGTATGTCAGCAGACCCCTGACTCTCTTTCTGGCTGCAGATACTCAGCTATGATCCCAGCACTAATCACAATTATTTATTTGGATGAATCTGTAGTCTTAATGCTATGGATATTCTTTTCACCGTGGTGGATTGTGGCCCTTTGACATCCTATTTTGTCCTATTCTCCTCATCTCCCCATTAATCCTTCCCAGAAGACCCATCCAATAGACTGGAGGTGTTACCCTGATTCTTCAGTATCTCAAGAGTGCCAAAGAAGCACTTGGGCCTTCCATTTAACATGACTCATTGCTGATGCATGCCTGACCCATCTCCTTTTCCAGACATTTTATGAAATTTTGAACATACAGTTCCACATTGGTTCTAGGTTACAGCCTACCAAACTCTATGTCTATCTCTATCTCTATCTCTCTATCTCTATCTCTGCTCTATCTATGTATATCTATATCTATCTCATCTCTCTCTCTCTCTCTCTATGTATGTATATATATTTCCATTTCTCACTGGGCCACCTGTGATTTTTGTTGTTGTGATTTTCAGAGATCATGGTGTCTGTCGTATGACTCACAGCTGTATGGCATCACTGGGAAATTATTAGTATCTAAAAGATGAACTTTGGCAGAAGTGCACAGTTTAGTATCATTGAAAACATTGAATATCAAATAAAATACAGCCCAATCTCAATTCTGGCCCCTTAGCTTATCTCTCTGTAGTGTCTTTAGAAAGTATAAAAGGCAACTGGAGCTCACTTTGTCTTTTTGAATTGACCTTCCTGGCCTGTTGGACACTGAACCATTCTCTGTCTCAGACTTTTAAACTTGTCTAACTTCCTAAACACTGCACATTGTCAACTCTGACTTCCAATAGCTCTTTGACCATTTAGATTTTGCTGGACTCCCCAGAATCCTGATCTTGACCCTTACCTGACAAATTCATGATTTGCTGTTACTCACATGTAGACGTGACACCACGTTTGAGGGTGAAGCAAAGAGCACATTTCCCTGACTCTGCAGTAAGTTTGCTTGTCCTTTAGACCAATGACATCACAGGTGATGTCTTGACTTGCAAGTGAATTGGATTTAAGTGAGGCAGAGTTATGCAAAGCCTCATTCTCTCTTCCAGAATCATATGAGCCCAGGGGCAGGAGAAAAGTCAAGATGATTGATGATGGCTCAGGATGCAGTGGATGACCTTGGCATCTTTGATGGCTGAGCAAGCTCTAAGCACCCCACAGCTCCTGCTTTAGCTGCCTTCATGGCCATTGGAACAAATTGTTCTCATCTACCTAATTCCCCTTAACTCATTGATGGGTTTGAGGCCTGTCAGTTACCATTAACTTGGTTTAGCCCATCTGCTGAGATGGTTTTACTGCAGTGTGACCAATGTGCATGCTACAGCTTCTTGGAGCCACAGGTGAGAGTTGAGTAAATCAGGTGGACACCAAAGATGGGTGAGCAACCCTGAAAAGGGCTCAGCAAGCCCTCACACCAGAAGTACTAGTCCTCCCCATACATCCCTACCTTGCATCATGGAGGTCCACAGTCAATGTCAACCCCTATCTTCATTGTAATAAAGGCAAAACTGACTACCTGGGCTTGACCATTTCAATCATTGACCAATGGGTCTCCTTCACTCTCTTCTTCCTCCACTCATACTCATTTAGTTTCCTAAAGCAATACTGTTGACATATGCCTTCCTTATTTTCAAAATGGGATTTCTCATTGTCCAAGATCCAAGCCCTTCTTCTGGCATTTGAAGATGGCCTTCCACCTTTCCAGTGTTATTTCCCACTCTTCTCCCACATGAACTCTTAGTTTAGATAGAATTGTCTGATTGTTTTGTACTCTCCGGCCTTTATGGCTTTTCCGTATGGTCCTCACTTGAAATGCCCTCTTCTTCTGACCAAATCCTATTGATCCTTTAAGAACTACCTCCTACATGAATCATTTTCTTCCCTGACCCTCCAACGCACCGTGATTTCTTAACTGATATTGCATTTATTGTTTGTTTCTTTAGTTATGTGCTACCTTATTCTGTAGGTGATTGCTTCATGTATTTTATTTCCCCATCTAAACTTTAAGCTCCAAGAAGATAGGAAACATACTTTATATTTGTTTTGTGGTCCCCTTAATGTTTTGTCCAACAAACAATGTAGGAACTCAATAAATTATTTTGATGGATTGATTTTGGGCCTGCCTCTAATTTCAGCATCTTTTAATGAGCTTTGTTAGAACTGGTATTAATTTAACTTAATATAATTTAGCTCTTTACTCCTTCTCAAGCAATTACCATCAAGCATTGGACTCTGACATAATTCTAAATCAAGAACGAATATATTCATCTAGAAATAAGCCAGTCAGAGGCATTTAGCTCTTTACTGTCAGGGTGCTAAATTATGTTTCCTAATCTTGAGTGCTTTCAACATATTCTGTTTTTGTTCCAAAATCTTTAACTATGTGTCCAGATACCTCATGACAAGGATTTAAGTTCAGATTGCAATTTGACATTATCCAGCTATTTTTAGCGACTTGAAAGTTCTTTCCAGGCAATGATCTGGTACTTGGAGTTCACAGGGGTTCTCTCATTTCCTCTCTTCTTATTAAAAAGTTTTACATTAAAGCAAAGTACCTACTTAGACTAACTTTGACCTAATCCTTGCACATACAATGACCTTGAAAAATAGTACCTTCAATGGAAGTCTTGTATATAAAGTGAGAGAACTGTCAGGAGTCAGGGCCCAAACCTTCCATTCATACCATTAGAGCTGTACATATATAAAACTCCTATACTTATTCTCTCTGGTGATACAAGTGTATCACCTTTTTTTAGGGAAGTACAAACTGTATGGTGTTTCTGATGGTGGAGGATGTTAAGACCTAGGTAGAAAGTGGTGTTTAGATATTTTTCAATCATACTCAACTCTTCATGACCCCATTTGGAGTTTTCTTGACAGAAGTACTAGATTGGCTTGCCATTTCCTTCTCCAACTCATTTTACAGATGAAGAAACTGAGACAAACAGGGTTCAGTGACTTGCCCAGAGTCACACAGCTAGTAAATGTCTGAGGCCAGATTTGAACTCAGAAAGATGAGTTTTTCCGACTTCCCCTTTTCTTGACTGCTCTATCTACTGCACTACCTAGCTGCCCTGTGGAAAGTAGTACAAAACAGAAAAGGAGAATTAGATTGATAATTTGTGGGTGACTGGGAGTCCTTTTTATGTGCTTTTTTGCATTTATTCATGAGCTCCTCTGAGTCTTTTCTTTTTTCTGCATTTTCTGGGTGGTGAAATAAATCTATGTCCTATATTCTATATACATTGTTACCTTGAGAGCTTGCATGGGAATATAAATCTATGTCACACTTCTGTGGAGATCTTGGTCAATAGTTTGATAATTTTTTAGAGTTAACTTTGTATGGGGGCAATAATGAACCAAAGAAAGTGCTATTTTTTTGGTGGAAACCCCTAGGGTTGAACCCAGAACACATAAACCAAGAGCTTGAGGATTCTGAGTGAACTGAGAGTCCACCCTACTTTATATTTCTTGATTTGTGCACATATTGTATACCCCCAATAAAATGGAAGCTACTTGAGAACAAGGGACGTCTTTGTTTGTATTTGTATCCCCAGCACCAAGCAAAGTGCCTGGCAAACAATAGCTACTTAACAAATGCTTGGTGATGTTCTCCAGTGAGTATGCAGAAGGTGATGCTTACTTTGAGTCTTGAAGGATGGGAAAAGACAAAGATAGATTGAAGGTGAAGACTTGTCCTCACCTCTTATCAAACTCAAAACGCTTATTTTGAATCTGAAATGTTTGCTTTTTGCTTATAGCTAGAAAACCTGATCCAAGAGATCTCAATTGATGTCTTCTTCAAGAGTATCAAAGGAAATTCCTGCAGATTGTAAGCTCCTTTGGAGCATGAATTTTTTTATTTTCAACCAAAATGCCTAGCTTATAGATGTTTAAACACTGTATTGATTGGCTTGCCTTGTCTTTTGGTATTAACAGATGGAAGGAAGAGGGAGGTTCCTTTGATATTTTAATTTTAAAAAAGTATAACATGTCCCAAGTCTTAATGTCCTATCCAGCAAAAGCAACTCTTTACAATCTTCTCCTTTTCCAACGGCCATAAAATCCACGTTTGCCTCCACCTTGGCAGCCTAACTTTTTCCTTTGTCTATATCCAGAGAGTACACACAACTGGACCCAATTATCTATCCAGTGATGAGGTAGTATCTCTTTAGGAGCATCAAATGAAATTTACTTGCTCATGTAGAGCTGGAAAGGACATTAGAGGTCATTTAGTCTGGTCCCCTCATTTTGAAATAATTGAAAAGTTAATTATTCAAAAGACTCTTCTAGCTTTGCAGTTTGGTTGTGTTCTGTGGAAGTGAATATAGGTACTTGCAGATTTAATAATAACAATAACTCACTTAAGATTGATCAATCCACAAACATTTATTAAATGCCTAAAATGTTTCAGGCATGAGAGACCAAGGACAAAACTGAAATAGACCCTGACCTCAAGGAGGTTATAATCTAGTCAGGAGAGACAATGTACAGAGAAAGGCAAACAAAATAGAGACAAGGTGGTTTTGCAGGACAGAAATCTGTAATGGGAGCAAGAAAGGCTTCATGCAGAAGGTGATGCTTACTTTGTCTTGAAGGATGCTGAAAGACAAAGATGAGGAGGGAGCATATAGGGCAGGATGGGAGGTGGGGCAACTGGTGCAAATTTGCAAAGACTACTAATAATCCTGGGAGGTGGACAGTAAATATATTATAATACCAAATAATATTACCAAAAATCTTAATTTTACAACTTATAAATTAAGTGACTTTCTCATAATCTTAGCTAAGTCTTAGCCTGCTGTTCTTTCCACTTTGCCACAGTGCCTCTTCCAAATTTAGTATGGTTGTATTCCCTCAAAGCTTCAGAATTTGGGGTTTTCTGATGGCTCCCAAATCAGAGACCACCAATCTCCTATGGGTTCAATCATGGATGCCATGTGGGGCAGCAAGTTAATCAGTCAGTAAGTACTCATTAAACTTTTGCTATGTGTCACCTCATTTCCCACGTGTTCTGTTTGTTCCATCTCTATGCCAGCTGCCTAGCCCTCATTGGAATGCCTTCTCCCCCTCTCCTTTATTTTTCTTCCCTTTTTTAGAATGTAAGCTCCTAGCTTACATTGTTTAGTACAGTGCTTGGCATATAATAAGCACTTAATAAATTATCTATCTATCTATTTAACCTATCATCTATCCATCCATTCTTTACCTCTATCATCCATCAACTATCTTTCTATCCTTTATATTTATCTATCATCCATCCATTCATTTATCTATTCTTTACCTCTATCAACCATCTATCTAGTCATTACTTCTATCATCTATTCCTTACTTCTATCTATATCCATCCATCCATCCATCTATCCATCCATCCATCCATCCATCCATCCATCTATCCATCTATCTATCTGTCTGTCT
This sequence comes from Pseudochirops cupreus, assembly GCA_028627135.1. NCBI lineage: Eukaryota > Metazoa > Chordata > Mammalia > Diprotodontia > Pseudocheiridae > Pseudochirops > Pseudochirops cupreus. Next base: position 114,636,820 of record CM053581.1, read on the forward strand.
GTCTGTCTGTCTGTCTATCTATCTATCTTTCATCTATCTACCAGGCATAGTACTAAACACCAGGAATACAAAGAGAAAAGTGAAACAGTCCATACCTTCAAGGTCTCAATGATCTCTCAGAGAGATGGTTTCTGCATATAAAATTTTATACAGAGTATGCAAAATGAATGCCAAATCTTATGGGATGTTCCATACAACCTGAAGCTAGCAGGTTCCTTGGAATTCCCCCACAGGGCACTCATATTCCCCCAGACCAGGGATTCTCCACCAAGGTCCAAGTATAGAGAATCCTTCAGGTTGAAGGATTCATATTGAAATGGAAAGAATACTTAAATTGGAGTGGAGACAGTGAGGCTGAAATCCCTGCTACAACACATGCATTAGCTATGGAACTCTGGGCAAGTCTCTTAACCTCTATGACCCTTTGTTTCTTTACCTGTAAAATGGGGGTGATAATAGCTACATCACTGTATAAGCAAAGTGCTTTATAAACCTTAAAACAAGTTTAAAATACTTAAGGTACTATGTACATTTGGCTTAGCATAAGCACTAAGCTTGTTTTGATCAAAGAGAATCACATACATAAGCAGGTCCCGCAAAGTTATTTTTGACATGGATAGTATTTGGACAGTATCCTTTTAAAGTCAGCTCCCAAACCTGGGAACACATTAGTATCCCACCCCCACCACCTGTCTTTACTATCTCTTTTCTTGGCTCAGATGCTACGTCCTTCCTGAGGATTTTTCTGATCTCATCAACTGCTAGTGCCTCCTTCCACAAATTACTATGCATTTATTTTTCATATACTTATATAGGTACATGCTTTCTCACCTGACACTCCTGAAGGGTAGGAACTTTTAATTTTGTTTTTATATCCCAGCGCTTTGCACAGTGCTTGTATCTATATCCTTCTCTGTTAATTTCTAAGGTCCTGGGTCCTGACTCTAGGAGGCAAGGGAACACCTGCGCTCAAAGGAAAAAGACCCTGCCAAAAGGGAGACAGAGGAGGGAAAGTTCAGTTTTACCATTTTGCCTCTGTTGGTCCTGACTTTAGAAGTAGGGCAATATGACTTGAGAACAGGCAGGCCCTTTGCCCCAAATGTCTTCCACTTGTCCCAGTTCCTGATGATTCCCCTCTCATTTTTGGGTCTTGAACACTTGGATACAAGAACAAGGAGAAAGGTGTCACAGAAGAGGCAGGTGGCAGCATGCCAACCCTTCCTCTGTCCATTCCTACTAGTTTGAGACTTCTCATTTAGACCAGCCAAGATCTAGTCAGGAGTGTTATTTTGGGGTACGTTTAAAAATATCAGTTTGCATCCTATATGCAGGTACAGGAGGTAATTTGCATACCTCCTGTAAAGTGATTTCACATAACATTTTGCATTTTTGTTTCCAAGAAACCTGGGGATTGGCTCAGGTTTGAGTTGGAATGGATTCTGAAGTAGGGAACCAATTTGCTCTCATTAGTGAAATTAGACAGAGGAGAGTTTAATCCTTTTTGTAGCCTGAGCCCTTTAGCCACAAGATGGAAGAAAAGGATCCTTCAGACTGACTGTGCCGGGTGTTGCCAGACAGCCTGTCAGATGTGTCTGGAATGAGTAATGGAGTGCGGGTGGCTTAGTTTAGTTCTGCTCGCATTTAATTTGGGGGAATATCATAGGACACACACTGGCCCTTTATTGAATCCTCATGATTCATTCCTCTTATGCCATTTTGGAAACCCAGAGTTGGGATAAACCTCAGAGGTTATCAAATCCAATTAGAAACCCTTCTCCAAGAAGCCTGACAACTGGTCATCTACCTTTTACTTGGACACGTCTGCTGATGGGAGCCACTTTCTCTGAAGGCAGGCAATTCATTTATGGGATAATTCTCATAGTCTAGGAGTTTTTTTGTGCCTAGCCAGAATATTTCTCTCTAGAACATCAATTCAATACTCCTAGTTCTGCCCCGTAGGTCTGGACAGAACAAGTCAGGTAACTCTTCCCAAAGGGAGTTTTTCAAAATACTTGAAGACATATGTACATATGACATGACTTCAACTCAGAACACTAGTCTTGTCCCCTTTCTTTAATCTAGCATGTCAATGTCCTGTTATAGGACCAATATCTACTAGGACCCACTTCTCTTCCCCACCACATGTCAAGTCCTGAAATGTGGTTAAGCCAGGAGCTGCTTTTGATTCAAGCCCAAGTTCATTTTAGATTTGGTTTTAGTTTTTGTGTTTGAAGCCATATCACACTGTTGACTACTATTAAATTTGCAGGCATCTAAAAACTCCAGATGATTTTTCCCTTGAACTGTTGTTCAGCTATGGTTCCCTATACCTATACTTCTGTAGTTGGTCTTTTTAAAATTTTCTGTAGTTTCTTTTTCAACATATAATTTCATGGTTTTTTTTCCAATTAAGTTTAATCTTATTATAGTTGACCCTTCATTTTAGCGTAGGAAGGAATCAAGCTTGTCTATGGTGCTCACTATGTGTTGGGCTTTACAAAATCTTTATAAATATCGTATCATTTGATCTTCACAACAACCTTGGGAGGGAGGTTCTATTTCTTTTCCCATTTTACAATTAAGGAAACTGAGGCAAAAAGATGTCAAGTGACTTGCCCAGAATTATACAGCTAATGAGTATCTAATTTGGGATTTGAACTCAGGTCTTCCTGACTCCAGACCCAGTGCTATAGCCACTGCGCTACCTAGATGCCACACTCTTTGGAGCTGCCATTTACCCAGTTCTATCTGCTTGTACTATATCCAACCTTTATCTTTCCATATTGCATACAACAAAGACATAGTAAGAAATGTTGTCAAAAGCTTTACTGAAATTCAGGTATGCTATTTCGATGGTATTTTCATCATTTTTCTGTCTAATGATTCTATCCAAAATCAAAATTAACTTAGTCTGGCTTTTTCTTTAAGTCTATATTTTCAGAAGGTGGTCACCCATTTCCCTGTATAAAATATTCACAAGCCACCTTTATAATAATTTTTCCAGGAATTCAAGTTAAGCTCATAAGAATCTTTTTAGTTTTAAGAATCTTTTTGAAAATTGGGTCATTCATTATTCAGCAGAGCTACAGAGCCTCTCTCATTCTCTATGCTTTTTCAGAAATCGTATGCTTAGCAATTATATCCATCAATTATTTCTGTATTCAGGACTTGATGTTAGGAGGACAGTTTTCATCCAACCCTAGTGATCTGAACTTTTTTTTTTTTACAATCTCTTCTTATCTACTTATTAACCTTGGGTTTAACCCAAGTCAGTCTTTTTTTTTGAAAGGGTTTCAACCCTCTCAGTATTTTTTTTGCTCTGGATTTTCCATGTTGAAGATTGTTTTCAGTAGACGATGAGAGTACAGTAAGAGTCGAATAGTTCTACCTTCTTTCTATTGTCTGTTATCCTTGTCCTAGCCATCCCTAGCAATGATTCAATTTCTACTTTGATTTTGTTTTTTCACCTCCAACAAAGCTTTTAAAGAAAATAGCCTTTGCAAAACAACTGGAAAAATATTCATTGCTTATGGGTAGATTGAGAAAATATAATAAAAATGACATTTCTACCTAAACTAATTTACTATTCAGTGCCATACTAGTCAAGCTACCTAAAATTATTTTATAGAGTAAAAAAAAAATAATAACAAAATTCATCTGGAAGAATTAAAAGTCAAGAATATCAAAGAAATTGGGCAGCTAGGTGGCACAGTGAATAGAGCAGTGGCCCTGGAGTCAGGAGGACCTGAGTTCAAATCCGGCCTCAGACACTTGACACACTTACTAGCCATGTGACTTTGGGTAAGTCACTTAACCCCAATTGCCCTCCAAAAAGCAAAAAAAAAAAAAAGGGGGGGAGAATATCAAAGGAATTAATGAAAACAAATGTGAAGGAAGATAGTGTACCCATACCAGATCTCAAGCTGTATTATAAAGCAGCAATCATCAAAACCATCTAGTACTGGCTAGGAAATAGAGTAGTGGATCAGTGGAATAGATAAGGTACAAAAGACACAGTAGTGAATAACCATAGTGATCTAGTGTTTGATTAAGCCAAAGAAATCACTTTTTGACAGAAACTGCTGGGAAAACTGGAAAACAGCGTGGCAGAAACTAGGTATAGACCCACATCTGACACTGTATTCCAAAATAAGGTCAAAATGGGTGTGTGATTTGAACATAAAGGGTGATAGTATAAATAAATTAAAAGTGCAAGGAATAGTTTACCTGTCAGACCTATGGAGAAAAGAAGAATTTATGACTAAACAAGAGATAGAAAGCATTACTAGATGTAAAATGGATAATTCTGATTATATTGAATCTTAAAAGTTTTTGCACAAACAAAACCAGTGCAACCAAGATTAGAAGGAAAGCAGAAAGCGGGGAAACCATTTTTAAAGCTAGTATCTCTGATAAAGGCCTCGTTTTTTTTTTTTTCTTTTTGGAGGGGACAGGTAGGGCAATTGGGTTTAAGTGACTTGCCCAAAGTCACATGGCTAGTTTTTTTTTTGGTGTTAAATGTCTGAGGTCAGATTTGAACTCAGGTCCTCCTGACTGTAGGGCTGGTGTTCTGTTCATGGCACCACCTAGCTGCCCCAAGGCCTCATTTCTCAACTATGTAGAGAACTGAGCCAAATTTATGAGAATACAAAGCATTCCCCATTTGATAAATGACTAAAAGATATGAACAGGCAGTTTTCAGATAAAGAAATGAAAGTTATTTATAGTCATGAAAAAAATGCTCTGAATTGCTACTGATTAGTGAAATAAACATTAAAACAACTCTAATGTAACACTGTTCAGATTGGCTAATATGATATAAAAGGAAAATGATAAATGTTGGAGGGGGTGTGGGAAAATTGGTAGAGTTGTGAACTGATCTAACCATTCTGGAAAATAATTTGGAACT
>CM053581.1:114642228-114676395 GCA_028627135.1 Pseudochirops cupreus
GGTCTCCCTACAATCTGCAGGCCAGGAGTTCTGGAAATAGGCACATGGCAGCAGCTGCAGCCACACTACGCCACTGCCACCTCTTTCCCTGGGGGCAGGGGCCATACTGTACTCTTCTCTGACCCAGTTCCAACAGAGTTCCCTACTGACCTTTTACTTTCTCTTTGGATTTTATGGGTTGAGAAATCTGGAAACTGCCTCAAGTGCTAGTGATTCACTCTCCTGAAGTCTGCTCAAGGTGGTCTGTGCCACTGGTTGGGGCTTCCTCAGGTCTGGGCCCACATAGCTCATGCAGGACTGTGCTCAGCTCCAAACTTTTGCAATAGACCCTTCCTGTTGTCCTGCTGGGCTGCCTTCAGCAGGAGATTTGTTTCTCTCTGTCACTTTGTGGGTTCTGTAGTTGTAAAATTTGTTTAGAGTCATTTTTTTACAGGTATTGGAGGTTGTTGGAGGAGGGGCTCAAGCAAGTTCCCTCTTTTACTCCACCATTGTGGCTCCACCCCCCCAGGATAATTTTTTAAAAAATATTTTGATAACTATTTCTCAATGTAATTGCTATCTTTTGTAACCCCATGTATTTTATTTTATGCATTTAACAATGTGATTCTATAAAGGGGTCCATAGGCTTTAACTGCACTGTCAAAAGACTCTGTGACATACAAAGGAGTTAAGAACCCGTATGCTAAGAGTATTTGAACTTGATCTATACTTCCCTACTCTGTTTATAGCCACAAAAAACATGGAAGGAAAAAAATCAAAGTTTTGGTTTATTTGAAAAAATGTCTTTTTTTCTTTAAAAAATTCTTTAAACTCTTTGAAGAATATTTCTAACACAAAGCAATTAAGAAGTATTTTATCTGGCACATTCTATAATAGCACCCAGCACTTATATAGATTGCTTTAAGGTTTGCAAAGCACTTTATATATGTTGTCTCCTTTGATCCTAACAGCACCTCTGGTGAAGTAGGTGCTATTAGCACTCCCATTTTACAGATTAGGAAACTGAGGCTAAGAGAGATTAAGTAACTTACCCAGGGTCATACAGTAAGTGTCTAAAGATAGATTTGAACTCAAGGTCTTTTTGGCTGCAGGACCAGTACTCTAGTCACTATACCACTTAGCTATCAATAGAATGAAATATGTAGATCTGAGGGACATTTTATTTTATAGATAAGGAGCTAAAGCCTAGAAAGATAAAGTAAGTAGACTAAGGTTACAGACATGGAAGGGAGAAAGTCAGAATTTGAACCTAGGGCCTCTAACTCCCTATCACCATTGTATCTTTTTTTCTTCTTTCTGTGGTCCAGGAGGGTGTTAATGATGGTGTTAGAGATAGTGAGAATAGGAAGGAAGAAAGTGGGTGTGAAGTGTGTTATCAAGATGCAATTGACAGGAACTTATAGTTATTTGAATTTAAGAGGTGAAGGAGAGGGAAGAATTAAATATAATTTGAAAGTTTTGAAAATGGAAGAACAAATAAATGGTGATGCCACTGATGGAAAAAGTCAAGTCACAAGGAATAGTCAAGATAGTGGGGGAGATAAAAATCTCAGGTTTTGACAAATAAGTTTGAGGTACAAGAAGATCCTCTAGATCTGTGGTTCTCAACCTTCCTAATGCTATGACCCTTTAATACTTGTGTGTGGGTGTATCTGCATGTGGGTGGACCTGCCTGGAGACAGATAGAGGAGCAGTTTCTTGGTTCCTAAGACCATCAGAAATATGTGTTTTCCGATGGTCTTAGGCAACCCTTGTGACCCCTGTGAAAGGGTCATTTGACCCCCTAAGGGGTCGCAACCCACAGTTTGAGAACCGCTGCTCCAGATGATGGTACAAGTATGGAGCTCAGAAAATACATAAAGTCTGTTTAATGATGATGGTCAAGACTGGTGCTAGAGATTTGGGAGTCATCTGTGGAATCAGTACCTTTAAAGTCAAAGGACCAGATAAGAAGGAAGGAGTAGATAGAGATAACAAGCATCACTATTAGCACCTGGCTGACTTTTTAAGTATATGGAGGAGGAAGAGGAAGTCACCCATGTGGTATGATTTGAGGGGTGCCTGAAAGGCTCCTTCCAGCTCCTCCAATCCTTCTCCCCTGTAGCATCTCAAATCAACATTAAGGAGTCATTCTTTTGGGTTCCTTTTCCTCTTTAAATGCAAATATTCTTGGGGAGGTAGTAATGGGGTATTATGTTGCTGTATCTGGAGTTCCAAAGGGGAATGAGCAAGGAGGAGGAGACAGACAGGGTGCTCCAATTTGAGGAGAGTCTGGTGAAGATGAGCTGTGGCAAAGGCAAAATCTGTTCACTTCCATTTTGCCATTGGTTGCTCCCATTGGCAGCTACAGAAAATTAAATATGGGAATGATCTTGAAGGTTTAACAAGGGCTCATCATCAGTCATAAAGATGAAACCTATATAGCTATGAGTATTCAATAGGAAATGGTGGAGAGAAGTTGTGTAATTGTGTGGTACAACCAAATTTGGAACCTTGAAATCAGGAAGTGGAGTTATATTTGTAAAAACAAGAAGGCATAGATATTCTGAAGTGCTATTTACTCAGAATCTTTCAAAAAATAACTTTTGCCATCTCCCTAAACAATGTCTTTAAGTTGGAAGAGTAGGAGGATGTAATAGCCTGAGACAGCAAGTGGGACATTTTCTATCCCAGTAATTAAAATGTTAGCAAATTGGAATGAACACACTGGCTTTGAAATGTTGAAACTTTTTTTTTAGCCTAAGCTAAATAGATAGTCCTCGCATATAACATCAAGCCTCAGCAGAAATGTCCCCAGCATTGAAGTGGGAGCAAACTGCCCTCTGGTTTTACCAGTTCTGCACTTAGTGAATTCTTAAAAAAACAAAACAAAACAAAACAAAACGAAACAACAAGAAACAAAAAAACTTTTAAAAATGTTTTATTGGAGGCAGCTAGGTGGTGCAGTGGACAAAGCACCAGCTCTATCCTGAGTCCCAATCTGGCCTCAGACACTTACTAGCTGTGTGACCCTGGACAAGTCACATAACTCCAATTGCCTCCCAAAACAAAATAAAACAGAAACAAAAAATAAAAACAATAAAATGTTTTATTGATGCTGTTTTGCTTATCTGTCACTGACCACCAACGCCCCTTTCACTTTTCCCAGGTAAAAAATCATCCATTATGACAAATATAATAGTGACGATGATAATGATAGCTAACATTAAAATAGCATTTAAAAGTTTACAAAGCTCTTTATATATATTAACTCATTTGATCCCCAGAATAATCCTGGAAAGTTGATACTATTATTTTTTCAAATAATATTTTATTTCATTCCCAATTATATGTAAAGATAATTTTTAACATTATTTTTTTTTAATTTTGAGTTCCAAATTTTTCCCCTCTCTTTATCACCTCCCCCTTCCCTAAGACAGTAAGCAATTTTATATGGGTTATATATGTGCAACCGTGTAAAATGTATTTCCATATTAGTCATATTGTTAAAGACAAAACAGACCAAAAAGGAAAAAAAATGAAAAAAAAGTAAAAATAGTATGCTTTGATCTGTGTTCACACTCTTATCAGTTCTTTCTCTGGATGTTAATAGCATTTTCCATCATAAATCCTTCACAGACACTATCATTACCCTCATTTTGTAGTTAGAGAAAGTGTATTAGCAAGCCCCCTAGCATACCCAGGATGGCCTGCTAGCACAGGTTCTTTGATCTGCTTTGCTAAAGGAAAGACAACTTTTAAAGGGGTCAACAATCTTACTTTAATTACAGATAAGTAGAAAATACAAGCAGGGAAATTAGCTCAGAGATTCAACAGACAGGGCTCCTACTGTCTGAACAAAGTAATACAACCACCTATATACACCACTGGATTGGGAGAGCACAAACCTCTGAGTGGTCAGGGGGTTCTTAACAAATGACTACTCAGAGTCCTGTCCAGGGAATCAAAAGATCCTTCTTATTAGCAAACCCCCAAAGCAAAATACTGACCTTTCAGAATATATGTATAGTTTTCAACTAATAGGCTCAGAGCCAGAAGGCATCACAGCCCTCTTGACTCAGTACCTAATTAGTTCCAAAAGGTGTGAAAGCCATCCTAAAAACAAGCCTTTCTGTCAACAAGCCTCCCTCTAAACAAGCTCCTCCTTAGACAAGTTCCTCTCCCAATGGACTCTATGTGACTCAGCATGTGATTGAAATACCTATGTATCTTTAGACCTGGGAACACGGCTCCTGTTCTGAGGGAAAAGGGGACATGTGATCATATAAGCCTATTAATGGATGGGAAATATCTTCCTATTCCATTAACATTATGGAAAGTAAGGCACAGAGAGATTAGTGACTTGCTTAGGGTCATAGCTGATAAATGTCTAAGGCAGAAATTGAGCTTGAGTCTTCCTGACTTCAAATCTTATATTCTATCTATTGAATAATATGTATAATTAAGCAAGAAAAAAAATCTAGATATTGTCTATATTTTAGAATTTATATATGGTCCTAGAGTAATAGGCCATTACTTCTCTACCAAGCAGTACCAGAAAATATTCCACCATGTGGAATATTCAACTCCATGGTGAGTTTTTAATCACCAGCTTCCAGATAACCTTACCATATTTTGTATTAATGTGTTTAAGGAATGCCAGCAATAATAACTGATTTCATTAAAGCTATATCATCGATAAAGATTCTGTGGTCAATTCACACTAACACTTCCCCCACTGATTTATCTTACTCCACTGCTTGCTAGGACTACTGCCAGATTCTCTTCTCATGGAATACAACTCACTAACCTAAATCAGCCATTATGGTTAAAGTATCCCTTGTTTCCCTAAGACATTATCCATTCCTGTTTGATTTAAAGCCCCCTGTTTGTCTGACCTACCCCTGATATCCAGACCATCATTCTATGGGTCTCATCCCAATCGGACAGAGTCAACGCCAAGTCTCATAAACAGATTTCACCATCTTCTCTGGCACATTGCATGTCTCCATTTCTTCCTATTCCTTTCCATTTTTGCCGCCTCACTTCATTTATTATGGGAAAGTTTCCTTATCCTTGGGAACCCACATTTGTCCTCTCATGCTTCTGAATAATCGTGGAGGAAGACTTATGTGGCTTTAAAAAAATCTGGATCTGGAGTCAAAGGACCTGAAGTTTGTATCTCATCTTTGAACACCTACTACCTGTATGACTTTGGGCCAGTTGTTTAACCTCTCTGGGCCTATTTCCTCATCTATAAAGAAGGGGCTTGTACTGTGTGATCTTTGAAATCCTTTCAGTTCTAGGTCTATGATTTTATAGCCACAGATAAGATCAAATGACAGTATTCATTGTTGTACTTTGCTTATCTTAACTCACCTTATCTTTCTATAAGAAACACTAATTATCATGCATCTATATCTAGTTAAGTTCATTCATTCAATAAAGATGTTTTGATGAGATAATATGCACATTGCATTGTGCTAGGTGCTATAAGGAATACAAAGAAACAGGAGGGTCACTATGAAGTTATGACATTGGTTGGCAATTCCTGAGCATCCCAGGGCTCATACTTTCAAATTACTATTACTTTTAGAGTAGTTGCCTTGAGGGGCTGAACACTTATTATTGAGAGGCTGCCATGTCTCAAAACCTTTATAAATTTTTCTCTGAAGATCTTCTCAAAGACAGGCACAACATAGAATCATTATCACTTTTTACCCTAAAACTATATTGCGCAGATTGAATACAAATCTGATTCATGTGTATTGGCTCCAAGTGTCTTTTGGCTTTTTCCAAAAATCAAAGCTACCTTCAGAGGATATAGATATGTCATCAGTGGGAATATTTTAAACTCACAGAATTACGGCATCAGAGTTGGAAGACACCCAAGAAGACTCTCGGTACAACTTATACCTCAACAGCAATTCCCTCCATAATATCCCTAAAAATTGGTTTCCTTTGCTTCTACTTGTAAACCTTCAGTAACAAGATAAGTCACTACTCTTCCAAGTAGGGGTTTGCTGGTAGCAATCAGCTTTTAAAAAATGTACATGAGACACACTTTTATGTTTAATCTGCATCATTAACATCTTCTCCATCACATTTGTAAATATAAACAATCAACAAAACAATAAATCAAGCCCTGATTTTTAGAGTTTGCTGATTTCCAGGGTGTAAATACTCACACTAAAAATTTAACAACAGATTTTGTCAAGCTGGCTCGAGCATAGCCCTGCCTCAAAGCAGCCCACTCCACTTTGGGACAACTCTAATACTTAGAAAGACTTCTGTCACATCAAGCTAAAATCTGCCTATCTGTGTCTTCCTTCCAATGTTCCTAGTTCTGCCCTCTGGGGCAAAACAGAAGATGGCTAAATCCTGCTGTCAAAGACAATTCTTTGGATGTTTGAAGACAGTGATGCTAACCCCTGCCCTATCCTACTTCTATTCATCTTCTCCAGGTTAAATACCTTCAGTTTTTTAAAGGTTCCCCACATGGCATGGTTTCCAAACCTTTTAATATCATGTTATTGCTCCATTGAATACATTCCAGTTTGTCAGTGTTGCTCCTCAAATGTGGAACCCCAAACTGAAACCAATACTTTAGATGTAGTACACTCAAGGGCTTATGTCTTTGTCTCTAAGAGGTCAAGGAAATATATCAACAATGCTGTTCTTAGTTGGTGCTAGCCAAAGTGGGTGCAGTTAGGTGGTACAAGAGATAGAACACAAGATCTAGAGTCAGGAAGACTCATCTTCCTGGATTCAAATCTGGTCTTAGACTCTTACTAGCTACGTGACCCTGAGTAAGCTTCTTAACCCTGTTTGCATCAGTTTTTTTTATCTATAAGATAATCCAGAGAAGGAAATAGCAAATTACTCCAGTACTTTTGCCAAGAAAACCCCAAATGGGGTCACAAAGAGTCAGACACAACTGAAAAATGACTGAACAAAAAAGTGAGTGAGGATTTCAGCTCCTTACAAGTGGAAATACAAAAAGCTTGATTTCTATCTGATAGTGGTTGAATCTCCATGCTCAGACTCAGTATACAAGGGCCATTGAAACTACGATAATGACAAATATGTCAATTGTATGAAGTGCTTTCCCACATCTAGTGTTGTGAATACAAGAGACATTAGGGAGAAAGAGTTGGGTAAGAGGGCAGAGGGTAATGAGCCTCAGTTATTAGTGAGTTGGGCTAGCTCCAGTGCTTGGAGTGGGAGGCAAGTACAAGTAGACCTTATATCATGCCAGACCACTAATTCCTAATTGTAAAATGCAGATGGTTCAGTCCTAGGACTTTTAATGAATTATCTAAACAAAATAATCTTGCTGTTCAAAAATCTTAGAATTCTGATGGACTTACGGACTTCCCAAACTTGTCCATTCTGGTTATCTTGCATATGGGTCGATTGAGAGACAATCTGGGCACATGGAAATGTTTAGTTCTATGAATAGCTCTATATTAAAAACAAATAAGTATTTTTCTGGAAGGATTGTATATAGTAATTGATTCTCCCTTCAACTGTATTTTGATGACAGATATGAAAATAGTGCAACAGGGAGATAGGTAGAATTAGTAAGGAAGCAAATTTTAGCTTAACAGAAGGAAGAATCTCCTAATGATTAAAACTGTCTACAAATGTAGACTGGGGAAAATAGTGGGTTTCTGTAACTGGATGTCTTATAGGGGAGACTGGATGATACTTGGGCATGGAGGGGACCCTAGAGGTCCTCTAGTCTAACTCTCTCATTTTATAAATCATAGGATCATAGGTTTATAAATGAGATCCTCAATGAGACCAATTCTCTTCTTCATGATGAGGAAATTTTAATCTTGAGACCCTTAATTACCATTTGAACACAATCTCAGACTACCGAATTTTTCTAAGCACCACCATGGAGAAAAAGAGGTAGAATTATGGGAAAATACACAGGGAGACATGGACAGTGATAACAGACACTGATATGAAGTTGACAAAGCACCATCCTCCCACCAGCCTTATAATGTTTAACTAACAGAGAGGTCGATGACTTGCCCACAGTTACATAGTCATTAAGTGTTGGAGCTGGTATTTGAACTCAGGCTTTCTCCTGACTCCTGTGGCAACAATCCTTTTAACACATCAAACTGCCTCTGTAAGAGAGGAATTCTTATAAAAAGAGCCAAGCAAAGGGCATTCTTCTCTCCACTGTTAATGATATAACCAAGTCACATAATGTTTCCATGACCCTGGCCAAGAGATGCCAGAAGGGAAGGAATGTAAAAGTACCTAGAGCAGGTGTTCTTAATATTTCTTGTATCATGGATCCTTTCTGCAGGCTCCTGAAGATGATGGATCCCTCCTCAGAAAAATGCCTTTAAATGCATAAAGCAAAATGCATAGAATTACAAAGGAAACCAATTAGATTGAAATGCAATTATGAAATTAAACAAACAAATTTCTATATCCTTGATTAAGAACCCTTGAGCTAAAGTCAGAGATAGGGTCATAGTCTCCCTGATCATAGAACTAAACTACTCACATTTGCTTGCTAGAAAATATCCTTATCATTGTCAACTGGGAGCAACCATTTTAACATCAGGCTGCCCTGTAGCTGGCATAACATCCTTTCCAGCCTCTCCAAAGTTTCCTTGGAATTTTAGGCTATCTTTCATACCCCAGCTCCTCCATGAAGACTTCCTTCTCTAACTCTTCTTGTCTTCTCTGAACTCCTATAAGACTTTCAGTCTCAATCACATAATTTATCACTTGGTAATAAAATAAAATAAAAATTTGATCCTTGTCTTAATTATCCTTATCTTTTTCCCATCACCTGGAACCATTTTTTTTCATAGAATAGGTACTTCAATTCAATCCAATTTTAAAAATTAAACACATATTTAACATTCAGGATACTGTTTTAGGAGTTGGAATAAGTGAGGCTTTAACTCCTTCTCTAGAAAATAAAGCCCTGAGGGATAGGAGAAAGATGGGGAGAAAATTTGTAACTCAAAATCTTGTGGAAATGAATGTTGAAAACTAAAAATAAACAAAGAAAAAAAGAAAAGAAAGCCCAAATGTACCAGAACATATAGATTCAAATGTGTGCTATTCCCTTCAACACCATTGTTTTAGTATGCTGGCCAATGACCTAAATTATACTGATCCCTTTGCTGGAACTAACATCTCTTTGGGAATTGACTTTGGAATAAATTTTTAAGTTCACATGCAAAAATCAGAGTTGTTACTGCTTTTACCCAAAGTAGTATTCCCAACTTTGTTACTCATTTAATTCAATAGGCTTTACTCCAAATAACTTTTGGCTATTTCCAAAAATCAAATTAACCCCTAAAAAGACAATGATCTGCTTCCTTTGAGGATATTAAAAAGAAGAGGCTGCAGAATCTATCAGCTAAGATACATACACACATATACCTATACATACATATATACATATATATATATATATATATATATATATATATATATATATATGTATTGTTGTTGTTCAGTAGTTTCAGTCATGTCCTGCTTTTTGTGGCCCCATTTGGGGTTTTCCTGGCAAAGATACTGGAGTAGTTTGCCATTTCTTTTTCCAGCTCCTTTTGCAAGGGAGGAAACTGAAGCAAGCAGTATCTTGTCTGGGGTCACACAGCTAGTGTCTGAGGTCAGATATGAATTCAGGAGCCTTCCTGACTCCAGGTCTGACCCTCTATCTACTGCACTGCCTAGGTGCCCCATATACTTATATACATAATGATAAAATATAGCTCTGTGTGTGTATACATATATGTATATTTGTGTGTATAAATTCCATCATTTTACTTGATTTTCAGAGCAAATATGTGGCTCTCCATTATTTATTGTAATTTGATATATGACTCTTATGTTTCTCACTGTACTATGAGTTTTTTGAAGGCAGAAACCTTTGTTTCCAATTTTTCTACCTCCTTGTGTCTAGCACCATGGGAACTACAAAGTCCTCAATGAAGACCTAATGGTTGATTTAGTAACTAATGAGAGGCAGAATGGCATAATGGAAAGAGGGCTTCCTCCATGGTCATGAACAACTGTCCCCTCTCCAGGCCATACAGACTGTGTGACCCGGGCAAGTGACTTAATCTTTTAGGGTCCCCTAGGGAATTAAGACTACAAAAGGTTACAAAGAATGTGCCCATATACATGATCAAGGAAGTTTTCTTATCAGGAATACTCTTCATCTGAAATAAGAGGAAGAAGAAGAAGAGGAAGAAAAAGGAAGAGGAAGAGGAGGAGGAGGAGGAAGAGAAATTCATTTAAAGTTTTCCAAGTGTTTTATGTACATATCACATTTGTTTCTCACAACAACCAAGTGAGTTAGGTAATAGAGGGATTACTGTCCCATTTTAGGGATGTGGAAACTAAAACTTAGAGGTAAAGTGATTTACCCATACTCAAGGGTAGTTAGTCACATAGGTGAAATTCAAACCCAGGTCTTACTGACTCCAGGGCCAATGTTCTTTTCATCACATTGCCTCTCTAAGTAAGGGTGACAAGAAGCTCTAGCCCATGAACAAAGTCATTTTGCAATATCTTGAGGAAAAGGCAGCCAAGAACACAATTGCTCAAGACCAAGACACACCCATGTCTCATGGCCCAGACAACCTAACCTTTCATTTGGAAAAACCCTCCCTTGGTTAGCATTTTCTGGCAGGATCTACTGCCTGATTTACTTCTCAAGAGCTAGTGGTTGTACAATAATTTGTCATTGTGGGGGTCACAATGACTGTAAGATTTTCCCTCTGAGGAACCAATATCACACGATATTATATATTTGGCCTATTGAGTAGACCTGCAATTTTTGCACTGTTCCCAGAGAAAGGAGACTATTATAGCAACTGTCTAGTTCCGCTTTTGGTAGGCATGGTCCAACCCTCCATATATGACACAGAGGAAACTCATTCTGCACACCTCTTAATCCTGAATACCAATTCTCTGTTGCTACAAACACATTTCTGCTGAGTCTAGGCAAGCAGTCAATCCTAATGTAATCTTGGGCTTCTTACGATAGCCATAGTCCCCAAGAATAGAGAGATGATGGACCTACTTATTCTGTCTTAATCAAACCCCATCTGGTATATTGTGTTTAACCCCATAAAGTTTAGGAAAGACATTGAAAACCTTAATAAGCTGCAGAGTATCCAGAGGAAAGGCAGCCAAGATGATCATAAGGCCATAGAGCTAGAGCTAAAAGGACTTTTTAGAGGCAATTGAGAAAAGCTTCTTAATTTTGAAGATAAGGAAACCAAAGCACAGATATTAAGTGATTTGCCAAGTGATGGAAAGTCAGTTCAAGAAATAGTTATTAATCTAACATGGCTGGGATATTTAGAGTGTTAAGGGGAATAATATGAAATGGAAAGTAGTCCAACTACATCAGGCTTCAAAGCTATTCTCTGTAAAGGATATTCCATCTCCATGTCTCTGTGCTTTACACAAGCTGCTCCCCATGCCCACAATGTACTCCCTCCTTATCTCCGCCGCTGGGAATCTCTAACTCCCTTCAAGGCTCAGCTAAAGAACCACCTCCATCAAGATTCCTTCGATTGTTAGTGTGATACTCTGCAATAACATTTTATGGAGAGGGGCATATAGCCTGCATTTATTTATCTATACAAATATTTCCATCTAGTGCAATGTAAGCATCTTGACAGGCAAGACAGTCTCACCTTTTTCTTTGTGTCCCCTTCACCTAGAATAGTGCCTAGCATAGAGTAGATGCTTCATAAATATGTGTTGACTTGCTTATTGACTGAACAAATGCTTGTTGATTGTTGGACTGAGGGATTTGTATTTTATCCTAGAGGCAATAGAGAGTCACTGAAGGTTTTTAATGGGGGCATGTGGGTATGACATGATCACGATTGTACCTCAGGATGATTCATTTGGTAGCTGTGTGGAGGATGGATTGGAGGGTGTGATCCTGGAAACAGTGAGACCAAGTGGGAGTCTTAATATAGGCTAGAGATGAGTAGGGTAATTAATGACTGGGAGTATGGATGGGAAAGATGTTAGAAGCCATTTTGTGGAAGAAGAATTTTCAGGAATTGGCAGTTGATTAGATTTGGCAAACTAAGGGAGAGGGAAAAGTCAAGGAGTGCTCTGAATCTGCTAATCTGGGTGGCCAGCATTCAAACTCTTATTTCAGAGAGTGCAACTCCAATGGACTGGCCATGTTGTTCAAATGCAAAATGTATGCTTGCCAGAAAGACTATTTTATGGAGAACTCACACAGAGCAAGTGTTCACATGGTGGTCAGAAGAAGCAATACAAGGACATTCTCAAGATCTCTCAAGAATTATGGAATTGTGTGACATGGGAGACAATGGCACAGGACTGCCCATCATGGCATGCCCACATCAGAAAAGGTACTGTACTCTATGAGCAAAGCAGAATTGAAACAGCTCAAAGGAAACACAGCATGCTGAAATTTAGAGAATCCACCTCAAATGTTCACATGGACTATTTGTGCCCCACCTGTGGCAAAGCATTCTGGGCTCATACTCATCTGATCAGCCACAGTCAGACACACTGAAACTTGTCTCTAGCATAGTGATGTCATTTTGCTCCCCTTCAAGAACAAAAGACAACAACTAACCAACTAACTGACCTTCCCCCCAAAATATGAAATTTTGGAAAATGGGCCCTTTTTGAAGGAAAGAAAACAATCAGTTCTCTTTGAAATGTTGAATTTTAGATATATTTGTCTTGTAGGCAGTTAGTTTTGTGTAGATGGAGCTACAGCTTAGGGAGTCATCTTCATAGAGACGATAATTGAACCTATGAGAACAGATGGGATGATTTCTCAGTCTCTCTCCTGAGCTCCAATCACAGATTGAGAAAATTGTGCAGTTGTAGGGGTCTCAGTGGCCATCAGTTCCAATCCATACCTGAAAAGGAATCTACACTACACCATATCTGACAAGAGGGTCCATCAACCTTTGCATGAAACCCTCCAATGAGAGGAAGCCAACCACCTCTCAGTAGCAACCCATTCCACTTTTGGACACCTCTAACGATTATAAAGATTTTCCTGACATTAAGACTAAATTTGCTTCTTTGCAATTTCTACCCAT
This sequence comes from Pseudochirops cupreus, assembly GCA_028627135.1. NCBI lineage: Eukaryota > Metazoa > Chordata > Mammalia > Diprotodontia > Pseudocheiridae > Pseudochirops > Pseudochirops cupreus. The sequence goes on from CM053581.1 coordinate 114,655,311, forward strand.
TTTTCCTGTTCCCTCCCCTGCCCGGGGTCAAACAGAACAAATCTCTTACTAAGGGACTCATATTTGCATAGGACAGAGAAGAGGTCCAGATCAGAGGCAGGATAGTAGTGGGTTACTAAACTTAGGAGGGACATATGATCTTGAAAAGGAAACTGAAAAGTTGTAGAAGAAAGAACCATGTCATAGAAACTGAGGAAAAAAAGAATCTTTAGGAAAAAGAGGGATAGTTGAAAGTGCCAAATATTATAGCAATATCAAAGGATGAGTACCTGTGTAAATCCATTGGATTGAGTAATTAAGAAATTTTTGATACTCTGAGAGAGAAATTTTAGTTGAGTTGTGAATTCAGTAGTTCAAAAAGTATTAAGAAGTAAATGAGAGGTTCTAGGAATCCGGCCATGAAAGGGAGGTAAGATAAGATTTGATGGATGAATAGTCAATGGTAGTTCATGGGTAGAGAGATGGACAGATGGATAGATAAATAGAACGTTTATTAAATGCTTCCTATATGCCAGGCACTGTACTAGGAATATAAATATAAGCAGGTAAGACCCTCCCTACCCTCAAAGAACATGCATTCCTTTTTTTTCCTTTTAAATTTATTTTTAGATCACAACATTTAGTTCCACAAGCTTTTGAGTTCCAAATTTTCTCCCCTCCTTCTCCTCCCAAGATGGCATGCAATACGATATAGGTTCTACATATACCTACACGTTAAACATTTTCACAATAGCCACGTTGTAAAGAAGAATTATAACCAATGGAATGAACTGTGAGAAAAAAAGAAACAAAACAAAATAAAACAGAAAAAAGTGGGGCAAACAGTTTGTTTCAATCTACATTCAGACTCTGTAAATCTTTCTCTGGATGTGGATAGCCTTTTCCATCATGACTCTTTTGGAGTTGTCTTAGAACCTTGCATTGCTGAGAAGAGCCAAGTCCATGAAACTTAGTCATCACAGATACAATGTGTCTGTAATTGTGTACAATGTTCTGGTTCTGCTCCCCTCACTCAGCATCGGTTTATATAGGTCTTTCCACATTACTATGAAGTTCATCTGCTCCTCATTTCTTGTAGCACAATAGTATTCCATTACATTCATATACCACAACTTGTTTAGCCATTCCCCAATTGATGGGCATCCCCTTGATTTCCAATTCTTTGCCACCACAAAAAGAGATGCTATAAGTATTTTGAACATGTGAGTCCTTTTCCCACTTGCATGATCTCTTTGGAATACAGCCCTAGAAATGTTATTGCTGGTTCAAAGGGTATGCACATTTTTATAGCCCTTTGGGCATAGAGGAACTTGGATTCTAATGAGGGAAAATAACACACACAGGGTGCTAGAAATGGAGGAGATATAAGGGAAGATACCTACCTGGAGGACAATACAGCAGGCAAGAAGGAGGACTGCAGAGTATCTAGGTGAAAATGACCAGAAACATGGCTAAGTCCCTTCCTAAAATGATGATTCTAAGGTAGGAGTCATCAATGAGCAAAGGAAGGCAAAGGTTCCTCAAAATGACATTGTAGCAGGTCAGGAGAAGAAGCAAGGATCCATAGAGTTCAGTTGAAAGAAAAATATAGATAGAAGATCTATCTATCTATCTATGTGTATATATAGAGAGAGAGAAACAGAGAAGACATACAGATACAGACACACAAAAGAGACATACAGACACATACACACACACACACACACACACACACACACATACACACACACTCCAATGAAAAGAGCAGTTTAACTCTAAACAAAAGGTCATAAGAATCCTTCAGGAGTCAGAAAAGTAGAATGGGAAGAGTGATAGATTGAGAGCCAAGAGTCCTGAGTTCTAGTATCAGTTCTGCCACTAACCAGCCACATGACCCACTGGAACCAGCCTTAGTGCCCTCTTCTATATAATGGGTGAGTTGGAATGCACCATCTCTCAACAGTCCCGAAATTCTATGATTCTGTATATGTTTCCTAAAAAACACCCCTTATGAACCAATAGAAATTGGTATGGGGATTCTAAAGTGGCAGTGATGTCTCAAGTGAATCATTGTTCCCTGCAGGGCATGCACTGAAGAAGAAGGAGAGGAAATAGAATGGCTTTGGTGATAATTCAAATTCAAGTCCTTACCTTCATTTTCTTTTGGACTGGTTTTCGTGATTTCACTGATGGAGGGGACCCTCTCTGCAGCTGGGTGGTACAGTGGATAGAGCAGCGGGCCCGGAGTCAGGAACACCCAAATTCAAATAATGTTATGGACACTTACTAGCTGAGTTAACCTCTGTTTGCCTCAGTTTCCTCAACTGTAAAATGGAAATAATAATAGCACCAACTTCACGGAGTTTTTGTGAGGATCAAATGAAATAATATTCATAAAGTACTTACCACAGTGCTGGGCCTATCATATATACTATATAAATGTTGTTGTTGCTGTTATGATTATGATTAACTCCTGAGGAGGAAATGCCCTCTGCCAGAAAAGATTTTCATTTCTAACTTACAGTCTTCATGAGTTGCCTGGGCACTGGAAGGTTGACACTTGCCTAGGTCAAACAAGAGGTGTATGGTAGAGATGGGATTTGAACTGTGGTCTTTTCCACTGCAAGGCTTTTCCACCATCCATGATGTCATATTTCTGAGTTGCTCCTAAGTAGGAAGAGAAATCATTGCCCTTGTAAAATGCTTACCACTCTAGCTCTCTTGCTCACTTGTGAGGAGTTCATAAGTAATTTCAAGGAGGGTAGTAGGATAGAGCCATAAGGCATTCCAAACTGTTTTGCCCAAAGTCAGGTTAAATTTAAATACACTGATTCATCTGTCTTTATTTTTCCAAGCAATGAGCAAGCAGAATTCTAATCACAAAACCGAGGGAGGGGGCTTGAAAGAATCCTGGCAGAAAGCACATTAGCAAATATTGATCTATGTTAGCAATGCAACTAGGCTTTTCTATATAGAACTCTCAAGAACTGAAATGCTTTTAATTTGTTTTAAATTGTAGGACATTTTTAAATTCCCAGAGTTTGCTTGTCCTGCTACTTTTCACAAAATCTCATGAAGTATTCAGGGCATGTGACATCCCACTTTAAAAAAGTGACATTGAGGGTCATTCTGACCACAAAATATAATCCTGGGCGAAATTGATTTGCTATTTTGTTTAGGGAGTGGATAGCAGTAAAGGTCTAGAGAAGTTGCAAAGGTAACTACCTGCCTTGTAAAGTAGTTGCATAATGAACAGATATAACAGGTCTTCATCCCTAGGATTTGAGAAAATACCATAGAAAGAACGTATAGTCTCACTCCCCCCCCCCCCCCCTTTATCCAGCACCTGCCATCACTGCTATTCTCCAGATACTATATACTTGCATTTGTTTATTTGGTTGCCTGCTCACTTATCAACTTTCTATTATTTGCATCTAGCAGTTAAGATATCACTTAAACATCATATAATATTTAAAAAATAGGATCATGGGATCTTAAACCGGAATCTGGAAGGGACTTTAGAGGTCTTCTTTTCCAGCCCCCTCATGTTGCAAGTAAGAAAACTCATGTCCAAAGAAGGTTTTTGTCCTGCCACTGGACTTGGACGACTGGAAAAGAGAGAGGCGGATGGCTTTGTGCACCTCTGCCTCTCTTAAATCCAAGTCACCTGAAAGTCAGGACATCACCCTTGTGATGTCCCTGGTCCTCTTTGAGAACAAAGCATGAACAACAACAGCTGACATGACTGACACTAGTGATGACTGGTGGAGCTGGGATTGGAACCAGGTTTTTGACACCCAATTCAGTGCTTGGTCTATTATTTCAAAATAACAAGTACTGAGACAGCAGCAGCAGTACTCCTAACAACTATTACCCCAAGAAAATCTCCTTGTCTCCTCTAACCCTTCAGACTTGTTAAGTTGATAGTCTAATTACTTCATTTCCTAAATTAGCTTCTTGTTATAAAAAATGGGGGGAAATCCAACAAAATGTCTCTCTTTTAATAGAAAAAGAAGTCATTTCAGTTACTTATTGAGTATGCCTATACAGGTAGTGAGTATGAGATTTTCCACAGGTTTAGATGGCTAAAGAAGCACTGAGCACTACATATGCTGGTTCCTTGTCCAGTACTGATTACTCAGCTAACCAAGGCAGGAAGTGAGGCTCACCAATAGCTATGTGTGATTCTTCACAGATGCTAGAAGGCTTATGGCCCCCAGACCACAAATGCAGCCATGATAACCACTTTCTCCCAGTTTCTCTTTTCAGCTTTTCACTCTTCTTCCATGTGACTCTCATAGTTGTGGTGGGTGGAATGTCACTCTTGCACAGTTTCATCAGAACTATAGTTCTCCAAAGGGAAAACTACATGCAATAATGTCACTGTTCTTTAATATTAACTCTTTGGAGATGCTATATAATCTATAAGAATTGCTAAATCCAGTAGAAAACACAAGTATTGAGAATGATATGTTGTCAACAAAGGGAAGATCCTGTTGGAGCAAACTCTAGCATTAATTAAAACAAAAAATGAAGGAGAAATCAATCTCTTCTTTTGGCTTAAGGAGTAGGTAGCAGTAAAGGACTAGGACTAGTAAAGGTAATTACAGTAGCTTCAATTCACCAGTGGACTAATATTTTCACGATATCATTTACCCTTTTAATCTTGGTCATAGCTCGGGAATGGGACCAACCAGGACCAGGACAAATGATTCTACTTTTTCTCCCTTTACCTCCCACCATGTTTATGCAGGTGAAATCTGGTTAAAATAAATATCAAGAAAAGCATAACAGGAGGAAGAGAATAATAAACCACCATCTCTTAGTATAGCGATTGGCTTATTAATCCATTCATTTAATCATTCAATTGATATTTAGCTTGAGGAATAAAAAACTTGGGTGAGATTGGGGAATGACACTGTTTTCAAGTATTTGAAAATGTTTATACACGGTTTTCTAAGTCAACATGTTCCATGGGGGTGCGTTTGTACTTGAGCTTGACCACACTGTTCCAAGTCACCACTTTGGGAAGTGATATGCTTATTCCTTTTGCTTAAAGCATTTTGGCACTAATTCCTTCTTTAAAAGTTACCTCCAGAGGCATCTAAGAAAAGCAGTCTCACTGCTTTGCACTGAAACATATTTTTTTAATTATAAAAAATGTTATAGAACTTCATTACCAATTTTACTTACCAGGCTTTGACCCAAATAACATTTGTCTGTTTCCAAAAATGTTTCGTGTGTTTCAAGAATGAAGATCTGCCATCACTGAGCATATAAAAAAGATGGGCTGCATCCATGAAGACAAGTCAAAAAGAACAATTAATTCCACTGAGTTGTCTTGATCTAGTAGGCGGCAATGTTGCATAACATAAAGAGCATTGGACCTTTTGGGACAGAAAATAACTGAATTTAAAACCCTGTCTTGGATATTTAGTCTTGGTGTGCTTGAGCAAATCACTTAAGTATTAACTTCCTTATCTCTAAAACTGTGATAATAATTCACCCTATCTCCCACATAGTATCTCTGTAAGAAAGGCACTTATTCCTAAAAGATTTTGAGCAACCTTAGCACTGTTAGAATGAGGCAAGGTAAGGCAAGGCAAGAAGCATTTAGGCACTGCTCTGAGTCCTGGGAATACAAAGAAAGGCAAAAACAATTCCTGTTCCCAAACAGTTTATAGTCTAATCTGGTATGGCTTTTAAGATCTGCCACAATTGAAAAATTTATCCCCCTGAAATCAACTGATGATGACCTTGTCTAAATGTAGCTAAGCTGGTTCTCAGACACAGATCCCAGATTCCTCTTCATGTAAGCAGCTGGGTGGAATGACTGGAACTATTTTCTGAGACACAAAAGTTAAAAACACTTGAGGTGTTTCATAGTTGTTGTTGGTCCTTCTTTCTCGAAGAGGACCAACGACATCCTGAAGGCAATGTCTTGACTTGTGGGTGAATTGGATTTAAGTGAGGCAGAGCTGCAGAGTCATCAGCCTCACTTTCTCCTCCAGAGTTACGAAAGTCCAGTGGCAAGACAAAGGCCAAGATGACTGGTGATGACCCAGGATGAAGTGAATGACCTTGTGCTTTCCAAAATAAGGCCTTTAGTAGTACAGAAACAGCGGAGCTTATTACTTACTCGTCAAGAATAATTAATTAAGCTGGACATGGTGGCAGATGCCTATAATCCCTACTTCTGCTACCTGGGGAGGCTGAGGCTGGTGGGTTGCTTGAGTTCCAGAGTTCTGAGTTTCAGTAGAGCTAGGGCTAGTGGATCCTTGAGCTTAGGATTTCTGAGTTGAAGTAGGTCTAATGCCAATCCAGTGTCTGTACTAATATGGTGAGCCCCTGGGGATGAGGGCTTATCAGGCTGCCTAAGAAAGGTTAAACCAGTCCATATAGTTCATTCATTTTTGTGAATCATCTTTGAGACCCCATTTGGGGTTTTCTTGGCAAAGATACTGAAGTGGCTTGCCATTTCCTTCTCCAGCTCATTTTACAGATGAGGAAACTGAGGCAAACAAGGTCAAGTGACTTGCCCAGGGTCACATAGCTAGTAAGTGTCTGAGACCAGATTTGAACTCAGGAAAATGAATATTCCCAATACCAGGCTTGGTGCTTTATCTACTGTGATATTTAGCTGGCTTATTGGAATAGGTTAAAACTTCCATGTTGATCAGTATTGGAACTGCTCCATGAGTGGTCTTCCAGCCTGAGCAAGGTATTCTTTCTTCCTTCCTTCCTTCCTTTCTTCCTTCCCTCCTTCCTTCCTTCCTTCATTCCTCCCTCCCTTCCCTCCCTGCCTCCCTCCTTTCCTTCCTTCCTTCCTTAAATGTAGCTTATTACACAGAAGATGTGGCTCTGCAAATGATTCTTTGCTGCCTACCATCATCACTTCTATTATAAGTAATAACCATTCACATGTCTAAAGGACTTTAAAATTAACAAAGTTAAAGTTTCCCTCACAACAATCCTCTGAGGTCTATAGTCAATAATTATTCCCATTGTAAAGATGATGAAACTGAGGCTCAGAAAGGTTAAGTGAGGTCTTTGGAGCCACAACAAATAAGTGTTGAGAAAAATTAATAATATGTTATCATATTAATAACTAATTATTAATTTGTCATCAACCCCTTTCCTTTCATTACTGTTAAAACCCAACTCTTGAAAAGGTCAGTCTCTGAAGGGCATGACTGAGCAATCAGATTTGCTTCTAGTCCCTAAGGCACATGCTTATTAACTTTGGGCATGATCCTACCCAATAGGGAGACCTAATTTCTGTTTAGAGTAAAAACAGAAGCCAGTCTGTGTTAGCCTTTGCCTGGGGGAAGAACCCCCTGTCCTTGATCCCCTCTGTTGGAGATTAGGACAATCCAACTCATGAAAGAGAAAACTAGTTTGAGAGCTCCAAGTGGAAATGGCTTCCTCTGCCCAGATGCCTTGAGGCTGCTAAGTCTCTTGATCAAGTCAGTTCTTAGAAGGAGGAGCTAAAGATTTTTAGCCCAGCTCCTTGTTACTGTCCCCCAATCAGGGTTGATTTTCACTTGTCAAAAGAGTTCTCTTTCAGAAGCGATTTAAGGATCTCCCTTGGCATCTTTGCTTACTGAGAGAAACCACTGACCATCAATTTATTGATTGCCTGTTAGCCTAATTAATAATTTCAGTATTAATTACCCAGAAACTCTGTCTCTTGGGGTTTTCATTTGTCTCAGTGTTTTAGGCAGAATTTGAAGCTAGGACTCCAGATTCTAAATTCAGTGTTCTTTCTACTCACTACATCATACTTTATAAGGCTTACCCTACTCTTATATAACTTTTTCATCATTTTCAAGAGAGGGGCAGTTTGTTCTATTAAGTAATCTGTGATTCTTCCCTACGGGACAATGAAGCTTCCCAAAGGTCCTTTTCCCAGGGCAGATGTGTGGCAGACCCTCCTAATCCCTTGCCACATTCTCTCCCAAATCCAGCAGTAATTGTGTTTCTAATTTTGAAAAGAAACCAAATTGTGAAATTGGCGATGTTTGCCCTTGAACCTTAGTCCCTGAGTTATATGGCTTTCCATTTTTGGCTTTTTCCCTTTTCCTTCTGCTTCAACTCATTCATCACTCTTCTCCTAGTGTGTATGAAGGGACCCCCACATTTTTTTTAATACTTTACCTAGGAGAAAGACATTAGATAAACTAATTTATACTTAAGCTTAGTGATTTATCTTCCCAGGGTATTTACCTGTTAAAACAACTATAGGAAGGGAGCAGTGTTTTATTTAAAGGAATGATTATTTGTAGAATTTAGGGCATAGGTTAAAGAACTCTTTGCTGAAGAAGTAAACAGTGGGACTTTCTAGATCTCTCAAATAAAACCATAGAAATGATTGCCTATCTACAAGGTCAGCTCTAACTTGAGGGAAAGAAAGAATCCTCCCCATTCCTTTCAGGTAGAAAAGGAAGTTGGAAAGAGATAAAAAAGAGATGAAGTAAATAGAGTTCACCCAACTCTATTTTTCTCCCTCGGAATCATTCCTCATTGCATCTTAATTTCTTGGTTAAGGTCAATTCTCCCAATTGCAACAAGAAATGATGGTATTGGCATGAGCCAACTGTGTAGACCACAATGTTACTTGGTGTTATAATGGCATTTTTTGTGTACATACACTAGCATTCCTATTGCTTAACTGTTAGTGGTCCAGGAAGTTAGAATCATGGGACCATGGATCGAAAGCTAGAAGGCACCTCAGAGATCATGAACTTCACCTTTTTAGTATATGAGGAAATTGAAGCCATAGTAAATGGCCTGAGGTCACATAAGTAACAACCACAAGAATCAAGATTTGACTGCAGGTCCTCTGATTCCGGAAGCCTACCCACTTTACTTGCCTCCTCAATTCTGACTCAGTAAGACCTAAAGTTTGTTTGGCTATAGTGATGACTTATTTTTCAGTTGGTTGTAATTTTGAAAATGAGATAATTTTATTGAAATAGATGAAACTTTGAGAGGATATATGTACAGAAAGTTAAAGCTACAGAGGATAAAGTGTCAGGACTAGAGTCAGGAAGCCTCCTCTTTTGAGTTCAAATCTGGCCACAGACACTTACTAACTGTGTGACCCTGTGCAAATCACTTTACCTTCTTTACCTCAGTTTCCTCATTTGTAAAATGAGCCGGAGAAGGATGGTAAACATGGAATGTTAAACCACTCCAGTATCTTTGCCAAGAAAACTTCAAATAGGATAACTATAAGTCAGACATGACTGAAAAATGACTGAACAAGTGAAAGTTATTCAGAACTATATCAATATAAGTTATTATTTAAAAGCAATGCAGTGTTAAAGTCCATTTATAATAGTAGTTCCTGGCAGCTTAAAAACAGTAGTTTCATTTTCACTATTATCAGTATAAATGGGGAACAAAGCCTTTATTTAGTCACTGAATGTATTTTATCTAACCATTTTCATTTTTTTTTTGCCTTTCTATATTATTCACTTTTTATTTTTTATGGCCTGTTATTTCAAAATACTAGTCTTTCTTAACATGACTAAATTGCCAGACTCTTAACCAAGAAACATATGAACAAATGTGGCATGAAAAAGGTTTCTTTGTATGAATTTTTAAAAAATTATTTACATCAAAGACATGTTTAAATGAAACTACAGTGCAAAAAAAAAAAGTGTAGGCTCTGGAGGTGTCATTGGTTCAGCTCCAGTAGAAACCCTTGTGATTTGAGAAATATTAGTAAATCACGGGGCTAGTTAGGGAGGAGAGAATGATGTCTAAATTATCTGCATGTCTTGTGAAGGAAGGGAGAAGAGGGGATGCAAATTTTATGGAATAAATATATTTTGGGTTAAACAATTTATGAAAATTCTTTGCAAGACTTATCTATAGTAGTAAACCATTTACTCATTGCATGACCTTAGCACTCTCTTTTAGCAAGAGTAAATTCTCAGCTGTACAGAGTTCTCTAACACCCCCAATATATTACAATACTATAATATATTACAATATTACAATATATTATCTGCCTAAAGCTCCAACATTTGTGTGATTAAACAAGAACAGGCTCTCTGCTCTTTCCCCAAGTAGAAGCATTCTTTTATTCCACAGGCCTCTAGGCCATAAAGCTACTTAAACCTTTTGAGTAATTACCTAAGAACAAGTCTAAAACTCGGGCAAATTGCTTTCTTTATAATTCAACAAATGTTAATTATATGCAATGCATTGTGCTGAGGACAGTAGCTCTTTTGATTAGGATATTAGTGCCAAAGACAAGTCATTTGTTAAGTGTTGTTTTCATCTCAGAGAATTTGAAGTGTTGCTTCCAGGAATAAAGTCATGAAATAAAAATCTTATATACAAGGAAGAAGATAAGGAGATGAAGTAGAGAGGAAGGAGTGCAGTGAAATGGATACAGAAGAGGGAAAGGAGAGAGAATATTTCAATTGATAGTTGTACAAGCCTTGAATTCTAAATGTTTAAATATTGAAAGCTGGAATCGTGTTGGCTTTTAACTTCTCACAGAAGGTCAGTGTTGAATAGTGATTATTATTATTAGACCATTTGGTTATCAGTGCTGTATGGAGTGTTTGTTTGACTGCAGAAAATGCTCAATTTTGTTTTACCACGTGTTGTTATGAGAAAAAGAACATGGTATTAAATTCTGTTAGCTTTTTGAAGTATTAGTCTTTATCAGCTTTATTGTGTTGCTGTATCTTAATCCAAGAAACCTAGGGACATAGGTAGCATCAAAAACATTTTTTGCCTTTGTAAGAATCTTTAAACTTTATTTGGATAAAAAAAATCTTTTTAAATGAAGCCACAGCACAAATTGGATATAGGTATAGATATAGATATATAGATAGTAGAGGATTTATTGGAACAGCCCCAGAAGAAATCCCACTGTTGTTCAAAGTAGGCAAAGCATGAGAATAATTAGGAAAGGGATAAGAAAATGTAAGAGTGGCATTGTAGTGGTGGTGGTGGTGGTGGTGGTGGTGGTGGTGGTGGTATGCATGCATACCTTCAGGAATTTCAGATTTTCAAACCAATTCAACAAGCACCAAACATGTGTAATGACTCCTCCAGCTTATTTTTCCAACTTAATCAGCCAGTTTGGGTCCCCAGAAGGGTAACTACCACCTCATATTCTAGAAAGTTGCCCTAAGGATGGTTATTCTTACTTCCGTAGTTCATGAGCCCCCATTAGTGTACTTACATTAATGATGAGCAAGTAGACTTAATTGGCTTTTAGCTAATTTTAACACAAGTATTTAATAAAAAGTAAGAACATGAGAAGAGCAAGCTTAAACTTAGAGTACAATTGTAGTGAGGCACCTATGTAGGATACACATGTCAAAAAGCAATTCGCAATTCTTAGTTCCATAATTCCTTTCTCTCTTTTATATTGCATCAGTTCCTGATGGGACTTTGAGTTCACTATATCCAAGTTTAGGAAGGAAATGGGGACCGTGGTGGACTTTGCTATAGGCTAAGGGCAAGGTCTGATCAAATCTCAAATAAATCACAAATTTGAGCCACAGGGTAATGATCAAATTGATATTTATTTTAATATCAATAAATTCTATCCAAGAAGCATTGAGATAGTGGGTAGGAAGCTAGCCATGGAGTCAAGAAGATGTAGGTTTAGGTGCTTCCACTAGCACACAACTAGCTATGTTTGGGACCCAGGGCAAGTCACCTCAATGCTCCTTTATAGTCCTTTATAACTCCCCTTGGGTATTATGCTAAGTTAAACTCTAAGGACCTTCTTCCTTCTTGAATCTACTCTCAACCATAAAGGATGATGGTCTCTGAAGTTTCTTCATCTCTTGAATCACTATCTATGTGCATCTGGTCTGACCTTAGTGCCCCAGATGGATGCATTATCTCCTACAGCTTCAGAAGCTCTGATGCCATGACCAATGGGGAAGGGAAATCAGGAGACAGAGAACTTCACCCACTGATGCCTTCCGTTTGGTACATTGAAAGGGATCTCTCTCCACTAAGCATTCATGAACCTAGAATCTTCTTTCCTGAGTGGATTGTTTCATTTGTGTATAAGCCCCAGGGATGTGCCTGATTTTTTCAGCCATATTACAAAATGTGCAATTATCAGTTCACTTCATTCGAAAGTCAGGACTCGATTGTCCTCTCAGATTGATTACGCACTTGTTCTCATGTTTGTTATGAAGTTGTTGGAAAATTCTTTAACACTTACTTTATACTTTGTGATTATATTCTAGGACCTCTGTGATTACATTAATTGAAGTCTGAAGTGAAATCTCCCCAATTACATATGGGTAAGGCACTGTACTAGGCAGCAGGGCTACACAATGTGTAAATGGTCCTGCTTTCAAGAAACTCATATTTTACTGTGGGCTTGATGTGGATACAAACAGTGCCTTAAGGTTAAAAGGAATAGTAAAGGTCACTTTGCCAAGCCCCCTGAGGGGGTTTGAGGCCCATTCGGTATCTGTAACTTGAGAGTGTCCTAATTCCCCTTCCCCCTTATCTTGAAGTACCATACAACTTATACCGAAAGAATTGTTTTTGTCCCCCTTCTCCTGTGTTCCCTATTCATCTTCCTCATCCTGTGTAATGGTAACTTTTCCTTATCTTACAAGTAACCACCTTCCTCACCTTGTTTGTACTTACCCTGTCCCTAAATCTCCACCCCTCATAAGAAACCCTAAAATTACATCATCATCCTACAGACTGTATAGCTTTCTGTCTATATAAGTCTGAGTTTCTTCCTATATGAGGGCCTTTAAACAACGCAGCTACTGGAAGTGGTGACAGCTGCAAACAGGTGGCGTAGCCAGCAGACAGGAATACATGATGTGTACCAGTCACAGGACCAGTGATGGCAGTGTGGCCAGGCTATTTGCTAAATCTCAGGTCCATGTGCTTCATATAATAAAGCTCTCAGTGAATGGCTAAGAGAAAAATCATCTAAGTAAATTCTTTCATACCTGACCCAGCTCTCCCAAATTGGCACCTCAAAAGGCTAAATATCGTTTGTGCTTAATGATGATGGATAATGGATGAAATTACTTACCAGGATAGTGTAAAGCATCCTTACTGAAACACTTAGGCAACAATCCCAGATAAGATTTAATCCACAGTCTCACATAAAGGTACTACATACATTTTGTTCCCCAAAAGAAAAAAAAAAGCCACTAGCAAAACTGAGGCATATAATCACCTCCCCTGAGAGGCAGGTAGGTGATACAACAGATAGAACACTGGGCCTGGATTCAGGAAGACCCAAACTCAAATCCAGTCTCAGACACTTAGTTTGTGACTTTGGGCAAGCCCCTTAAACCTCTATTTGCCTCAGTTTCTCCACCTGTAAAATAGGACATAATAATAGCACCTACCTTACTGGGTTTTTGTGAGGCTCGAAAGAGACAAACTGACAAAGATTAGTATAATACCTAGCTCATAATAGGACTCCTTCCCTTCCTTTCTGTTCTATCCTCAAGAAATAACAGGTCTCCTGAAAACCATATGTAAGCAAGATAGCTTCACTAATCAATTTTATCTTTTTTCTGTTACTATTAGTTTTCCTTGAAAATAACCAGCTGTGGTTATCTTAAAGTTCCTATTTATTATATGACAAACGCTTTGGTAGATCCTAGATATACAGAGTAAAAAAAAATGGAAACAGTCCATGTTCTCAAGAAGCTTACGTTCTGTTGAGAGAGAGAATACACACATGTATAAGTACATGCAGAATAAATGTTATGTAAATAAAAGTAAGCTATGGAAGGAGGGTGACTAAGAGAGATGAGGTTCATGCTGAGTCATGTCCAACTCTCTGACCCGATCTGGGATTTTCTTGGCGAAGATACTGCAGTGGTTTGCCATTTCCTTCTCCAGTGCATTTTACAGCTGAGAAAACCAAGGTAAACAGGGTTAAGTGACTAGCTTAGGGTCACACAGTAAGTGTCTGAGCCTGGATTTAAACTCAGGTCTTCCTAACTTTAGGCCCAACATTGTGCCACTTAGCTGCTCAAGTTGAGAAGGGAGTACATTATAGGCAAGGAGGTTGGTCAGTGCAAAGAGATGGGAGATTAATACAATGTGTGAGGTATATAGAGAAAGCCAATTTCTCTGAAAAAAAATGAGACAGGCAATTAATATAGTCATAAGGTATAGGAGAGGACATCTAAAAAAGACAAAAGCTATTTTATCCCATGACTATTATTATAGCAAGGGAAGTGCTGCTACTGAACTGTGGGCTGGGAGGTGAGCAGCTGCAGGCAGTATCCCTGAGGAGCACATAAGCCTTATGGGCCTTATGCCAGGGCACAAAGAAGAGGGGATCAAAACAAGGCTTCCACTGCTAGTATTTGTGTAGCAGGCCTAAGCAAAAGATTTTACTCCTCCCCTTTTCTCCATCCACTGAGATAGGAGGGCACATGTATGAATTGGAGGATGGCAAAGGCTACATTTCCCAGAATGTTGTGGGCAGATGGTCCAAGGCAAGATGTATTCATCACTAGCACTGATTGAACAAGAGAAGATCTACTAGAAGGAAGAAAGAAAAGTTAGATAGTAGAACCTTAGGAAAAGCAAAAGGAAGAGCTCAATTATGTTCACATGCTTAGTGGGCAAAAGTCCTCACTCAGGCTGGGCTATGAAGCTATAGAATTTCAAGTGATGGTAGCAGCAGCAGGGGAGGCAGCTGTGGAGACAATGACTCATAGAAGCAGCTGAGAGATGGATAGCAGCTATGGAAGTGGTGACAGCTGCAAACAGGTGGGGTAACCAGCAGACAGTACACATGACGTGTAATAGTCACAGGACCGGTGGTGTTGGTGCCACCAGGCTGTTTGGAAGCTCTGTGCTTAATTTGAGTTGATTCTTTGCATGTTGAGGACAAATGTACTCATTATAAGATCGATAAGGGTATACAGACCCAGACTTAATTGGATTTGAGTAACATTTATGTTCTTATGACTTAAAATAAATACTTTTATACTCAAAAGTCTTATTGGTTGCCTTGGTTGCTAGCAGATGGGGTGACTTGAATGCCTAGAAATGAGCCAGGTTGTGACAAATTTTCTCAGATAAGATTCTTGTTGTGGACACAAGCCAATGAAATGAATTGTTATTGAGTATTCTTCCAAGATAGACCCTTCTCTCACTGCCAAGATGCTTGAGTCAGGCTACATTTGTATGACTAGTCTTTATATATGAAATATAAGTTACTGATCCTAGTCAAATTGCCTGCGCAGAATGTAATAGTGCTTATTGAAGGGAGAAAGGAGATGAGTAGACTTTCATGAGATGGCGTGACTACAGGGGTTTGTGCTCCTTGGTGTTCTTCCCATTGGTCTATAGATGTGTTTTCCCTGGGCAGTGGGAGTCCTCATGGGGTGACATGAGCTAGGATGTACTATCGAGCTGCCTGAGATCTCAAAAAGAGGGTATAACAAAGAGACTTGGCTGTGATGAATCTGGACACAAAGCCCGTGAAAGCTGGATCCTTGACAGCAGTAGGCAATGCCAAAGAAGCACATTCTAAACTATAGATTCACAGAAGGTGGGAGTGGGGGGAGAGCAGAGCTGAGCAGGCAGAGAGAGTGGTGGTAGAATCCTATAAGGGGAAAGATTCAGGTTTTCAAACACAGAGTTCAATATGTAGAGACAGACAAGAGATCTAGCTAGACAAGTTGCATGTCATTAAGAGAAAATATGCTCACTAGGTAAGCAAAGCATGCTGATCTCCAAGAAAGGACATGTAGAGACAACCTAAGGATCGTAAGTATTCCAGAAGAATATGACAGGACAAAAATATTTTTTTTCTTTTTGGAGGGGGAAAGGCAGGGCAATTGGGGTTAAGTGACTTGCCCAAGGTCACATGACTAGTAAGTGCTAAGTGCCTGAAACTGGATTTGAACTCAGCTCCTCCTGACTCCAGAGCTGGTGCTCTATTCACTGCCCCAACTAGCCGCCCCGACAAAAAACTTTTAACGTCATAATTCAGGATATAATAGAAGAGAATTGCCTAAAAGTTGTGAACATAGAAAGGAAAATAACAATGGAAAGAATTCACAGATCACATTCAGGAGAAAAAACAAAGCAAAACAGAAACACACAAAAACCCAAGACTGCAAACTCCAAGACACACAGTGGTTAAACTTAACAATTCAATTCAGGAACACAGGTTCTGTAATCTATTAGGGGAAGAGACTTTCAAATTCAAAGGAAAGAAATGCAAATATTGCAAGAAAATGGGGTGTTGGGGGGAAGAATGGAATAATTGGTTTTGAAAAGTATTTGGAACTCAAGATATAGGCCAGGGTGACCCACCCTGCAAATTTATGTTTAACTATACGTGAAAAAAAATGTAGATGTTCAGTAATAAAGAGACATCTGAAACATTTTCAGAAAGAAAAAGAGAACTGAAAAGATTATTTGCTTTTCAAACACCCCCAAAAATAAAAATGTAGGAAGAGTGAATAAATGCAATAGTCAAGGCCAGCAGTGACAGCAGAGAGACCGGTAAAAGACTTCTTTCTAAATGTGCACAAGGAGAAAGGGATGAATATAGAAGCTGATGAATAGTGAAGAGGCAGAATAAGGGCTATTATGGACAGAAACTAGAGATACTCTCCCTACTAGTGAAACGATGTTCTCTCTCTCTCTCTCTCTCTTCCTCTCTGTCTCTCTGTCTCTCTCTCTCTTCCTCTCTGTCTCTCTCTGTCTCTCTCTCTCTTCCTCTCTGTCTCTGTCTGTCTCTGTCTGTCTCTTCCTCCCTCCCTCCCTCCCTCTCCTTCCCTCCTTTCCTTCTCTCTGCCTCTGTCTCTCTCTTTTTCTCTCTCTCTCTCCCTCCCTCCTTTCCTTCCTCTCTTCTCTCTCTCTCTCTTTCTCTCTCACATTACAACATGGGAGGGTACATGAAGCAGGAGAAGGGCAGAAGGGGGATAAAGAAGAATATGGGATATGCCAGGGCCAAAACAAGGGCTAGCAATGAGGGGGAGCCAACCCCTGTGGTCTCAGAAAGAGAAGGGCCTACAGGGAGTGGTGGAACAATTGAAAATGAGAAGAAATGTGCCCTTATTTTGATGGTGGAGGGGGTTCCACTGATAAATGTTCTTATGGGTGAAAAGAGATGGTCTGTGAAAGAAGATGGTGACTTTGTGATGGGTATGGCCTAGGGGATTTGGTGCTTAAAAAGTCTACTCAAAATAATTTACTTGAAAAGTCCTACCTCAGAATGGGGGGGGAGTTGGAACTCCTGGGGACAACAGGCACCTTGGCGAGGGAGATCAAAAGGAGCATGGATCCAGGGAGTAGATTTTGAGGCAAGTGGGAAGAGTATACATGACATATACAGAGAAAAGAGAAAGACCAGATAATTATAGGGATGTATCAGCAAGCACCCTAGCGTACTCAGGATGGCTGCTAACACAGGTTCTTAGATCTGCTTTTCTAAAGGAAAGCAACTCGAAATGGGCTAACAGTCTTACTTTAATCAATCAAACAAATATCATTTACCTAGTTCAGGGGAAAAAGTCAGCACCCTGAACTTTAGAGAATGCAAACACAAGTAACAAACACAAGTTACAAGCAGACAAAGAAACAGATCAGCAGACAGGCTTCCAACCGTCTGACTATTACATCAGTTACCTATTCAGTTACCAGAGAGGGAAGCACCAACATCTGGGTTTTTCACAGCCGGGGGCTCAACGGCTGCCCAGAGTCTCATCTGGCCAAATCACACAACTCTTTCCAAAGTGAGCTCCAAAGCAAAACTTCACATCAGGGCGTATATACAGCCTTCTCCTGCACTGGAGATTGTCACAGCCCTCTTGACCCACTGCCCAATCACAAAGCAACAAGGCAGTGGGCATTCCTGAAAAACAAGCCTCCCGTGAATGTTATGGGAATCTGAAGATCTTCCCTGCCCCTAGGCCCTTTGATAGGTTTTAGTGGCTCTGAGAACCTTCCCTGATTTGAAAGTATACTCTGCCCCCTAATAGGCTGAATGTGATCACATGGAGCCTGTGGAGGGAGGCTTGTTCTTCAGGAATGCCCGCGCCTTATTACTTTGTGATTGGGCAGTGGATCAAGAGGGCTGTGACAGTCTCCGATCTAGGAGAAAGCTAAATATACTGCTGATATGAGGTTTTGCTTTGGGGCTCACTTTGAGAAGAGTTGTATGATTTGGCCGGACGAGACTCTGGGAAGCTGTTGAGCCTCCCAGCTTTGAAAACCCAGATGTTGGTGCTTCCCTCTCTGGTAACTGAATAGGTAACTGATGTAATGGTCAGATGCTTGGAAGCCCGTCTGCTGAGCCGTTTCTCTGTCTGCTTGTAACTTGTGTTTGTTAACTTGTGTTTGTATTCTGTTTACATTCTCTGAAGTTCAGGGTGCTGACTTTTTCCCCTGAACTAGGTAAATGATATATGTTTGATTAAAGTAAGATTGTTAACCCATTTTGAGTTGCTTTCCTTTAGAAAAGCGGATCTAAGAACCTGTGCTAGCAGCCACCTTGGGTATGCTAGGGTGCTTGCTGATACAAGGGGTCATGAATTAGAGAATGAGAATGTACAGTAGACAAAAAGAATAAATAAAGTGAGAGAAATTCTTTTTGAAAAGGGGTACAAAAATGAAAATTTAAAAACTTAATGAACATAACCAATTGAAGGGGAAGAAGAGAAGGGAGAATCTACTTGACTGAGAAAGAAAAAAAGGTGTGTGTGTGTGTGTGTGTGTGTGTGTGTGTGTGTGTGTGTGTGTGTGATAAACAAGAAAACAGTAGTATGCTGAAAGAAACTAGAGAAAACAAATAACTGTAATAAATTTATACACTCCAAGTGCCTTAGCATCCAAATTCAAAAAGGAAACGTTATCTGAACTATAAGAAGATGCAGACTGTAACAGAATAGTGAGAGCAGGCTTCAGAATTCCTCTCTCCATTTTGGATAAGTCTAACAGGATAAGCAAAAGGGAATATAAGGAACCGAACAAATTGCTAGAAAAGCTCGAATTAAAAGATTTATGTCTTCTTCTAAATATAACAACAAAAGAATGTATGTATTTCTTAGCCTCACAAGGAACTTTTATAAAAATTGATCATGTGAGGCATCTAGGTGGTACAGTGAACAGAACACCAGCCCTGGAGTCAGGAGAACCTGAGTTCAAATCCAGCCTCAGACACTTAACACTTATTAGCCATGTTATCTTGGGCAAGTCACCTAACCCCAATTGTCCTGCCTTTCCCCCCTCCAAAAATTTAAAAAAAAAATTTAAAAGGAGCAGCAAAAAAAAAAAAATTAAAAGAGGCAGCTAGGTGGCACAGTCAGGAAAACCTGAGTTCAAATACAACTTCAGACACTTAACACTTATTAGCAGTGTGACCTTAGGCAAGTCACTTCACCCCAAATGCCAAAAAGCAAAAACCAAAAAAAAAAAATTGATCATGTATCAGAGCATATAGATATTGCAAACAAAGGCAGAAATATTAAAAGGCAGAAATAATTAAGAATTCTTTATACACCATAGCACAATAAAAATAGTAACTGGTTCAGGGACCACACACAAAAGATGCAGACCCAAATGGAAACTGAACACTGAAATCCCAAATAATGAATATGTCAAAGAACACAGAAAGAATTAATAATTATGTAAAAGTAAAGTATAATGATGAAACAATATAACACAATTTCTGGGATTAAGCTTATAACCATGTATTAACAAAAGAGAAGAAAGAGGAAACTAATGAACTGAATATGCATTTAAAACTAGAAAGTCAATAAAAAACAAATCTAGAATAAGCACTAAAGATGAGATATTAAAAAGTAGATGAGAGATAAATTAGAAACAAATAAACATTAAAGTGATAATAAAACTAATAGCTAATTCTTCAAAAAGACTAAAATAATTGATAAATCTTTAGCTATTATGATTTTTAAAAAAAGATGGAAGAAAATCAAATCAATAAAATAACAAATGAACAAGATGAAGTCTCAGCGAAACCAGAAGAAATAAAAAGAATAATCAGAACATATTAATGCACAGTTATATGCTAACAAAACTGAAAACACAAAAGAAATAAAGAGAATACCTTAAAAAAATACAGATTAGCTAAACTATCAGAAAACCTTTTAGACATCTTAAATTACTGAGTCTCTGAAAAAGAAATAGATCCAGTTGTAAATGAACTACCAAAATGGTGCAGGAGAGGGAGGGGAAACTCTTGGTCCTGATGGATTCATAAAATTCTATCAAATTTTTAGAGAAAAGTTAGTACCCATATTTCCCAAATTATCTGCAAAAAAATAAGAAAAATGTAGAATCCTTTTATAAGAAAATATAGTCCTAATATGTATATCAAGGAAAGAAAATAACAAAGAAAACTAGAGGCCAATATTATTAATGAACATTGACACAAAAATTTTAAACAGATTACAGCTATTTATCCAAGAAATCATCCATTATGATGAATTGAGATTTATTCTAGGGATGCAAGGATGGCTCAATATTAGGAAATTACATGGGAAATTAAATATTCATATTAAAAACCAAAATATCCAAAGCCATGTGATCATCTCAACAGATGCAGCAAAAACCTTTGACAAATATAATACTTTTTTATAGTTAAAACACACACACACACACACACATACTTTTAAAATATCATGAAAAGCATCTATCTAAAAGAAAAGCAAGTATCATATGAAATGGGGAAACACTAGAATTTTTTCCAATAAATATGGGAGCAAAGCAAGGATAGGTACTCTCCCCACTATTATTGGATATAGTTCTGGAAATGCTATAGCAGTTCTGCTATAGGAGAAACAGAAATAATTACCTAGTTTAAAAAAACAACTAATTCCAACTCCATATTTGATTTAAAACAAACAAACAAATTCCTGGAAAACTTGAAAGCAATCTGGCAGAAAATGGGCTTAGACCACTACCTTACACCATATTCTACAATACTAGAATGGATACACAACCTTTATATTAAAGATCATCATATAAACAAATTAGAAGACAGATCATGTGCCTCTTACAGTTATGGGTAGGAGATGCATTTTTTTCCCCTTAATAGTATTTTAATTTTTTTTCACCAATTACATGTAGATTTCAACAT
>CM053581.1:114676895-114695851 GCA_028627135.1 Pseudochirops cupreus
TTTTTTCACCAATTACATGTAGATTTCAACATTTATTTTTGTAAAAATTTGAGTTCTGAATTTTTCTCTCTTACTCCCCTCCTTTCCCCCCTCCTAAAGACAGCAAGCAATGTGATATAGGTTATACATGTACAATCATGTTGAACATATCTCCACATTAGTCATGTTTTGAAAGTAGAATCAGAAAAAAGGGAAAAAAACATAAGAAAGAAAAAAGCAATTAACAAAAAAGAGAAAATAGCATGCTTAAATCTACATTCAGATTCCTTAATTCTTTCTCTGCATGTGGTTAGCAGTTTTCATCATGAGTCTTTTGGAATTGTCTTGGATCATTGTATTGTTGAGAAGAGTTAAGACTATCATAGCTAATCATTGTACAATGTTGCTGTTGCTATGTACAATGTTCTCCTGGTTCTGCTCACTTCACTCAGCACCAGTTCATGTAAATCTAGGTTTTTTTCTGAAATCCACCTGCACATCATTTCTTATAGAACTATAGTATTCCATCATAATCATACACCACAACATGTTTAGCCATTCCCCAATTGATGGGCATCCCCTCAATTTCCAATTCTTTTCCACCACAAAATGAGCTGCTATAAATATTTTTGTACATGTGGGCTCTTTCTCCTTTTTTATAATCTCTTTGGGATACAAACCTAGTAGTGGTGTTGTTGGATCAAAGGGTATGTACAATTTTATAGCCTTTTGGGTAGAGTTAGGTGATGTAATCTTAAGCAAATGAGAGATAGAGACAATTATAAAAGACAAAATAGATGACTTTAGTTACTTGAAACTAAAAAGCTTCTACACTGACAAAATTAATCCACCTAGGTTGTAAGAGAGGAAGTGGTTAAATGGGAAAAATTTGGACAAGATGTGCTATTTTGCCTTCACAAAAGAATCAGTCTGAGAGGGGAGACCCTCAGAGTTTCTGGCCAGAACAGAAACAGTTGCAATTGCATTCGCTCTGAGTCATCAAAAAACCAAACAATAAGCAAGTGAGGCTTGGGATGGGACCTATTATTGACCAATTAGTGAAAGCCAGAGTCATTTTGTGACAGAAATGCTACATTTCAGTTAGAAGTTAATAAAAATAAGATATATATTTTTCCCTATCCAAGTTTACAAATCCTCTGAAATCTATCCATGGATATTTTTTGGGGGGGGGAGCTGTAGATCAAAGGACCCTTGGTAAAGAGGGAAAAGTTTCCAGATAGGCACTTTGTGGACATCTCTCATTAGTGGGTTTGACTCAAGGGAAAACCCAGAAAAGGAAACTAAGGAACAGTCAGACAATAAGAAGGGAGCTAGAGAGAGCAGTATCTTGAAAACCTAGAGAGGAGAGAGTATCCAGAAGAGTGTCATTGATGTTGTAAAGGGCTGCAGAAAATTTAAGAAAGATGAGGAGCAAGAACAGGACATTAGATTTGGCAATTAAGAGATCATTGGTAAGTTGAGGCAGCTACTGGCACAGTGGACCTGGAGACAGGAAGAGATGAGTTCAATCCCTGTCTCAGTGTAATGCCATACACGAGCAGCTTCCCAAAAGAATACTACTGTGAGCAGCTTTTAAGATTCTGATTACACAGTATAGTGAACACTCTATTCAAGAACAAATCAAAGGAAAACAATCACAACAAATCAAGATACAGTATTCACAACATTACATCTTATCACAGAAAATCACAATATAGTGTTCACAACAGCTTATCATTAAAATGGCCACATAGTTTTCACCAAAGTGGTCACAGTATTTAGAACAAAGAACAAAAGAACAATCATCTGGTGTCCCTAAAGAGGTTTGCCTCCTTACTTAGTCATTTAATCATCTCAGAATACAAGTCAGTCTTCCACTCATGGGGCAACTAGGTTGACTTAATCAGTCACTTATTTAGCAATCAATTACTAAGTATTGCTCATTATGAAGTACAATCATTAGAAAATACACAAACCCTCCACCCCTAGGTCTCTTGTAAACTTCAATTTCATCACAACATTCAATATCCAAGGAAAGGCCTTTTCTTCATCTTGACTTGGGGTGGTCTCTCAGGCTCCCTGGATCCCCTTCCATGGTCCCAGCTCCTACCTGGATCCACCAAACAGTCACCTGGATTCAGAGGCAGACAGCTCCCAGGTCCTTGTCCAGTCCTCCACACAGTTTCTGCTACACACTGAAGTTCACACGGTCCAGCATATCTCAAAACCTTGGGAACTCAAGGATCAACCAAGCCACAAACAAACAAAGTCTTAGCATCCTGGTCATGCTTCTCCAGTGCTCTGGCAGTTTGGCTGGCCCTAGGACCCAGAAGAAATCTCAGCCTTCCAGGCAGCAGCAGCAACAACTTTGGCCTTCCAGGCAGCCTGTTTGGCAGCAACTTCAGCCTTCACCAGATTCTGGTCTCAAGAAAACTCCAACTTAGTTCTTAGTAGCAGCCCTGCTTCCAGATGCTGCTGAGAGAAACTCTCTCTCTCTCTCTCTCTCTCTCTTTCTCTCTCTCTCTCTCTCTCTTTCTTTCTCTCTCTCTCTCAGCTGGCTTCAGCCCCCACAATTCTTCCACCAGGATCTTGTCAGGGGAAAATTCTGATTCTGCCTCTCTGGGGCTTTTCTTATATATACACACACACACACACACAGCATTGGCTTCCTGTTTCAGCCAACCCTTTCCTGTTGTGTCAGCAACAGGAGACAGAATTCACACCTTCTGTTTCTTTCACAGAGGTTTGATTAGTTACTAAGGGCTAAGTACTTGCTTACTTGACATAACAAAAAGGGGTCTTCAAATTTAAATTAATTACCATTACACTCAGACACTTACTAGTTACATAACCCTGGGCAAGTCACTTAACATCTGTCTACCTCAGTTTCCTCAACTGTAAAACAGGGATGATATTGGCACTTACCTCACAGAGTTGTTGTGAGGATCAAATAAGGCAATAATTATAAATCACTCAGCACAGTGCCTGGCACATTTGTTGTCATTCAGACTTTCAGTCATGTCTCTCTCTTCATGACCCCATGGACTCATATTGTTCCTGAGGTGTTCTTGGCAAAGATACTAGAGTGATTTGCCATTTTCTTCTCTAGGGGATTAAGTCAAGCAGAGGTTAAATGACTTGCCCAGGATCACATAGCTTGTAAGTGTCTGAGGCCAGATTTGAACTCAGGTCTTTCTAACTCTAGGCCCAGTGTTTTATCCACTATACCACCTAACTGCCTCTTGCCTGGCATGTGGTAGGTGCTAAATAAATGCTAATTCTCTTTTGGAAAGAGCAGTTTCTATTGAATGATGTAGTATGGGGATGAATTAGCCAACCAAAGCACAGACAATGAGAAGGGAGAAAAGTGAAGCCAGCACCAGGGCAATAGGGAGAAGCTACACTGAGTCGAAGATGGGCTGGTGGCAGCAGGAAGAAGCAGCACCTCCCCAAAGAAGTCATGGTGCTGTTGGGGATCTGCAGATGACAGCAGAGAACTCAGCAGATGCAATGCATAGGTAGCTCCACAAGGGGGCATCAGCATCTCTGAAGCACCCAAAGTACCAGTAGCCTTGGACATGTGTGCACCCTGGCCATGCATGCTCCCTACACGTAATCTCTACAAAATCTCTCCAAAATCATTCTATGGAGAGAATTAAAAGTGACTCATTCAAATCTCACTGTAGAAATCTATCAACTATGGGCCAACATCCAGGCTGGGGCCATATATGTTCTCCGCTTTCTGGGTGCCTTCCACCCCATGCATTGGAGCAGCAAGCTACCAAAATTCCTAGACCTTTTATTTCAATGGAGTGTAGTCTAATCACACCTTTCCCTATCTTGTATTTGTGAAACTATTTAAATCCAAATGTAGGATTGTACATCCATCTCCATTAAATTTAATCCTACTGTATCTGGTTTATTTTTCTAGTCCATGGAAGCCTTTTGGATCCTAGTTCTGTTATCCAATATATTAGCCTTTGGCAGTTTCATGTGACATTTAATAACTGTGTCATCTATATCTTCATCCAAATTATTGATAAAAATGTCAGTTAACTCAGGGTCACAAATCTCTTCCTCACTAGAAACCTGCCAAATGCATCGACTTGTATCATCATAAATTTAGAACTGAAGGAAACTTGTGAGCTCACCAGTCTCACCTCCTTTAATTTATAGATGAGGTGCCTGAGGCCCAGAGAGGGAAGTGACTTACCTCATGTCACACAGCTTGTTAATGGCACAACTAGACCTAGAATTTAAGCTTCCTGATTCCTAGTCCAGTACCACAACATGGCTTGATAGAGTACTCTATTGCTCTCATCATAACCTGCAAGTGCTCACTTCTATAATTCATAACTTGTAGTGGAAAAAGCACTGGATTTTGAGACAGGGGACATGGGTTCAAATCTAATCTCTGCCAATCACTACTTGTGCGATCTTGAGCAAGTCACACAACTTCTTTTTACCTCAGTTTCCTTATCCTTAAAATGAGTGGATTGGACTAGACTGCTTCTTATGCCTAAATCTATGATGTTCTAAACTGTGACCATAATCTGCTGTCTCCTCATCTC
The DNA here is from genome assembly GCA_028627135.1 of Pseudochirops cupreus. Classification (NCBI taxonomy): domain Eukaryota; kingdom Metazoa; phylum Chordata; class Mammalia; order Diprotodontia; family Pseudocheiridae; genus Pseudochirops; species Pseudochirops cupreus. The sequence goes on from CM053581.1 coordinate 114,681,446, forward strand.
CTCCTGGGCCATCACCCTCCTGATCCTGTTATCAGTCCTCACCACAATCTTCAACCATTTGATCACTCCCTGTTTTCCAAAGCTGTTCCCTCTGCCCTGCCCTCATTCTTTTCCTTTCAAAATCTTAACTTTTCAGTTAACCAGTGCAACTGTACATTTCTCTTAATCTAATCCTGTGTACTTTTATCTATTGTAACTCATCTCTTTTCAGATCCCAGCCTTGGATTACACCAATGAAATACCTTTTCCACTCCTCCTCTCCTGCTGCTAGATAGTGATAGAGAAAGTCTCAACTATTTGTCCTAGATCCACTGCAAATTTCAGGTATCACATTTCAGCTGAGCCCTAGGACATAGTAGGAGCTTATTCAATTAAACAAAATGTGCTGATTTTAGAGATCTCTGTTGCCTAATTTCATTGCTATTCAGGAATGGGTTGTGGTTGCCAGCTGACAAAGTGAATTACTACTGCCCTGGGAATGATGTGAATTAATTTTGTCCTCAGATAGATTTGGATTCTAATTACGTCCACCCATCTCTGCTTGTCTTGTCGTTTGTGCTTTATTTTGTTAGAAGAGTTTACAATTAAAATAAAGGTTTCTATATTGAGAAACACATATTCCTACAAAGTGTTCCATTGTTTTGTTTTTATTTTGACTATTATCCTCAAGTATTTCTTCTCTCTAGTTGTGGGTATTTGCTAAGTGCTAAACATTTTTAAAGGAATTTGACTAGGAAAGAGCAAGGACTTTAATGATACAAGTATTCATTTCATTGAGTGAAGGATAAAGGGCAGGGTCCTGATCTGTGATTTCACTAAAGTGGGAGTAATTCCTGTTGTGGAAACTCCCTCCATCAATGCAAATATAACTCATCTCAAACTTATAGTCATAAGTCATAGTCCTATAGAGTTGCCCAGTTGCCTGATAGGTTATATGACTTCCCCATCATCACACAGCCAGTGTGTGTCAGAGGGAGGAATCAAATTCAGGTTTTCTTAATTCAAAGACTGATCAGTTATCTAATTATGCCATGCTTCCTCTAATTAATGTTAATAATAATGATAAGTGAAACTTGATTATAAATGAACATTGTTGAAGAAATGAATAATTATTTTTTATTTTAAAGATTTTTTCAAAAAAAAAGTCACTTGAAATAAAGTTTTCCCCACTATGGAACATTTTAATCAGATGCTGAGACTGACAAATTTATAGTGATGGTCCTATATTTCTAAAACATATTTTCAAAATCAATAAATAACTAGGTTAACTTCTTCATGCTGTTGGCAAATCCAAATCTCATCTCCAATCTCAAACTTTCCCCTGAGCTACAATCACAGAATGGCAAAATTTTAGAGTTCAAGGGGCCTCGGTGGCTACTATGTCCAATTTATACCTGAAAAGGAATCCCTGCTATGATATACCAGACAAGTGGTCATCCACTTTTGATCATCCTGAGGACCCAATAGGGTGAAAAATCCATCAACCCCTGAGGCATCCCATTCCACTTATGGGCAGCTATAATTGTTAGAACATTTTCCTGACATTGAGCTTATATTTGTCTCTTAGTAAGTTCCACCTTTTCTTACAGAAGAATAAACGTATGCTTTCTTCTCCATTGTAGTCCTTTAAATATTTGAACGCAACTATCAGGTTCCCCTGGGCCTCATTTTCTCCACTTTAATCTTCCCCATGAACTCAAGGTCACCCTCTCCTGAATATTCTCTAATTTATCACTATTCTTCCTAATATGTGATGCCCAGAATTGAAACCTGTACTCCAGGTGTTGTCTGATCAGGACAGGGTATGGTAGGATGATCACTTTATTCTTGTAAGCTATACTTCTATTAATGCAGCTCAAGAACATGTTAGCTTTTTTGGCTGGTATATCATACTGTGAATTTTATTTAACTTGTGGTCCATTAGGACTCCCAGATGTTTTTCAGACAAACTACCATTTCGCTTTTCAGTGTGACACAGTCGAAAGAATGTTAGGTTAAGGGTCAGAGAACCTGATTCCAGTTTCTGGAATAAGAGCTCACTATTTGACAAAAACTGCTGGAAAGACTAGAAAGCAGTTTGGCAGAAACTAGATATAGACTAATGTCTTACAGCTTATACATAGATAAGGTGAAAGTGTATACTTGATTTATACATAAAAGACAATATCATACACAAATTAGGGGAGCAAGGAATAATTTCCTTTTCAGATCTATGGAGAAGGGAAGAATTTATGACCAAATAAAGGATAGAGAGCATAACTAGATATAAAATGGATAATTTTGATTATATTAAAGTTTAAAATTTCTGCACAAACAAAACAAATGCAACCAAGATTAGAAGGAAAGCAGAAAACTGGGAGACAGTTTTTACAGTAAATGTCTCTGATAAGGGCCTCATTTCTTAAATGAGAACTGAGTCAAATTTATAAAAATCCAAGTCATTCCCCAACTGATGAATGCTCAAAGGATATAAACAGACAGTTTTCAGAAAAAATAAAGGCTATCAATAGTCATGTGAAAATTCTCTAAATCACTTATTTAGCCACTGATTAGAAAAATATAAATTAAAACAAGGAGGCACTACCTCACACTTATCAGATTGGTTAATATGACAGAAAAGGAAAATAATAAATGTTGGAGAGTATGGGAGAAAGTCAAAACACTAATATACTGTTGGTGGAGTTGTGAAGTGATTCAACCATTCTGGTGAATAATTTGGAACTATGCCTAAAGGACAATCAAACTGTGTATACCCTTTGATCTATCAATATCACTCTTGTGTCCCAAAGAGATTTTAAGAAAAGAAAAAAGGGCTTATTTGTACCAAAAATATTTATAGAAGCTCTTTTTTTTGGTGGAAAATTTTGGAAATTGAGGGGTTGCCCATCATTTGAGGAATGGCTGAACAAGTTGTGGTAAATGAATTCAATGGAATACTATTGTGCCATAAGAAATGAGAAGCAGGCAGATTTCAGAAAAACCCAGAAAGATTTACATGAACTGATGCTGAGGGAAGTGAACAGAACCAGAACTTTGTACACAGTGTCAGCAACACTGTGTGATGACCAACTTTGATAGACTTAGCTATTCTCAGCAATACAATGATTTAAGATAATTCCAAAGGTCTCATGATGAAAAATGCTACCAACACCCAGAGAAAGAACAAATGGACACCAAATACAGAGAAGCATACTATTTTTCACTTTTTGTGTTTTTTCTTTTGGTCTGTTTCTTCTTTTACAAGATGACTAATATTGCAATATATTTTACATGATTACATATATATAACCTATCTAAAATTATTTGCTGTCTTAGGGAAGGGATAGATAAGAGAGGGAGGGAGAAAATTTAGAACTCAACATTTTAAAAATGAATGTTAGAAATTGTCTTTATATGCAATTGGAAAAAATAAAATACTATAGTAAAAAAAAAGAGTCAGAGGACTGGGGTCAAATCTTGGTTCTGCCATTTATTTCTGTCACCTGTGTGCCCCCTTCAAAAAAAAAAAAAGAACTAACTCTGCTCCTTATTTTAACTCTGTTCTGTTTTTTCCACCAATCTGGAGTTATATCTAAATGGCAGAATGTGAAATATAACAGGCTTAGAAGACTGGTTATAAGTTCTTTTTTTAAAAATGCACCACATTTTTTTCTTATTTGAATTATTTTAAATATATTTTTTATTTATTTTATTAGATATGTCCCCATTTCATGTAAAAAAATTAACATTCTGTTTTTTAAATTTGAGTTCCAAATTCTCTATCTCCCTTCCACCCCTCCTCCACTCCTCAAGAAGGTAAGTGGTATGATATTGTGAAGTCATATGAAACATGTTTCCATATTAGCATATTGCTAATTCCACATTGCAAAAGAAAGCATATATATGTTAAAAAAAAAAAGACAAGAAAACTAAAGTTTAAGAAGCATGTTTCAATCTGCATTCGGTTCTTCACTTCTCTCTCTCTAAAAGTGGATAGCATTTTTCATCATGGTTTCCTTTGGAAATGTTTTGGATCATTGTCTCGATCAGAATCTCTTAGTCTTTCACAGTTGATCATTCGTACAATATTGCTTTTACTGTGTACAACGTTCTCCTGGTGTTGTTCACTTCACTCTATCAGTTCATATGTCTTCCTAGATTTTTTGAAGTCATCCTGCTCATCTTTCTTATAGAACAATAGTATTCCATCACAATCATATACTACAATTTGTTTAGCCATACCCCAATTGTTGATGTGCCACATTTGAGAAAATTCATTATGTTTCCCATCCTTGTTTTTTATCTTCTATACATTTCTATTTTAAGTCTAAGATAATTGGTGAATTCCCAGTGCATTACACCAGTCTCTTCAGAAAACTCAAACTTTCACATTGTAATGGAATTGTTTCCTATTATGTATTCAGAATTACATTCCCCATTCCTCTTGGGCTGACTTCCTTGTAGAGTTTTAATCTTGAGATCCTAGCTATTCTTCCCATGAACCCTCTGAAATTTGCTTTCCTCACATCTAAGGGGCATATTAGGCCATGATCAATTTTCTTCATTTCTTTCACACTCTCAAGGAGGAAGTGACAACTTCTGGTCAAGATTCCCATAATTTAAAGCCCAGCAGCCAAATCTTCTCTGGTAGGATATAAACAAGTTATTGTTAATACATAAAACTGATTCCCCTATTCTATTTTAAGACTTTTAACTGATTTTTAAAAATTTATCTTAGGAGTCTTTAAATTATAAAATTTGAACTCTTCCTATTTTAGAAATCTCTTCCTCCCTATGTCCATTCCAGGTTTTAGAACCTTGGAACTCAAGTGCATTTTTTTTGGAAGAGCAATTTTATCTAAGTCAAAACTATCATGCATTGTCCACTGTTTAGAAAATTCGTCATGCATGAGCGAGTTCTTTTAAGCTGGCAAGCCTTTGTCTCCTGGGATAGATAGGCATGCAAACAAGACTAGAGTGCCTTTTCTGGGACCAATAAAACCTTTGGATCTTTTCTCCCCATTATACACTTTAATTCATACAGAGTTACTCATGGAAAATTCAGGAAAAGACCACTAAGGGAATGATTTCTATTGTCTGGAGCAAACTAAGAAATATCACAAGGTTCCTTGCTTTGCATGAGAAGAAGCAGAGTTTCTCTTTACCTTTAACCTAGAGATACATTCCTAGACTTGGTATCCTCTCCTAATATTTAAGGAAATAGAGAAAAGAAAAAAAAAACCCTACTTGATAGAACACACAGTTGAAAACTGCTGTTAAGTGCAGTTGACATGGGTTCAGGTCTTAGATTTTGGTCAATGTTTTTAATACTTAAGCAAACATTTTTAATTTATAGGTATATAATCTAAAATTTAGATAGGGAAAACACAATCAATATTGGTTCCCCCTGTCCAAAACCAAGCTAATATCAATATTTCACTATAATAATAAACTCTGGAACTGCTTATTCAAATATTGACTTGAACAAATATAATATATTTGGTACATATGCATATAATATATATGTGTATATATACTCACATGTATTAGAAGATATATAAATATATACACAAACATATTTATAAGTGTACAGATATAGACACATATACATGTATGTATACACACATGTATGCATGTGTGCATATGTATATATACACATGTGTATATATGTGTGTGTATGTGTACACACATGCACACACACACCCTGGGAGAAGGTAGAAAGGAGAGGGAGAACAGGGAAAGTTAGCTTAATAAAATGAACATAAGGAAAAGTTTTTACAATAGAGGGAGGAATGGAGAGGGGAGAGTTGAGTGGGCAATGCTTGAACCTCATTGTCATAATAAAAGGTTCACATATGCAAGAACACACACACACACACATACACACGCACACACACACACACACACACACACACACACACACATCTCAGACAAAGCAAAAGCAAAAATCCACCCAATAGACTTTTTAAATGGTATATAGAGGGAAGGGTAGAGCCAAGATGGTGAATTAGAGGCAGCAATCCAGTTAAACTCTCTCAACATTCTCCTCTAAACAACTTGAAAACAACATCTTAAATCAAATTTTGGAGCAGCAGAACCAATAAAAGGTCAGGGTAACGCATGTTTCTGGTCAAAAGCAAACTTAGGAGGTCAGCAGAAGTCTGTGACAGGGTGGAGGGCAGTCTGGAGCATATATACATGGCTACAGCAACAGCAGCTTAAGCAAGAGCAGTAGCTTTGGGAGTTCTCAGTCCAGAGATGGTAAAGGGGTTAGACAATGGTCAGAAAAACATCATAGCAGACTTTTTGCTGGCATTGGGTGCAGTTGCTGCTGATTGACAGCTCTATTGCAGATACATAATTCTGGGTCACAGTTCAAGAGTGGAGAGAAGTAGTGATGGTTGGTCACTAGGGAGCAGGGGCACTGGTTGGTTTCAAGGCAAAGAGGAACACTAGCACTTGTGGCTGCTGGGGGCCAGTAACCCTTTCTGGGAAAAGCCCAGAGTGTAGACCAGGGGGCCAGTGACCACATGTCTCAAAGGACCACACCATCTTAGAAATACCAAAAACTTTTAGACTGCCAGAATTGGGTCTGGAAGGAGCAGCCTGAAAAGCCAAAAGCTTAAAACAGAGTTTCCCCACTCCTGAGTAAACAGAAACCAACTTTGACATCAAGTTCAAAGTAAAAAAAAAAATTAGTCTGGAAAAATGAGCAAACAACAAAAAAAGAATTTGACCATAAACAATCAACTATGGCGGCAGGGAACATGAAGGCATAAACTCAGAAGAAGACAACAATGTGAAAACAGCTACTAAAAAAAGCCTCAAATAAAAATGCTAATTGGATTCAAGCCTAACAAGGATTCTTGGCAGAGTTAAAGAAAGAGGTGAATAGTAAAGGAAAAACTGGGAAAAGAAATGAAAGTGATGCAAGAAGATTATGAAAAGAGAATTAACTGCTTGGTAAAAGAGGCACAAAAAATGCAAAAAAAGAAAACACAAAAAATAAAATTGACCTAATGGTAAAAGAGAAAGGTTCACTGAAGAAAAGAATTCCTTAAAAAGTAGAACTGGGCAAGTGGAAACTAATGACTTCAGGAATCATCAAAAAAAACAGTAAAACAGAGGTCTCACTCCAGATACCCAGCTGCATGGATGTGAGGCAGCCTCAGCAAGTGGGGTTCAGGACGGAGTGGTTTCCTGGGCCCAGGGGACAGACTTCAGTGGATCCTTCCTGTTCTTCATTCGTAGACCTGGCTCTTGGGCATTTCTCTAGAAAGAGATTAGAGTGAGAACTACACAGTAAGTTTTCCAGAAGGATTGCAGGACCTAAAACATAAAATGTTACCCTCTCAGGAAGCCTGGGGAAAGGTGATCCCTTAAATATCTAAAAACCAAAAGCACAGGAATAACGTTCAAGGTTTACATTCCAGAGACTATATCAACATGATCTTTCCCAGTAGAAGGCTCACCATTTCTATTTCCGTAAGAGAAAGCTACAGGCGAATCTGTAAGGGAAAGGATATAAAGTCCTGGAGTCTCAGGAATTTATACCTTGGTAATATTTGGAAAAGGTTGCCACTCCAGATTCAGGGAGGGAAATATATATGAGTGAGGCAAAGTAAACAGAGACCAATTTGCAAGCCAGGAAAACCTTGACATAAACATAGTAATCATAAATAATTCTTCCATGGGAAGAAGTTCAGAAAAGACCCTAGTTCTACTTTTGTCTGACTTGGTAGCCAAAATACCAACTGAAAGTTCCTTTTGAGCAGAAATTCTGTGGGTACACTAACTATAAGAAAACATTGATTTTAAAATTATGTATCACCAATAACAGAAATCCCTTGGAAGAAAATTGCTATGTATATTCCATCTGTAGCATTTTTTTTCTGGGAGAAAAACCTCCTTTGATCATCAGAGTTCACACAGGAGAGAAACTATATACATGTGATCAGTGTAGCAAAGGCTTACTTTGGAGAGCATACCTGAATAGTCATAAGAAAGACCACACTGGAAAGAAATTCTTATAAGTGTGATGAACATGGTAAAGGCTTCACTTGGACAGTTTACTTTGGTGCTCAACAGAGAGTCTACACATACGAAAAACTGTATTGTGATCAGTTTGGTGAAGAATTTAAAAGTTACTCAAGTTTTCATGGATATCAGAAGTTCCACATAGGCGAGAAACCCTGTCAATGTGATGAATGTGGCAAAGGCTTTGTTCAAAAAGGATGCTTCACTGGAAGAGGATGCTCCATAGTTCATTAGAAAATCTGCACAGGAGAGAAACCCTATAAATGTGATGAATGTAGTAGAGGCTTAATTCAAAGAGCATACCTCAATGTTCATCAGAGACACTGCACAGGGGAAAAACCCTATAAATGTGATGAATGTGGCAAAGACTTCATTCAGAATGCTTGCCTCAGTACTCATCAGACAAACCACACTGGTGAGAAACCATATGTAAGTGATCAGTGAATCAGATTCAAAGATTACTCAAATTTTTATAGACATCATTCTCCACACAGTGGAAAAACCCTATCAATGTGATGAATATGGTAAAGGCTTTGTTCAGAGCACTTCATCAGAAGATCCACTATGGTGAAAAACTTTGTAAGTGTAATGAATGTGGTAAAGGCTTCATTTACTCAGGTTATCTCAATTTTCATTAGAGAATCCTATACAGGAGAGAAACCTTATCTGTACGATCAATATGGGAGAAGATTTAGCCAACAGCCACACTTTTACAGACATCAATGTCCACTCAGGAGAAACCATGTGCTTGTGATCAGGGTGGCAAAAGGTTCATACAGAGAATATTTCTTTGTATCCTTTAGACTTAGTGCCCCTTAGAAAGCCTGTTGAGGAGAGAACCCCTTATGGGTGCCATGAATGTGTGAGAGACAGTCCTCACATTTTTATAGACCTCAGATAATAAACATGGAAGAAACTATATAAATGCAGTCTTTGCAACCAAGGCATCCAGGAGAGAATTGACCTCACTGTTCAATAGAAAATTTGCACTACAAGAATTATGGGAAATTCAGGAAAACTTTAGTGTTCATATATTTGTGTTTAGAGAATGAACACATGGGAGACACTGGTTAAATGTGGCATTTACAGAGAAATTTTTGTCCTGCACTCACACTTTTAATGTTCATAATAAAGTATATTCGAGAATAAAATCTGATATAATGCAAAAAAAAAGAAACAATAAGACAAAGTCAAGAGAATAGAAGAAAATGTTAAATATTGAATAGAAAAAATGACTAAGTTGGAAAATAGATCATGGAAAGATAATTTAAGAATTAGAGGATTACCTGGAAGTCATGAAAAAAGAAGAGCCTGGACAGTATCTTTCAAGAAATTATCAAGGAAAATTGTACTGATACCTTAGAATCAGAGGGTAAAATAGTAACTGAGAGAATCCACTGATCACATACTGAAAAAGATCCCAAAATAAAAACTCCCAGGAATATTATGACCAGATTCCAGAATGCTCAGGTCAAGGAGAAAATATTGCAAGCAATCAGAAAGAAAAAAATCAAATATTAAGGCACCACAGTCAGGATCACATAAGATTAAGCAGCTTCCATGTTAAAGGACTGGAGTGTTTGAAATATGATATTCCAGAAAGTAAAGGAACTAGGATTACAACTAGGCAAAATCCACCTAGAAAAATTGAGTATAATTCTTTGGGGGTGGGGAGAATGGATAATTAATGAAATAAAATATATTTTAAAATTCCTGATGAAAATACCAGAGCTGAATAGAAAACCTGACATTCAAACGTAAGACTTAAGAGAAACATGAAAAGCTATACATGAAGAGGTGATCATAAGAGGCTCAATAAAGTTAAACTGTTTATATATTTATACATGGGAAGATGATACACATAACTCCTAAGAACTTTTTCATTATTAGGGCATTTGACATAGAATGTCAAAAATATTTTTTCTAAAAAGAGACATTTATAGAAAATATATTCTGTTAAAAGTACCATAGACAACTAAATTAATATCAATACTGAACATATGCACCAAATGGCATAGTATACAAATTCCTGAAAGAAAAATTAATTAATTACAGAATAAAATGGCAAAATAAAAATTAAAAACCCTATACTAATTAGAAATCTCAATTTAGTTTTACCACTCATAGATGTATCTAACCATGAAGCAAACAAAAAAAAAAGTTAAAGATGTGAATAGAATTTTGGAAGAGTTAGATATGATAGACCACTGAGAATATTAAATGGAAATACAAAGAAGTCTATCTATTTCTCAGTTATATATGGTAGCTTCACAAAAATTGGTCATAGTCATAAAAACTTCAAAACAAATGCTGAAAAGCAGAATTATTAATGCTGCTCTTTTCACATTATAAGGAAATAAATATTATACTTAATAAAAGCCTGGGGATGCATAGATTAAAAGTTAGTTGGAAATAAAATAATCTAACCTGAAATAATGAGTGAATAAAAAAACAAATCATAGAAACAATCAATAATTTCATTAAACATAATGACAGCAATAAGACAATATGCCAAAATGTTAGATGCAGCCAAAGCAGTAATAAGAGGAAAACTGATTTCTCTAAATGTTTACATCAATAAAGGAGAGAAAGCATATCAATGAAATGGTCATGCAACTAAAAAAACCTAGAAAAATGGTAAATTAAAAATCACCAATTAAACCCCAATTTAGAAATTCTAAAAATCAAAGGAAAGATTAATAAATTTAAAGGGAAAATATTCATAAACTAATAAATAAAACCAGCAACTAGTTTTTGTGAAAAGCAATAAAATATATAAATCATTGACTAATTTTTTTCAAAGAAGAGAAACAAATTACCAGTGTCAAAAATGAAAAAAGTGAATGCACAACCAGTAAGGATGAAATGAATGCAATTATTAGGAGCTATTTTGCCTACTATATGCCATTCAAACTGACAATCTCAGTGAAATGAATGAGTACTTACAAAATATATATTGTCCAGATTAGCAGAAAATAGATCAATAACTTTCTTAGAAAAAGAAATTGAACAAGCCATAAATGAACTCTCTGAGGGAAAACAAAACAAAACAAAACTCCAAGCCCAGACAGATTTATAAGCAAATTCTGTCAAACATTTAAAGATCAATTTATGACAATTCTTTATAAACTATTTGAAAAAGTAGACCCAGAATGAGTCCTACAAAATTTTTTTTGTGATACAAATATGGTTTTGATAGCTATATCAGGGAGAGCAAAAACAGAGAAAGAAAACTATAATACTTTCTCTAACTAATATTGTTGCAAAAATTTTTAATAAATTGCTAGCAAAGAGACTATATCCATATATCAAAAAGATTATCACTATGACCAGGTTGGGTTTATACTAGCAGGGCTGGTTCAATATAAGGAAAACTATAAGCATAACTGACCATAACAATTACCAAAAAAACCCCCACAACAATCATATGATTATATTAATAGATCCAGAAAAAGCTTTTAACAAAATGAAGTACACATCTCTATTAAAAACACTGGAAAACATGGGAATAAAGGAGCTTTTCTTAAAACATTAAGTAGAATCTATCTCAAGCCAAAAACAAGCACTATCTGTAAAGGGAATAAACTAGAATATTTTCCAATATATTAAGGCTGAATCTAGGATGTCTATAATCACCATTATTACTCAACATTGTACTAGAACTGCTGGTAATAGCAATTAGACAAGAAAAGGAAACCAAAGAAAAACACATGGGCAATGAGGAAACAAAAATCACTTTTTGCAGATGATCTAATGGTGTTGTTATAGAACCCTAGAGAATCAGCTAAAAAATTAGTTGCAACATTTAACAACATTAGCAAAATTGCAGGACATAAAATAAACCTATGTCATCAACTTTCTATAAAATCATCAGTATTTCTATATATTACCAACAAAAACCAGGAGTAAGAGATAGAGATTTCTTCTATTTCTTTTTTTTTAAAATAATTTATTTATTTATTTTTAGTTTTCAACCTTCATTTCCACAAGAATTTGAGTTACAAATTTTCTCCCCATCTTTACCCTACCGCCACCCTAAGATAGCAATCCTACTGAATATCCCCTCCCCCAATTTGCTCTCAAGAGGTAGAAATTTCATTTACAATAACAAAAGACAATATAAAATACCTGGGGACCATATGAGTACAATTAGAAAATAGTCTTCACAGAAAGATCTAATCATTGGAGAAATCTTAATTGCTCACAGGTGAACCAAGCCAGAATAATAAAAATCACAATGCTACCTAAATTAATTTACTTATTCAGTCCCTACCAAACTATCAAAGAATTCCTCTATAGAGCTACAAAAAATAATAGCAATTCATCTGGAGGAGCAAAAGGTCAAGATTCTTGACTCAAGAATATTAAGGGAATAAAAAAAAAAAGAAAGAAATGTGAAAGAAAGGAGCCACACTACAAACCATACTGGAAAACAATTTGGTACTGATAAGAAATAGAGTGGATGATCAATGCAACAACTTAATATACCACATATAGAAGTAAGTAAGCACAGTTACCTAGGGTTTGATAGAACTAAACATCTCCACTACTAGAGCAATTGTTATTTGACAAAAACCGCAGAGAAGGCTGGAACGTGGTCTAGCACAGACCAACATCTCACACCAAATATAAAGATAGGCTCAAAATGGGTACATGGTTTAGACATAGTGGGTGATATCATAAGCAAATTAGGGGAGCATGGAAAAAATTAGCCGTCAGTTCTGTGGATAAGGGAAGAGTTCATGACCAAACAAGCAATGGAAAATATTACAAAAGGTAGTATGGATAATTTTTATTACATTAAATTAACAGGAGTTTACACAAAACAAAACCAATGCAGTCAAAATTAGAAGGAAAGAAGGGAATAGGGGAAACTATTTTGTAACAAGTTTCTCTGTGAAGGTCTTATTTCTCAAATAAATAGGGAATTGAGCCAAAATATAAGGACCATTCCCCATTTGGTAAATACAGGTTAATAAATGCTTATTTATTTATATTTATACATTTTTAGAAGAAGAAAGCAGAGTTATCAGCAGTCATATGAAAAAATCCTCTAAATTACTATTGACTAGAGAAATGCAAATGAAAACAACTTTGACGTACCATCTTATACCCATCAGATTGGCTAGGATGACAAAAAAGGAAAATGGCAAATGTTGAAGGAACTGTAAGCAAATAGTTTACTAATGTACTATGAACTAGCCCAACCATTTTGGGAAACAATTTGTAACCATGCCCTAAGGACTATAAAACTGAGCATACCCTTTGGCCCAACAACACCATTAGGTCTATACCCTAAAGAGATTTTTAAAATAAAAGGGAAAGGACCCATATATACAAAAATATTTATAGTAGCTCTTTTTGTGCTGGCAAAGAATTGGAAATGGAAGGAATGTCCATCAGTTGGGGATTAGCTGAACAAGTTATGATATATCAGTGTGATGGGATACTATTATGCTGTAAAAAAATGATAAAAAGAATATTTTCAGAAAAATCTAGGAAGACACATGAACTAATGCAAAGTAAAGTGAACAATACCAGGGAAACAACTTACACAGAAACATTAATATTATAATGATCATCAAGTGTGAAAGACTTAGCTGTCTCAGTAACTTTCTTTCTCATCTCCCTGCAGAATGTCTAGCTTCTTTCCTGATTCCACATAAGTGACACATAAGATATATCTACTATGTACTGGCGCCCTCTCCCCAAAAATTATTTTTTATTTTTTGCATATATTTTGTACTGACATATCTGTGTTCTTTGTTTGCCTTCAAGTGAACCCAAGTTCTTTGAGGGAAGGACTATTTAATCTTGTTTTTTTGCACTGAGAATAGTATCCAACACATAAGAGCCCATAACTCAGATGGATCTATGATCTCATCAATTTTGAAGTTCCCTCCAATGATGCAGCTCTCAATGCCATACATCCATCCATGCCTGCCTGTCCTGTGTAACACTTCTCCATGCCTTCCCATAGATGAACCACAAAGGGGAAACCAAACATATTAGAGGCCTTTTTAATTTCCCCTCATTAGAGGATACCAGTAGAGTACTTCTGGCTGTCCTTCTATCATCTTTTACCCTTGCCACATGATCATTCTATCTTCTCTTTCGCTCATGCCTTTCCTTGGGGACATCTCTTATTCCCATTCTTTGAATGTCCTTTGAAGGTGATATGTTACAACCTGCTCAGGCCTACCATGTGTCTCTCTACTGCTTTCTGTATCAAGTCAATAAGCATTTATTAAGTGCCTACTATATGTTTCAGGTATTGTGATAAATGCTAGCTATATAAAGAAAGGCAAAAAAACCTCCCATCCCTACATTCAAAGACCTCCCAGTCTAGTTAGGGAAACAAAATGTGAACAATTGTGTACAAACAAGATA
>CM053581.1:114696351-114711873 GCA_028627135.1 Pseudochirops cupreus
TACAGAAGAGTAGGGGGAAGGGGATGAGAGGGGGGATGATGGAGGGAAGGGCAGGTTGGGGGGAGGGAGTTAGGAGCACACACTTTTGAAAAGGGACAGGGTCAAAGTAGAAAATAGAACAAGTGGGGGGCGGGATAGGATGGAGGGAAATATAGTCAGTCTTTCACAATATATCCACTATGGAAATGTTTTATGTAACTATACATGCACAACCTATATTGAATTGCTTATCTTCCCAGTAAGGGTGGGTGACGAGGGAGGAAGAGAAAGAATCTGGAATTCAAAGTTGTAAAATCAAATGTTTAAAAAAATTATTATTATTATTGTTATTATTTTTACATGCAACTGGGATATAAGATACACAGGCACTGGAGTATGGAGATCCATCTTGCCCTACCAGAAAGTAGGAGGAGGGATTGGGGAGGATATAAAAGAGAGCAGATTGGAGAAGGGGGTTTACAGTGGGATTGCTGTTTTGGGGTGGTAGGTAGGGGAAAGACAGGGAGAAAATTTGTAACTCAAAATCTTGTGGAAATGAATGATGCAAACTAAAAATAAACATAAAATTTAATTTAAAAATAAATAAAAAAGAAAAAAAAGAAATTTTTCATCCACAGGGTATTTCCTGTGTGGATGGTCAGACTAAATTCCTTTGAATTGTTACAGCTTACTTCCAGGAGGCTTTACAGTATTGTTGGGTTTGATGCAAAAGCACAATGTTATCCACAAACAGGGTCTACCTAGCAGATCCCACCCCAATTATGGGAAATCTCTCAGCAATAGATATTCTTTTCTGGGGCTCCCCCATCATAGTGACAAACAACTTTGGCAAGTATATATCTCCCTATTTTTTGTCTCCCTTAATGTTTATGATCAGAGGAATCATCGAAAAGAGTTGTTTCCATGGTTATATCTTTCAAGGATTCTGGAAAAGATTATTAATTACCAGAAATGCAAGAGACATTTAATAAATATTTATCAAATAAGTTGATACAAAGGAAGGCAGAACTTTGTCTATCACTTTTTGACCCATAAGCCCTCTTGTTTTTTCCAATTTTTTTTCCATCTTCTCTCTTTCACTATTCCATTCACCCTTCATCAAACTTATCTGCTAAAACCTTTGTCCTCCAAGCAAACTAAATAGATTTTCATTAAGTCAAGGCAATACTTGTGAAAGATAGGAGTAGAGAGTAAAATAAATGTATATGGTTTCTCTGATGATTTTAAGAAACAATCCTAAAGTTTTTGAAGCTACAAATAGTATTAGTAATGGCAATAAAATGAAAGAAATGAGTAATAATTATCTACTTCTTTAAGATTATGGCATAGATTTATGATCTTTGAACCATGTTACTTTCTATCTTCTCTAATAATTCATGAATCCCCCAAACTAGTACGTGAAGTCAGAAGAAAAGACCAAAATGGTATTTGTTCTTTATTAATTCCCTGAGCAGTAGGTCTGCGGTGGTGACTTTTAATCACCATTTTTTCTTTTCTTGAACCTATCCCTTCACAATTGCATACAGTCCCACTGTTCCCTACCCACCCCTATTCCCTCCAACCTTTACAACTGCCCACCCTATCTCAATAATTAACCTACCTTGCTGTTGCTGCCAAACACACTTTGACAACCCTCTGCCTTCCTTTGAGAAGATGACCCCTCTCCTACTTTTTGTCACTCATCTATTCTTCCCCTCTCTTAAAATATTTGTTATTCTTTCCCAGGTCTGGATATGTGGTCAGGAAGGCCTGGGTTCTAATCCAATCTCAGGCTCTTAGCTGTGTGATTGGGAGCAAGTCCCTTAACCTGTCTGCTTCAATTTCCTCATCCATAAAATGGGGATAACAACAGTACCTCCCTCTTATAGTTGTTGGGGGATCAAATGAAATAATATTTGTAAAACACTTTGCAAAAACTCAAAGCTCTATTTTGAAAATTATTGTTTCTGTTGTTCTATTGTCTCTTCTTCAACCCATTTTTCTCATTCATTGTAATGGCACAACTCTCTTCTTGTGGATATTATGTGCTGAAATATCTCTCCTTCATCTTCTTCCCTGTAATTTTCTGAATTTTCTGCCCCCACCCCACCAGGTGTGTGATCTTGGAAGAGTGATTTCCTTTCTCTGGGTCTGATTTGCCTAATCTGCAAAATGAGGTTAATAGTATCATAACTACCTAAAGGAACAGGGGCAGAGCTGAAAATTTCAGGTCCCTTCCAGATTTCAGGTCTCTGGCTGTAAGTCACTATCCCAGGTGTCTAAGCCAGGTCTGGGGGTGCTAGAGCACCTTGGCATGGGTGTTATCATTGTCACTTCCCAATAAGAACACTGTCTATGCTCCATGCCTACCCATGTCTATTATGTGCAATTGCCTCAATTCTCTGAATGTGTGAAACAAGGGGATAGCTTCCAGAGGGTTAGATATCTCACCTTCAGATCTGAGCAAATATTTATTCAATGGGTAGGGTTGATTATGTCAAAATAAATGAGTATCACATGTGAGTTACAGGAAATTGAGTGACCTCTCTGGCAAAGGTGATAAGAAGGTCCAGAGTTCTATTACATTGCTCAAGACCTGGAAGCAGGTCGGCAAACAGTTCTCACCTGCTTCCAGAAAAGGTTTTCCCACATGCTAAGAATCTCAGAATAATAGCATTAATTATGCACTTTAATGGTTGCAAAGTGTTTGCAATTATTATTTTATCCTCACAATAACCTTGAGAGGTAGGTGCTATTATCATTCCTGTTTTACAAATGAGGCAACTGAGACAAACAGAAGTTAAAAGACTTGCTCGGAGTCACATAACTAGTGTCTGGGACTGAATTTGAACTCAGGTCTTCTGGACTTCATATCCAGTGTTATATCTACTATGCCATCAAGCTGCCTCTAGAAATTCAAAATTTCATATTTCAAATAAATATCAGAGGACATCAAATCCAATCTGTAATCAGACATGAATTGTTTCTACAAAATCCCCAGTAAAAGGTTGTCTACCCTCAAAAACATAACTAATATAAGGTCAATGTGCTTTTTTTCCATAGTCTATTGACTTCTCGTGGCCCCTACTGTCTTCAACCTTGCCCCATAGTCCATGCTTGGTTATAGCTTCTGTACCACAACCAGGTTCAGTTCATCCCACTTGGACCCTACTCCTTTCAGTCTAGATTTCTCCATCAACATCAAGGGAGGGAGGCAGAGGGAAGAGTGTTATTGCCCTTCTCCCTACACAATGGCAGGTATATTTTCTGTGATGCTGCCACATTCTTGTCTTTAACTCAACCTCCATGAGGTATCATCAGCAATTTCTTCCCCCCTTGTCTCCATATGGAAACACATATGGTCAGCCAGTCATTGGGTTATATCAGCTTACATGGTCTTGGGCACCAAGTCTGAGAGGTCATGACTTCACAATATTGGGACCTTTTTGCCCCCTGAATAGGACGCTGCCTCAGGGAAGCTGTGATCAATCAATTTGTGAGGGAGAAGGGATTTGTGTCATGGTCAGAGAAGCTACCTTAGGAAACCATTTGGTCCCGCCACAGCCCACCAACTGTTTTTGCCCTAGATAAAAATAGTCCCAGTCATCATTCTGAACTCAAGAAAACATTAGGAAAAGGAGAAACCACTGCCTCTGAAGGCACCTCATTCCACTTCTCCATAGCACTAATGGTTAGGAAGTTTTTCTTTCCATTAAAATTAAATGCACCCCATTGTTTCTAGGGCTGTCCTCTAAGACAGGGCAAAGTAAAGAGCATATTTCTTCCACATGACAGCCCTTCCCATCATGACTCTCTAGTCACCCTAAACATAATTTCTTTCATATGGTCTCAGGATTTATTGCCCTTGTGCTTACTCTCCTTTCCATATCCTTAAGCATCTTCTATATTCACCAGAGCAGTTAGGTGGCACAGTAGATAGAGTGCTGGACTTGGAGTCAGAAGACTCCACCTTACTGAGTTCAAATCTAGACTCAGATATTTACCAGCTATGTGACCTGGGCAAGTAACTCTGTCTCATTTTCTTCACCTCTAAAACGGGCTGGAGAAGGAAATGACAAACCACTCTAGTATCTTTGCCAAGAAAACCCCAAATGGGGTTATGAAAAGTTAGACATGACTGAGAACTATGGAACAACATCAAATTCACTATCCGAACCTGTTAAGGACCTAACTTGGTACCTTCTTGAAGCATTTGAAGAGTTGGAGGCATGGTAGGTCTTGTTAGAGACCAAGGAAGGAGAAAATAGGGGAAGAGAGAGAACACGTATCCCAGAAATCATCATAGCTAGGATATTAAGTGGAACACAAAAAAACTGGTGCTTAAAATGGCAGATTTCACTTGACAGAATACATTTTTTTGAAAAGAAAATGTGTAAATTGAATTATCGTTTAGATAAACTAAGAAGTATTCATTATTTAAATAAAACTTAAGGTGAATCCTTTGGAATAAAATAATCATCTTTATGAATAACCATTTGTCATTTCTCCTCACTAGATTTCAAGCAAGTCTTGAAATCACAGATTCTCAGAATCAGAAGGGATATTAGCAGTCATTTATTCCAGCCCTGTTGAAATCAAATTAAGCTCTTTTATTACTGATGCTGACCGTAGTTGTTGACTGAACCTTTCTACCTGTCTCTTCCTGTGGTTATTGTGAGGCTAAATTAAATAATATTTGTAAAGCACAGTACCTGGCACATAGTAGTCACTGAATACATCTTTCCTCCCTTCTTTCCCTCCTTCTCTTTTCCCTTCCTTCCTTTTAATGGGCTACAGGCTCTGGGACTCGCCTTGAACTCTCCTTGAATTTTCCCACTTGATGAGGTATTTGCTTGAGGTCATAAGCCTTTCATTATTGCTAGGCCCAAATCTCTGTTACTTTTAACCTAGCCTAGCCCTCCATTGTCCAGTTACTTTCCACCCTTGATCCTATCAAAATATCTATACCCAAACCTGTTACCCTAAAACTAGCCTAGCCGTCCATTGTCTGTCATCTCCAGGTAGCCCTCAGCTACCTACCACCCTTAATCCCATTCCTGGAGTCTGACATCAGTCCCCTCAAAGATCCTCCCTAGATTTCTCCTCAAGACCCCTCTGCTAGATCACCCCTAGATCCCTCCCACAATCTTTCTGTATATAAGATCCATCTTGCCTCCACGAAAATGCTGAGATTCAATCTAGCTCAGACTCAGTCTGTGTCTGATTGTTCTGACCTGCTTATCGATACAAGCTCACAAATGCTCAGGCTCCTTAAGAGTCTACTCATTATGGCAAATCTTTAATAAACTTTGCTTTACTTTGGCTGAGAGAAGGCTTAAGTTGAATTCATTTGGTGTAATGGTAATGCAATTTGAATTCGAAGACCCTTTTGTATTGGCAAGTAAGCAGATACTTAGCACTTGGTAATTCATCAAGCCTCTGTGAAAGAAACAGAAGGTATAAACCCCTGTTCGTGAAGTAACAGGAAGGGATTGGCTAAAACTGGAAGCAGCTGATGCTGTGTGTATATAAGGAAAAGCCCCAGAGAGGGACAGTCAGAATTTCTTGGGACAAAAATCTGGTGGCAGATGCTGTTCTGCTGGAGAAAGAGAGAATTTCTCTCAGCAGCATCTGGAGTCTGGGCTACTACTGCTGGACTGAAGATTGAGAAGAGAAATGAGAATTGAGAACTGAGTCAGAATTTCTTGGAGCACTGTGGAGGCAGAAGCAGCTGCTAGGAGGACGCTGAAGAGGAGCTGGAGGCTGAAGAAAAAAAGCCCCCTCTCCTCCCCAGGCTCAATATAATGGTTTTGATTTTGAAAACAGGGATGGTGTGATTTTTGATTATGGGAGACAGCTGAGACTTCTTCTGAGGGCCAGCTAGAGCTGCCAAAGGACTGAGGAAGCATGACTGTGATGCTGAGACTCTCTCTGTTTGTGGCTTTGTTGGGCCTTGACTTCCCAGGAGTGGAGACTGTGAGGGATTTGAGATGGACTGGACACTGTGAACTTTAATATGGAATGGGAACTGCCTGGAGAACTGGACAAGGACCTGGGAGCTGTCTGCCTTTGAACCCAGGTGACAGTTTGGTGAATCCAGGTAGGATCTGGGACCCTAGAAGGGGATCTAGGGAATCTGAGGGACCACCCAAGTCAAGCTGAAAGAAGACTTTACTTGGATACTGTGTACTGACTGAAAAGATTATAATTTAGTAGTGACCTAGGAGTGGAGGGTCTGTATATTTTCTGATGCCTCAATAGTGAATAATGAAGGTTGATTGATTGACTAAATGATTGTACTTAGTGACTGATGACTGAATAAGTAATTGATTTGTAACCTAGTATGCCCCATGAGTGGAAAACTTTGATTATTGTCCTTTGTGATTGAATTAAGGATTTTGTGAATGCTTGAGTTACTAAATGATTGTTCTTTGTTCAAAACTATGTGACCACTATGGCCATTGTCTTTGACAAGTTGTTGTGAATGCTATATTTTGAATATCTGTGATAAGTTGTAACATTGTGAATGCTGTACCTTGATTTCTGTGAATGTTTTGTTTTGATTTGTTATGGAATAAATAGAGTGTTCACTATACTGTGTAATCAGAACTTTAAAAGCTGTTTGCTGTAGCATTCTTCTGGAAAGCTGCTAGTGCTTGGCTTTACATTTGGCAGGTGTGTTGGTATTTTGGGGTTTCAACCATCCCTAAACTACAAACCTCAGCACTTCCTTTTTTTCTTCCTCCCTCCTTCCCTCTTTCCCTTCCTTCCTTCCTTCCTTCCTTCCTTCCTCCCTCCCTTGGTGTTGGGAGGAAGAGGACAGTGGTGAAGGAGAGGAAGATGGGTAGAAGGCATCATCCATGGACTGCCCCTCCTTACAGTAGACATTGCTGTCACTTTTGTGTCACTGTTAAGGTCTAGCACTATGCAGTGCACAGAACAGATTCTACATAGGTTTCATTTCATGTCAATTTTCACTTTAATAACCTACTTGTAGAGACAGGATGTATACACACAAAAAAAGATAATAAGAGCAAGGACTGTCATATAACTAAGCATCCTGCACCTTTTCAACAAGCATTCAGAACTTGCTATCTATGACACATAGGCCACATGCCAGGTGCTCAGAAAATATTTGTTAAGCAACAGATTTAATAAAAATGTATAAATATTCATACCCTTTGACCTAGAGATCCCACTACTAGACATATATATGTATATACCTTGTAGTAGACAGAAAATAAGATAGAAAGTAAGGTTCTCTATATACCAAAAGATTCATAGTAACACTTTTTGTTGGAGTAAAGCACTGAAAACAAAGAGTATGCCCATGGACCAGGTAGTAGGCTGAACAGATCACGGTATATAAATGTAATAGAATATTACTGTAATTCCTTATGACTACAAGGAATTGAGAAAACCATGGAAAGTCTTGTATGAATTGATACCACATAAAGAAAACGGAATCAGGAAAATTGTACACAATAATGTACCACAATAATGTAAATAAAAACAACAAAAAGAAGCCAATCACTGTGCAATTATAATAACCAATCTTCTCAGGCTTCTCCCCTGCCTAGGTCTCCTTATTTATAATTTAGCTTAGCGATCTCGTCAACTCCCATGGATTCAATTATCGTCTGGATGCAGATGATGTTTAGATCTATTTTTTAAGCCCTAATCTCTCTCCTGATTTCCAGTCTAACATTTCAAACTACCTTTTGGACATCTTGAGCTCAATGTCCTGTAGCCATGTTAAACACGCCTTTGAAAAATGAACTCATATGCAACACCACCAGCTCCAAACCCTCCCCTCTTCCTAACTTCTTTATTGCTGCTGAGGACATTGCTACACTCTCAGTCACTCAGGCTCCCAACCTCAGTGTTATCCTCCAGTCTTCACTCTTTTTCACCCCATCCTTACCCATGTCCACTCTGTTGCCAAATCCTATTGATCCTGCTTTCATTATAACTCTTGTATAACCTACTCCTCCCCTCCTATCATTTGCTAATGTCATTACCTTGGTGCAGGTTGCCATAGTCCCACACATAGACTATTTCAATAGCCTACTGGTTAGTTTCACTGTGTCCAGTCTCTTCTCACTCTAATCCAGTGGTTCTCAACCTTCCTAATGCCGTGACCCTTTAATACAGTTGCTTATGTTGTGGTGACCCCCAACCACAAAATTATTTTCGTTGCTACTTCATAACTGTAATTTTGCTACTGTTATGAATCGTAATGTAAATATCTGATATGTAAGACATATTTTCATTGTTACAAACTGAACATAACCCACAGGTTGAGAACCACTTCTTCATGAATCTAATCCATCCTCCACTCAGGTGTCAAAGTGATCTTCTGAAAGCCCAAGTGTGATCACACCTCTAGTCAATAAACTCCAGTGGCTCTCCATTTCATCCAGGATAAAACATCAAATCCTGTGTTTGGTTTTTAAAGCTCTTCATACCCTAACCCCTTCCTATCTTTCCAATCCTCTTATACCTTAATTTCTTCCATGGATTCTATGATCCAGTAGCTTTGTGTTCCTTGCTGTTCCTCAGGCATTATACTCCATCTCTTGATCTCACAGATTTTCCCTGGATGTCCCCCTATGCCTGGGATGCTCTCCCTTCTCACCTCCATCTTCTGGCTTCCATCAAGTTTTAACTAAAGTTCTACCTTCTGCCAGAACCTTTTCCTAGTCCTACTTAATGCTATTGCCTTCCCTTTGAGATTATCTCCAGTTTATTTTGTATACATCTTATTTGTGCATATTGTTTGTATATTGTCTCTCATTAGATTGAGGATGGAATTGTGACTTGCTTTTCTTTATATCCTCAGAGCTTAGCATAGTGTTTGGCACATTGTGGACAATTAATAAGTGTTTGTTGACTTGACTTGAGTACCATATTTAAGTTTGGGAATCATTTTTAAACTGCTTTGGTGATTGGTGTTCAGTGCAGTCAGATAAGGGTTACCAAAATGATGATAATTCATGATCACTCAAAAATTTTCAAAGTTCAATATGTAAATTATCTCTTTCAGTCTCACAATAACCTTGGAGATTGATACTGCAGATGACTGTTGTACCCATATAATATAATAACAATAGAGAAAACTGAGGTTTAAACAGGTCGGGTGATTTGCATCTAGTCACACAGCTAGTGAGCATAGGATTGATTAGATTCCAGCCCAAGTTTCCCTGAGTTCAGGTTTAGTTCTATTTCCCCTACCCCAGAAGGACTCAAAAAATGTATGAGGCAAGTTTTAGAAATGTGGAGATGTCTGACTTGGAAAAGGGAAGTCTTAGAGGGATAAACTAGATGTCTTTAAATATTTGAAGGGCTTCTATGTAGAAGAGTATTTGGACTTTTTCTGTTTGGCCCCAGGTGGCATGAATTTTTTAAATCCAGAATTTCATTTAATTTAACTTGTGGGGCAGGGGCAGGGGCAGGGGAGGGGAGGATAAACAAGGAGAAAGATGAGTTTTCCATTGGATTCCATGTCTCAGATTGATGGTAGCACAGAGGAAGGGGATTTCCTCCTGAGCTCCTAGAAAGATTCCCTTGCCTTTACTAGTCTTGAAGCCCACAGAGGAAATGAGCAAAGTGCAGTATAGCTCAGGGAAGTTCAGGTCAAGAGCTGGTTCAGTGCAGAGTGCTTCCTATGTTAGTTGAGTGTTCCAAGTAGATTCTATATGCAGAGAATAGAAGTTATAATAAGTCAGCTATAAGATCAATACTGGGAAGCTAAGTGGTGCAGTGGATAGAGTGCTAGGGCTGAAGTCAGGAAGACTCCTCTTCCTGAATTCAAATCTGGCCTCAGAAACTTACTAGCTGTGTGACCCTGGGCAAGTCACTTAACCCTGTTTGCCTCAGTTTCCTCATCTGTAAAAGGAGCTGGAGAAGGAAATGTCAAACCACTCTAGTATCTTTGCCAAGAATACCCCAAATGGGATCATGAAGAGTTGGACATGACTAAAATGACTCAACAACAAGATCAATATAAGCAAAAAACCTTTCTAATAACTATCTGTCCTCAGATCTATCCTTGGAATGGCCAATCAGACTCTGAGATTCTATGATTTTTTGTTGTTTTAAATGTCATTGTAAAGTGGCATTGTATAAAGTAGTATTGTAAAATTATGGTGGATTGAGAGAGGCTTCTGGGAGATGGTGATGTGGGTCAAAAAATTCCACACTCTCAGGATTTTCCTCCACAAAAGATAAAATAGTACCTCATGTTGAGCAAAGTGCAGGTAAAAATAAATAAGAATGGGGGCACAACAAGGGTCCTCCTTGGACAATCCAAGAAGATCAGAAGAAAAATTCCAAGATTGGTCCCTGTGAAGAGGAAACATCTCTAGGTTAAGGTTGACATTAACAACAAGCCACAAGCTGCTTAAACAACAAGCCACAAGTCTTGGGGAACC
The DNA here is from genome assembly GCA_028627135.1 of Pseudochirops cupreus. Classification (NCBI taxonomy): domain Eukaryota; kingdom Metazoa; phylum Chordata; class Mammalia; order Diprotodontia; family Pseudocheiridae; genus Pseudochirops; species Pseudochirops cupreus. The sequence goes on from CM053581.1 coordinate 114,706,764, forward strand.
AACACACATTCAGTGAGTGCAGAAGCAGTGGGATAGGGACCCGGCTGGCTATGGGCCCTTACAGAAGGCTGGAGGTTTTACTTTGGCTCCACGGTAGAGGGGAGAACTGAAGAGGTGATTACAAAAATTAAGCTATCGCTACAAAAAAAAAAATGCACAGGCAAAGGAGAAAGAATCCAACCATAGAGAGTTACTATGGGAATAGAGAAGACCATAGTGTCAAATGGTTATCTGCCCAAAAAGAATTTATAGAACCTAAAAAAGACTTGAAAAATCAAATGAAAGAGATTGAGGAAAAACTAAAATTAAAAAAGAATAATCCAAGAAAAACAAGAAGACTACGAAAAGAAAATCAACCAATTAGAAGAGGAGATCCAGAATCTTAAGGAAGAAAATGACCACTTGAAAATTAGAATTGGGCCAGACAAAGCCAGTGAAGTTATGAGCTCAAGAAATAATTAAACAAAATATAAAGAATGAAAAAATAGAAAAGAAAGTGAAATATCTTATAAGAAAAACAACTGATCTGGAGAACAGATCAAGAAGAGCAAACGTCAGAATAATCAGATCACCTGAAAGCTATGATCAAAAGAAGAATATTGATACAATAATATAAGAAATAAAGAAAATTCTCCTGAAGCATTAGAACGGGGGGGTGGGGAGGAGACACGAAGTAGAAATAGAAAAAAATCCATTGATCAACACTTGAAAGAGTTTCTATGAGGAAAACTCATAGTAATATTATAGTCAAATTCCAAAACCCCCAGCTCAAGGATGAAGTATTAAGAGAAACAAGAAAAATAAAAGCAATTTAAATATGATGTTGCCACAATTAGAATCACACAAGACCTAATACCAGAGACATTAAAGGACCACAGGGCTTAGAACACTATATATCTAAGAGCAAAAAAACCAGGGTTCTGACCAAAAACACCATACCCAGCAAAGTTAAGCATAATCAGCTGTCAGACTTTCAGGACTTAGTTAAAAATAAACAAACAAAAAAGAAGCCAAAAGCAAACAACAAAAACAAACAACCTTAGCTTAACAGAGGATTCGACACACCGGAGCCAAGAGGAACGTAAGGCGCGCACTGAGATTGATTGCCAGGGATTCAATAAGGACAGACTGTCTACCTTTTATATGTGTAAAATGTAAAACATATGTCTAAGATTGTCATTAGTAATTGGGTACTTTGTAAGATAGATTAGCGTGGACCTAAGTGTGATGTTTTAGGAACAGCTAAAAAGAGCAATTATTTTATACAAATGAGGACGAGAAGAAGAATCAACACAGATGAAGCAGATGGGGGAGGCGGATGGTAGTTCTGGTAACCTACTTTCGTTGGGAACGGGTTTAAGAGGGAACAATATATATACTTTAGAAGAGTATAAAAGTCTTCTAAATTAAGAAGAAATGAAAGCTCTGATTTGTTGTGTTTGCCAAATTTCCAAGGTGCAAATATTCACACTAGGATGGTTTAAGCACACCTGTGGAAAGCCCTAAGATGAATGAGGACTGGGGAAGACTTCTCACAGAAGGTGGGGCTTCATATGAGTCTTGAAGGAAACTAGGAAAGCCAGGAGGTAGAGATCAGGAGAGAAAGAGTTTGAGGCATGGAAGCTAGTCAGTAAAAATGCCCAGCATCATGAGATGGCATGTCATGTGTAAGGAGCAACAAAGAGAGCAGTGTCACTGGACTGCAGAGTACATAGAGTGGAGGAAGGTCTAAGAAGACTAGAAAGGGAAGAAGGGGCCAGGCTATGAAGGGCTTTCAATGCCAAACAGAAGAGGGTGAAGCCAAGATAGAGCAGTGGTAGGAAGCGGAACAGTGAGGTCCCTTCCTCAACACTCGTCTAAACAGATCTTCAGAATGTACCACGTTGAATCCCACTGGGGAAATCCAGTAAAAGGCATAGTGAGTCATTTGTCCAACCCAGCTCAGCATAGGGAGACAGAAATATAATGGTGGTGGAGACTCTGAAGACACAAACCCAGAGGAAGAAAATAACTCTAAAATGTCTACCAGCAAAGCATCAAAGAAAAATATAACTTGAGTACAAACTCAATCAGAATGACTAGAACAAATGAAGTAAGAGGTTGTTTTTTTTTTAAGAGCTCAAAATATTTTTATGAATGGAATGAGAACTTGAGGGGAAAAAAACAGAAAAGATATGAGTTAGGGGAGAAAGAATTGGAAATGTAATTAATAACTTGTCATAAAAGATACAAACTCTCATCAAAGCAACTAAGTCTCTGGAAATTAAGATGGATTAAACAGAAGCCAATGAATCCATGAGACAAAAAGAAATATTAGTTAAAAAACTGAAAAAATAGGAGAAAACTTAAGGTATCTCTTTGTAAAAACAACTGACCTGGAAAACAGATTGAGGAGAAAAAAATTCAAGAATCACTGGAGTATCAGAATGCCATGACCAAAAAAAGAGCCTAGACATCATATTTTAAGAAATTTTAAAAGAAAATTGTCCCAGCCTCTTAAAACCAGAGGATAAAGTAGAAATAGAAAGAATCCACCAGCCACCTCCTGAAAGAATTATCAAAATGAAAACTTTCAGGAACATCATAACCACAAACCAGAGTTTCCAGGTCAAAGAAAAAAATACTACAGGCAACTAGAAAGAAACAATTCAAATAAAAAGGGGCCACAATCAAGATCACACATAATTTCTTCACTATAAAAACCCCAGAGAACTTGGAATATACTATTCTTGAAGCAAAGAATATTGGGCAGTTAGATGGTATAGTAGATAGAACACTGGGCTTGGAATGAGGAAGACTCATCATGAGTTCAAATCCAGCCTTGCTTACAAACTGTGTGACACTGGGCAAGTCACTTAACCCTATTGGCCTCAGTTTCCTCATCTGTAAAATGAATCAGAGGAGGAAATGACAAACCACTCCATCATCTTTGCCAAGAAAGCCTTAAATCAGCAGTTCTCAACCTGTGGGTCCTGACCCCTTTGGGGGTCGAACGACCCTTTCACAGGGGTCACAGGTGTTGCCTAAGACCATCAGAAAACACATATTTCCGATAGTCTTAGGAACCTCTATCCATCTCCAAGTGGGTCCACCCACATGCAGATACGCCCACATATGAGTATTAAAGGATCGCAGCATTAGAAAGGTTGAGAACCACTGCCTTAAATGGAGTCAGGAAGATTTGGACACAACTCAACAACAAGGAATGTTGGCTTACAACCAAGAATATCTTCCCCAATAAAACTAATCGTAATGCTACAGGGAAAAAATACACTTTTAATAAAATAGAGGATTTTCAAGCATTCCTGATGAAAAGACCAGAGTTGCATAGAAACCTTACAGTTCAAACACAGGAGCTAAAAGAAACATAAAAAAGATTAAAAGGACTAAACAATGATAAAGGACTAAACAGGGATAGGTTGCTTACATTCAAATATGGTACAATGATATGTGTCCCTCTGAACCCTAATGTCATCAGGCGTCATAGAGGGATACCAATTAGTCAAGAACTGGAAGAGATTCTCTTGTGTTTTGATAATCTTTTTTTTTTTTTAATGAAAAGAGAGGGGAAGAGGAGTACACTGCAGCAGGGGAAAGGAAAAGAAAGGTTAAGGGAAATTATCTCTCATAATCACAGTGTGCAAGCAGACATTTAAACAAACAAGGAGAAAGGTTTTGGAGTAAGAAGTTAAAATTTGAACCTAACTTTCATCTGAAAAACAGGGAAGAATACATACATATGCAGAAAATTAGGTACAGAAATACATTTTAATCAACAAGGCATTAGAGGAAAAGTAGATTTGGAAGGGATTAGTATTAAACTAAACAGAAAGAGGAAAAAAAGACCTGTATGTATAAACATTTTTATAGCTCTTTTTGAGGTTACAAAGAATGGGAATCTGAGAGGGTGCCCATAATTTGAGGAATAGATGAACCAGTTATGATATGTAAATGTGTTAGAATATTGTCGGGCTGAACTCTTACCAGCATAATAACCAACCATGATTCCAGAGAACTAAAGATGAAACATGCTATTTACTTCATGACAGAAAGGTGAAGGACTCACACACACACACACACACACACACACACACACACACACACACACACACACACACACACATATATATTTAAATCAAAGATAGGCTATAAACGTGGGTCTCTTGAATAAACCAGACTTAGGGAAACCACTGACCCATTCTCCTTAGGCTATAAATTAAATGAATGGATAGAGAATTGTTTATGAGCCCTGGGTAGGGCTCTAGGGCAGTTAGGTGACACAGTGGTTAGAGCACTGGGCCTGGAGTCAGGAAGACCTATGTTCAAATCTGGCCTCCAACACTTACTAGCTGTATGACCTTGGGCAAGTCACTTAACCCTATTTGTCTAAGTTCCTCAATTTTAAATGAGTTGGAGAAGGAAATGGGAAACCATTCCAGTATCTTTGCCAAGAAAACCTCAAATGGGGTCTTGAAGAGTTGGACATGATTGAACAACATAAACCCTGGATCCTCTGGACCTGTTTTGCTCTTTCCTGATTCTGTACTTCTATACACAGGGCCTTCTGGCACAGAAGGCACTTAACAAATGCTTATTTACTATTTTAAGTTAGAAAATATAAACATGATCTTCCTCTGTCATCATCACAATCACATTCTTTAGGTCTTTTGCAATGTCTGTCCCCCAACCCCACCTCACCATGCTGATCCTGAGTCAGGCTGATGTGTCAGATTTGCAGATCTTGTCCTGGTGGACAATGATCAATGTCCACCTGGTGTTTGTAGTCCTACCCTCTGAAGTCACACAGAACATGTCAGCCCTCTTTTTCATGGTAACTCTTCTTCTATTTAAAGACAATGATCAGATCCCTAGTGTCTTACCTTTTCCAGTCCAAATATCTCCATTTTGAAGAGAGGTGGAACCAAGATGGTGGAGTAGAGAAGCATTCAACCACGGTCTCCCAAATTCCCCTCCAAAAGATTCTAAAATAATACCTCAAATTGTACTCTAGAACGGCAGAAGCAAGAATAGGCCACACAAAATAATTTTCCAGCCCAAGACAATTTAGGAGGTATATAGGAAAGGTCTGTCTCACCAGGGTGGTGGTTGG
>CM053581.1:114712373-114739817 GCA_028627135.1 Pseudochirops cupreus
TTGAATGAAGAGATTTGAAGCCAGATTGTAGAGAGTTAGGAAGAGACTGAGAGGAAAAGAATATTGTAGGTGGCCTTCTAAAGGAGTTGAGCCACAAAAGGCGGGAGAGGTACGGGACAAGAGATAGTGGGCATAGATGGATGAAAAAACAGTTGTTCATTTGTAGGTTGAGTCAAATAAGAAAAATGACAATACTGCCTAAATTAATTTACTTACTCAGTGCCATATCAATCAAAATACCAAAGAATTTCTTTGTAGAACTAGAAAAATAATAACAAAATTCATCTGCATGAACAAAAGGTCAAGAAACTTGAGAGAAATAATGAGGGAAAAAGTAGGAATGAAAGAGGACTAGCAATATCGTATCTCAAACTATAGTACAAAGCAGTAATTATTAAAGTAACTTGATACTGGTTGAGAAAGAGGTTGCTAAATGAAAGATTAGATAGAAAATATACCAAAAAAAAAGGACATAGTATCTAATGATAAAACCCAATAATTTAATTATTGGGGTAAGAACTCATTACTAGACAAAAACTGCTCCCTATCTAAGAAGAAAAGCAGATAGGATGCCTGAAATCATTTAAAGCAGCTAGATGTTCTTTTACTACCTTCCTCTCTTGTCTTGGATTTCATTTTCCTCTTAACCACGTTCACTTGGCTCTTTCTAGCCCAAGATCGTTTATCTTTACTGAGAAGAAGGAAGTACAATGGGAGTCAGGTCATTTCACTTTTTTCCCGTCATCCATTGACACTCTGCCTTCCACCTTTGTAGCAGATTTCTTGAATAAATGTCTCATTTCTAACATGTGTGTATATGTGTGTGTGTGTGCATACACACATATAAATGGAACTGATTCAAATATATAAGAATAAGAGTCATTTCCAATTGACAAACAGTTAAAGGATGTGAATAGGCAGCTTTCAGAGGAAGTAATCTAAGCTATCACCAGTCACATAAAATGCTCTAAATCACTTATGATTAGAAAAATGCAAATTAAAACTTTGAAGTTCCACCTCAAACCCTGCAGACTGGCAAAGAAAAAAAAAGAAAATGATGAAGGCTGGAGTGTCCGTTGGAAAACAGGCATATTAAAGCACAATTGGTAGAGCTGTGAATTAGTAAGCAACTTGGAACTGTGCCCCCAAAGCTATTAACCTCTGAATATATGCCCTTTGAACCAGAGACACCGCTGCTAAGCCTATACCCCAAGGTGATCCAATAAAGAGGAAAAGGATCTTGATGTACAAAAGCATTTCTAGCAGCTCTTTTCACGGTGTCAAGGGATTAGGAACTGAGGGGGTACCTGCCTGAGGAATGATTGCACGAGTTATGGAACATAAATGTGATAGAATACTATTGTGCTATAAGAAATGGTAAAAGGGACAGTTTCAAAGAAAACTGGGAGATTTGTATGAGCTGATACAGAATGAAGTGAGCAGAGCTAGAGAAGGAAGTAAGCATCAGTTTAAAAGTCTTCTATGTACCAAGCCCTGTGCTAAGTGCTTTGCAAATATCCCATTTGATAACATTTATGTATTCATTTGGTTATTTATCTCAAATGAATTAGATAATGAGAATAATTTATATAATAAAAAATATTGGAAAGACCAACAACTTTGATAAACCTAAGAACTCTGATCAAAGTGATGACCAACCATGATTCCAGCATGATGAAACATACCACCCACCATAGACAGAAAAGTAAAGAGCTATGTGTTCGTGTATATGTATGCTTGTATATATGTGTGTGTGTATTATGTATGTTTGTCCAGTCATTTTCAGTTGTGTCTGACTCTTCATGACCAAATTTGGGGTTTTCTTGGCAAAGATACTGGCATGGTTTGTCATTTCCTTCTCCAACTCATTTTATAAATGAGGAAACTGAGGCAAACAGGGTTAAGTGAGTTGCCCAGGGATGTACACACACACACACATATATGCATGCACATATATGTTTTTTAGATGTGGGCAACATGGGAATTTGTTTTGTTCTACAATACACGTTTATAACATGGATTTTATATTTCTTGCTCTCTTAATTGGGAAGGAATTTATCAGAACCAGGATGCCTAAAATCATTTAAAGCAGCTAGATGTTCTTTTACTACCTTCCTCTCTTGTCTTGGATTTCATTTTCCTCTTAACCATGTTCACTTGGCTCTTTCTAGCCCAAGATCATTTATCTTTACTGAGAAGGAGGAAGTACAATGGAAGTCAGGTCATTTCACTTTTTTCCCGTCATCCATTGACACTCTGCCTTCCACCTCAAGCAGCTGGCCGATCTGTCCTTGTCCTTGTACCAAGCACACATGTAAAAGCCATATATGTTATCTTTGGGATTTATTTTTCCAGGCTTCATCCTATTCTGTATTTTGCCCTATTCTTACAGAATAGGAATACTCATGTTTTCTTCTTCGGTGCTATGTTTCTGATTGTTTTTTATATGTGGCCCTCTTGAAACTGAACTTGTCAAAAAGTTACCTTATGAATCCATATCAGTCTCATCTGCCTTTCCATTTTCTCCCTCATCAGGATCATTTGCAATTTTTTTTCCCTTCAGAATCTCATTTTTGAGAGCCTTTCATCCCTCTTAGATCTTCCCTCAGGCCATAGATTTACCTCTCTCTCTTCCTCCTTTCTCTCTTTCTTCCTTCTCTCTCTTTCTCTCTTTCACCCTATCTCTCTGCCTTTTAAGCATCTATCTATCCATCTATCTATCTGTCTATCTATCTATCTATCTGTCTATCTATCTACCTATATATTTATCTCTAGCTATAGTTGTATATATACATATGTCTATGAATATTTACAACTGTTGACCCATCGATCTATTGACCTATTAACTTATCTTTATACATATCTTTATCTATCTATTGATCACTCTGTACAAATATATACACATGTATGTATGCATATCTAACTTTTTTTTTGAGGGGAGAAGGCAAGGCAATTGAGGTTAAGTGACTTGCCCAAGGTCACATATCTAGTATGTGTATCAAGTGTCTGAGGTCGCATTTGAACTCAGGTCCTCTTGACTTCAGGGCTGGTGCTCTATTCACTGCTCCACCTATATGCATATCTATATCTACCTATTGCTATAATTGATATACCTATTGATCTAGCTCTATACATATATTAATCTATATACATATATAAATCTATCAATCTGTTGATCTATCTATATAGATATATGCATATGTTGATCTATCTACTGATCTATATACATAATGCCCATAAATTTTAGAAATCTGATTTCTTAAACTCTTGAGCAAACATAGAACCCTTCCCAGTGTTCACACATCCAGGATGTGTGAGCTTCCCCCGGGGGGCTCTTTTCTTGGACTTCAATAAGCAAGTATTCCTGTTTGGACAAAATTATGTTCAGATGAGACTATTCTGATCACTGATTCTTCTACCTTCTGAGAGATGTAACTGTCAGTAAGGCAGGTAAAGAATGGATAAACTGCTGAGCTTTCAGTGGAATTAAGTCTAGGTAATTAAAATCTCTATCAGGCCACTGTGTGGCACAGTGGATAGAGTGCTACGGCTGGAGTCAGGTAGATTTAAATTCAAATCCAGCCTCACACACTTAACTAGCTATGTGACCCTGAGGCAGTCACTTGACCACCATCTGCCTCCATTTCCTCATCTGTAAAATGCACATAATAATAGCATCTTCCTCTCAGGGTTACTGTGAGGATAAAATGATATAATATGTATAAAGTGTTTTGCAAGCCTTAAAGTTCTGTATAAATACTAGCTGTGATTATGTTACTTCCACAACAGATTATGATCTTTGTCAGAAACTTACCCTTTTCTTCCACACGATTAGTCTGCCTGTAGTATACTTTTGCTGTGATGTGGAAGGAACTCTCAGTGTTGGAAATTCAGTGATCTGGGTTCCAATTCTGATTCTAGTCTTATTTCTCCCAAATATTGCTAGGGAGTCAAATAATTGAAAGGGATTTTGTGGAGCCTTGATTCACAGGATCATAGATTTGTAGCCAGAAGAGACTGTAATGACAAATGTGTCCAGCTTCCTTATTTTATAGATGAGGACTATAAAGCACAAAGGACTTAAATGACTTTCCCAGGATGTCACAGCTAATAAATATCAGGTAATCTCTGAACTTAGGTCTTTCTGACTCCGAGGCCACTGTTCCACACTGCCCTCAGTTCTGTGTCACGATTTTAGTTGTTTGGGTTTAAAAAGATGGTAACTTCCCACAGAGACACATGTATAACCTTCTCCCCATCCTCTTTAAGGCTTTGCAAGGCAGCCAAGGTATCATAAGTAGCCTAACACAGTCTTGCTTTTCTCTTATTTAAATCTCTCACCTTCTAGAAAATCCATTGCTAAACTTGTTATTTTCAGAACCAAAACACAGTCACTTGATAGTCTCTTCAGTTGTATTTTAATATTTCTGCAAAATCCTGCTGGAACACCAGGCCCATTATCTTTCCAGGGAGAGTAAGCTCTTGACTTTAGACATAAGAACAAATATTTCCCTTGATAGTGCCACAGCCAACAAAACTCCCCGCCTGTTCCATGTGAGAGATTTACGGAATGTTTGTATTATGTGAAAATCCAAGCCAAAGCTATGGGATTGTATTGACTTCAAACAATAGCAGAATGCAGAACCCACTAAAAAAAAGTTGTTAAAACAGAAAAGTAGTGAATGTATCATATGCCTTTGAATTTACCATTGCTTTGAAATATGTATTTTTTCCCCTGCTTGCTATACAACCAAGCTATTTTCCTGCTGTGTGAGACTCTCAGCAGCAATGAGATTGCCCTTCAGAAGGAGATACTTGGCAAGACCCAAAAGAAGTTAGAGAGTGACATCTTTACTTGTTAATGAAATCAGGGAAGGAATGGATTTGCTTCAAAGTATGTAGTGGTTTTGATAATGCAAGTCTATGATATGACTATATTACAAGCAGGTAGGCGAAGAATGCCCAGTTTCCTGTGTCTGCGGGGCTTTGGTTTATTAACTTCGTTATACTCTGCAAGAACATTAGAGTTGGGTTGGCAGCACATCTCTTTTCTGTAATGAGATTTGGGGTTGCTTTCTCAGAATCTAAAGGATTAGCTATAGCAAAAGTTATAGAACCAACACAGTAGTAAAGTGTGGCCCAACTAGGTTTTTTCTTAAAAAGCTTATTAAGCAGATATTATATGTAAAATCTGATGCCAGAGTGCTGGGGATACTAAAATGAAATACAAAATTAGTCCTGCCTTCACAGAACTTATATTCTCCTGGATATGAGGAAAGATGTGAATAGTTAAGTATATGCAAAGTATTTGAAGGGTGTAGAACCGGAACTAAGAAGTAAAAGGGGTCAGGAAATGCTTCCCATAGGAGATGACATAAACTGAGTCTTGTAAGCAGCTATGGATGAGAAGCAGAGATGAGGGGAAAATGCATTACAAGAATGAAGAAGGCAGCCTGTGTAAGGATGCAGTAGCGGGAGATGGAGTTTTAATACTCTCTTTTGCAGGCTTCTTTTTAGCTATGGATGGATCTCAACTTTCTTTCTTTGTCTGAAGCCCTTTCTTCAAAACTAGCCCTTTGTAGAGTTTTCAAGGGAACAAAGCTTATCTTCAATGCCTGAGTCAACCTGGGTGCTTTCTGTACCCTCCTCAGGTGCTAAGGGGTCTCTGACTTCTCTGATTCCTCCTGAGAAACGTCTTCACCCCAAAGACTAGGGAGCTCTCTAAGTCCCTTAAGAGGCAAGTCCCTTGGCCTCTCTAGACTTCAGTTACTTCGTTTGTAATGTGAGGTGGGTGGGAGAGATGGCCTGTGAGACTCCTTTCCACCTCTAAATCAATGCTCCTATGATGTCTAGCAAAAGGGAATCTGGGAAATGACAATGCTTCACCCAAAGCAATGGAATACTAGAAATGACATCTTGAACCTCAGTAGTAGAAATATTTGGGGGTTGATGGGTTTCACAAATTTTTCTACATAAGTGATCACTTTTACTTGGCTTTCTTCCTCCCTCACTGCTTACTTTCCTATTTATTCAAGTATACAATCTGGTGCTACACTACATTTTCAGTCTTTTTTTTTTTGCAAGACAATTAGGGTTAAGTGACTTGTCCAGAGTTACACAGCTAGTAAGAGTTAAATGTCTGAGACCAGAATTAAACTCAGGTCCTCCTGACTTCCTTCGGTGCTGTATCCACTGCACCATTTAACTATGCCTGTTTTTGTCATTTATATACTCTATATCTCAGTCCAATTGGTATGCTTCCTGCCTCTCCACCTCCCCAAAGAGCCCTATATTCTCTTGCCTTTTTGCTCATGCTATCCCCCATGCTTGAAATGTCTTCCTTTCTTCCCCCTCTTAAGTCTGCTGAATTCCTACCCATCATCCAAGTCAAATATTCTCCATGAAACTTGCCCCGTCCTCTTCCCCACCTCAGTAGTCAGTAACACGTTTTCTTTACCTATGACTTTCTTTTGTACCTCTCAAAGACACTTATTATGTTATATTATATGTTATAGTAATCCGTGTTTGTGTCTCATCCCCCTACTTGAGAACATTAGACCAACTAGCAGCAAGTACCTTCCTTAAATCTTTCATCTCCCCTAAAAGAGCATTTTGCATAGAATCAACACTTAACAGTGTTTGTTGAATGACTGAGTAGATGAATTCTTCTTCTTCTCCTTCTCCTATGTCCTCTGTTTCTCTGGGTTTCAAAATATTCCCCAGTTACTAGTTCTATTTCTTAGCTCTCTGACTTCCTTTTGAGTCCTTCAAGCCATAAGCCTAAGAGAATTTGGAGTCAGAGGACCAATTTTGAATCCTGGCCCTGTCACCTACTACCTCTGTGACCTTGAGAAAGTCACAGGTCTTCTGTAGGATGTAGTAAGTCAGTCATTTGTTAAGCACCTACTATGTGCTAAGCACTGGGAATACAAAGAAAGGCAAAAGATGTCCCTTCTCTTGAGAAGCTCATAGTCTAAAGGGGAAGACCACATGCAAACAACTGGCCACAAACAAGAAAGAGATGTGATAAATTTCAGATGATCAACAGAGGGAAGACACTAGCACTGAGGGGGCTTGGAATCCCACCTGTAGACAATGGGATTGTAACTGGGACTTGAAGAAAACCAAGGAAGGGAGGAGACAGGTGAGAAGGCAGAACATTCCAGGCATAGAGCACAGCCAGGAGAAATGGAGGCTCTTGTACAAAGAATAGCCAGGAGGCCAGTGGGGTCAGTGGATCACAGAGTGATCGCATTGGGGTAAATAAAGTGTAAGAACATTAGGAAGATAAAATAAGGATGACTAGATGACCTCTAGGATCTTCTCCATTTTGGTTTCCATTATCCTTTGACCTTCCTCATATTATTCACAAGTTCTCTCTAATGGTTGTCTCACCGCTAAAGTCTCAATTTCTCAGTTTCTATTGCAAGAGGTCATGTGATGGTGCAGAAAGAACATTCTCAGAGACCAGAAACTGGTTCATTTCCTAGTTGTGCAACTTGCTAGAAAGAGTAACTTCGGACAAGTCACTTTCCTTCTCTCTGATTGTTTATTTATCTGCCAAATAAGGGGTAACACGGAATAAGCTCTAAGGGCTCTTTCACCTCTAAGATTCTATGCTTTTGTGATTTCCCAATCATTTGCACCCCTTTATAACAAAACTTCCAAATAATTATTTATACTCAGCTTTATCTTTTCCAAAAGAACAACTGAGAATTGATAGAGGGAGAGAGGTGGTAGTCATTATCACTCTTTGTACTGTTTCTAAGCATTGTTTTATTTTCCTATTTTAAAAAGTGAATGCCTTTGTAAAAAAACAAAAAAAACCAGTCATTTTCCAATATATTCCTCCACCATGAACTGTGTCTTACAATGAGGAAAGATATAATTGACCAATGAAGCTACCAAGTCTGACAAGGTATGCTATATTTTGTGCTTGTAGTTCCTCCCCTCCCAACTCTCTACCAAACGAAAGAATATGCATTATATTCTCTGTTATCCAGCACCAAAATTATTCATATCTTTGTACTTTTCCTGGGAAGATATGATGTGAGCAACAATCAATTGAATATGTTAATCAATTTGTAAATTTTTGATCAAATAAATGACCCCAGAAATGGACTTGCGTTCTGGCAACACAGAAGACTGTCTGAACTCTGCTGTGGACATTATCCAACCCTATTCCTAAAAGCTCATTCTTCAATCATTACAATTGTTGCCTTTGACAATCCTCTGTCCTTCCCCCTTGAATTTCACCTGAAAGTGGTTGATCATGGGAGCAATAGATGTTTGTGCTTTTTACCACTGATGCCTTTTTATATGTTATCTTCTATAGGACAAGGGCTTATTGTCACACAGCTGGGCTTTGTTCCAATCAGTATGGAAGCCCTTTATGGTGGTTGGAGGTTATCACCCTTTAAATGCTGGCCTGCCTTCTCTCACTCCTCCTGTTTCTCCATCTCACTTCCTCAGACATGTCCTCACTCAGCCTCTGCTCTAGTCTCACTTCTTGGAATTCTGCAACCTGATATTTTTCCCTTGAATTAATGTTCATTGAATGTGATGATTATGAGTTGAATATAAGAATGACTGTGATACCTGGCATCCGAAATGCCATTCAGGGGTTTGGCACTGCCCCTAAACCTGAGACTCTTCTTTGGATGTTTGTTGGGTTCTGTTGAGGAACTGCCAAACTTGGCCATGATAGTCATTCATTCCCTACAGGAAATAGGAGGTCTATGGATAGTGGGTAATAAAAAAAAACAAAACCTTGTGCTTTTATGAGCATTTGCAATATTTTTGGATTATTTTTACATACCTTATTTTGTTTTTTTTCCTTTTCAACAACCTACCAATAAGATAGATATCATTACCCCTATTTTAGAGATAAGGATAGGACCTGTGATTTCCTTAGCTTAGGAAAGAAAAAAAACAAGGAAATTCCATTTACCAATGGAAGTTAGCACCTCCTTTGCATCTCCTAGTCTTAGAAAGCTGGGTAAAGCACTAAGAGGAAAGGGTAGGAAACAAGCATTTATTCAGGGTCTACTATGTGTCAGGAATTGTGCTAAGTGAGTTACATATATTATCTCATTTGAGAAGTTAAATGACTTGCCTAGAGTCACACAGCCAGTATGTGTCAGAAGTAGGATTTGAACCTAGAATTTTCTGGCTTTGAGTCTGGCTCTTCACTTGCTATACTATATTACTGATTATTCATACTTTATAGATGAGATAACAGGAAAAAATAAAAGTGGAATAACTTGAAAAGGTTATATAATTTTTTTAGTGGACGAACTGAGCACCAGAACCCAGATCTCTTAACTTCTAGTTCAAATGTTCTTTCCACTATACTTCAGTAGCCAAGAAACTCCTGCAAAAGAATAAGTCTTGGGGTGGCTAGGTGGTGCAGTGAATAGAACACTGGCCCTGGAGTCAGGAAGACCTGAATTCAAATCCGGCCTCAGACACTTAACACTTACTAGCTGTGTGACCTTGGACAAGTCACATAATCCCAATTGCCCTCCCTTCCCCCCTCCAAAAAACCAAAAAAAAAAAAAAAGAGAGAATAAGTTTTCCTCTTATTCTTGGTGCATTATATGCATGGTGTTAACTGTATATATAAAATAATATATCAGAATTATTATGTAAATATATGTAGTATTTATGTATGTAAATATAGTGATGGACTTTGAAAATCATCCCTTACCCTGGGAATCTCTGAGTCATCAGAGAAAATCTTAAAGCTAGACCAAGTCAGCTGGGTCATTCATTGACTCCAGGACCTGTTAGTCAATTCTGTTTTGGAACTAAATTTGAGAGCCAGAGATAGCTCTTAAACAGGACGTGGGAATTTAGTTCAGTCTGAATGGAAGCAGAACTTTTGAAAAAGAAAGAGATAAAATATGTTTCTGATTATCTATATAACACCCTCTCTGAGATGATGCCTTCAGTTCAGAATCATATTCTTTTGTTGGGGTTTCAGAGGATGATTGACACTTTCCCCCCACCCCCGGTGTTCTCAGACTAACCCTGAGGGTTTGTGCTTCTTAGATTGTTGCTCCCTAACCCCCATCAGTGTTTTCTCCATTAACCAGTGAACATCAATTAACTTCTAGAAAAGAACTGTTTAGAAACGTTCTCCCAAACTGGCAGTCCATTCCCTCTTTGTCCACACAAGGTCCCTGGGGACTCAAACTTAAAATGCAACCAGAGAGGCACACACATAGGGTAAACAGGTGGCATTTGACTCCTGGCCCTGGTGGTCCCTTTTTCAAGGTCTCATGAAGCTCACTGTGGAGTTTAGCATCAGTGATGGATGAGTTTGTCTGTTCTTCCTCTGGACTGGCTCTTTGCAGGGTACCGCATCTCTCCTGGACTAGTTGATCTGTTGCTGGGATAGCCTAAGCTATTCATGGTCTGGGAAGCTCCTCTATTGGGGTGGACCATTTTCTCACTTAACTGGGCTGATCCTCTACTGCTGCTGGCTGCTCCTATTCTGGTGAACTTCACTAGCAACTGTGGTCACCATTGGCAGCTCTGGATCTCCCTAACTCACCAGGATGTCTCTGCACTCTCATCTTGGAACATTCATTGGCACATTCAATAAAAATAAGCACAAAAGCAAAAGAGGTACTATGTACTCTAGGATATATGTCAGTCAAATGAAATACAGCCAGCAGTCCTTTCCCCATGGGTAGCTCAGATTAGTGCTTCCCAATTGACACTGCTGAAGAAAGAGACTTTGAGATAGGCAGGTTGCCCCTTTCGTATACATACTTGGTCTCATCTCTTCAGCTTCTGAGTTATCAATTCTTCTAATATTTATATAGCACTTTAAAGTTTTTGAAGTACATGACATACTTTATCTCATTTAAATTTTACAACAACCTTGTAAGGTAGGCATTACAGATGTTATTGTCCAATTAGGATAATTGCCAACTCGAAGATTTTTTAACATCACTCATTACAAACCATTCAGCCACTCCTGGTTAGAGATCATCTCCTCAGAGTTATTTTATGGTTGAATTAGAAGCAGGTAGAGAATATACATGAATGCTCTCTAGAAACTACCCCTCAGTGGCCAGTCTTCCCTCTTCCCTCCTCCTGCCTCCACCATGATATTTAAGGCTTAACAAAATACAGTCTCTAGGCAGAGACTGAGGTCACTTTCAAGTCACAGGGAAAGTAGAAAAAAAAGTAGGCTGAGATATTAGATTAAACCAATGGATAATAAAGTCCAGTTTTACCAAAAGGTGGAATGATGAGGTAGTGATAAATGGGTAGTAAATATGATTCATCTAAACTAAACAAGATAGAGAGAAATATTTTAGGAATGAGGCTACGATTTTCTAGAGGCAGGCGCTGTAGAGCTCCCCAAGAGGAGAAAATCAGGAGTCTGAGTCAGTGAAGATTGGCCCGGACTGTGGAAAGGCCCTTACAGATCTGTGGGTTATAAATCAAAGGAACCAAGGTCAGCTGAAGAGCAGAAGGGTAGTATGACCTGGAGCCAGGAGAGACAGCCTAAGGAACCATTCCTGGAGGTTAGACTAGGAAAAGGCTTCCAGAAGGGACTGAGAGTCTCACCAGGCCTGCAAGTGATGCCAACCAAAACCTGCCTCAGGCAAGACAGCTACATGTCTTTGTTTAACTTCCAGTTAAACAAACCAGTTCAGAAATCTAAAGTTGCTGGAAGATCAGCAAAGATCTTCATGTATACTTTCATTCATCTCTCATGTAACCACTTTTATACTTTGGTAGCTTTGTTGTATTTACCTAAATTTCTGAGTAAAATTATTCTTTTGGACCTTTAAATCACTTGTAGCTATGTCAGAGGGAATAAATCAGTGTTTACTCACTTCTGTCTGCATAATACAAAGGAGTTATGTGCCCTAGTGGCCAACTATGGTAGTTAACCTACTTCTCTGGCCCTGATTCATTTTCAGAGGCCATGGAAATCGGGAGTGCCGGGTTAGATGGATAAATAAGAAGTAATCCAGGAGGGATACAGTCAGAGTTGGGGGTGGTGGTGGTGGTAGACACTAACCTTTCCTTATATGATACACCCACTTGAAGCAAAATGTTGAATGTCTGAGGTGGTTCACAAAATACCATTTGTTCTATCTATGAACTAAGGTGAGAGAGGGTTTGGAAATCTAGAATAAGTTCAAACCTATGATGATTATGATTTGGGGCATATTGATGAATTCATAAATTCATGAGAAAAGTCTATAACTGAAACCATCTCAAGGTGTGGAGAATGTAGATAGTACACTAAGTATGGATAGAGTACCAGACTTGGAGTCAGGAAGACCTGAGTTTAAATCCCGCTTCGGTTTAAACCTACTGAATCTATGACTACAAGCAAGTTCTTTAACATCTATAAAATTCAGTTTCCTCTTGTGTCAAGGGGGGACAATAGTATTCATAATACCCACCACATAGAGTTGCAAAACTTAAATGAGAAAGTTTATAAAACACTACACAGACTTTATCATGCTGTATAAATGTAAATTATTATGATGCTTGAGAGTCAGTCTATGGTAGAGGTTGGAGAGCTGACCTCAGAGTCAGAAAGACCTCTCTGCAAGTCCTGCCATTGACACATGCTGGCTCTATGGACCTGGAGAGGACACTTAAAATCTCAGCACCACCAGGGAAATTTGCAATATTACAAAATTAGAGAACAGCTGCTACACTGCAGTGGTAAGCTCATAAATGTAGTTTAGAAGGCATATTAGAGGCAATCTGGTCCAGTCCCCCTCATTTTACAGAAGAGGAAATTGAGGTCTGGAGGGACTAAATATGGTGTACAGTTTCACACAACTAGTAAGTGGAAGAGTTGGGATTTGTTCTCAGGTCCTTATACTCCAAAATGAGTATTTTTTTTTCAATTGTGCCCTGCTGCTTCTTGATTATGATAGAGGCTGGTAGAAGAAATTTTTCATAGAGGTCTTTTGCACTGATTAAATCACAGATCCAGTACAGATAGCTAGATATAGAGATATAAACAAATATACACACACATATATAATATATATGTATTATATATACATAAATATGTGTATACATAGCATGTCTAGCCTCTTCTCTTCCCTTTCCTCTTCTCCAATGGAAGCTTTGATTCTCTATAGGAGGGAAAGTAGGAAGTGGAGGGCGGAGACTATCTGCTCTACTCTCCTCAGAGAGAAAGAGAGGGTCCTGCGCTAGAATTCTATTTATCTGCTCCCTTAAATATTATTAACATAAGAAGTGCAGGTCTTGGGTTCCATCTAATTTCTGATCAATGTTCATTAATAGTGGAAGGAGGTTCCCTAGTTTTATAAGGTTTGATACCCTTCCCACCAAATACCAGTTACACAATAAACATGCATAGTAGATAATCAAGGAACCCATTTACCCAATTTTATAGGAAAACAGAAATCAGAGGAAGTATACATAGAAGAAAATACACCAGGTAGGACCTCACTCCATTGGGAATGAGGTAACTCAGATCAACCAAAGGAGAGAGTCCTAGATCTCACTGAAAGGAAAGTTGTCCAAAGTATTAAGTGTAGGAAGTTGAGAATAAGGATATAATAGAGACTGCCCATTCTTCTCACATCTTCCCAGATTCTTTTCCTTTAGAAACCTGAGGTGGAGTTGACATCTATCTTCTCTCTTGAAGCTGTAAGTCAGAAGCACCTTAAGAGACTGTAGAACTTGAAATCAAAAGAGATAAAAATTCTTACCAATTCTCCCACACCCCTCCTGTAGGTACAGGGAATTGATGTGCACCAATGAAGGGAAAGTCCCAAATTAATGGCCTTTGGGATTCCAGTCACACACACACACACACACACACACACACACACACACACACATAGAAGCACACACAGAAGCACACACATACAAATATATGTGTGTGTGTATATATGTGTATATATATATATATATACATATATATATATATATATAGTGTGTGTGTGTGTGTGTGTGTGTGCAATGTACATGTATATATAGTTTTAGAAAGACTATCTTGATCTTTGTTGTTGTGTCCCTAGTGGAAAGTTAGGAAAAGATCAGGCTATGATGAGCTTTAAATGCCAAACTGAGAAGATTACATTAAGTTTGAGGGAGTTATTAGAATTCATTGATTAGGGGGATGTCATAACCAGACTTGAGCTTTAGGAAAATCACTTTGGGAGCTGAGTGGAGGATACAATAGAGACTTGACACAAGGAGACCAGTTAGAAGTATATGGCAATAGTCTGGGTGAGAGGTGATGTGCACCTGAATTAGTATGGTGGCTCTGTGAGTAGAAAGAATGGCAATAATGACACAGCTTGCAAAGACTGCTTTCCTTTTTCATTGTGCAAATTTGATATCACTTTGTTGGGTTATATTTTCTAGGTTGCCGTTTAAAAGATTGTATATCATGGCATATTAGGAGACCTAAGTCCTAACCACAACTCTGCTTTAACTTGCCATGTCACTTTGAACAAATCATATAATCTCTCTAACTATCAGTTCTGAAATTTCTTCTACCTCTAAAACTCTACATTCTAAAGTTCCCTCTAAATCTGCCATTCCTTGCTCCATTTTCGAAAGCCCTTCCAACTCTGACATTCCACACTTGGCGTTTTAAGGTCCCTTCACTTTGACCCTTTCTATAACCATACAAGACATTTCACAGGATAAGGATGCCCCATGTTTTCTTTTTTCCTGATTTCTTAATTAGCCATCCCATCTTTATTACTTTTGGGTTCTGAGGATTACTAAAAAAAGGCTAAAGTGAGAAGAACCCTTTGAATGTCTCCTTAAGCAACAAAGTTACTCTGATCAAAGAATGAGTGGAAGACTGGGTCTCTAAAAAGAATCTGCATGCCTGTATTTTACCAATATTGGCCAAAGCAGTCACAGAATAATGGAGTTTCTGAGTTAGAATAGAATTTGAAGGCAATTTTGTCCAAATGAGGCCTGAACAAGAATCTTTTCTATGATATACCACACAGGCAGTCCTTGGGTTTTTACTTAAAGAAGCACCCACTACCTTCGAAGGTAGCATATTCTATTTTGGGATAGTTCTACTACTTCAGTGTTAGAGCTAGGGAAAGTGTTTCCAAGTCATAAATGGTCTCAATCTCAAGAGTTGTTGCTAGTTATCACTGCTAAGAAAAGGGAAGAAACAGATCTGCCAGAGCCAAGGCACTGAAATATCTTTGAAAGGCCAAGAGTTTGTGTCTGTTGTCTTCTTTACCTAAATTAAAAACACCAGAGTAGATTAAGTCCACTAAACTTCCATTCACTGCTCCATGCTAATCACTATCCCAAGAGACTAAACAACCTTCCATGTTCAGTTCAATAATAGACTAAATATGGACATGAAATCCAGTTCAAGGACCTGAGCTTCACAAGGAGAACCTAGAGCTCTAGGAAATAGAATGATAAGATATATAACCAAGGACTAAATGCTGTATGAACAAAGGTCAGCTGTTTTCTGCAAGGAGAAAAATAACGTTGCATGATAGGAAATCTGGCTCAGATTCAAATTGCTCTGTTTACCTTGAACAAGTCGTATAATCTTTCTGAGTTCCTAGTCAAAAATGAGGAGTTGCATTAGAGGATCACTAAGGTCTCCCAAGTCTGTCATTTTGTCTCTATGATTAACCACTTCTAGGTGAAATCTTTATGGGTGAAAACCCATAAAAAAATTCTTGACATTGTTTAATTTTTCATTTGTAGATAAGAATTAGAATTACCAAGCCATCATGGGAAATATCTTCTCTAGCATTTTATGGTCTAACCAGACAAATGGCATCTTTTGTGAACTACATATGACAAAATCATTAAGACATAAAGTTAGAGACAGAGATAGAAACAGAGAGAGGTAAAGACTGAGATAGAGGTTGAAAGAGAGATAGAAAAAGAGAGAGAGGTACAGGGAAAAATCAAAATAGATACAGATGATATAGACAGATATAGATTTTGATATAGGCACATGTACAGATATGGATATGGATTTATCACATATATATTTAATTCAACAAAATAATGATCTTATAGAATGAAATGTGTTACTGGGAGATAGAGAAACTTAAGTGACCACATTTTCTTAAGTTGCTCAATAGTGGTAGAAAAGGTTAAAAAAAAAAGAAAGAAATTGCTTAATTCTGCAAATAAAGGAGGGAAAAAATCATGCGAGAGAGCTAAAAAAAAAAAACCCAAGTTTTTTTTAAGTGAAAAAATAGAAAAGGAAGAAAATTTCTGTGGAATAGCCAGCCAGACAGACAGACAGATAGATAGATAGACGATAGATAGATAGATGATAGATAGATAGGTAGACAGATAGATAGATGATAGAAATAGAGATAGATGAAAAATACACAGACACACACACTCCTGCTATGCATTGATGCACATCTTAGCTCCTTCCATGCTTTAGTAGGCAGCCTTCGGACTTTATGAAATATGCTGACTGAAAAAAAAATTTATCACCTCATGCTGTCTCTCTAGCAGTGAATGATGATGAATGATGAGCTAGGGGGTAGGTCCTAGGATGGTAGATGTGACTCTGAAGTCCCAGAGCCATCTCTGTATCATGCTGAAGCATTGGTGGAGGACTTTAGCAGATGATGAAGGATTTGTGATTTTGTGTGATATTTAAGGTTCATAAAACAGGCTTACTGAAATAAATGAAAATTAAAATGAAATGAGTTGTTTCTGTGGGATCTTCCCAGCACAGATTCATTCTCACCGGGCTAATAGCTGAATAGGAGGCTGAAGGCCAGAGCTGTGATAAGCAATTGGTTAGGAGGAGGAGGAGGAAGAGGAGGAGGAGGAGGAGAAAATTCGGAAGACATCACCAGCATCTTCCCCAGAGGTTACTTCCTCCCCTGCCCAACTCCATCCTAACAATGGCAACATGATTTCCCCTCCTTGGCAGACAAACTTTCGATATCCTAGAAACTTTGGCATGGTCCAAGATATACTTCCTTTCCCCTTCTTCCCCTCTACTGTTTTGTCCCATTTTTCAACAGCTTATAACTTTCACAGTGTGTCTGGGGTTCGCTTCATCCTCTAAAGGACGCACCTCAAACTGAGGCTCACCCCTCATCTAGATATCTTTACTAGCCCTTGACCAATGTCAAAGTATTTTTTGTTAAGGCTATGCTTGAGATACACTTCCCTCACCATCTCTCATCTCTCTGCTTTTCTGTTTGCCTCTGACTCTGTCTCTGTCTGTATTTGCCTCTGTCTGTCTTTTTCTGCCTCTTTGTCTCTATCTCCCTTTTCCTCCTTCCTTCTCTCACTTTCTCCCTGTCCCTATACAACCCCCCTCCTTTAGTTGTCAGTATGGATGGTGTTTGAATTGAATTTCTTGATTCAAACCCTGTTTTCTTATATAGTGATCCTCAATGAGCTTTTAAAAATATTCTTTTCACCAGAACAAACAGTCTGTGGCAGAAGATTAAACTCACTTCTGACAAACATTTCACATATTTTGGGGGTTTTCAATAAAATATATCTGTATCATTCATTCAAATTTTTATTCAATTTTTTCTGAGCTCGGGTTCATCTGTTTCATGTTAATATCTATATGTAGTCCTAGGGATTCCACTAAAGTTGTGCTCTGGTGCCCCATTGTGGTGTGGAAGTGACACTGGGTCCGCAGGTTTCATGCCAGGTTTGGGAAGTCCTCTCACACTGGAAAGATTTTGAATTTGGCTCACCAATGACCCACCATTTATCTGATTTTCCTTGGGTCCACTTAGCTATGCTTCACAAAGCCATTGGGCACCAGTTGATAAGTTTTTTGATCATCACAATTATTGAGGATACAATGTACACTACTGGAAGAGTCTTCCTATAAAAGAAATTGCCTATTTCTTCCAAGCATTGTACCACTGTAAGCAAATTTGCTAATCTGGGATGTTCCATAAAGACTTCTCTTCCATAATCTCCAAACTCAATATCATTAGACATATCTGTATGAATCAAAGAGTAGAATCTAAGTTGAATATGCCTAGAAGCTGAGTGGGCCCAATGTGAATAATCTAGTGATATTAAGTCTTCCATTTTATTTTTCATTCCTAGTCATGAGTAGACATGGAAAAAAACACCAGGAATTCACTTGTCTCCAACTCAGAAATTTGGCAGAAGAATTCCTTGGGGAGAAAGATGATGGAAATGGATGGGATATAGTTTCTCAATACTTACAAACCTTTTGGGAGTGGAAGGCAAGGGAGCAGAGTCAGAAAGTAGGTAGAGGGGCCATTTTGATGCCTTCCAATGACTTCTGTGTTGATTCCCTGGCACAGTCTCCTGTTCATGTGGTGGTCAGTGAAGTCAATGAATGTTCTGTGTGCAAAAGGTTTGCAGGACTGGTCTTGTGACTGGGGGCATATTGCATAAGGAGAAGTTTATTATATAAATGAAACTATGGTTATTCCATGAAATTGTAACCTGAGAGCCAGCATGCATATTGTAGTAGAAAGAGCACTGGACTTTGGAGTCAGAAGATATGGGCTCTACCAATTACTAGCTGTTGTAGTGGTTGTCCCCTGTGGAGAAAACACATGTCAAATACATAAATATTAATTATATAAATGGAAATGGAAAAATTCATTCTAATAACTTATCATGGTATTCTAATGATTTAGCATTGCTATTAAAATGAGGACTCCCAGAAGGTTGTGACTGTGTTTTTGTCTTTCTTTGTACTAACCCTGGAGTTTAAAGTGCCTGGCATATAGTATTCATTTAATAATTTCTTGGTGACTTACTGACTAGAAGATTTTTATTTTAAAAATTTATTGATCACTATTGTGGTTTTTAATATCACCTTCATTTCTGATTATCCTTCTTCTGTCCACTATCCAGCAAGCCAGCCTTTGAAACAAATACTTTTTATGGAGAAAAATAACAATCTAGCAAAAACAGCAACATACCAAATCAAGTCTGACAACATGTGTAATCTTCCACATTTGTAGCTCTCCACTTCTGCGAAGAGAGGGAAGTACATCTTCTCAGCTCTGCTCTAGGACTAAGCTCAGTCATTGTAATTATACAGTGTTAACTTGTTGCTGTCGTTCTTTCTATTGGCATTATTATAGTCATTGCATACATTTCTTCCAAGTTCTGCTCACTTCACTTTGTATCAGTATATATAAGTTGTTGTATGCTTCTCTGAATTTGTCAAGTCATTATTTCTTAAGCTATTTTATTACATTCATATTTTATTACATTATTTTATTACATTCATATACCAAGGTTGTCGCTTTTTTACATAATTTCAATTTTTTTTTCTGAAGTGATTAGACCAATATGCAGCTCCAAATAGAGTCTGTCAGAATGCCTGTCTTCTTGAAGCCTTTCCAACAGTATTTCCATCTTTTCCTATCTTTGATAACTTGCTAGATATAAGGTAAAAACATTAGAGTTGTTTTAATTTGAAATTTCCAAATTATGAGTCATTTGAAGCAATCTTTTCTGTGATAGTTAATAGTTTGAATTCTTCTTTTGAGAAATACTTGGTTATGATCTTTGACCACTTATTTATCAAGGAATGATTCTGGCTGATCCTGAAATTTTAAAGACTTTGCCAGTGGAGTGCAAACTCTGCCAAGTCCTACCAAAGTGGGATGTGATGTGGTGTGATGTGATGAACAACAACAAAAAGGGATGAAGGGACAAGATCTATGAAGCAATAACATAGAAATTGTCTATAAGGAAGAATTCCAACTTAATACTTTAGAAACTATAATTCCATGAAGAACATAAAGAGATTAAAGAAGGAATAAATAATTAGAAGAAAGGAAGGAAACAACTATTAAGAACATACTACTATGTACTAGGTAGTGACCTCAGTGCTCTACAAATATTATTTCATTTTATCCTTCCAGCTGGGAAGTAGGCAGTATTATTATCCCCATTTTACAGTTAAGAAAACTGAGTCTTAGAGAAATTATAGATAAATAAGTACCATGAGTCAAATAATAAAAGTTTATAACAGAAAATTAATAAAGACAACAAAGTAAAGAAATTCTTTTTAGAAAATGGCACAGAAAATAGGGGATGAGGGACCAAAACAGAAGAAGTTAGGAGGAAGGAGGGAAATTTTGAATTATTACTACATATAAATATTCATAGTATTTGTATAGTGCTTTATATAGCCTTAGAATTTATAAAGTCCATTCATTTTTGCAAAGAATTTTTAAAATATCATTTCATTTCATCTTCACAGCAACCTTGAGAGATAAGTGCTTTTATTATTCCATTTTTACAGATGGGGAAACTGATGTTGAGAAGTCAAGTGACTTTCCCAAGGTCACATAACTAGAAAGTGTCTGAGGTAGTATTTGAGCTTAGGTTTTCCTGACTCCAAGTCCAGTGCTCTCTATCCACTATAACCCCTAGCTACCTCTTACTTAACAAAAAGGGGGAAAAGGAGAAAAAGAGAGAAAGAATTAAATAAGCGATGTCATGATGTTGCTCCCAGGGAAACAAGAAGAGATATCTCTAGTGCCTCTTCCTTCCACATATCTCCAAGGAATATTTTGATTCCTGCCAGGAAGAGTCAAAGGAATTGGGTCAGAGGCTGGCCACTATGTTTTCCTGAGAGAGAAGGAGTACTGGCTATAATTATATCTATTTGCTCTCTTAAATATTGTTAATCTAAGGAAGGTAACTTTAAGGTTCAAGTGAAACTGATTGCTACTCGTTAATAGGGAAAGGAGAGCTCCAAGCTTTATTTCTGAGGTTTGAATTTCTTCCCGCCAAATACCATTTCTACAATGAGCTCATAAAGAAATTAGTGAAGGAAGACATTCATCCAAGTCAACGGCAAAACAGAAATCAGAAAAAGCATACATATGAGAATATATTCCAGATAATAACAATTAAAGGAGCTCTCCCATTGGGAGTGCCATGAATTCCACTTCCTTCCTCTATTCTCTTAGCCTGTCACTCCTTCTCTTCCCTCACTTCCCTTCTTTCACTTTCTGCCATTATGGCTGACCACTTGCATCCACACTTCAATCATTTGACCCTTTGCCCTAGTGCTGGCTACATCCAGCCAATCTCCGATCTTATATTAGCCCAACATCTACAACTTTTTCTCCTTCTCCTATGCTTCTGGATGTTACTGGAGAAAGGTCTGCCACTATGCTAGCTAGATTCAGTACAAATTAATATTGTATAATCACACATGAATACTATAGCAGTTCTTCACCAATTATTGCCCTCCTTGCAATAACACTCAAAACTTTTTCTCTTCTCATGCCTCCTGTGCCAATCTCACCTCCCTGCCTCTCAGCAGATAGTCTTGTTGTTTTATTGATGTAGGTTATCCTTGGCTCTGACCTCAGAGGGGCAGATAACCAAGCTCCTCTGTGGGCCAATCCAAATCAGCTACATCAAGAAAATGGAATCCATCAAGCACTCCATTTCTTCACATCTCAAAGGCCCTCTATCCTTATCTGGCCATTCCTCCCTTGCTTTAATCTCCAAAGACTTACAAGTGTGAACCTCTCTACTTACGTTCTTGATCCTACCCCTCTAGAACTTTGTCGCACTGATCATCTCCTCCATTCTTCTCATTTTCAATCTCTCCCAATCTACTGGCTCCTTCCATGATACTAATTCAAGTTTTCCTGACTCCAAGTCCACGCTTTTCCCATCATACTTCGTCACTGAGAATGCTTTCTAAAGCCTTCCACAACTCTCTTAGGAAACCCTTGAAGTTGATTGACAGTAAGTAGTTTCCTATGAGATGATTATTCCTGGCTCATTGGAAAGCCTATAGCCTTTCAACCAGTTTATTAAAAATAATAATAATAATAATAATAATAATAATAATAAAAGCTTCTTTGCCAAGGGCAGAGATCTTGAACCCAAGGTCAAATGATAGTTTCAATTGAGTAAAGTACCTAGGGGAGGCTCTACTTCAGGGTTTCTTGAACCTTTGTACAGTATGTCACAGAACCCTTTGGTGTTCTAATAAACCCTATGAACCCCTTCTTAGAATGATGGTTTTAAATGCATCAGAGTAAATACATAAGATTACAAAGGAAACCAATTATATTGAAATACTGTTACATTAAAGTTCACAGACTTGAGTTAAGAACCTCTGCTCTACTCTGACTGGAAAACTTCTCAGAGGTGCTCACTGAGTTCGGAGGAGGGGAAAGGGAACTGTTTGTTCCTCTCCCCCTACACAGAGCTGTGTATAGCTGGATTTTAGCATTTCTTCATCTCTAACAAGACTATAATTTTGAACACTTCACTCTGCAAATTGAGCCTTGGAGAGTTAAAGAAGAAAAAAAGAATAATGTTAGGGGAATGGTTGTGTGTGTGTGTGTGGGAGAACAAAGGGAGTAGAATGCATCAGCAAGGGACAAGAAGTGGAACATAATTTTAAAAGGCATCTGGATGGTACAGTGGATAGAGTGCTGACCCTGAAGTCAAGAAGATCTGAGTTCAAACATAGCCTCCGTCAGACTCTTAACTAGCTATGTGATCCTGGATAAATCCCTCTACTTCTGTATGCCTCAGTTTCCTCCCGTGTAAAATGGGCATAATAATTGTACCTACTTTCTAGGATCAAATGAGGTGACATTTGTAAAGCACTTAGCATAGGGTCTGCAATATAGTAGTTAACTGATAAGTTCAGAAGATATTGTTGAAGACACTGACCTTCCAAAACAGCGTCAGCATTGCCCAGCTTTTAAGCATGTTGTGTACCTAAAACCTTAAGCAATTCCCAGTAAATCTGAAGCACAAGCTTTTTTCCCCCAAGGACACATCACACAGGGGGACGTGAATGCAGGCACATGGAAAGCCACCCAATTTGCCAGGTCGCCCAGAATCACATTGCTGGGTCAGACAGAGGTCTTCCATGGTGTTCTTTCTCTCCCATCTTACAACAAAATCAAACTTACAGTCACATTATAAAAGGGTATTTTAAGTAACCTTACAACAGAAGTCCAGGTTCACCCTTGAGCCAATGAGATGGGGGAGGGCTGGTGTCTTTGTTAGGGCCATTCCCAATCACGGCCACCTTCTTGTTCTCACAGCTCAATTGTCCTATCTCTCTGAATGTGGCCAACAGTCATGGGGTGAGAGGACCATTCAGTTCTGCAGCAGGAAAATATGACTAAGACTTCCTCTATGAAGCCACAACTCTGAGACTCCCAGATATACTAATTGAACTCCTCCCTACCTTGGCTTTCATCTTACTCCTATTTTGGGATTCCTCATTCAGTCAATGCTTGCACTGGACTTGTATTAAAATAGCTTGGTGGAAATTGGACAGCAAGTGGTATGGATCCATTTTACTTTTTTTTTTAACTTATCTTTCTTCTATTCTCATCTGTTGTGCAAAGATTAGGGAAGCACACTCAAGTTTCTAATAATTAGAAATTTGCGGATAGAGTGTTACATATATGATCAGCAAGGTGCTTTTATGTCGCCATGAGTTGTGAGTTGTGTAGAGGAGAGATAAAGGTGGGGAATGGTATGCAATATGGCCATGGCTGTGGGTTTCCTTATGTTGGGTATATAAATGGGCCAAGCCTACCCACCAAATGCTATTTGAAGGAGCTAAAAAGCAATTACACATTTCATGGCATTAAGGATGCTTACCATCTACTTAATCTCTACTTTCTTGAAGAATAAGGGAAAATGACCCATGCCTTTTTTGTCCTTGCTCCCTCTCTTCTCTTACTCTGCTGTATTCCTCCCAAGAGAAAGAATGGAGGCAACCAAGGAGCTATTTCATTTTCCTCACTAATATTAACTCCATTGATTCTCTGTGAAGTTCAAAAGTGTTCCCAGCTTAAGATCCTTGCCAAAAGTTACTTACTACACTAAATAATTAAATGGGGATTTTAATAAATGACTAGCTTATGGGAAAGTGCTAAAGACAGCATAGCTTATTTTCCCTAGAACTGGATTTAACCCATGCTATTTGTTAAAGGAGCAATGTGGTCCAAAATAATTTATATTTCCATTTCAAAATTAAGAAATTAAAAAGGAACACAACAGACATTTATTAAGCACCCACTATTTGCAGAGTGCTGTGATGCGATATCTATCTATCTATCTATCTATCTATCTATCTACCTATCTATCTGTCTATCTATATAAGACATCCTTCTTGCTCTCATGGAAGTCATAGTTTAGCAGGCATATAAAAGACAAGCCTGTAACACTAGAAAAATGGCAACAATTTTGTTTCTGACACGGCTGCAGAACAAAAGGTTGTTAGGTCCTTTGTTAGATGCATTTTCAGTGTTGTTAAATGTAGTTCCCAAGGTGATATATGTGGACTAAGGTGGCAGCCAGAGGCCTTATGGGACTTGAAAGACAAAACTGAATTTAAGGAATAATTGGCCAGGACAGAAATAAAACACCTAAAAACTTCATCTGACCTCCAGATGGTTATTGTTGATGCTAAACCCTGTTTGCCTTTTAAACTTATTTCAGGATTGTGGTGGACTCATATTTTTACACATAGCAGCCTATACATGCTTTCTCATCCTTCCTCATTCTTTCCCATATCTTTACAAAAGGGATGTACCCAATGAATTTGAAGTCAGGGTTCTTTTGGATATATCGTGAACACTAAATTAGCACCTGATCTGTTCTTTTCCTCTCCTTCACTCTTGCTATATGACAGGACAAACTCCTTTTGTGTTTTTTATGCCACTTTCTTTTGCAAGTTATTATTGGATTATGCTGCAGCCTTCTTAAACAATTTCAGGAAAAATGCTTCCAACAATCATGACTCTTTCCAACTTCTAAAAGATGGCCCTATGCCTTTATTTCAGGTCAGATAGGCAGCACAGTGGATAGGGTACTGGACCTAGTGTTAAGAAGACTCATCTTCACGAGTTCAAATCCAACCTCAGACTCTTGTAAGCTGTGTGATCCTGGGTAAGTCATTTAACCTTGTTTGCCTCAATTTCCTCATCTATAAAATGAGCTAGAGGAGGAAATGGCAAACCACTCCAGTATCATTGTCAAAAAAACTCCAAATGGGACCATGAAGAGTCAGATGTGACTGACAAATAACCAGACAACAATAACATGCCTTTATTAGATGAGCGATAACAGGGGATCTAAGGGGATCAAAAGAATGACATAAAACTAGAAACATCTGAATGTTTTTTTTATTTTTGTTCTTTTCTTCTTCCAAAGTCATGGATTTAAAGCCAGAAAGGACCATTGGAGGCCATCTAGTACAATTCTCCTCACTTTACAGATGAAGAAACTGAGACCAGAGAAGTTAGCTGATTTGTCCCATGTCACACAGCTAGGTAGAAAGTGACAAAATCTGTGTTTGAGTCCATTTTCTCTGACACTGCTACATTATTTTTGGATTTTTTTAATTTCTCCACTGTGTCTTCAGGATTATGATCCATGGGAGATCTCATCACCCTACAAGATTGAATCCATCATAGTACTCCTGTCTCATCAGTACCATCTGTCCTTCTGATTGAAGGGTGCAGCCTAGGAACTCCAAAACTTGGGGACCCAAGAAATTCATTTCCTCATTTCTGATGCTGCTGCATTCCTTTTGGATTTTTTTGACTTCTTCATCATGTCCCTCTAGGTGCCTTCCCATTCTCCACCCCTGTCCCTTTTAGCTTTCATTTGTGTGCTGTCTTCCCCATTAGATTTTAATCTCTCTGAGGGCAGAAATTGTCTCTTTTCACATTCGTATCCCTAGATCTTAACACAATGCCTCACACATGGTAGGTCTTTATTAAATGTTTATCAGCTCACTAACCATATTCTCTGACTCCCAACCTAGAACAACAACTACTATACTACATTTCCTCCTTTAAATTTAATTTAATTTTATTTTAAGAAAGTACAGGTTTGAACAACATTGTATGATGATCAGCTGTGAATGACTCAGCTCTTCTCTGTAACACAATGATCCAGGACAAATACAAAGGACTCATGAAGGAAGATGCTATCCACATCCTGATGAAAAAAAAAACAACACCTGATGGCCTCTGAATGCATGCAGGTCAAAGCATACTTTTTCACGTATTTGATCTGTTTCTTCTTTCACAACTGTGACTCATATGGAAATATGTTTTACATGATAGCACATGTAGAACCTATATCAAATTGCCTACGGTTTCAGGAAGGGGGGGAGAGGAAGGGAGAAAAATTTGGGACTCAAAATCTTGTAAGAATGAATGCTAAAAATTCCTTTGACATTTAATTGGGAAAAAAATAAAATAATATTAAAAGAAAAAGAATTCTAGTACAGGTTTGTTTGGTTTTTCAAAATTGGAAGAAACACCTAAGAAGAGACCAAAAGGCACATGGCTGCTGCTGTTGAGGAATAATGAATAATCCGTTTTTATCCCCACCCCCACCCGCTGAATTTGTTCTTGAAATGTCAGGGTTGGGCTATTTGTGTTTGTTGGTTACTTTATAAATGAACCAAAAAGAAAGGGGGTGAGTTAAGAGGCATATTGGGACCTCTTTGTCAGTCTTCACCCATGGCCCCCTTGCCTTTCTATGGACCTGCTGCATAGGTCAGTCCAGGGCAGGCCACCTCTCACCTCAATCCAGACCTTTAGACATTAGAAAAAAGGCTTGCCAAGACTTAATGAAACACAGTACCCAGTCACCTAGGTTAACAGCTGCTGCCAGGAACATTTGGAGCCGCTGTATCCTTAGGGACCACCAGAGCAGAGTGCCAAAAGCAAAAGACCCTAACCAGACCAGCAACAGGCAATAAGAAGAAAATAGGTCTCTCCTCTGAGTGAAAATTCAGGGTTCTGAAATAATTACTTCATTCAAGAACCAGGACTAGCCTCTGGGATGACAGAGGAAAACAAAGGTAAAGCTGTTGAAGGCTAACAGTACTCTGGCTCCCAAGAAACTCAGATTCCTCACTTTCTCACTGGGCAAGTCTCCATCTGGAGAAGGATCCCTTAAGTTCTGCTCTGAAACCATTTCCTGGAGTTGTTCTAAGAACTGTGACTTTTCACAGATAAAATTCTGGGGATAAAGAGAAACTCTCAGACCCTAACAAAGAACAAACTGTGAGTGACAGCAATTCAGCGAAGGTATCTTTTCATCACCTGTTTTCAGAGGCAACCCAATGGATTAGAGAAATGAAAGAGGCAGATCTATGATAGATCAGAAATGATACTTCCATGTTTGAAACTAGATTTGGGAGAATCAGCCTTGGAAGCTGTCTGGTGTGTGTGTGTGTGTGTGTGTGTGTGTGTGTGTGTGTGTGTGTGTATGTGCATGTGTAAAATGAATTGCTGTGGAAGTTTAAAACAATGCTATTTGATACATGCTGGAGGGAGGGAGGTAGAGAATATAATTAAATAAGTAACTGGACCTCTAGGTGGTAGAAGACATAGCTTTGCTCCTAACTAGCTACATGACTTTGGGTAAGTGATTCTTTTTATTTTTTTTTTATTTTTT
>CM053581.1:114740317-114757981 GCA_028627135.1 Pseudochirops cupreus
GGAAGCTAATGACTTTATGAGAAATCAAGATAATATAAAACAGATCCAAACAAATGAAAGAATAGAAGGCAATGTGAAATATCTTATTGGAAAAGCCACTGATGTGGAAAATAGATCCAGGAGAGATAACTTAAAAATTATTGGACTACCTGAAAGCCATGATCAAAAAAAGAGCCTAGACATTATCTTTCAAGGAATCATCAAGCAAAATTACCCTGATATTCTAGAACCAGAGGGCAAAATAGAAATGGAAAGAATTCACCGATCACCTCTTGAAAAAGATCCCAAAAAGAAAACTCCTAGGATTATTATAGCCAAATTCCACAGTTCCCAGGTCAAGGAGAAAATGCTACATACAAGCAGTCAGGAAGGAACAATTCGAGTATTGTAGAAACACAATCAGGATAACACAAGACCTAGCAGCTTCTACACTAAGAGATTGAATGGTTGGGAATATGATATTCTGGAGGTCAAAGGAGCTAGGATTAAAACCAAAAATCACATACTCAGCAAAACTGAGTATAATGCTTCAAAGGAAAATATGGTCATTCAATGAAATAGAGAATTTTCAAGCATTCTTGATCAAAAAACCAGAGCTAAACAGAAAATTTGACTTTCAAATACAAGAAGCAAGACAAGCATGAGAAGGTAAACAGGGAAAAGAAATCATAAGGAACTTATCAAAGTTGAACTATTTACAATCGTACATGGAAAAACGGTAATTGTAACACATCAGACTTTTCTCAGTATGAGGACAGTTGAAGGAAGGGAATATATATATGTGTGTGTGTATATATATATATATGTGTGTGTGTGTGTGTGTATATATACATATATATGTATGTATAAGAGGGTTTAGGTGAGGGTGTGCATATATATATGTACATGTATACATAGAGGGCACAGAACAAGTTGAATATGAAGGGATGATATCTAAAAAACGAAATTAAGAGGTGAGAGAGGAATATATTGGGAGAAGGAGAAAGAGAGAGATAGATTAGGGTAAATTATCTCATCTAAAAGAGGCAAGAGAAAACTGTTACAGTGGAGGGGAAGAGCAGGAAGGTAAAAGGGAAAGGGACAACCTTATTCTCATTGAGGATTAAGGAGGGAATAACATGCACACTCAGTTGGGTATCTTACCCTACAAGAAAATAGAGGGGAAGAGGATAAGAGTGGGGATGATAGAAGGGAGGGCAGATTGGGGGAGAGGGTAGTTAGAAGCAAACACTTTTGAAAAGGGATAGTGTCAAAGGAGAAAACAGAATAAGTGAGGGATAGGAGAGAGGGAAATAGTCTTTCACAATATACCTACTATGGAAATGTTGTACGTAACTGCACATGTACAATCTATATTGAATTGCTTATCTTCCCAGTGGGGGTGGGTGAGGAAGGAAGAAGGGAAAAAAATCTGAAACTCAAAGTTTTAAAAACAAATGAGTATAAAAAAAATTTTTTTTTACAAGCAAGTGGGAAATAAGATATACAGGCACCAGGGTATAGAAATCTATCTTGCCTTACTAGAAAGTTGGCGGGGGGGGGAGAGTGAAGGAGGAGGATATAAGAGAGAACAGATTGGGGAAATGGGTATTCAGTAGGCTAGCTATTTTGGCATGAAGGGTAGAGGAAAGATGGGTAGAAAAATTTGTAACTCAGAATCTTGTGGAAATGCATGTTGAAAACTAAAAATAAATAAATAAATTGGAAAAATTCATTTAAAAAAAGAGAAAAAGGTATTTCTGTGCTTTTGTCTTTTTAAACTGTGAAAAATGGAAAGGGGGAAAGGAAAGTGTGGGTAGAAGGAAGCAGTGTGATTTGGAATTTGTATAATATTTTCACAATTGCAATGTCATAGATATTAGCCAGACATTGTTTCCCATTTTTCTATGAGATTTCTTCTCTTTATACAGTTGGAAGAATTGAGGCAGGCACTATAGCTGGTCTGCACTACTGAATACCATTGTGTTGGGTATTCACAAGTTGCTTTTCTTATTATAAATTAGTGGGACATTCTAAAGAGGCAGCCTGTGCCAGGCAAGCCAAACCACCACCATCACCTCAACCATCATCTCCTCTTGGACCCTGATGGAGATAGACAAGGTCTTTGAACTCAAGGCCCTTGGGAAAAGCAATGCTTCTAGCCCAGTGCCCAGGGTGATCAACCAGGGAAGCAACCTTTGTAAAGATGCCTCCTGAAAGTTCTGGCCATCCAAATCTTTGGCACAATCAAAAGGTTCAACCTCAGAAACTGATATAATTCATCAGTAGAAATGATGTTAAAGGAGGGTCATTCCCATCTCCTTTGCACCCTACTGACCACAGGACCTTTCCATCTGACTAACAAAACTTTCCATATGTGTTTTCTCCTCCATTAGAAGGTGAGCTCCTTGAGAGCCCATAGTGTCTTACATTTTTTTTTGTATCCTCAACATTCAGCACAGAGCTTTGCACACAGGAAACAATAAATACTCTTTTCATTCATTCATTGTCATAGCCTTGATAGTTATTCCTGTTATAGTTAAGTCAACAAACAAAAGAAAGACACTAGATTGGAAGTCAAAAGATGTGGATTTTAATCTTCACTCAGTCTTTTTACACCTGCATTTAACACTTTTTCTACTGTACCTTGCTTCTCTCATGTTTTTCCTTTATTTCATTGTCTTAATTCCAATACTAGTGAGATTCTGTGATTCTAAATCCTCTGAAATACTATTCATATGAAGTTATGTCTCCATTTTATAAATGAGGAAAGCAATTTGCCTGGTGCTATATCACTGCTAAGTGTTAGAAGTGGAATCAATTAAAGTTCAGAATTATTTCAAATGCTAAGGGCTTCTTTAACATAACAATCAGTTATACAAGACTCCTTCTTTCCCCAACTCTGTAAGAGCACCAAAGAGCAAAATAGGGAACACACACACACACACACACACACACACACACACACACACACAGAAAAGCCACATTGAAAAACCACTTAGTGATATACTAGTGGATACTAGTTCTTTTCTACTTAGTAGGATTTTAGTGCTCCTTCCGCTGGAAAGCAACCAGCATGACACATTCTTCCTTCACATCTTCCACATTTCATAATACCATGGTAGGCACATAAGTAGTACTCAAAAGTATGAATGAATGAATGAATGAATAATAGCTTTGAAAATTGTTATAAAAGACCTATATTTCACTGTCCCACTCCCCAGTAAGAATCTAAGAAGTTTCCGAGCTCTTTCTTTCCAAGAGATAGTCAATAAAATTGTTCTTCATCACTCACCCAAAATAAGAGGAGACAGCCATAGACTGTGGCACTGCTTGGTATTTGAATTGATCCCTGGAGAGGGCTGAGGATCTCCCAGAGATCACCCACTACTATTGTCAAATAATATACATACAATGAAGTTGGTCTACAGATTTGGAAACCATTCTCAGTTAGTTAGCTTTCTGGAGTCTCCTGTGAGATCTTCTTATGATGATCTTCATGGCTTCAGCAATTCTAGTTATGGTCAGGAATCTAAGAACTTGAGAGAAGGAATGGTCTGAGGCAAGTTTTTCTTTTAATTTTTTAGTCAATCAGACCTAGTTTGTCTAGCTTTAATTGAAGTCCATTTTCTCTTTGCTCAGTCTTTTGTAGACACAGATAAGGGAGAGGAGATAACAACTTTTTCACTACTGAACTAGAGACAGATCAGAAGGTCAGTATCTTTAAAAAGATGTGTTTCTACTCATTAATCTGTCCTGCTTTTTTCTACCTTACAATCACCTGTACTGTATATCTAAACTAAATATTTAATGAACTCTCTAGGAGATATGTGATCATATGATTAGCAAGGCAGTAAAATTGTTTTCTTTAAGTTTCCCCAAGCCAAAAAGCTTAGAAAAAAAATTACATGCCTCATACAGAATAACCAAAGCTGAATATACAAGATAGAAAGACGAAAATATTACAAGTAGTTTATTTAAAAAAAAGGAAGGAAAAGAAAGAAAGAAAGAAAAGAAAAGAAAGAAAGAAAGAAGGAAACAAAGACAGAAGAGAGGGAAGGTGGGAGGGAGGGAGGAAGGAAAGAAGGAAGGAAGAAAGAAAGAAAGGGAAAGAACTTCCAAGAACTTAAATAAATACTGAACATTTATCCCACCACACAAGCTCTATGCCAGGCACAGGCAATGCAAGCAATCTCATAGACCTGTGTGCTTCATGGTCTGGCTGTGGAGGTTGCTACCCATCTTCCCAAGAGTGAACCCCTCTGAACCTCCTTTTACCTCACAAAAGGAGAGAGAATAGCTAGAGGAGAAGGTAGAAGATGTGGGAAAGACTGAGGTGGCTCGAGCTGTCAGCAGCTTTTACAATCAAAGGAACAGGAACTGGAAACACAAATAAGGCCAGTCCTTTGTACTGGTAGTTTATTCTGATTCAAGGACTTGGCCTTTACCACATTATAACCAACTACGAGAAAGCTGAAAATGCCCAACCTTAGGTGGGGGCTGTGGGAATCTGTGCAGTAGTTTAAGGGTGAGGGGAGAAAGCGTGAAGAAGGAAGGCAGATACAAGCAGTTAGGAATCCAAGACAGAGGCTAAAAAATCAAAAGACCAAGTGAGTAACTTTGAATATATATAAACTAGTTAATTAACAGATCAATTAACCAAGGGGCCCATAAAGACTAAAGGAAAAATGAGTAAAAACTCAGAGAGGATACAACACAATGACAATGCATGTAATTATGAAGGAAAATGAATTAAAATGACCTCATACCAAAAAAAAATAGGATCTGCAGACTCCCCAGAAATTATGAAATAGTCATGAGAAACATCCTTAGCTCATTGCTGGAACATAACGTTATTTGCATTGATTTCAACTCCAGAGGAGAAAGAGAAACGATTTTTTCCAAAAATGATATTTGCTCTCCCTAGTACTAGATAAACCCCAAAGAATAAATTACATGGAAAAGAACCCTCCATTTGACAAGAATTTCTGGGACAACTGGAAGACAGTCTGGCAGAAATTACTTAACATGAATATTAAAGGTCACACCATTGAAAGACAGAGACAGACAGAGGGGCAGAGACAGAAACAGAGAGAGAAAAACAGAGAACTGGATCAGGTATCTTTCACAGCTATAGCTAGGGGAATAATTCTTACCAAAACAAGAGATAAAAATGACGAAAAAAATTAAAAAGCAGATGATTTTGATTACAGAAAATTGAAAGGCATTTGTTCTGACATGATCAATAAACTTTGGATAGTAATGGAAGGTATTGATTGAGAAAAAAAGAAATCTTTGCATCAAATATCTTTGCTAAGAGTCTGGCCTCCCAAATCATGTTAACATTTAATTAATTAATCATTTAATAATTAATTAAGGGAATTAATACAAATATACAAAATAATAGCCATTCTTCCAATGGATAGATTGTCAAAGGATAAAAACAAATCTTTCTCAAAAAGAATTTCAAACTCTTTAAAAGCATATGAAAGATTGCTCCAAATCCCTAATGATAGGAGATTCTCATCATTTACCATAGTTACGTTCTGGAATGTCGTTGTGAACTTTGAATTAGCAAATACCGAACTATTGTCTCTAGGAAAAATACAGGGCTAGCTTCCCACAAGCCTGAGGTCGCATTTACTTCAGCATTTTCTAGAGAGGTCTCATATGCAGATTGGAGAATTTTCTGGGCATACCATATTGTTAATTCATTAATATTGAACTGGAAACTAAAAGCACTATTAATTAGGTCTGAATGAAGTTTATTTCCCAAGACACATCACAGCCTTTTTGAAACTTGGAAATACTACACAGCACTTAAAACTACAGCCCGTGGTCAGAGGCCATTTTAAATAATGAAGTCACCAACAAAAAGCACAAAAAATGCAAAAAAAAAAAGTGACTAAATAGCCTAGGAAAGGGACATTTGTTTACAGCATGAGAGCTGAACCAAGATGACAGAGTGCAGTGAATAGCGTGCCCAGTCCGGGGTCAGGAAGACCTGAATTCAAATGTGGCATCAGATACTTATCAGTTGTTTGACCCTGGGCAAGTCACTTAGCTTTGGTTTACCTCACTTTCCTCATCTGTAAAATGGGGGTAACCTACTTCCCAGGGTTGCTGTGAGGAT
This sequence comes from Pseudochirops cupreus, assembly GCA_028627135.1. NCBI lineage: Eukaryota > Metazoa > Chordata > Mammalia > Diprotodontia > Pseudocheiridae > Pseudochirops > Pseudochirops cupreus. Next base: position 114,746,430 of record CM053581.1, read on the forward strand.
CAAATGAGGTAATAATTGTAAAGTGCTCAGCACCATGCCTGGTGCATAGTAATCACTGTATTTTCAATTGTTCAGCCATTTTTCAGTCATGTCCAACTCTTTGTAACCCCATTTAGGATTTTCTCGGCAAAGGTACTGGAGTGGTCTGCCATTTCCTTCTCCAGCTCATTTTGCAGATGAGGAAACTGAGGCAAACAGAATCTCTCTCAGGATCATGCAGCTAGTGAGTGTCTGAGGCCAGATTTGAACTCAGGAAGATGAGTCTTCAGGTGTGGCACTTTTATCTACTGCATCACCTAGCTACCCAGGTACTCTAAAAGTATTGTATACATGTTAACCATTACAGCTTTTATTATTGTTCAGCCTTGGCTGGGAATGTGTTTATTGGGTGACTCAAGTTTTTCATAACTCTGCACATGTTAATGAATGACCCCCAAATCACTGAGTATTTATTTTGAAATTACAAATAATTTTGAGCCAGTGGCTGAATTCACAAATATGGAATCCACAAATAATGAGGATCAATTATATATAAGTTGAAAGAATGACAAAAATTGCACCTGAACACTATGTAATTATGATGACCCATCTTGACCCTTTAAGGATGATATTTGAGAATGGATGTCTCCCCCTTCTTTAGCTGGGGGAGGGAAGGCGGGAAGGTGCAGGTCAAGGACATGGAGTACTGCATATGCTGTTCACCTTGACATGTTGATTGGTTTTGTTGAACTGCTTTTTTCAATTTTTTTTATTTTTAATTTTAAGGAACCACTCTTTGGTAAAGAAGTGTAAGGTTATATTGGAAAATAAAGATAACGTCAAAACAAAAAATCAACAGAGTAATTTAAAATAATAAATTAGAGGTCTTAATACGTAATTTAAGAGGATTACTTACAGGATCCTGAATGTACAAGACACCATTTGGAGAATCAACTCTAAAAGAGAGAATGACAATGTTTGAACACAAAAATTACAAAGTTTCCTGAAGAAAAGCAAAGACTAATAACTCTACAAGAATGTAGAGATTCTATATAAGCCAAAGTGACTGACTTTGAAGACAGGATGCACTGAGACAATTATAAGGTCATTAGTCTCAAAGAAGTATATTACAAATTAAAACCATACTAAAGGTAATAATGTTTTTAAACTTCTGGTTATGGACAACAAAATGTTGATTGATCAAATCTATAGATCTGTGCATGGGTCCAGAGGACCATAGAAAGAGCATACATATTCCTAGGAAAGAAATTGTGCCCCTTTCCCCAGTGAAGCACCTGGGGACAAAGTCCCAGTTGCCTTGTACTAGTTATAAGTTTGGAGAAAATAAAAATCTTTTCCACTAAACTTCACACAGGCAAAAAAGTAAAACTTTTTCTTTTTAATTAAGACTGAGGATAGGGCAACTAGATGGCATAGTGAATAGAGCACCAGCCCTGGAGTCAGGAGGACTTGAGTTCAAATCTGGCCTCAGACATTTAACACTTACTAGCTGTGTGACCATGGGCAAGTCATTTAACCCCAATTGCCCTGCCTCTCCCCTCCAAAAAAAAAAAGATAAATTGAGACTGGGGCTTCCTGTCTTCCCTGGGTTGAAAGTACAGGGACTCCTCATGGGCCCAATCCTACCATAATCTGCATGAGAGCTTTTGACTAGCTCTGCCTTTGCCCTGGACTGGTTCACCCCTCCTTTTGATAGGGTCTGAAATGCTTTTGTCTGTAACCTCAGTTTGTAAAATCATATTTTTGTGTTTGGGTATGTCTGTAATATCAGTTTGTGAAACCAAATTGTAAAATCACACTTCTTGCAGCCTAAAAGTCTTTTCCCTGAGCCAGCATTCTAATTAGCTACAGTTCATTGATTATTTAGCCATACCTATGAATGCATTACCCAAGCATTCAAACAAACCCTTTAGTTTAGAGAAATGCATAGTCCCTTTGTTCTAAGTGGATAGCTGCACCCAAAATACTTGAATACACTATCAGAGAGATAACTCCCTCCCAACTTGGCATCTCCTGAAGGCCCAATCAGTCTAGCTTCCAAACCTGGCACCTCCTGAAACAATCAACCTACCCTCCCAACATTCAAAGAGACCTTGATGAGTAACAGACTGGACATACCACAATCAGCCCTGACCACAGGTGACCTAGTGATATGTCAAGGCAAAAACCACACCCCCTGGTTCCCCCCTTCCCCCCGTGGGCTTTCTCCCAGTGAATTATGGGCAATATGCCTGGGCAGTTGCCACCTAAAGTACATGTCTCTTTAAGCACTGACCACTCCTAACTCTTCCCTAATCCCACCCTCACTCACCTAGTTAGCATAATTAATCTATGACTGACAGCTTCATGGCTTTATAATGTATGCCTTAGACTCCTGTAAGCTTGCAGGTCATCCTTAACCTTTTCCTGCCTGCTGCAAAGCATAATAATGCTTGAGTCTGGTAATTCATTTCAGACTAAAAGAATCCAAACATCTTCACCGTCATCACTTTGACCATGGCTCACTTGCATTCAAGGATTCTCCACATTAATAATGACCTTAATGTAGATCTCTGATTGTCATAACCCACAGTAGGTGGTATTTCAGGAATGAACCACCATCCGTGGCAAAGTAGAAAATTTTAGATAGTAATGAGAATAGGAAGTGTTAAATTAAAAGTGTGAAAAATTTAAGAGGGACTGAGTAGAGATACAGGGGATAGAGTGCTGGAGTCAGGAAGACCCATTTTCCTGAGTTCAAATCTGGCCTCAGACTCTTAGTAGTTGTGTGACCCTGGGCAAGTCACTTAACCCTATTTACCTCAATGTTTTCATCTGTAAAATGAGCTGGAGAAGGAAATGGCAAACTACTCCAGTGTCTTTGCCAAGAAAGCCCCAAATGGAGTCGCAAAGAGTCGTACACAACTGAACCAAATAAACAACAACATAACCATAGAATACTATTATGTCTTCAGAGCTGTTTCGTATGATGGTTGCTTTTTGCTGAACTCTTCATCTTTTTATAATATTTTTATTGATGTCTCTTGTTTTTACGTCACCTTCACTTATGTTTTAAATTATACACTTGGCAACATCAACAAACATGAAGATTTCAATATCTAAGAACAGAAAAAGAGGATTGTATATAAAACCATGAATCTCTATTACATACAGTTTATTTTTTAAAGCATATATTACATTTTACACGGTTGTACTAGCACTGTCCTACTTATCTGCATCCCCTTCTGAACTTCCTTCTGGTCTCTTCCCTATATTTCTTAAATGTTTTGTTGGTTCTCTTTTCTCCTTTTTAAAAAAAATCTCTCTCTTTTATATTTTTAATTTTCAGGACAAAGGAAGGCTTGCTGGGTGGGAGAGGAAGGGTCATATTCAGAACTGAATAAAAGTGGAAAAGGCATCAATAATGTGTTTTGTGAAAGTCAGTGTTTGTGATGATCTTACAAGGCAATAAAGCAAAGGAAAGTGCTTGTTAAAATAAGCTAAAGAAAAAAAATAAAATGGGATAAGATGAAGGGAATGAGGCTTCCAAAGCTCGGAAGGATCCTAGAGAACATATTAGAGATTGTGTGTCTGTTCCCCAAAGACGAGCTTAATATTGTCCTACTACATGCTTAGCATTTGGGAGCCACAGGCATGCTTGAAGATTCTGGGTTTGTATCAACAAGAGAAGTGCCTACCCTCTGGTGAGATCTAAAGCTTTCTAGCTTTCTAGGATGTGGTAATCCATCTCATCCAATCCCCTCATTTTACAGATGAAGAATCTGAGGCCCAGGGAGTCTGGCTTGCCCAAGGTCACATAGGTAGTAAGCATCAGGGATAAGATGGCAGCTAGTTTCTCAGACTCTAGGGACAGCATCTTGTCTTGGTCTCCAGGTTCCATTTCAGACTCTCTTTCCTGTACCCCATAAACTTCATCCTGGGAGCTCACTCTGGCTCTGAAATTCACATATTGGAAATATCCTCCAGGTTGTGGTCTCTCCTTCTGGTTGGGTGGCTCCTCCCAGAACCTCCATGTTAAAAGGATGCTTAGGTCAACCATACCTTCATTCCTCTCCAGGCTTCCAATACTGCCACCTTTTCCTCTCCCCCTCAACCTGCCATCAGTTTCTTGTTACATGCTGTCTTCCTCCATCAGAATGGAAGTTACTTGAGGGCAGGGACTGTCTTTCATTCCTAGCTCACCTAGAACAGTGACTGGCTCATAGCAGGCCTGATGTTAGACTTCTGAAACCTTGTTTTTCAGTTGTTTCAGTCATGTCTGACTCTTGGTGATCTTATTTAGAGTTTTCTTGGCAATGATACTGGAATGGTTTGCCATTTTCTTCTCCAGCTCATTTTACAGATGAGGAAACCGAGGCTAACAGGGTTAAGTTCATTTGCCCAGGGTCACACAGCTAGTAAGCATCTGAGGTCAGATTTGAACTCAGATCTTCCTGACTCCAAGCCTGATACTCTATCTGCTACTCCACCTAGCACCCCCTTCTGAAGCCTAAGAAGCCACGTCTGTTTCTTAGAGACAGCTAAATGGTATAGTAGATAGAAAAGTGGGCTCAGAGTCTGAAAGACCTAAGTTCAAATTCCGCCTAAGTCTCTTACTAGTAGTGTGACTCTGGGCAAGTCACTTAACCTCTACTTTGGTTTCCTAGACTGTAAAATGGGGATTAGAGTAGTACCTACCTCCCAAATTTGTTGTAAAAATCAAATGGGATAACATTTCTAAAGCATTAGTAGGCACTCCATAGATGCCTTCGTTCCTCGCTGACTTTGAGAACTGTTACAGGAAGAGGATCATCTGGAGGAAGAACAGGGGACAGTTGGTTCTGTGTGTTTTCTGAGGCCCAGGGAAGTGATTTATTCTAGGTCATGTAGGTGATGAGTGACAGGGCAAGGGATGCAATCTGGGGTCTTCAGACTCATACCAAGCTGCCTATCCCCAAAGTTTCTATTAGGCCCAGAGGGTATAATGCCAATGTGATACCTATAGCTGCTGTGGTCTTCCTATTCCATTAACATTACAGAGGGGTCAAGCTAGGTGATGGAGTAGATTGTCAGGCCCAGAGTCAGGAAGACCTGAGTTCAAATCCAGCTGTGTGACCCTGGGTAAGTCATTTGACTCTGCTTCAGTTTCCTCATCTGTAAAAAGGTCTGGAGAAAGAAATGGCAAACCACTCCAGTGTTTTTGCCAAAAAAAAAAACAAAACCCAAAAGGAGTCACAAAGAATTGGGCACAACTGAAATGACTGAATAACAACAGAGGGAAGAAGCAATTTTTTGGAAATGATAGGTAAGCAGGTTGAGTTTTAATATTTGGTAACTTTCACAAAATAACAGAATTGAGATGGAATTCAGGTGGAAGGGATCTCAGAGGCTTGCCCATTCTAAATTCCTGCATGTTTCTGTTTCAATAGAGCTCTCTTCTCCCCCAACCGTGCAAAGCCAAGGCAACTTCAGATTAGAGTATTTAAGCTATAAAAATACTTTCCAAATTTCCCTTCGGCTCCTATTATGATGATGGTGTGATATCCTATTGTTAATTATAACTGAGTTAAACTGACACATACCACTCAGCTAAAGTGTATTATAAACATCTTGAAAATGGGCATATGTATCCTGAGGGCCTAACCAACATGTCAGTCAATAAACATTTATGAAGCACCTCTGTGTCCTGGCGTGAAGTAGTCCCTTCCTAAATGCTTTTTGTTTTGTTTTGGTTTTTTGTTTGTTTGTTTGTTTTGGAGGGGGGAAGGCAAGGCAATTGGGGTTAAGTGACTTGCCCAAGGTCACACAGCTAGTTTAGTGTCAAGTGTCTGAGGCTGCAATTGAACTCAGGTCCTCCTGACTTCAGGGCCAGTGCTCTATTCACTGTGCTGCCTAGCTGCCTTCCTAAATGCTTTGTAATTGATAATCACAGGTTTAGATCTGACAGGGACCATAGAAGAAATTTAATCCAACCTCTTCATTTTAGAGATGAAGAAACTGATTCTCAGAGGTTAGGTGACCTTCCCAAGGTCACCCAGATGGCAAGAAGTAAAGCTGGGATTTAAACTCAGGTGTTCTGACTTTAAATCCATCAGTCTTGAGATTGCAATCACCTTGCTGTACCTGTCTAGGGCCTAACTTCTGATGGACTCCTCACTTTTCCTATGTGACCTTCAGTGGTGCTATTGATATATGAAGTCTTTCAAAATATCTTCTGAAATGTTTTGGCTGAATGTGTCAAATGAGCAACTTGTGAGTAATGTTCTCTATCTCCTGTGCTTAAGAGAGTTCACAATCTCCTAACCTCCAGCTTCATTGTATTGCTTGGTAATTAAAGTTTCTGTTTGCTACTGTGCCGGTCAGCTGGAGGCGTGGTCGCAGTGGTAAGGATCAAAGCTATAGCTTTTACATGTAAGAGGAACAGACAGTATCCCAGTGTTTGTTTGTGTGTCATTGTTGTTGTTTTTGTCCAATCATTTTACAGTTGTGTCTGACTTTTTGTGACCCCATTTGGGTTTTTTTTGGCAAAGGTATTAGAATTGTTTGCTATTTCCTTCTCCAGTTCATTTTGCCAGTGAAGAAACTGAGGCAAAGAGTGTTTAAGTGACTTGCCCAGGGTCACACAGCTAGTGTCTGAAGTCGAATTGGAACTCAGGAAGATGAATCTTCCTTTTGTATGTGATACTTGCTCCTTTTTACCTTTTCCTACCCAATTTTATTTTTCAGAATCACCCATTCATATACAACTCAACCCCAACCGTTCTTTCAAACTACCCTAGTAATGATGACAGTTTTAAGAATACTGATAACATTTTCATATATAAAAAGTAAATAGTTTGACCTTAACAAATCCCTTAAAATTAGTCTTTAATTTTTCCTTATATTTCTTCTGGATCTTTTATATCAAACTCATACAGATGGGGTGTGTGAAAGGAAGAACTGAAACAGAGGAAGCAGGTGGGGATGGAAAGCCAAATAATGAAACCTTACTCTCATCGAATCTGCATTGAAGAAGAAACAATATGCAATCTGGAGGGGTATAGAAGTCTTCTGGATTTGGAGAGAGGTGAGAGACCAGGGGAGCAGAGCAGGAGAGAGAATTTTAGAAAGCTGTATAGATTAAAATTTAGGAGGGCTGGGGGGGGGGGAGGAGAGGAGGGAATGAGGAAGGGTTCTTGGGGAAATGGATAAAACAAAAAATAGGAGGATAAGGGTAGAAGATAAAGTAACAGGGATAGGGTAAAAAGAGAGGCTGAGAAAGACAATAGTAAAAATAAGATGGAGGGAAATTCACAAATATTAATTATGACTTTTAATGTGGATGGGATGAATTCATCCATAAAATGGAAACAGATAACAGAATGGATTAAAAATAATAATCCAACAATGTGTTGTTTATAAGAAACACATTTAAGAATGAGAGATACACACAGAGTTAAAAATGGAAGGTAAGAGTAGAATTTATTATGCTTTAGTTGATGCAAAAAAGGCAGAGATAGCAATTAGGATCTCAAAGTTATGGCCAAAATAGATTTGATTAAAAGAGATAAACAGAGTAACTCATTTTGATAAAAGGTACCATGGACAATGAAGCAATAGCAATACTGAATCTATATGCATCAAATACCATGGCATTTAATTTTTTAAAAGAAAAGTTAAATGAATTACAGGTAAAGATAGATAGTAGTACTATAATAGTGAGGGACTTTAATCTTCCCCTCTCAGAACTATATAAATCTAACCAAAAAAATAAATACAGAAGAAATCAAGGAAATAAACAGAAATTTAGCTAAGCTAGATATGATAGGTATCTGGAGAGAATTGAATGGAAATAGAAAGGAATATACCTTTTCTCAATGATTCAGTGTTCTTTTACAAAGATTGACCATATATTAGTAGAAAAAAAATTTCATAGTTAAAAACAGAAAAACAGAAATATTAAAAATATCCTTTTCAGCTCACATTGTAATAAAATTATATTTAATAAGGGACCATGGAAACATAGATTAAAAACTAATTAGAGATTAAACAACCTAATCTTAAAGAATAAGTGGGTTAAAGAACAAATCATAGAAATAAACACATATACACATACACACAAACACACATTTGTGTCTAATGGTAGCCCTTTCTAGTGTGGGAAAGGGAAAAAAGTAAAAAAAAAGTTACATAATAACTTTATTATATATTTAAAAGGAATAGCAAGTTGTACATAATAGAACATCAGTTTTATATGCAATTATCTTCTTAAAATTATACTGTTATGGAAATGCTTGTTTTATTCCATAAATTAAAAATTAAATAAGTAAAAACGTGAAAAAGGAAGATGAGTCTTCCTGAATCCAGGCCCGGCACTCTCTCCCATGTACCACCTCCTCACCCAGTTCATTTGTATAGCAGGTTGCATATAATACATGGTTGAAAATCTGTATTGATTCTTTTTGTCCCAATGATAACAGGAAGGGTACTAGATTTGGAGTCAGAAGAGTTTAGTTCAAGCGTTGGCTTGGCTACTTTGTAATCTGTTTGGTTGTGGGCAAGTAACAACCTCTCTGACTTCCCATTCCTTATCTGTCAGTTGACAAGCACCGAATTAAGTACTTACTACATGCTGCGTCCTGTACTAAGGGGCAGGGCTACAAAAAAGCAAAAAACATCCCTGCTCTCAAGGTACCACTCTAATGAGAGAGACAACATGCAAAACAACTCCAAAAAACCCCCAACTCAAAAAAGGCAACAAACAAACATAGTTATATACAGGATAAATTGGAGATCTAATCAAAAGTGGGAAGGTACCAGCATTAAGGGCATTGGGAAAGGTTGTTGTAGAATATGTAACTTTAGTTGGGATTTGAAGGAAGCCAAGAAGTCCAGGAGACAGAGATAAAGAAGGAGAGAATTTTAGACATGGGAAACAATATTGAAAACTCTTAGAGTTGAGAGACAGTTTTTTGTGCAAAGAACAACATCACTAGATGGAAGAGTACAAGTCGGGGAATAAGGTGTGAGAAGATTAGAAAGTTGGAGGGGGGCTGTGCATAAAGGGCTTTGAATGTTAGCGGACTTTGTATTTCATCCTGGAGGTCCAAAGAAGGCACAGGAGGTTATTAAATAAAGGGGGAAAGGGAAAAGTACTATGGTCAGAGCTGAGCTTTATAAAAAGATGGTGGTCAGACTAAATAGCCTCTAAGTTTCCTTCTAGTTTTCAGTCTATTATACTTGACCTGTTACAAAGAGAGACAAAGACACACCACCACCACCACCCTGCCATTAAATTCCTTTGCTATAGCTCCTAGTCCAAAATCGTCCATTTTTCTATTCTCAGGCTTATATACCTTCTCCTTTAGCCTTTTTCCTCCCATTCTACTAGATGTAATTAGGTAAATTTATTCTCAATCCAACCCCTATATTCCTAAAATGGAAACTTCCTTCTAGATTCCTATTATAATATAAGACCTAAAGGAGGTGCTAGGCTTTCATATCTTCAAGTGAAGAGATTTGGAGTTAAATCTTGGAGTGACCTTAGATCTAGAAATACAAAAAACCTAGGAGTCACTGACTATGTAACTTGAGATTATAGAAAGGGAAACTAAATAAGACTGAGGAACTTGTTGAATCTTTAACAATTCTTTGATTAATTAAATCTCTGGTAATTTAGGTGGTTTTACTTAGAAATCTTTTGGCGATTTATAAGATCATACATAGGCAGCTTGCTATACTGCACCATTAAGGATATCTAATTGCATCAGAGTGGGAATTCCCTCAGCCAATGCAGATCTCAACTGTCTGTAACTTCTTATCTTAGAGAGTTTCTTGAGGTTCAGAGAAGTTGTGACTTGTCAATGGCCACACAACAAATAAATATCAGAGGCATGTTTTGAACCCATGTCTTTTGATGCCAAATACAAAACTTTATCCAAGGTGTATGGACATGCCATGCATACATGTGCATGTATATTTGTATCTGTTTTTATATGCATGTTGTTAAATTTGTTCACATTCCTTAGTCCCTAGGAACCATTAAAAACTAAAATTTTCATCTCAAGAGACTATGATGTAATCATTGTATCAGTAAATTTTACTTTAGTTTTTTTTTTTTCTTTTGTGCAAAGGAGGGTTTGTTTTTCAAAGGAGGAATAAGGGAAATAAATCCAGAAGTAGTTGTGAAGTAAAATCACACAGTCCTTGGAGGAAGAATTCTCAATTCAAATTGCAGTTTGTCAAAACAGAAGTCTGGGGTAGATCAGCATCTTATACCACATACCATGATAAATTCCAAGTGAATAACAACTTAACTATAAAAGTCACATTAATATCAAATTGAAAGGAGGCATTTTTTTTAGAAGTATGAATTGGAGAAGACTCCTTAACCAAATGAGATAAAAGACTGCATAAAATTTTAAAAAGCTGTTGTACAAACAAAATAAATGCATCTAGGATAAAACAGGAATTTGTCAAGTAGGAAAAATATTTTCCTAGAATCTCTCAGATAAAAGTTCGATATCCAAGATATATAGAGACCTAACACAAATATATAAGACAAAGAGCGATCCCCCCAAAATTAGTTGGTCAAAAGTTGGAAAGTTTTCAAAGGAATAATTGAAACTCTTGGTGACTGTATGAAAAATTGCTCCAAATTACTGATGAGGAGAGAAATTCAAATTAAAATTACAATGAATAAACCGGTAACAATTGACAAGGTAGGGATAGTCAATTCTGGAGAGGCAACAGGAGAGACATACAGAAATACATTGTTATGAGTGTTCTATATTGGTTCTACAGATTTACAGCTTGGAACACAATTTGCAGTTGTGTAAGAAAAGTTGTCAAATTGTTCATGCCCTTTGATCTAGAGATCCCACCCTACAGAGGATCAGAGACTGAAAGAAAGACCTCCTATATACTAAAACATTCTTAGCAAACTTTTTTTGTGATCATGTCAACTAGAAACAAAGTGGGTTGACTGAGGAATGACAGAACAAGTTATGGCATATAAGCAGGATGAAATATTATCCCATTGTAATAAAATGAGATTATAAGGAATTAGAAAAATATAGAAAGACTTAGACCAACTGCCAAAGAACAAAACAAGCAGAACCAGGAGAACTCTATTTAACAACACAAATAACAAGACTAGTGAAGCGAAGCTGGATGAGAACGGTTGTAACAGCCAATTGTGGTTCCAGAGAAACGAGAATGAAAACCTTCTTTCTTTTTGTATGGAATGGGGAGACTACGTGTGCGGAAAGTTTCACATTTTATCAGATGTAGGCATTATGTCAGACCACTTTACTTAACTGTTTCTCTTTTGTTCAAAGGAGGGCTTGTTTTTCAGAAGTGAAACGAGGTCCCTGAATCTGGAAAGGACTATGATACAAAAACAGAAGACGTTGGTAAAACTTTTTTGGGTGAAGAAAAGAATGAATTGTTAATTAATAAGGATGGGAGGCAACTTCATCTCTCTCTAGAGTTCTGAGGTTTTGAGTTTTTCAGTTAAATCCTAGTGTTCTACCTTTCCCCCCTACCATCTTTGAGAAGCTTTGAGCCTTTTGGGGCGGTGGGCGGGGGAAAGG
>CM053581.1:114758481-114811294 GCA_028627135.1 Pseudochirops cupreus
TTGCATGTAAATAATAATAATGATAATATATATAATATACATATATTATTATAATTATTATTATTTATATGCATATGCATATATATGCATATATATATTTTTTAACATTTGATTTTAGAACTTTAAATTCTAGATTCTTTCCCTTCCTCCCTTGTCACCCACCTCCACTGGAAAGACAAGCAATTCAATATAGGCCGTACATGTGTAGTTACACAGAACATCTCCACAATGTACATATTGTGAAAGACTGACTATATTTCTCTTCTTCCTATTCCACCTCCCTCTTGTTCTGTTCTCTACTTTGTCCCTGTCCCTTTACAGAAATGTATGCTTCTAACAACCCTCCCCCTCAAACCTGCCCTTCTCTCCATCCTCCCCCCTCTCATCTCCTTCCTACCTACTCTCCTGTAGGCCAAGATACCCAATTTAGAGTGCATACCATTCCTTCCCTAAGCCAAATTCAATGAGAGTAAGGTTGACCCATTCCCTTTTGCCTTCCTGTTCTTCTGCTCCATTGTAAAAGTTATCCCTTGCCTCTTCTATATGAGGATTGACCCCATTCTGTCTCTCCCTGTCTCCTCTCGTTCTATTCCTCTCCCACTCTCAGTTTTACCTTTTAAAATGTCATCCCTTCTTATTCAATTGATCCTGTGCCCTGTGTATATATAAATATATACACATTTATATTCCCTTCGACTATCCTCATGCCAAGAAAAGTTTCATAGGTTACAATTATCATTTTTCCATGTTGGCATGTAAATGGTTCAACTTTGATAAGTTCCTTATGAATTCTTTTCCATGTTTACTTTTTCATGCTTCTTATATTTGAATGTCCAATTTTCTATTCAGTTCTGAAAACCCCAGTTTTCTGCATGACAGACTGGGATAATCACTGTTATAATCATGTATTCTTAGGGAATAGGGCATTATCAGGAACAGGTCCTCTCTGACTGACAAGGATGTGTTTTTTTTTTAAGCCCAATTTCTGATAAGGGCACATAAATAGGATCATATCTAGATCTTGAAGTGACCTTTGAGGTTGTCTTGACCAAACCCCTAATTTTATAGATGATGAAAATGTGGCCAAGCTAGAATTTGAACTCAGGACCTATAATTCCAAGTTCAAGGCTTTTTTCCTCCTTATAGGAGGAAAGCAGAGGCACCTGAAGGAGTCCTTAATGATTAGATACCTTTCCTACCAGGAAAGTTGGACATGGAGGTAGGGAAGGAAATCCTGGAGACCTCGGCACAGAAAAAATAACTCTGGGAGCATTCCCCTATCCTTGAGAAGGAGAGTCTCCTATAGGGTGATGGGACTAGGAGACCTGCTAATGAGAGTGGTGAAAGAGGAATTCTACCAGGAGAGGCCAAAATGAATATTCAACAACAGATTGAGCAATAGAAGTGAGCTAAAAGCACTATCTGCCAGGGGAGGAGAAGACCTCCAGACAGCGTAGCCTGGAGAATTCAACCTAGCCAAAAAAGAAACTATGAAACCCTCAGTAGGAAAAATAATATGGGGAAGCCACACGAAAGAGTTGCAATGGGTAATGTACCCTCTAAGTTGTACAAATTACTGAGACTGTAACAGTGGGGTATTGCTGCTCTGGGTCATATGATGTGCTTTGTTATATACGCTTGTGAACCAGGATCTTGTAAGAGGAATTGGTGACAATAAAAAGGGAGATGTCAGACAGGAATTCCTGGTTTTTTGGGTAAGGACAAGAAGCCAAGGAAACCTTCTAGAAGTGGAAATAATATCTAAATAAGAGGGAATAGAGTATAGCAGGAAGTGTGTGTTGGATCTGGAAAGAAAGTACTTGGTCTTGATTCCCAGCCATGACATTTATTAGGTATGTTACCATGAGCAAGTCACTTAAACTTGGTAAACCTCAATTTTCTCACGTAGAAAATAGAGTGATCCTGTGTCTCACTCTTCCCCAGAAACTTGAGGCACCAAAAGTGCCTGTTCATGGGCATGCAGACATTCATGAGTTCCCCAAGCGTCCATGACTTGGAACCTAAAGGAGGGAAACCATATAGGAGAGTTGCTGTTGGTCCCTCATTCTCAAAGAAGACCAATGACATCACAAAGGTGCTGTCTTGATTTGTGCAGGAACTGGACTTAAGTGTTAGAGAGACTATAGGAGTCCAGATGGAGATGCAGGCTGGATTATATGCTGACATCTCCAAGTAAGCAGCAATGTAGTGGCTGGTGGCCTTTGCCTGCCTGGGGAATTCTGGGGGAAGTCATTGAGACTCAGACAAGAAGTTGTACATGATTAGAGTCAGAAAATCATGGAAAGGCTGATAAAACAAATGTACAGAGTTCTCCACATTTTCCTTTTCCCTTTCTTCATTCTAGTGTGAGTTAGCCTCCATTTACCAGTCTGAACTGATCTCTGATACTCCCATACCCTATCAGCAAAGGGAAAAGGAAAGAGGAAAGGGGAGAAAATCTAATTTTTCTTGTAGCTGGAAAATTAACTGGAAAATGCAGCTGGCATTTAGAAGAATCATTTTTCTGGGCACATTTGTAGGCAACTGGGAATGAATCAGTAGGTGGGGGGGCATGGTTTGCTGAATTATGTTTGAAGGATCTTCCTCAGAGCCATGACTATTTGATATGGACTTAGACACACAGTAAAAAGTTTAGCTTAATTTCTTTATTCATCTGTAAATTGAAAGAGTTGGTCTAGGTGATTCCTGAGGACTCATCCAGATGCAAAAATATATTCTCTGAAACACAGACCCTGTGAAATATTATTATAATACCACAGAATTTCATAGAACTTTTACACTTTTTAAAACATTTTCTCTTTCGATCTTCACAAATGAAGTAGGTCAGGTGGCAATTATTATTCCCATACTACAGATGAATAAACTAAGGCCAGAAGCTTTTGTCATTTATCTTAGCTCACAAAGCACATTAGTGACAAAGCCAACATCGAAATGCAGGTGGAACTAATAAACTAATTTCCAGATGTCTTGACTCAAAGCCCAGCGTATTTTCCATTCTGCGATATTTTAGAGCTTCTTCATCAAGCTACAAAGAACTGAGACCCTCTGATCAGATCTTACGCCTTACTTTGATAGAAAAAGTTATGTTTTCCTTAGTATTAATGTCCCAGGGAACAATTTCACTCTTTCCCCCATGGGTTGTACCTTATTGGTGGAACGATAGGACCAAGGGTGTAGAGTCCAGGAGCACTGCATTCAAATCCTGCCTCAGATACTCACTAGCAGTTTGACCCCGGGCAGGTCACTTTCCCTTTGTCTGCCTTGGTTTGCTCAACTGTAAAATGGGGAAAATAATAACAAGAACCTGGGTGGGGGGCGTGCCTTTGTAAGGATCAAACGAAATAGTATTTGTATTCTGCTTCAGTGGACGGGATCTGACGCATAGAACTTACGTTTTTGTTTCTTTCCTTCCTTTGCTTCTTCTGATGTACTCAGAATGTAATATTGTATTGTTGTTGTTATCATAAAGGTAGATACCCTAACTTACCTAAACGTTGTGTATTCTAGAGTGCCAAGCAGATTATTCAAGTTCCACAACAGAGAATTGATCATTGTTTGTTGAATGCATGTTGTTGAACATGTGTAAGTTTAACTTTTTTTTTTTGCCTGGCATTCAGGGCTCTCCACCAGCTAGCTGGTGTTGCCCTGTCTTCTCAGCCTTGTCTCATATTGACTCTTCTCCAAGTTCTCTATTCTCTTGTCAAACTGGACCCCTCCCTATGCTTAAATGTACCCTATACCTTCTAAACTCTTTTCCTTTGCTATTGATCGTCCCTCTTCTTTGATTGTCTTTTCTCCCCGTTTAGGTCTGCTTAATATCTCTCCAAAGTCTAACTCAAATGCTGCTTCCTCCAGGTAGCCTTCCCCCAATGTCCTTGTTGATAACAGCCTTTCACCTTCAACCTAATATAGTGTTTTGTCCTGTATCTTCCTAAGGTATATATCATAAGTCATTGTATATTTCAGTTATCTGTTTCATCTTCTCCTGTGAAGATCAGGGGCCATTTTTTCCCCTAAGCTTTGTATTTCATTGCTTTAAGACACTGGAAGCATGTAGTAAGTGTTTATTAAATGAATGGATGGATCACTGTTTCAGCCAGATGGTCTCTACAATTGAAATACTCAATGTGGCACTAACTCTGTTGTTTTGGTTAGGATAAGAGAATTGTCAGCTACCATTTTGTTACACTACAGGATGTCTCCAGTTACGTTTAAAAAGAAAGGGGGAGAGTTGGGGGTGGGGTGGTGAGGGATTTCATGAAGTCCTCAACAAAATCTTTTAATCTCAGTGGATTTGGGGTCCCTTGAATTTTTGAAAAATAAATATATGCATTTCAGTCCAATTAATAGAATGTCTTTAAATCCAGTCACAATTTCATGGAAGTTGGGAATCCCTGCTCTAAGTGTTTTTGTGGTTTCCTCCATACTTATGATCTTGGGATTGCATGGGAATGGAAAGTTAGAGTCTGAATCCTCCCAAAGGGGGAAGTAGAAAAGGGTTTTGAAATAAATAAAACAGCAATAAACCCACACTATATTTGTATCATGGGAAGAGCTGATCATCGTTGGTAGGGAAAATGGCAAGACCTTGAAATAAAACCGAACAATAGAGCAAGAATTTCAGTTCCAGTTTATACTATTACTCATCTCCAGGGCCTTTGACATGCCAAACTCTTTGTGGAAATTGGTTTCCATTTTCTTCTTCCCCAATGACTATTTAGTTCTCTCCATTTCATAGAATTTTAGTAATATATAGAAGCTGGAGCTACTCTCTTAACTCCAACTTGGAATGGCAAGTTGGTTCCCTAGAGAATTGCTAGCCATATCTTCCTTTCAGGGTTCTAGGCATACTCCTGAGGGGTTGGGAATGTTCTTTTGAAACTATTAGTTCAAGTCTCCATTTCAGTATTTTCACCCTTCTTTAAATTGCTAGTTATACTTAATATCTCTACTATATCATTGACTCAGCAATTAGTAGAGAGAGTACTAGCCTGACAGTAGTTTGACCATTTGCTTTCTCCTCAATATCATTGATAACAATTAACATCAATTAACTTTTACAAAGGGATATTTACTAAGAAGATATTTAGCAATAACAGAAGTACAAACATATCCCTCTGAACCACACATTCTTCTCTTTACTACTTTGATCCCAGGGATGAGTGGGCTCAGAATTCAAGCAGTTGCTACAGAACACTTGCCCCATCAAGTTCACTTCTAAATATGGCACAAATACTGGACGAGTTCTCCCATACTGCCATAAACAGTCTTTTGGCTGCTGGGTTGATCCACTATGGGGATGATTGAAGTAGCTTTATCTTTAAGGCTGAATAAGGCTTAGAACCTGGCAAACTCTAGTACAGACTCAAGTTCCTAGAACTTTTTGAGATCTCACAAGGCTGTATACCAAAGGAAGGAAAAAATAAAGAGGAGGCAGCCCTATCCCAGAAACAGGCTTGCGTAAGAGACCTATACTAACACTAATACTATACTAATAGGCTGACCCATTTAGGATACTTACTCTGACCTCCCAACTGGGCCCCCTGAGCTCAGAGAAAAATCTTTATATGTTGTAGCCAGAAAGGAGAAAAAAAGAAAGAGCTCTTCTGTTTGGAATGAAATAAACTTTTATTAATGCCTACTATATTCTGGCAGCTAGGTGGCTCAGAAGCTAGAGTACTGGGCTTAGAATCAGGAAGACTCATTTTCATGAGTTCAAATTTGGCCTCAGACTCTTACTATCTGTGTGATCTTAGGCAAGTCACTTAACCCTATTTCCCTCCATTCCTCATCTATAAAATGAGCTGGTGAAGGAAATAGCAAACCACTCCAGAATCTTTGCCAAGAAAATCACAAATGGGATGGCGAAGAGTCAAACACAACTGAACAACGACACTATATTATAGGGACAGTGCTGAGCACCTTACAGACATTACTCTTTTAATCCTTGCAACAGCCCTGGGAGGTAAGGTGATATTATTATTTCCATCTTATAGTGGAGTAAACAGAGGCTTAAGAGGTTAAGTGATTTGTCCAGGATCACACAGCTGGCATGTCTGAGGCCAAATTTGAATTCAAGTCTTCCTGGCTCAAGGCCCAGCCTTTTATCCACTGCATCACCTTAGCTCTTTTGTATGTACTCTTAGTTCTGGCCCAACAGCCAACCAAAATGCCCTTCTTCATCACCCAGAAAGCCAAATAAAAACAGTCATGGGATACTTGTAAATGCTCTGAAGAAGAAAACCAGGTCCCTCCATTACTTTTTTGTCCAGAGGCAAACTTATTTAGCCACCACATTGCCTGAGATTGCTTCAGGCAGAGCACACTCTGCACATCCCTGAGATCTAGGTTTTCGCTGGCTAATTCCTTTGTGGTTATTGAGTTGTTTCAGTTGTGTCTGACTCTTCATGACCCCATTTGGGGTTTTCTTGGCAAAGATAATGGAGGGGTTTGCCATTTCCTTCTCCAGTTCATTTTACAGATGAGGAAACTGAGGCAAACGGGGTTAAGCGACTTGGCCAGGGTCACACAGCTAGTAAGTGTCTGAGGACAGATTTAAACTCACAGAGGTGAGTCTTCCTGACTCCAGGTCCCACACTCTATTCATTGAGTCACTTCATCCTGTATATTTAGATCTAGAAAGGACATAAAAGATAATTTACTAGAAACTCCTAGTTTTATAAATCAGGAAAGTAAGACCCAGAAAAATCAAATAATTTGCTCAAGGTTAGGCTTAGCTCCTCTGACTCTAAATCTGTTAATATGTGATCAAATGAGACAATATTTATAGAAAGGATTTAGCACGTTGGCACGTTGTAAAGACTGTGTAAACTCTTATCCCCTTCTTGCTCTTTCTATTACAAAACTTATACTCCATGTGTGCAATAAAACCCCAATTCATCAGAGAGTGCAGTGAATGGGTAGTGATAGGGTTTGGGGTTTAGCTAATTGTTTTTGAAAGATTCTCTTGTGGAAAATCTTTCTGGAATAAATTTGTCTGCTTCCCTGTCTTAGTAAATATAGTAACTTGGAGAAAATACAATCTTTCTTGTTAATGAGGGCACTTTGCAGCCGTAGGGTTCATATAGAACAATAGATGTAGAGTTGGAAGAAACCTTAGAGTCAAGGATATGCTGGAGATAGCCTGAGTTAGAGGAAAAACCTTGACCTAAAATTATAGGGAGGTAGTATGGTGCAATGGATAGAACATTGACTCTAGAATCAGAGAACCTGAGTTCACATCCTGGTCCTGATCCTTCTGTGAGGTTGGGCAAGTCACTTGGTCTTGTTGGGCCTCAGTTTCTTCATTTTTAAAATGCAGGAAGGAGTTAGACCAGGTGACTGCTAAACTCCCTTCAAGCTCTAGGTTTTTGATCCTATATTGAGCTCAGGACATACCCAGACAATCAAGTGGCAACCAAACAACAGAAGAATATAGAAGGAACCTGTTGTCCCTCCTGGGGATGGATGAGGAAATGGATATAAGAAAGGTTGAATCAGTGGATAGCTACTTATCTCATCCATCCCTGCATCTACTAGGGTTTTAAAGGAACCTTTTAATTTAGGGGGAAAAATCCTTGAACATTGGTAGGGATCTAGATTAGATACTGAACCAGACTATGGACCAGAGAAAAGTCAAGGTACTAATTTCTAGTCATGAGAAGACAAAAGCGACAAGAGTCTTCATTACTACCTACCTTCCCCAAGACACACACACACACACACACACACACACACACACACCCCTCCTGCCAAACACCCCACTTGTCTTCTTCCCACTCTATCTTGATTAAAGCTAAATTGCAGTCAAGTTAGGCCCATTTTAACATCTCACTCAGTTACCCAGAAAATTCCTTTCTAGCCTCAGAAATTCACACTGACCAGTGTGAGGTAACTTGAAACCAGGAGGGACAGGCTCATGATAACAAATATGCTCTCATTCATTAAACTCCTTCAAGCAGATGGGCAGAATCTGTGATCAATAGACATCCTTAGGAGCAAGCAAACTTAGCTGATTTCAGCTCTGTGTTTCTGCAACAGTAGAGAGGGTCCCTGTCTGGGTGATCCTTCAGGCTTAGCTTTTAGTCAAGATCTGACTCCTATATAATAACATGGCGAAAATGCTAGTGAACTTGGAGTCACAAGACCTGGTCTGGGTCCTGAATAACACCTACTCCCCTCCATGGCCTTGGTCAATTGAAGGATTAAATTCCTTCAGTCTCTTCCTCTGTTAAATGAGAAGTGTGATGATCTCTAACTCCCTCCAACTCTGACAATTCTATGATGGTGTGAAGTCTTGAGTGTCAACTTTTCTGATTTTTCTTTCCTTCTAAAAAGTGACGGATAACAGAAATTAATCAATTACCCTATTTAATGGAGGATTCTTCCAAGATGTACTCTAAGTCCATTTCAACAACTCTTATTAAGCGTATGTCCATGTATAGTATAGCATAATTCTCACATGACTGGCAATCCTAACTATCTTAGGTTCACTGTGGCATATGGCATCTTAATTAGCAATAACTAATAACATGGAAGCAGCTAAGTGGCATAGGGAATAGAGCATTGATTCCACTTCCTGAGTTCAAATCTGGCCTCAGATAGTTGCTAGCTGTGTGAGCCTGTTACTTCACCCTATTTGCCTCAGTTTCGTTTTCTGTAAAATGAGCTGGAGAAGGAAATGGCAAACCACTCCAGTATCTTTGCCAAGAAAACCCCAAATGGGGTCACAAAGAATGGGACAGGATTGAAATGACTCAACAACAACAAACTAATAAGTTATGCAAATATGGCTAAAGCCCCTAGTTAGGGCATTTTCTACCAACAGACCAGAAACCTTAAACCAAAGCAGCAAAGCTTTTAGTTCTATAAATAATAAGAGCATGTCAACCTCTCCATGCAAAAGGGTACAGTTTCCTCCAGTTTTCAAAGGTGCTGATGGGAGAGGGATCCTTCTCCCGAAAACTCCTCTCCTAGAGTTGGCTTCCTCTTAAACACTTAGAGTTCTGTCTCCCAGCAACTGGCTGTGCCTTATTGCTGATGTCCTACTGTGCATGTGGAGCTGGGATTCCTGTCTACAAGCTGTCATCTGCTCTTGGGGTTATTCTTCTCTACTGAGCTGCCACTGCCATCTGCTAAAGCTATCATCTGCTGCTGGGGTGACCATTACCTTGAAGGGAATGTCATTGCTCTGCTGTGAGGTCATCCAACAAACTTTCCTAAAGCTAATCAATACTTTTTTCCAGCTCTTTTATAAGTCAGGTCCACACCTCTGCTCAGCTGGTACCCAAAAGAGCCCCTTTAGTTAGCTGTCAAACCCTTTTATGAATCATTATCCTCTCAGCCAACACCTCATGGGATGTAACCTGAATTTAACATTTAAGTTCTGTGAATAAATATTTTTAACTTCCATCCCTGGCAATTCGGCACTTAACCTTTGTCTGCCTCAGTTTCCTCAGTTGTAAATGGGAGTAACAATAACACTGGAAACAATATTTTCTATTCTTTTATATATGAACCCAGCATATTTTGTGGGTACTCAAAAATATGGGATGGACTGCAATAGATTATAATATTTCCTCTAAAAGTTTTGCTTACTGTGGCGGGGTTTGGGGGAGCAATCTTTTCAAACCATCTTATGCAAACTAGTATTTCACTAAAACTCATAATGAAATGTATATACTAACTCCATGTAGGCTTCCCTCACTTGGAACCTTTACTTTTTTCTTGGGTATTTCTTTCTACCCACTTCTGTCTCTCCTCTAGCTTCTGAATTATGGTTATTCACTCTATGAGTTATGAACTATACCCCTATTTATTTCTCTAAGTTTGGGGATACCCTAATGACCAGTGCATACTGGCTACCTATGGTTTCTGACAACTGGATTGTGGTTGTGGAGGGCCATGAAAGCCAAACAGAACAGTTTAGATTAGATGTTATAATTGAAAAATTATTAATGGGCTTTAAAGAAATCAGGTTTAACTAGCAGCTTGGGATGGGCAGAGGCATTGTTTGAGGTCTCAAAAATACTCATTAAACACTGTGTTGAACTGGATTTGAATCCTATCCCACACCTACTAGCTGTGTGACCCTGGGCAGGTCATTTAACCTCACTGAACCTCATTTTCCTCATCTGTAAAATGGGAATCATATTAGCATCTACTTCAAAGGGTCATTATGAGGGTCAAAGTAGATTCTGTATGAGGAGCGCTTTACAGATTGTAATACGTTATATAAATATTAGTTATTATTATTATATATTTCCCATATCTGTATCACAGACTTGCCCCCAACAGTTTCCAATATAGTGTTGAGCATATAGCAAATTCTCAGTAAATTTTTGTCGGTTGATGACTAGTTGACTCTTTTACAAATGAGTGGTCTCACACAAATTATCCTGTTTGGAAATAGCTGGTGACTGTTTTCCATTCATACAGTTGACTGAAAGATATAAAGTTTATTATTTGCTAATTACAAAACAAAACAAAACAAAAACAAAGAAACACTCATATATATACTCAGTTCCCCCTGGCTTTTGGATATTGATGACAGCTTCAAATGAACTCATGTAGATAATGTTACTGGGCTAAGGGCTTCAGCTTTCATTTGATCAGGTTCCCAAGAAACTGGGGAGAAAATTATAACAACAATGCCTAGCATTTATATAGCACTTTAAAGTTTGCAAAATGTTTTACAAATATTATTTGATTTTATCCTTACTACAACCCTGAAAGACAGGTGCTATTACTATCCCTAGTTCCAGTTGAAGAAACTCAAACAGAGGTTAATTGACATGCCTACAGTCACACAGCTAGTGTCTTCCGGACTCCAGGTCTAGTACTCTATTCACTCAACCATCTATCACTAGGACTTTATTCAGTTAAGGGGTGGAGGAGGAAGTGAATCTAGAGGGCTTTATTCCTTACAAAAGAGTTGTTGTTTTACTAAGGATGCCAATAGTGCCATGTCTGTGTTCCTCAAGTCTTTACTTAGTATCCACATTAAAAAAAAAAAATCACATCCCAAAAGCAGAGATCTGATTCATTTTTCTGACTTCCTAAACTGTAATTTCCCAATAGATGACCACACTGAAATACAAAGCCTATAGGATCCAAAAGCAAATATATCATTGCCACGATAAGCACATGCCAAGTTTTCCTGTGGTCTTTGGTTTCCCCTCTGAGTGATACCTTCACCACTTGTTTTCCACAGAATTCATCAAATAAGGAGAGTTCTCTATGATCCCACCCTCACCGCCCACAGAGAGGAAAGTCTGGAACTGTTTAGACAAACTCTAGCAACAAGTTGTGGGACTTTCAGGATTCAGGTTCCACATGAGCTCAGCCAAGGGAGGCTGCCTCTCTGGTGTGTAATATGTTGGATGGTGGCTCCATGGGATAAAGGGGTACTTGGATTCTACTGAGTGCATCTTTACTACCAGCATCAATATTTCAATAATAGATACCTGGAGCTCAGGGGACCTGCCCCACAAGATAAATTCCAATCTTTAAAAGAGCATGGTACTAAGTAAACTAAAATGACGAGACAACAATTTCCACGGGAAGAAAAGTCTTCTTTCCATGGAAAGGAAATAGGAAATGCTTTTCTTTTTTAACCTGGTAATCCCTCTACAAATTATTAGAACTACTACACACAATGCCCAGGTAGTGCTGGACAGCCCACAAATTAAAAACCATTCTGTTTCTCTAATTAAATTCTGGGTTCTATTCATTACCTGTCCTCAAAGCCTCTCCTAGACATTTAGGCTGATGGATTCACTTGATGGGCTGCCCATCTAATTACATGTCATAATCTCAACAACAGGCATTTTTTTAAACCAATTTGGTTTTTTGTTTTCCTATATTAGCAGGTCTATCTCTTCTAAGTCATTGTGGATCTCACTAATCTGTAGGTCTTTATTCATTATGAAAGATTCATTGTTTTACCAAGGATTACAGTAGCACCATGTCTGTGTCTCCCAGGTTTTATTTGGTGCAGCTTAAATCCAAATGGAAAAATCACATCCCTGAAGCAGAGAGATCTGACTCATTTCTCTGATTTCCAAACCCTGTCATTTCCCAATAGATGACTACACTGAAATGCAAAGCCCATAGGATCCTAAAGCAAATACAACATCTCATAAATATCTTTTTTTTTATGAAAGTGATGACTAACATTAGCTTCTCCCAGTTTTAATGTCTCCCTTGATATTATCAATATCATAGAGACATTGAACAATAATTATTTCTATTTCCACTGTTCTTAGAGGTTGGCAAAATGTTCCACATACCAGAACCATGTGAGCTAGGGAGAGTGACTATTATTGTCCCCACTTTACTGATAAGGAAAGAGAGAAGGTAAGTGACTCATCTGGGGTTGCACTGCAAGTCAGTGTCTTAGGCAGGATTTCAACCTAGGTCTCCTGATGTTGCATACCATACTGTTCTTCAAAATTTTTTAGAATGACCTCTATAGTTGCACTGATCTAGATAGCCAAGACATTCTTTACATACAAAGGAAGAAAAAATTGTTAGAAGAAAGCATTTGAAGATGCCTCTACTAAACCAAGTGTTTCTTTGTTTTTGTTTTGTTTTGTTTTGTAATTAGCAAATAATAAACATTCTATCTTTCAGTCAACTGTATGAATGGAAAAGTGGAATTTTCGGTAGAAAATATTCAAAAGCCTGCTGATTTCCCCTCTCAGATTTTCATTTGGAGAGCCTCATTTTGAGGCTAATCATTCTCACAAAGATTATGTGAAAATGAGAGAAGAGATAAATGGAGGTAAATCTCAATCATCTTTATTTTGACAATAATGCCATTCTGATTTCCCCCTGTTCTTTTGGGGCTTTCTCATTCCAGAAATATCTTGTAAAATGATTATGTTTCCAAGGTGGTGGATGTGCTTTTGGTCTAGTACAACTGTTTTTCCTAACTTTGCCTTCAACACCATTTCTACTTTCTTTAAAAAAGCACATAAGGTAATAGGTGTTAAAGTCTAATTCCAACGATTCCACTGTCACTGATGAAAATATAACAGTTAAGTCATGCTATTGGATGTGGTGGTGTAATCCCTATAATCAGGAAGGTTGAAGCTGGCACACTGAGCTCAGGATTTCTGAGCTATAGTGGGCTTAGACAATTGCATGTCTGTACTAAATTCTGTTGGTGAACTCAAAGGAATGGTGACCACCAGGTTGCCTTAAGGAGGGATGAACCAGCCCAAGCTGGATATGGAGGCCAAAACTCCCATGTTATTTAGAGTGGGTAGCTCTTATACTTCCAGCTTGGAGGAAATAAGAAAATTCAGTCTTAAGGAAAGGAAAAGAAAAAGAAATGCTGGCCAATATGTTGAATTTTCCATTAATTTGTTATCCTGTTTCCAATTTCATTTAAAATGCTTTTGAGATGATTTGACTTAATTAGATCTCAAGTCAAGTTTTTTGCAAACTTGTTTTTACCTGAACTGATTTATCAATATTTTGTGAGATGATATGATTGCTTACAATCTTTCCAGATCTTCTCTAATGTCTTACAATTGACTTGTTGTTGTTCAGTCAACTCAATTGTGTTCATTTTTTGTGACCCCTTTTGTTTTATTTCGTTGTTTTTTGGCAAGATATAGGAATGGTTTGCTGTCTTTTCTCCATTTCATTTTATAGATGAGGAACTGAGACAAAAAGGGGTAAGTGACTTGCCCAGGGTCACACAGCTAGTAAGTGTCTAAGGCTACATTTGAACCCAGGAAGATGAGTTTTCCTGACTTCAGGCCAGCACTCTCTATCTGCTACTTAGGTGCACCATAAATGACTTTGCATTCTAAAAATGTCCTTGGTTGTCCTGCTGTTTAGCAAGGACATCAAGAACTAACTAGAATTTTTTTTCTGGCTTCTCTTGGCCTAATTTGCAGTGGTGATTGCTTTACATGGATAAAATTCTTCAGAAAATGGTGATGAAACCAATATCTTTACCTTTTTTTCTTCTATTTCCCATTTTTTTAGCCTTTTTACCTTGTTTGAATAGGTCAGATGGAAGATATCATTGGATCCATGTCTTTTTTCTTATCTTATCCTTCTAATTTGGTATTAACTTGACTTTTGCTCTAATTGATGATCTGATTATACATTGACAGCTGATTTGGAAATGATTCAGTAACCAGTCATTTTTCCAAGAGATATTCCATTCTATTTTTTAGGTGATAGTATTAAGACTGGTCTTGGCCATTACCTTTTGTCTTTCTTCTTAGATAAGGTATTCATGATATTTAAAAATGGCTTCTCAGTACTCTATAAGCCTTTGATTTTCTTTGTTTCTTCAATTTGAACCATATTTTCTAACATGCTTTTTTTTATCATCTTTTCCTTTGCCTACCATCCCATTAAAGTTACTAATAAAATGTAACTCATGGCTCAGAACTATAGTTTTGCGCTCGCAAGAACTTGTTCAGTCTTGGAGATCTCAATAATTCATAACCCCATCTAGCATTTCTCCTGGGAGAACATGGGAACTCCCTTCATGTCATTCCCTAAAATAGCTCTCAGCTACCATGCAAATACTCAAACTAAGACTCAAATATAGGACAAATATTATTTAATGTGATAGAAAATGAAAAAGACTTATGCCTGAATCTACAAGCATTTAAAACAACCTTCCCCTATTATGGGTCCATCTTGCTTAGAAATAGTTTGAAGGATCTAACAAAGTTCTTCATGTTGTTCAGTCATTTTTCAGTCAGGTCCAATTTTTTGTGATCTTCTTTGGTGTTCTTTTCTTGGCCAAGATACTGGAGTGGTTTGTCATTTCTTTCTCCAGCTAATTTTATATATAAGGAAACTGAGGCAAAGGGGGTTAAATGACTTGCCCAAGGTCACACAGCTAGTAAGTGTTAAGTGTCTGAGGTCAGATTTGAACTCAGGTCCTCCTGACTCCAGGGCTGGTGCTCTATTTATTGAACCACCTAGCTGCCCCAAGATGTTGACTTATGATGAAAACTTATATCTATATAGCGTACTTCACAAAATACTTTCCTTACAGTTCTGGTAGGTAGACAGTATATTTGTTACTCTTAATTATTTCATTTTATAATTTTATAGCCAAGGAAACAAATTTTGAAAGGTTAAGTAATTTTCCTATTGTCACAGAAGTAGTAAACAGCTAAAAAGGGATTTGAACTCAGTTCTCCTTAATCCAAATCTATCTATTGTGGTACACTGTCTCTGATAGAGCTGCAATTATCTTCATGGTGGTCTTTTTGTTGATACTCATCATGAGCATTGGAAAGGAAGATGGCCAAGTACGCAGAGGAATTATGATTGTTATTGCTTTGGGGGAATGATGAAATCAGCCCTGCCAATTCCTTTATTTGTCTTTCCAAGAAGAATCTTTCCACTTAGCTGGAATTTCCTTATATCTTCTGGTTTTATTTATGATGAAAAATGTCAATATTGATGTGGTTCAGTCCTTCCAATAACAAATCAACCCCTCGATCTATGGTATCTTCAAAGTTTCTTTAAATAGTGTGAGAAGGGTCCAGGCCCCATCAAAAAGATTGTGCAAAATCCTTGAAATAATATTTGCTATGGGAACACTATTTTATCCATCCCTCCACCATCACCACCATATTTAGACTTACTTCCTTCTCAAAAACATGCAGCTTACAAGATTATGGAAGAAAATTTTACTAAAAGGTAGAAACAAAACTAAATTAAATAATTGTTGGAATCATTGATCCAGAACTGGTAGGGACCTCAGAGGCCATCCAGTTCAGCTCTCTCATTTTATAGATGAAGAAACTTAGACTGGATGGGAGTTAATGACTTGCCCATAGTCACACAGGTATAAAATATCAAAGGGCAATTTGAAGTCAGTTCTTTTGATTCCAGAGCTGGTGTGTTTCCACTGTGCTACTAGATATTTGTGTGACTATGTACACACACATATGTGTATACATATATATGTGTGTATGTGTATATGCATATAGACAACTATAAACATATATGTATATATACACGTGTGTATTTGTGTTGCCCATATAGTTTATGTGTCCACATGAGTTTATATAAATGTAGCTCACAGGGAGACTTTGATGACTACCTTCGGAATTGTGCTCACCTTTCTTTAGAGGGGAACTGTGGTTCCTGCGGGGAGAGGAGCAGAAGAATGGACCATGAAGTCAGCTACTCCACCCTCCTTGGAGAGAAAGCTCTGGATTAGAATTTTATCAATGTGTCCTCCTAAATATTGCCGATGTAAAAGAGCAAATTTTTTCTTGGGTTCAAATGGTTTTCTTGGTTACAGTCCCTTAAAGATGAAGGGATACTCTAGCTTATCCTAAAGACTTAACCATTTCATACCAGCTGCTAGTAACACAAAAGACCATTCCAAATATTAAGTGAATTGTAAACTTTTTTAATCCAAGCAGATAAAAATGAAAGAAATTATAGAGAGTCAAAAATACCAGACAATTGGTATTAGTACTAGACACGTGGAGTGACTGGACTCCTCTGCTGGGAGCATTTCAGGATTAGAGAGACAGCAAGACATAGAGACAGAGAGACAAAGACAAAGACAGAGATAGAGACAGAGACAAAGACAGAGAGATGGGGCAGGAGGAAAGAGGAAAGGAGGGAAGCAACATGGTTTACAGAATGAAGACTTGCTTTCAGGTTCAGCTTCAGAAAAATACAAGGCTGGAGCCAAGATGATGGAGAGAAGCCAGGAAGTTGTGTGAGTTCTCCCCTATTTCCCTTGGAAGTAACATTAAATCAAGCCTCTAAAAGAATTCTGAAGTGACAGAATCCACAAAAAGATAGAGTGAAACAATTTCACAGTCCAAGATAACTTAGAAGGACTTCAAGAAAGATCTGTCTCATTTGAGTAAAAGAAGAGCACAACCCAGGGCAGGTAGTTTTAGGGCAAGTCAGCAGGAAGCCCTTAGTCACAGCATAGATCAGCAACTGAGGCTCCTTAGTTCTGGCTTTTCAGGCCAGTGGCACAGCAGGCCAGCTGTGAGGCCTCCAGACCCAGCACAGCAGGCAAACTTCCAGCTCCTGAACCCAGGGCATGACAGGTGTGACTGGGCTGGGCCACCCTAGTGCAGTGGGCAACCCACCAGCTTCAGAGGACCTAGTGTAGAAAGTCAGTGACCAGGCTTTTGGCCCCCAGTACAAGAAACTTGTCCCCTCTACCCCAGGAGCAGGGCTCAACTTTTACAAATGAGGGGAAAAAAGAGCTCTGACTATAGATAAAAAGCTACTGTGGTGACAGAGAAGATAAAAATACAAACAAAAGAGGACAACAATGTGAAAATGCCTACATGCAAAGCCTCATAGGGGAATATGAATTGGTCTCAAGCCCAAAAAGTCCTCTATAAAGAGCTCAAAAAGGATGTTAAAAATCAAGCAAGAGAGATGAAAGAAAAATTGGGAAAAGAAGTGAGAATTATGCAAGAAAATTATGAAAAAAGAGTTAACAGCTTGGAAGGAAACACAAAAATTGACCAAAGAAAACAACTCCTTAAAAAATAGAACTGGCCAAATTAGGGGGAAAAACCCATTGAAGAAAATCATTCCTTTAAAGGTAGAATTAGCTAAATGGAAAAGGAGATCCAAAGCTAACTGCAGAAAATAATTCCTTAAAAATTAGAATTGGGAAAGTGGAAGTTCATGACTCTGCCAGACATTGAGAATCAATCAAACAAAGTCAAAAGTATAAAATAACAGAAGGAAATGTAAAATACCTCATTGGAGAAACAACTGACCTGGAAAATAGAGCCAGGAGAGAGAATTTAAGAATTGTTGGACTACCTGAAAGTCACAATCACAAAAAAGAGCCTGTACAGCATCTTTCAAGGAATTATCAAGGCAAACTGTCCTAATATCCCAGAACTGGAGGGTAACATAGTCATTAAAAGAATCCACCAATCACCTTCTGAAAGAGATCACAAAGTGAAAAATCCAAAATGTTGTAGCCAAATTCCAGAACTATCAGACCAAGGAGAAAAATACTGCAATCAGTCAGAAAGAAACAATTCAAATATCAAGGAGCCACAGTCAGAATTACACAGGACTTAGCAGCTTCTACATTACAGGATCAGAAGGGTTGGAATATGATATTCTGGAAGGCAAAGGAGCTTGGATTACAACCAAGAATCAACTACCCAGCAAAAATGAGCAAAATCTTTCAAGGGAAAAGATGGACATTCATTGCAATAGGAAACTTTCACACTTTCCTGATGAAAAGACCAGAGCTGAACAGAAAATTTGTTCTTTAAATACAAGACTCAAGAAAAGCATAAAAAAGTAAATGGAAAGAAAAAGAAAACAAGCATATTATTCAATAAGGTTAAACTGTTTACACATCCCTACACAGGAAAATGATGATTGTAACTTTTAGGAATGATGTCTCTATTAAGGCAGTTGTTCAGGAGTGTACTTAGAGGCTGGAGGCTGTATTATTTTGGAGGTGCCCCTGTATTGGCTTGGTTTTTGGGTTGAGTGTTAAAACCCAGAGCTTGTGAATCCCACTTGTGGGATGGACTTGTTGATGTGAAGAGAGAGGGCTGAACTTGGAGGCGCCATGAATTGGGAGAGAGGCCCAAGCCTAGAGAAGGCCAGAAGGACTTTGGGAGAGCAGTATCCAGTATCATGAGCCTGAGTTGCTGATAGAAAGACAGCTGAGAGCCAGTGGGAGCTGCCCAGGACTTTAAGAACTGCCACCTGGAACTGCCAAGGACTGAGGAGGCATGGCTGTGATGCTGGTATTTTGTCTGTTTTGATGTTGTTTTGCCAGATTCACCTGATGGTGAAGGACAGTGCTGCTGTTGTAGAGGTCCGGGAACCTGGCTGTTGGTTCAGAAGCCCTAAAGAAGGATTTTCCTGTTGTATGTTTACAGAAATCCTAGAAGAGGGCCTTGCTGATGCTTTCAGGGGTTCTGGGACTGTTCTACAGGCAGAGTGACTTGATGAGGACACTGGCTATGGCTTTGTTGAGCCTTATCTCCCCAGGAACTGAGATTGCTGAGGGCTTGCCTCAGGTGAAGATGAAAGAAGGACCTTTCCTTGAGTATTCAGCGCTGAGTTTAACCTTGTTAACTTAAGGGAGGATGATCTTTTGTGTTCTCCCACCTCTTTTGAGATTCAGGGGTGGGAAGCCTTTGAGTGATTGACCAAATGAATGAACTTGTTTATGGTTGGAGACTAATCTCCATTTGAGAAGAGACTTTTGACTGACTAAATGAATGTACTGTCTAGGGGTGGAGTAGTACCTGGATTGAATTGAGAACTTGCTTAAGGAACAAGTTACACTGTATTTTGACTTTTTCTGTTTTGTGAATGTTTGCTGAATAAATGGGGTTTACTATGCCGGTAATCCGAACCTTAGAAGTTGCCTTTGCTTGGCATTACAGGGGCATAATTTGACTTTGATGTGATGATAAAAATAATTAATTAAAGAGTAAAAAAAAAGGATTGTACTGGGAGAAGAGGAAAGAAGGAGGTAGAATGGAGTAAATTATATCAAATGAAGAGGCATGAAAGATCTATTATAGTAGAGGGAAAGAAGAAAGAAGGTGAGCATTGATTGTTTGAGCCTTTATTCTCAGTGGATTTGGCTCAAAGAAAGAATAACATACGCAGTCGGATGGGTATATAAATCTATCTTAACCTGTAGAGGAATAGGAGAAGAAAGGGGAAAGAAAAGGAGGTGGGGTGCGGGATGGTGCTGTTAGAAGGGAGTGCAGTTTGGGGAGGCCAGTGGTCAGAAGCAAAAAACTGGTGAGGAGGGACAGGGTGAAAAAAAAAAGAAAACTATAAAAGGGGGGAATAGGATGGAGGGAAATACATGGTGGTAATAATAACTATGAATGTGAATGGGAAAAACTCTCTTATAAAACAGAAGTGGATAACAGAGTGGATTAAAAATGATAATCCTACAATATGTTGTTCAAAAGAAACTCATCTGAAGCAGAGAGACACACAAAGAGTAAAGAAAAACTGGAGCAGAATCTATTATCCTTCAGCTGAGGCAAAAAGAAAAAAAAAGCAGGGGTAGCAATCCTGATCTTAGACAAAGCAAAAGGAAAAGGAGACCTAATTAAAAGAGACAAGGAAGGAAACTACATTTTGCTAAAAGGTACCATAGACAATGAAACAATATCAATACTAAACATATATACACCAAGTAGTATAGCATTCAAATTCTTTGAGAAGTTGAGGGAGTTACAGGAAGAAATAGACAGAAAAATTGTACCAATGGGGGACATTAACCTCTCTCTCAAAAAACATGACAAATTCATCCACAAAATAAACAACGAAGAAGTTAAGGAGGTGAATAGAAATTTAGAAAAGTTGGATACAATAAACCTCTGGAGAAATTGAATGGGGATAGACAGGAATATACCTTTTTCTTTGCAGTGCCTGGCACCTACACAAAAATTAACCATATATTAGGGCATAAAAACCTCACAATCCAATGCAGAAAACCAGAAATATTAAGTGCATCATTTTCAGATCATGATGCAATAAAAATTACATGTAATAAAGGGCTATGGAAAGATAGATTAGAAGTTAATTGGAAATTAAATAATCTATTCCCAAAGAATGAGTGGGTAAAACAACGAATCGTAGAAACAATCAATAATTTCATCAAAGAGAATGATAATAATGAGACAACATATCAAAATTTATGGGATGCAGCCAAAGCAGTACCTAGGTGAAATTTTATATCTCTAAATGCTTACATGAAAAAAAACAGAGAAAGACTAAATCAGTGTACTGGGCATACAACTTAAAAAGCTAGAAAATTAAAAGTTTCTAATTAAATACCAAATTAGAAATTCTGAAAAATCAAAGGGGAGACTAATAAGATTGAAAGTAAGGAAACTGTTGGACTAATAAATACAACTAAGACCTGATTTTATTTTAAAAATAAAATAAAATAGATAAACCTTTGATTAATTACATTTAAAAAAAAGAAAGAAAGAAGAAAACCAAATTACCAGTATCAAAAATGAAAGAGAGTGAATTCGCCACCAATGAAGAGGAAATTAAAGCAATAATTAGGAGCTATTCAACCCAACTGTATGACAATAAATGTGACAATCTAAGTGAAATGGATTAATATTTATTAAAACAAAAATTGCCCAGATTAACAAAAAAGGAAATAAAATATTTAAATAACCCCACTTTAAAAAAAAGGAATTAAAAAAAAAAAAAGAAATTGAACAAGCCAGCAATGAACTCCCTAAGAAAAAATTTCCAGAGCCAGATGGATTTACAAGTGAACTCTATCGAATGTTTTAAGAATAATTAATTCCAATACTATATAAACTATTTGGAAAAATAGGTAAAGAAGATGTTCTACCAAATTCTTTTTATGATACAAATATGGCTATGATACCCAAATCAAGAAGAGCTAAAACAGACAAATAAAAGTATAGACCAATTTCCTTAATGAATATTGGTGCAAAAATTTTAAATAAAGTATTAGCAAAGAGTTTATAGAAACTTATCATGAGGATAATATACTATGACTAGACTAGATTTATATCAGAAATGCAGTGATGGTTCAATATTAGGAAAACTACTAGCATAATTAATCATATCAATAATGAAGCCAACAGAAATCATATAAGTATCTCAGTAGTTGTAGAAAAAACTTTTTAACAAAATACAGTACCCATTCCTATTAAAAACATGAGAAAGTATAGGAATAAATGGAGTTTTTCTTAAAATGATAAGTAGTTTCTATCTAAACCAACAGCAAGCATTATATGTATTAGGGATAAGCTAGAAGCCTTCCCAGTAAGATCAGGGGGAAACAAGGATATTCATTATTGCCTCTACTATTCAATATTGTACTGGAAGTATTAGCTTTAGCAACAAGAGAAGAAAAATAAATTGAAGAACTTAGACTAGGCTATGAGGAAACAGATGATATGATGGTAGAATCCTAGGAACTCAACTAGAAAACTACTTGAAATAATTAACGACTTTAGCAAAGTTGCATAATACACAATAAATCCATATAAATCATCAGTATTTCTATACATTACCAATAAAGTCCAGCAGCAAGAGATACAGAAATTCCATTTAAAATACCTGTAGAAAATATAAGATATTTGTAAGTCTATTTGCCAAGACAAATCCCGGAACTATATGAACACAACTATAAAACACTTTTCACACAAAGTCAGAGCTAAACAATTGAAAAATATAAATAGCTCATGGGTAGGCTGAGCTAATATAATAAAAATTATATTTCTACCTAAACTAATTTACTTATTCAGTGCCATACCAAACTACCAAAAAATTGTAGAGCTAGGAAAAAATAACAAAATTCATCTAAAAGAATAGTCAAGAATATGTAGCAAATTAATGGAAAAAAAAATGCAAAGGACTGGAACCTAGCCATATAAGATCTAAAGCTATATTATAAAGCAGAAATCTCCAAAACTACTTGGCATTGGTTAAGACATAGAATGGTGGATCAGTGGAATATATCAGATACACAAGACACAATAGTACATGATTATAGTAATCTACTATTTAATAAACCCAAAGACTCCAACTTCTGGGATAAAAACTCTATTTGACAAAACTGCTAGGAAAACTGGAAAAAAGTATAGAAGAAACCAGGCAGAAACCAACATTCTCACATCTTATACCAAGATAAGGTCAAAATGGGTACATGATTTAGACTTATAAAGGTAATATATTAAGCAAATTAGCAGAGCAAGGAATAGTTTACCTGTCAGCTCTATGGAGAAGGGAAGAATTTATGACCAAACAAGACAGAGAGAACATTATGAAATGAAAAATGGGTAATTCTGATTATATTAAATTAAAAAGTTTTCATAGAAATAAACCAATATAACCAAGATAAGAAAGAAAGCGGATTTTTCCAGCTTCCAGGAGCCAAGATGGTGCAGTAAGCAGTAAATCTCTGTAACTCTCCCATATTCACCTCCAAAACAACCATAAAAAGCACCCTAAAAAAATCCTGGAACCAGCAAAAAGACAGGGTGAAACAATCTTTGATCCCAAGAAACTTGGAAGATCAGTAGAAAAGGTATGTCTCTCTCGGGTAAAAGGGGAGCACAGGACAGGACAGGAAGCATCCCAGAAAGCCAGCAGCAAGTCCCACTTCAGCAAACAAACGGTAGATCCTGAGCCTTAGTGTAGTGGAGCAGGAAAACGCCAACACCTGGACCACCCCACTACCCCCAACCCCACATTCGCCAGGGGAACAGTCAGACTTCAGCTCCAAGACCTCCATGTGCTTCAGCATAGCCCCAGGCAAACAGGTAGACACCAAGCCTATGGGTGCCTAAGCAAACAGGCAACTGCCAGGTCAGGGCCCCCACCTTGTGCTTCAATATAGCCCTGGGTGAACAGGCAGCCCCCAGTGGCCAGGCTTCCCTATGCTTCAGTGTATCCCCAGGGGAAATGCAGAAAGACCCCCATGGGCCTCAGCACAAAGCAGATACCACCATCAGGACCCTGGCTCAGCACCAGGTAAGCTGCCAGACCCCTATGACTTCCTGCAGTGCCAGCCATCCCTGACCCCATCCCCTCACTGCAACACCAGACACAGGGGCCTGCAGCCCTTGGCATAAGAAGCATGAAGCAGTGCCCCTTCTACCCTGGGAGCGGTGGGCAAATTTAAAAGAATGGAAGAAGGGCCCAAAAGATGAGCAAAAAACAACAGAAAATGAATCTGACCATAAAAAAGTTATTATGGTGATAGGGAAGATCAAGACACAAACTCTGAAGAGGGCAACAATGTCAAAACACCTGTGGGCAAAAAATCCCCCAAAGAAAAAAGAGTAGTAATCTCAAGGTAGTGATCTTAAAGAATTCATGGGAGAGCTTAAAAATCATATAGGAGAAGTAGAAGAAAAATTGGGAAAAGAAAGTGATGAAAGAGAATTATGAAAAAAAGTTAACAAGAGAAAACAACTCCTTAAAAAATACAATTGCCCAAATGGAAAAGAAGGTACAAAATCTAATTGAGGAAAACAACTTCTTAAAAATTAAAATTAGGCAAGTTAGGCTAATATAGGCTAATGACTCTACGACACATCAAGAATCAATCGAACAAATTCAAAAGAATGAAAAAAATGGAAAAAAGTGTAAAGTACTTTATGAGAAGAGCAACTTACTTGGAAAATAGATCCAGGAAAAATAATATCAGAATCATTGGACTACCTGAAAGCCACAATCAAAAGGAGGACTGGGACAGCATCTTTCAAGAAATTATCAAGGAGTGGCTAGGTGGCACAGTGAATACAGCACAAGCCCTGAAGTCAGGAGGATCTGAGTTCAAATCCAGCCTCAGACACTTAACACTTACTAGCTGTGTGACCTTGGGCAAGTCACTTAACCTCAACTGCCCTGCCTTCCCCTCCTCCAAAAAAAGCAAAACATTAAAATTAAAAAAAAAAGAAATTATCAAGGAAAACTGCCCTGAACTATGAGAATTATTCAAAACTATCAGGTCAAAGAAAAAATGCTACAAGTGGCCAGAAAGAAGCAATTCAAGTATCAGGGAGCCACAACCAGGATTACACAGGAGTTGGCAGCTACAAGATTAAAAGATTAGATGTCAAGGAACATGATATTCCAGAAGGCAAACGAGCTAGGACTACAACTAAGAATCACTAACTCAGCAAAATTAAGCATAATACATTAAGGGAAAAAGTGATCTTTCAATGAATTAGAAGGATTTCAAGCTTTCATAAGGAGACCAGAATTAAACCAAAAACTTGATCTCCAATATCAAGACCCAAGGAACAACCATAAACAGATAGGAAGGGGAAAGAAAATATATGAGATTCAATAGATCTAAAATGTTTATGTCTCTACATTGGAAGATGATACTTATAATTCCTAAAAATCGTATCAGTAATAGCACAGTTTGAAAGAATATACATAGACAAAATGTATAGGCATAAGGAGAATTTGAAGGAATGACATAAAAACATTAAGGGCTGAGAAAGAGGAGTGCATTAGGTGCAGAAGAAAGGGAGAGGTAGGATGGGGTAAATTATTTCACTTGAAGAGGTGCAAAAGACCTGTTACAGTGGAGGGGAACATGGGAGGGTGTGGCTATTGCTTAAACCTTATTCTCATCAGTATTAGTTCAAAGAGAGAATAATATGCCTAATCATTTGAATATAGAAATATATCTTACCCAACAGTAAAGTAGGAGAGGAGGAGATTAAGTAAAGGCAGGGTGGAGGGTTTGTGGGAAACTGACAGAAGAGAGGCCAGACCACGGGAGGTGTAGACAGAAGCAAAATGCTGATGAGGAAGGACAGGGTGAAAGGAGAGAAAAGACAACAGGAAGAAGAATAGGATAAAGGGAAATACACAGGTAGTAATGATAACTGTGAATGTAAATGGGATGAACTCTCCCATAAAATGGAAACAGATTGCAGAGTGGATCAAAACCCAGAATCCTACACTATGTTGTTTACAAGAAACACATTTGAAGCAGAGAAACACATTCAGAGAGTAAAAGTAAAAGGCTGGAGCAGAATCTGTTATGCTTCAGGTGAAGTAAAAATGGCAAGGGTAGCAATACCGATCTCATACACAGTAAAAGCAAAGACAGATCTATTTTAAAAGAAGGGAAGTACGTCTTTCTAAAAGGTACCATAGAAATGAAACAATATCAATACTAAACATACATACACCAAGTGGTATAGCATCCAAATTTTTAAAGGAGAAGTTAAGTGAGTTGTAGAAAGAAATAGATAGTAAAACTATACTAGTGAGGGACCTCAAACTCCTCCTTTCAGAATTAGATAAATATAACTAAAAATAAACAAGAAACTGAAAGAGGTAAATAGGATATTAGAAAAGTTACATACAACAGAGCTCTGGCGAAAACTAAATGGGAACAGCAAGGAATATACTTTTTTTTTCCTCATTTGCATATGGCGCCTACACAAAAATTAATCATGTAAAAGGACATAAAACCCTCCAAATAAAATGTAGAAAGGCAGAAATATTAAATTTATTCTTTTTGGGTCATAATGCAATAAAAAATTACATTCAACAAAGGGCAGTAGAAAGATAGATTAAAAATTATTTGGAAACTAATCTAATCCTAAAGAATAAGTGAGTCAAAGAACAAATCATAGAAACAATCAATGATTTCACTAAAGAGAATGACAACAATGAGAAAACATACCAAAATTTGTGGGATTCAGTCTAAGCAGAACTTAGGGGATTAAATTTATTTCTCTAAGTTCTTATGTCAACAAAATGGAAAAAGAACAGATCAATGCATTGGGTGTATAACTAAAAAAAAAACTAGAAAAGAGCAAATTAAAAACCCCAACTGAGCACTGCATTGGAAATCCTGAAAATCAAAGGTGAGATTAATAAGATTGAAAGTAAAACAAATCAAAACAAAAACAAAAACAAAACTATTGAGGTAATAAGTAAATCTGGGAGCTGGTTTTATGAAAAAACCAATAAGATAGATATACCATTGGTTAATTTGACTTTGAAAAAAAGAAAGAATAAAATCAAATGTTTAATATCAAAAATGGAAAGGGTAAAATCATCACCAATGAAGAAGAAATTAAAGCATCATTAGGAAATATTTTGCCCAATTATATGCCAATAAATATGACAATCTGAGTGAAACGGTAAATATTTGTGAAAATATAAATTACCTAGATTAACAGAGCAGGAAATAGAATGCCTAAATAACTCCATTTCATAAAAAAAAGAAATTGAACAAGCCATTAATGAACTCCCTAGGAAAAAATTCCCAGGGCCAGATAGGTTCATGAGTGAATTCTAGCAAACATTTAAAGAACAATTAGTTCCAATACTATATAAACTATTTGGAAAACAGGTGGAGTCCTGCCAAACTCCTTTTATGACACAAATATGATGCTGACACCTAAAACAGGAAGAGCTAAAACAGAGAAAGCAAATTATATACCAATTTCCCTAGTGAATATTGATGCAATTTTTTTTAGTAAAATACTAACAAGGCAATTACAACAATATATCACAAGAACTGTACACTGTGACCAAGTGGAATTTATACAAGGAATGCAGGGCTGGTTCAATATTAGGAAAACTACAAACATATCAATAACAAAACCAACAGAAATCATGATTATCTCAAATATATGCTGAAAAAGCTTTTGATAAAATACCGCCCCTATGCCTATAAAAAGACTAGAAAACATCAGAGTAAAGGGAACACTCCTTAAAATGATAAGTAGTATCTATCTGAAACCATCAGCAAACATCTGTAATGGGGATAAGCTAAAAGCTTTCCAATAAGATCAGTGGTGAAACAAGGATGCCATTATTACCACTATTATTCAGTATTATACTAGAAATGTTAGCTATAGCAATAAGAGAAGAAAAAGTGATTAAAGGAATTACACTAGGGAAGGAGGAAACAAAACTTTCAATCTTTGCAGATGATATGATGGTATACTTAGAGAACCCTAGAGAATCAACTAAAAATTACTTGAAATAATTAACAATGTTAGCAAAGTTTCAGAATAAACAATAAAACCACATAAATCATCAGCTTTTCTTTTCATGACCAACAAAGCACAGCAGCAAAAGATAGAAAAAAG
Organism: Pseudochirops cupreus; assembly: GCA_028627135.1. Lineage (NCBI taxonomy): Eukaryota > Metazoa > Chordata > Mammalia > Diprotodontia > Pseudocheiridae > Pseudochirops > Pseudochirops cupreus. The sequence continues at coordinate 114,786,120 of CM053581.1, forward strand.
AATTCCATTTAAAATAGCCAGAGACAATAAAAAATACTTAGGAGTCCACCTGCCAAGATAAATCCAAGAACAATATGAACATAATTATAAAACATTACAAAACACTATTTTCCCACAAATAAATCAATTGTTTATAGGCTGTGCCAATGTAATAAAAATGACAATTCTGCCTAAACTAATTTACCTATTCAGTGCCGTACCAATCAAACTACCAAAAAAATTTTATAGAGCTAGAAAAATAACAAAAACAATTAATCTGGAACATCAAAAAAGGTCAAGAGTATCAAGAATGAAAAAAAAACCAAAGAAAAGTGACCTAGAAACACCAGATCTCAAACTATATTATAAAGTAATAATCATCAAATCTATTTGGTACTGGCTAAGAAATAGAGTGGTGGATCAGTGGAATAGACTATGTACGCAAGACACATTAATCAATCACCATAGTAACCTAGTGTTTGATAAATCCAAAGACCCCAGTTTTTAGGGTAAGAATCCTCTATTTGACAAAAAGTGCTGGGAAAACTGGAAAACAATAAGACACAAACTAGGACTAGACCAACATCTCACACCATGTGCCAAGATAAGGTCAAAATGGGTATATGATTTAAGTATAAACAGTAATAAAATGGTAATACCATAAGCAAATCAGAAGAGAAAAGAATAGCATACCTAATCATGGCAAAGGGAAGAATTCATGAACAAGCAAGAGATAGAGAGCATTACAAAATGTAAAATAGATAAATTTGATTATATTAAATTAAAAGTTTGTGCTCAAACAAAACCAATACAACTAAGATTAGAAGGAAAGCAGAAAGCTGGAAAGCAATCTTTATCTTAAGTGTCTCTGATAAAGGCCTCATTTCTCAAATATATAGAGAAGTGAGTCAAATTTGTAAGAATACAAGCCATTTCCCAATTAAGAAACAGTTGAAGGATATGAACAAGCAATTTTCAGACAAAGAAGTCAAAGCTATCTATAGGCGTATGAAGAAGTGCTCCAAATCACTTTTGATTAGAGAAATACAAATTAAAACAACTCTGAGGTACCACCTCACACCTACCAAATTGGGTAATATGACAAAAAAGGAAAATGATAAATATTGGAGAGGATGTGAGAAAATGGGGACACTAATGCACCATTGATGGAGTTGTAAACTGATCTAACCATTCTGGAGAGAAATTTGGAAGTATGCCCAAAGGGCAATCAGACTGTGCATACTCTTTGATCCAGCAATACCACTATTAGGTCTGTATCTCAAAGAGAACATAAAAAAGGGGAAAGTACCTACTTGCGCTAAACTATTTATAGTAGCCCTTTTCATGGTGGCAAAATATTGGAAACTGAGGGGATACCCATCAATAGAGTCAACAAATTGTGGCATATTAATTTAATGGAATACTATTGTGCTTTAAGAAATGATGACAGGAGGATTTCAGAAAAAACCTGGAAAGACTTACATGAACTGATGCTGAGTGAAGTGAGCAGAACCAGGGGAACATCGTACACAATAACAGTAACATTGTGCAATGATCAACTGTGACTGGCAATACAATGATCCAAAACAATTTCAAAAGACTCATGATGGAAAATGCTATCCATATCCAAAGAAAAAACTATGGAGTCTGAATTCAGATTTTACCATTTTTATAATTTTTGTCTTTTGTTCTGTTTCTTCTTTCACAACATGACTAACAGGGAAATATGTTTACATGATCGCACATGTATAACCTATATCAGATTATCTTGGGGAGGGGGAAAGGAAGGAAGGAAGGGAGAAAAATTTGAAACTCAAAATCTTATTTAAAAAAAGAATGTTGAAAACTATCTTTATATGTAACTGAAAAACAAAATACTGTTTACCTAAAAGAAGAGAGGGAGGAAAGAAGGGAAGGATGGAAGGAGAGAGAAAGAGAGAGAGAGAGAGAGAAATCTCTGTGACCCTGGACAAATTTCTTATCCTCTCAAGGTCCCTAGGTAGCTCTCTAAAACTAGATTAGTGCTGGAATTTCCTCACTGTGAAAAGGAGAAAGGGGGGGGGGAAGAGGAGGGAGAGAGAGAGGAAAAGGAAGAAGGGTAAAGAGAGGGAGAAAAAGAAAAAGAGAAGAGGGAGAAGGAGAGTGAGGAGAAACCTACCTGGATCCTATTAAACTGGCTAGACTTTGGATCAAATATTGCTAAATCTATTTTCCTTTTTCTTGACCCAATTTCCTTTTTACTCACCAGACCAAATTAAATTCTTTTCCTCACCACTTACAGCTATTCTGAAGCAAGAACAAATGGTGTAGTACAAAGAGTGCTAGACTTAGAGTCAAGGTTCAAATCCCAGTTCTATCACTTAATAGACGCAACACCCTGACCAACCCATTTAAACTTTCTGGGCCTCAGTTGTTTGTTTTTTGTTTGGTTGATTTTTTACCTGTTAGGTGAGCAACAGACTTCTGCTACTTAATTGAAAGGGCTAACCTAGTGATCAAAGAAAATACCATATTCCTATGATGACATTGGCCAAAGTTTCTTCTCCAATAGAATTGCAGACTTCAATGGATTTCCTTGTTTGGAAGCATCTGACTCTTAAGAAATCCAAGACCTTCCATGTATAGAAGTGTTGGCATCCTTACCTTTGGCTCTCTGCCTGGGTGACCTCCATTCCCCCCATTTTCCTGTAGGATATACAGCCCATGTAGATTGCCTAGAGTGATAGAATAGACATTTGTATATAAACTGTCCTCAGTCAAATATCTGGAAGTCTCCTTTCCGGTTAAAGAACACAATTCTATTATCTCAAAGGAAGTCAGAGGGACTGTGACATAATGTCTATGAGTTCCCAGTAGCTGATATGTCTCTTTCAGTAAACTGAGCAACCTGTCTCCTTGCATTAGATAGCCCTGTGACTCCTGCCCTAGAAAGGAACCATGGAGTAGAGTAGATGCAAGAGGGATAGGGCAGGGGAAAGGGGTAATGGCAAGAAGAAGGAGAGAGAATTCTAACTCATGGAAATCACCAGCAACTCCCAGCTCTTCTTCTCCATGTCATCACCCTAGTGCTGACTTCCTAACTTTCCAGGACTGTTTAATCAATAATATTCATCAAGCATTCTGTGATAGAATCATAGAAAAATGACTAACCATCAGAGCTCAAAGGACCCTTAAAATGTGAAATGTTAAAACATAACTCAGAATATTAGTGATGAAAGGTGCCTTGAAGACACAGATGAATAAATGAAGATATAGAAACATGATACGAGTTTCTTATAGACACAAAGCTGGCTAGTGGCAAAACCAAGACTAAGAACTAAATCTCCGAACTCCTACTGTACTGATCTTTCCATAGTGTCATGCTGAGCATTGCATTAGGTATTATTTGATATGGACGGAAGAATCAAATAAATGAAAATCATTTCCCTGTCTTTGACTACAATTTCATTGTCTAATTATGCTAGTATGCCATCTAAATTATCAGAGTAATGAACCAATTACAAGAAGTTAAGGAGATGGGGAATAGAAGAAGCAATGGCAGGTTAGCAGAGAAGGACTAAGAGAGGAAAGGGTGCTGGACTTGAATTCAGGAAGTCCTGGATTCAGATCCTGACTTAGGCACTGACAACCTGCCAAGTGCCTTAACTTCTCTGCGTCTCAATTTTCTTACATAAAATGAGGGGGTTGGACTTAATGACTCCTAAGGTCCCTTCTGGCAGCCAGGTTTGGAGGCAGGAAGACTCATCCTTCTCATTTTTTTTATTGTTGTTGTTGTTGTTTTTTGGGGGGGTGCTTTTAGGGGGGAGAAGGCAGGGCAGTTGGGGTTAAGTGACTTGCCCAAGGTCACACAGCTAGTAAGTATTAAGTGTCTGAGGCTGGATTTGAACTCAAGTTCTCCTGACTCCAGGGCCAATGCTCTATTCACTGTTCTACCTAGCCTCCCCATCCTTCCAATTTCTAATCTGGTCTCAGACATGTACTAACTGTGTGACCCTGGGCAAGTCACTTAACCTTGTTTGCCTCAGTTTCCTCATCCATAAAATGAGCTGGAGAAGGAAATGGCCAACCACTGCAGCATCTTTGCCAAGAAAACCCTGAATAGAGTCATGAGGAGCTGGACACAACTGAAAAATGACTGAGCAACAAAAGGACCTTTCCAGCTCTAAAGCTATGATCTGCTGATGAGACTATCCTCTCTAGCCTTTGCCTTACATTGTGCCTTACTTTCAGAGCTAAACTCCTTCAGAAAGCTATCTATCATCAGTGCTTCCACTCTTTTTTCACTCATTTCTAAAGCCCCTGAAATCTCTCTTGAAATCTTTGAAACTGCTCTTTCCTAAGCTACCAATGATCTCTCATTTTCCAAATCCAAGAGTCAGACACAACTGAAAAAGACTGAACAAAAATGCTGATTGACTGACTATCTTGGTGATGTTATCAGCTCCCTTGTATTCAACTATCATTTACATGCAAATAAATCCCAGTTCTATATGTCCAGCCCTGATCTCTGCTCAGCTGATCTTCATGTGCCTCTTAAACATTTTAAACTGATGTCCCACAGGCATCTCAAAATCAACATGTCCAAAATAAGGCTCATTATCTTTTCCCTCAAATTGTCCTGTGTTTTGAACTTCTCTATTACTATCAAAGAAACAGCCATCCTCCCTGTCACCCAGGATTGCACCCTCAATGTCAACCTCAGTTTCTCACTCTCATTCATCTTGGATATCCAATCCATTGCCAAATCTTTCCATTTTTACCTTCATAGATTTCTTGTATGTATCCCTTATTTTTGTTCATAAAGCTACAACTCTAGTTCACATCATCATATCATGCCTGGACTATAGCAAAAGCCTTCTTTTTTATTAATTAATTTATTTTTAGTTTTCAACATTCACTTCCGTAAGATTTTGAGTTCTAAATTTTCTCTTCCTCTGTCCCCCCTCCCTCACCAAAAAGGCATGCAGTCTGATATAGTCTCTACATATACATTCATATTAAGCATATTTTCACATTAGTCATGTTTTAAAGAAGAATTAGAACCAATGGGAGGAACCATGAGAAAGAAGAAACAGAGAGAGAGAGGGAGAGAGAGAGGGAGAGAGAGCAAATAGTACGCTTCCATCTGCATTCAGACTCCACAGTTCTTTTTCTGGGTGTGGGTGGCACATCATGGGTTTTCCATCATGAGTCTTTTGGAGTTTTCTTAGATCCTTGCCTTAGCAAAAGCCTTCTAACTGATTTCCCTTTCTCAAGTCTCTCCCCACTTGAAACCATTCTCTCCAATCACTTGCCAAGTTGATTTTTCTTTGGTTTATATCTATATCATTCTGTCCTACCCTCGCCTCTTTCAGTGAATTTTAGTAGCTGCTTATTACCTCCAGAATTAAACATAAAGGTCCCTGTTTAGCATTTAAGGCTCCTCATAGCTTTGTCTTTTCTTACCTTTCCAGGTTTCTTATACCATCCTCCCCTCCATACACTAGGAAATACATCACTGTTGGCCTAACTGCAGGTTTTAGAACATAAAATTCCATTTTCCATCTCCATTTCTTTGAAATTGTGGGCCACCATGCCTGGAATTTCCAGCCCCCTTACCTCTGCCTCTTAGTTTCCCTGATGTTTTTAAGGCTCAACTCAAATCTCACCTTCTTCAAGAGAACTTTTCTAATCCATTATCTCTCTCAACTGAGAATGTTTTCCCCTTTCAGCTGGCTTTCATTTATTCTGTTTGCATGTCTCTTTATGTATGTATCTATATGCGTATGTGTATATATGTACAGATATTATACACACAGACAGAATATATTTGGTGTGTACATATATATTACAAACATATGTACACATGCATACACATACACACTTATAGTCCACTGACTTCCTTATTTACATGTCTGTCTTTCTCATTAAAATATATGATTCTTCCTGGCAGAGACTGTTTTTTGCCCTGTTTTATATTCCCATAATATCACAGTGCCTGCCACATAGAAAGCACTTAAGAAATTCTTGGTGGCTAGCTTATTATAGAAGTCAGAGGGTCTAGGGGTCAAATGTGTCAAGGGAAAGATTTTTTAGGATTGAGAAGACTTTTCATCTTTAGAAAGAAGGTAGATGAGAAGGAACCGGGAAGGGAGCAGAGGGGAAGGAGAGGGAAAAGAAGAGAATTGAAAATTCAAGAGAGAAAGAAGATAACAACTAGACCAAAGTCCTGGAAGAAATCATATGCAACAGAATCAAGATACAGATATGGAGATCAGTCTTAGCAATAATATATATCTATATACACAAGTACACACATACTTGTACAATCCATATCCATATCCATATCCATCCATCCATCCATATAAAGATATAGATATGCTTGTTGATTTAGTCCTGTCCAACTTTTCGTACCCATTTGGTGCTTTTCTGGAAAGGATACTAGACTGGTTTGCCATTTCCTTCTCTGGTTCATTTTACAGATGAGGAAACTGAGGCAGACAGGGTTAAGTGACTTGTCCTACAGCTAGTAAGCGTCTGAGGCCAAATTTGAACTCAGGTCCTCCTGACTCCAGGACTGGTTCTCATTCTGTTTCTTTCCTTATCTCTCTGTCTCTCCTTCTGTTTCTCTCTGTCTCTGTCTCTCTGACTAAACTGTATTTTTTCATTTTAACACCCCAGTGATGTCACTTTTAGTCTTGAAAGTTTACCAAATGCCACAATGCTAGGGAGCATGCCCAGGGGCCCTCAGCCAAAGGCAGCCCCTGACCCAGGTCTCCCCATCCTCAGAGCCAGCTTCCTAGCCTCTTCAGCAGGCAGCCTCTCACCTTCATTTTAGGAGTCTTAGTTTAACTATCATGAGGGTTTATTTTGAGTATCTCTGGGCCAGTCCCTTCTTCCTGTCTACTCTGAAGTGCTTGAGGCAGGTCTTCTACAGAGCTGTCAGTCCCAGGGGACCTGATGGATGTTGTCTTCAGTGAGGGACACCCATTAAACAAATGGATCTGCTAAGCTAATAAACTTTGTTATGTACTTAGCAAATTTCCTCTTAGGTCATCTTTCCAATTCAAGCAGGCTTGGGAGGGGGAAGGGAAGCAGCTGCTCTTTCAGAGGCCTTTGTGTCCCCATCCAAGGGTTTGAGCTTGGCAACGAAGCCTCCTTTCCCACATTTTCCCACACTCTGCCTCCCAAGCCCCTATTCAAAGGGTTGAGATGAAGTTCTCAAAGTGTACTGAACATGACATTCAGGTACAGCCCTGTGTGTACATTTCCTGATGATCCAGACATCCTGTCCTTCTCTGGTACCTTCATACCCTATAGAATCGTAGAGTCAAGAGGGGCATAGCCTCAGAGCCAGGAAAAAAACAAACAAAACAACAACTGGGGTTCAGGTTCTGACTTTGACAATACTGTCTGTATGGTAATTACAATACTAGCAAACAATTATATGATCATTGCCATGTGTTAGGCATTGTGCTAAGCACTATACAATAATTATCTTATTTGATCCTCACAACAGCTCCAAGAGGCAGGTACTATTATTATCCCCATTTGACAGATGAGGAAACTGAGATAAATAGACATTAAGTGACTTGCCCAGGCTCACACAGCTAGTCAATATCCAAAGGCTGCTTTGAACTCAGGACTTCCTGATTCTAGACTCAGTGCTCTAGATATTATACCATCATGGGCAAGTCATATAATCTCAGAACTTCCAGGTCGTCATGTCCAACTCAAACAGAAACATCTCTGTGGCTTGCATATTGACTTAAAAAGCCACAAATTAACATTATCTTGTTTGGTTGCATTTTAATTTATTCTGCTAAGCATATTTCAGTTGCATTTTAACCTAATTTGGTTGAGTTTTGCAAGGCTTCCTGTCTGCCAGTGGGTGGTGAGTTTGACACCTCTGCAGGTCTAACCAACTCTTTCAGACCGTGAGTTGCAAAGAAGATGCTAATTTGCATTGGTAGAGGGAGTTTCCTCTCCTTTCAATCAATCACAGGTCTAGTACTTATCACATAGAATCTTATAGCTATAGAATTACAGAATCTTAGATCTGGAAGAAACTGCAGAGGACGAGTCCATCTCCTAACTGAGGTCTGAATCCCTCTGCAGTATCCCCCAAAAAATGACTGCTCAGCTTCTGCCTAACCTTCCTGGAAAAACCCATGTGGTAACAACAACGTGTAAAACTGGAATGGTGCCTGAGACTAGTTTACAAAGCACTCTACATCCATTATCTCATTTGATCCTTACAGTAACCAAATAAGATAAAGTTTCATTGGCACTATTTTACTGATGTAGGAATTTAGACTTGGAGTATTAAGCAACTTACCCACGGCCATGGCCACAACTCAAGCTGGAAAGCCCAGGCTTGAGTCTGATTCACCCCTCTGATTCTAAGTATGATGTTTGCTCCACCGCACCAGCCAAGCCTTTATTATGGTTTCCCTTTTCTGTTCTTCATCTGTTTAAAAACTTAAAAAAAATTTATATGTAGAAATATCCTTTGGTATTTTGAGTCAATTTCAACTCTGTTCCAACAACCAACACAACACAAAGGTGGTGTGGTACCAGGGAACAGGCAAGCATTGATTTAGCACCTACTACATGCCATACACGATGCTGCGTGCTTTACAACTATAATTTCATCCTCATAACAACCTGTGAGGTACAGCCTATTATTATGTCCATTTTATAGTGGGGGAAACTAAGGCAGACTTCTCCAGAGTCACACAACTAAGAAGTGCTTGAAACCATACTAGAACTCAAGTCTTCCTACTCTCTACTATAGCACTTAGCTGTTTCTAGTACAGTGGGAGAGGGAAGGCAATAAGCTTTTATATAACATCTACTACATTTCAGGTACTGTGCTGAATGCTTTTTACAAATATTATCTCATTTGATCCTACATTCCTGAGAGGTTATTGTTGTTGGTCAGTCATTTTTCAGTTGTATCTGACTTTGTGTGACCCCATTTCAGGTTTTCTTGGTAAAGATGTTGGAGCGGTTTGTCATTTCTTTCTCCAGCTCAATTTATAGATGGAAAAACTAAGGCGAACAAGGTTAAGTGACTTGCCCAGGGTCACAGAATTAGTAAGTGTCTGAGGTCAGATTTGAACTCAGGAAGATGAATCTTCCTGACTCCAGGACCAGCACTCTATACACCATATCACCTACCTACCCAGGTACTATTATTATCCCCATTTTATAACTGAAAAAACTGAAACAAAGATTAAACAACTTGCCTGGAGTCACATAGAGAGGAAATGTTTGAGAGTGGATTTGAAATCACATCTTCTTGACTCCAGGCCAACCAAGTGCTCTATCCATTGAGCCACCTAGCTATCTCTGGCATAACAGAAAAACTATGGATTGTTGATTCATCCTAACTCTTTCATTATTTGAATATTCATTCATTTGTTCATCAAACATGTTTGAGTATCAAGTATGTGCACAAAATCTTGCGCTAGACACTGGGAAAGGTACGAAGTTTAGATAACCCTACATGCTTTCATGGAGTTCACACTCTGATAATAACATTAATGACTATGAAATATAATAGAAGTCTCTGGTGCTTTTAAAGTTTTCAAATCACTTTCCTGTGCCTGTGAGACAGCAGGCACAAATATTATTATTATTATTATTATTATTTTTACAGAGGAGAAAACCAAGATTTATAGCAAGAAAATGTGTTGCCCATAATTCCACAGCTTAAACAATGTTCTCCCCAGATTCCCTGATTCCCAAATTGAGAGCTCTTTCCACTGCTTCCATGTACCAATGGCTCACATTTGTACAGTACTAGAGGATGACACTTCCCCTTTCTGAGTCTCAGCTTTCAATTTCTTCAAAATACAGGATCTGGGCCAGATAATCTCTAGGGTCCTTTCCCACTCTGACATTCTGTGATTCTATGTACATTATCTTAAGCTGAAATCTTGCTCAGCCTCTCACCCAAATGAAAACCACACACAACTGCTCACAGGTAGTAGGTAATTTCTCAACAAATATTTGAGGAATGAATGGGTGAATGGATGAATGATAGAAGTGCAACATTGTAATTCTTAGACTTTCGAGAAAAAGCCCCTGAATTCTAAATCACAAAGGTAGGTGCATTGAACTCAGTCTACATGCTAAAGTCATTCCACTGGTCAAGCCAGATATAATCCTAGACACTCTTGTCCAGCAAAAATAACACAGAATCAGTGCTTTTTCTTGCTGCTCGAGGGATATGTGTATTTATATTTTAGAAGGATCTTTAAATATATCATGAACAAATATGATTCTATCTTAATTCTACTTGAAATAAGAATAACATTATATCCTTTTGTAATTATGACCTTTTTTTTCTTTTTTCTTTTTGCATGTTCTCATATCTGCCCAATTTGTCCAGGGCTGTTACTAGCTTGCACCTAAATTTCATAAGCAGGAAAGATTGTATGAGATAGTGAAAAGAACAGTAAGAAGATCTGTGTTGGAATGTTGACTTTCTTGCTTACTACCTATGTGACCTTGAACACATGCCTTCCCTTCTCTGGGCCTCAGTTTCTGCATCCATAAAATAAGAGGGTTGATGGTATAAATCCTGTATTCTAGGCAAGTCAGAAACTGCTTCAGCTTTTTCTTTAGACCGCCAAGGAAATGTCATAAGATAATGGCCAAAAGGAGACAGATCACTGATATAAATTCATTCAGGTGGGAAGGTTGATCATGGCAATTATATTCATTCATTTAACTTTTTTTTTTTAAACTGCTTCTGATATGAATGGACAGTGCAGATCTGAGATGAATGGGAAGAATTGCTTCAATATTCCCCCAAAGAATCTTGGGAAAGATGGGAAGGAATCTCATGGATATTTAAATGTTTTATATTTCTGTATTTGTTCATAGGTTCCTATGGGACCCTTATAACTTATGAATTTATGGTGAGGAATTAATGCTAATTAATGATACCCATGTTGTATAACGAGTGCCTATATGGGAGCCAGGGGCCCTGTTATCTACTTTGGGCGAAATAAATAAATAAAATAGATGCAAGCTGTGCCCTAAGCTTTATTTTGGAGTTGATTCTTGGTGGCATTCAAATGAATCACTATCTTCCTTTGGTTCACTGACCTTACCTCGAGTCAACCAAAGAGCCCTGGACATGGAATCAGAAAATCTGGGTGCTAGACCAGGTTCTGCCACTAACTGGTTCTGTGACCTTGAGCAAGTTACTTCTCCAAGTCTCAGTATCCTCCTTTGTCAAATAAATGTATAACCTAGACATGTTGGGAACCCAACACTCATTCTCTCAGTGCTTATTCACCCACACTGCGTTCAGGCTGGCAGATCTTGGGTTCTCAGAGTAGAGTGTGACTGTTCTACCATTCAAACTCTCAGTCATAAGGGTAACTCTCAAGTGTAGGTGGAGAGAGGAGATCCATTTTTACTACTCTCTACTCTAGCCCCTGAGCCCACATCTATCTGCTTCCCATTTACGTGAAATCAGTCACCATGACACCATTAACTCTCAAACATAAAATATTTACTACTAAAGAATAAGACAGAAGAGAGAATGGTTATAGCATTTACTTAATATTTCTGTAAAATTTCTGCAAAAGCAGAAATCATATTTTTTACTCAATAGAAGGCATAATCAGGAATGTTATTTAAATATCCCAGCCACTAATTCATGCAGTAGAGTAGGGTAGAGTGAGATGGGTAATCCTTATATAAATTTAACAAGGAGGCACATGAGTATGGAAATTCATGCTCCCAGAACAACTCACAACTCTGGACTATAGGTCAGATTAGTCCCTTTAGGAAAAACCTATACTGCACAAAGACTCTTTACATATGTTTTTCCCTCTATGTTCCTCCTTTCTCTCCTTTTGGGAAAGGCTGTTCTTTTCTTAAGTCACTAAAGCACACAGCCACCCTTAATAGGGTGCTGAGGAAGTGTTATGCTATTGCAGCAACAAACTCTTCTCTCAAGCAACCAGAAGTACCAAGCTCTTCAGATCTGTAAATAGCAGAAGATTTGGTTTTGTCTAATGAGTTCCAAGCCTATTCTCATAGCAAAACAGATGCAAAGCTTGTCGTCCCTTCTCTGTTTTTCTCTCTTAAACTAAAAAGGGCAATAAAGGGTAATATAGGCACCCACAAGATGTGTTCCTTCTCTCAAACTGTAGATGGCACTAGAAAGCAATAATATCTGATAGCTCACTCTTCATATAGAGAAGTGGGATTCAGCTCTCTTCCAAGAGATTTCCAGAAGCTTCTCAAGCTTTTCTTCAGACAATAAGCACATTCCCAGCAATTCAGCTAAAGTCAGTTGTCTCAGCTGGGAATTTTCTTGTTCTGTCTTCTTATGAGTCCTCCTCTTAGCATATTTCCTTGCTTCTATCTGCCTCTTCCTATAATTTCTTCTTGAAATGGTTCCTTTCTTAAGCCTCAAAACAGAGGTTTCTAGTTAGTGAACCAATGGTGTTGCTGGAGCACATGTATTGCTCATGACAGCTGATTGTTAATTTTTTTCATTAATTTTCAAACTTGTTGTTAAACATAGCCAGTGCACAGTTTAATCAGCTCCTGCCCTGGAAATGTTATTTGTTGCTTCAAAAGAATTGGTGTCAACCACATTAGAGGGTATTGTCAATACAGTATAGTCTACTTTAAATGATTGTGACTTTAATAATGAATATTTGAAAGTGAACACACTTGCATTTTGTTCTGATGATGCTAATAAAATGCTAGGAAGAAAGTCTAGAATAGTTATGAGTTGTTAAAAATTTTCTAAAATCATCATTTGGTACTTTAAATCATCAATGGCAATTATCATTTGATTTAATATCTGAAAAAAGTAAGAATAATTTGAAAATGTTTCTGGATAAAATTTATTCTGTTCATCACCAGTCTAATGAAAATAAAACTGAATTAGTAACTATAGCTAAAGATCTTGAAATTGAAATATTAAAATTTTTTGAGTACTGGGATCAAGAAGGGCAACATAGTCTGTGAGCTGCACTGATACGTGGTGCAAACATGCTGCATTATTTCTGCATTTTTCTCTTTATTCTGGTTTGGCAAAGACATTAGCTAACATTAATTTCTCACAAGACCTTGCTTTCATGATTGACATTCTTGAAGAATTTTCATTACTTTCAACTGAAATGTTGTCAGGATCAGCTAACATTCAGTGAGGCAAAAATTAATCAAATGTAACCTAAGAACTGGGAAAAAATTAAAGATTAGTACTGGAAAGTTTCCATCTCAAGGTAAAGATTTGACTAAGATGAATTTAAAGACATTCCATTCAATAAAAAGAATACATTTAATGTTCTTCCTAAGAGTATGTGACAAGAAAATATGATTCAACACATGAACTTTTATATTTTATTGGACAGAAACAATGGTGAAAGCATTTAAGTATTTTGATTTATTAGAACTTTCCCTTATGAATAACCAACATCACCATGGAGAGTTGATGAAAAATCATAGCATTTTAAGTGAAATTTTAAAATATGTAATTCATTTGAATGACTTTCAGGATTTTGTAGATAATAATATAGAATCAAACAATATTCCAATCCCTGCAGCTGTACTAAAAGCTAAAAAGATAGTTAACATATTGTGGCCAGAAGTGCTAAAGGTGCAAAAGGTTTCTGTTTAATAAGTATAATTCATAAGAAGGTGAGAAATTGTTTAACTGTAAATCATGTATCAGAATTTAAGGATTTATTGGGAGGGAAGTTAGTATATTGGGATGCAACACCATTTTGGGTTATGTGGAATTTTAAAAAGTATTAGATTTTCATTACTATTTAAAATTATGTCTTATGTACTTAGCAAAATTTGCAATAAGCTTATATACATATATATGCATACTTTTTTTTCCCCAGAGAAAGAGAATTTTTAAACATTTACCGGCATGTCACTGTTAATGACCAAGCTTTACTTTATGAAAGGCAGGTAGGTGGTGCAGTAGATAGAATGCTTGACCAGGAAGCAGGGAGACCTGAGTTCAAATCCAGCCTTACACTTACTAGCTATGTGACCGTGGTCAAATCATTTAACCTCTGCCTGCCTCAGTATCTTCAGCTGTAAAATGGAGATAATAATGGGACCCACTTTCCACAGTCGTTGTGAGGACATTTGTAAAGTTACCACCAGCTGTTCTGCTTGGTTTTGACTTCACCTTCATCATGCCCTACATGCATACACACACACACACACACAGACATACACACATACACACACATACACACACATACACACATACACACACACACATACACATACACACACATACACACACACACACTTACACACACACACACACATACACAGACATACCCACATACACATACACACACGCACACACACACGCGTGCACACATGCACACACATACATACACACACATACACACAATACACACATATACACACACATACACACACAGACATACACACATACACAGACATACACACACATACACAGACATACACAGACATACACACATACACACATACACACACACACACATATACACATACACACACGTACACACACATACACATACATACACACATACACAGACATACACACACACATACACACACACGCACACACACACACACACTCCAAAAGAAAAAAACTCGTCCACCAGGAAATTCATCATGTTGGAGATTGCTTCAACTTTGGTACTTGTACTTTATCAGTACCCTTAGTTACTTCTGCCCTTCTGATTGGAGTACTTGGAAGCAGAACAAAAACTCTTCCCGTAGTCTCCCTTTATAGAAGGTTGGAAGTACAATCAATTCTTTGTTCGCCATCAGCTGCTCTGCTTGGTTTTCACTTTACCATCTGTATGACACCACTGAGAGGGATATCATCTGGCATCTCTCTGCTACTCCCCACTTTTCAGCTTCCATACCTGACACATAGTAGGTGCCTGATTAATGTTTATTGTATTGTAGTATAACTGCTACACATATCTTAAAGCACCATATAAATGCTAATTTTTTGAGGCAAAAGTCAAGAAATCTATCTTTCTGTCAAATATGAACCCAGAATCCTTATATAATATTTCTGCATCCCCAAACAATTGTTGGATTTATAATTTTGGCAGGCTAAAAAAAAATTAAACTCCCAAACTCTAAAAACAATTACATGTAAATAAAATGAAGGACCTCAGTGTGCTTCATTAAATCAGTCATACTGTTATATTCTGAAGATATTTAGAACAGTTATGTCTCTCCTCAGTGTTTTATCCAAGAGATCATGTTTTTTCATAAGTTAGATTTTATAATTTATTTTTGTTTTTGGATAGGGGGAGGCAGGACAATTGGGGTTAAGTGACTTGCCCAAGGTTACATGACTAGTAAGTGTCTGAGGCCACATTTGAACTCAAGTCCTCATGACTCCAGGGTTGGTGCTCTATTCATTGTGCCACCTAGCTGCCCCTATTTTTTTTTCTTATAAAATGTTCTTTTTCTATCTTTTTCAGTTTCCCAGCTATTCATATATGAAGGGTGCAGAGGGGAAGAGCTTAGACCGGAACTAGATTCAATTATCTCTAAGCACTCTTTCAGCCCTAACATTCTGTTGTACCCATTTCCTACCTCTCTTGACTCTTGGAAAAGCTGCATAATCAAGGGAGTTAAATTCAGCATATTTTGGGGCTGTTTTTGAAGATGCCACAAAGGTTATAGAGACTGGTAAAAGCAACTTTTCCTTCCCCTTGGGAAATTTTTATTATTGAATATACTCTGAGAAGAGCCCCAAATCCTTTAGACAGATATTTAGAAAGATACATTCATCCAAATATTTCCAAATGCAGAAGACATTATTCTTTTAGTATATATGCAATAATAAGAAAAATTAAACCACACATCAAAGGGTTAAACCTGACAGTTGAAACAAACAAACAAAATTATGTTTCATCCTGTAGCCATGGTGGAGTAAATGTGTTTAGAAATGGGCTCCTTGGTGTTTGTGATGGAGTCCACTGAGAGAAGTTTGACTATGGAGAAGATGGAAAATATTTGAAAGCAGAGTGGTAGTAGATTCTTTTAGTGAAGAGGATAAGACATTACAAGATAGCATTATTGTGAGTTAGTACCTGTGTGTAAGGAAGAGTAACCGATGGTTTCATGTATGGATGGTGTGGTGGTGGCTGATAGAGCACCTGTTTTTTCTTGGTGTTAATTCTTGGGCCAAAATTAGCACAAACAACAGAGAATTGATCCATACTTTGTTATATCTCAGCTTCAGAGGCTGCATTGAGTACACAATCATCTGCAAACAGAATATCATGCACCAACACTCCCTCCACTTTGGTCTTGGCTTGTAGCCTTTTCAAGTTGAAGAATTTACCATCAGTGTGGTAGCTCACCTTGATGCCAGGTTCTTCTTCTTGAAGGTGTTTGAAAACATGCCAAAAAGCATAGGAGCAAGCACACAGCCTTATTTCACTCCATTAATGACTGGGAAAGCACAAGAGCACAGTCCATTATCCAGAACCCAGACAAGTATGCTGTCACGAAATTGATGTATGGTGCTGATGAACTTCTCCGGGCAACCAAATTTTGACATAATTTTCCATAAGCCCTCATGACTGACAGTATCAAAGACCTTGGTCAGATCTACAAATATTGTGTACAGACCTCTGTTCTGCTTCTGGCCTTCCTCCTGGAGTTGTTGGGCAGCAAACACCATATAAAGAATGATGGGACTTGAGAATTAGAATAAGGTTTTGGTAATGAGAAACCTATAGTTTGGTAGTCACTTGAAAAGGTAATTCGAGCCTGAATCTATGGAAGTATAACATTCATAGAGGCTCCAGTGGCCTTCATCCTCAACTCGTGTAGCTAACTAGAAAGACTGAGTATAAATATTGGGTCCTAGTTCCGCCCAACACAATAACATTAACATTTATAGAATAATGAAGAGAAAGTCCTGGCAGATGTAAATATTCTATTCCTACAATTCTGAGCCTCCTGGCAGTAGCCACATGGGAAAAGAGGATACTTGTTAGGTAAAGGGGGAAGAGGATATAAGTTGATCTAGAGATTAGTGAATGATCAGATTTGAGAACATATGTGGGTTGGTCCTTGTCAGAAGACAGACAGTAAATTCATTGTATACATTTTTCAGAAGATTAAGGCTGGGAAGAAGAGAAGAGCAAAGGTGCTATTGTTCCTGGTATAGAGAAAAAATCCTTTAACAGCTCATTCCAATGGGAATCAACTGACGTAAGGAATGGTTGACTGAGAAAGAATTTTCTGCTGAGGCATTTCAGGGTGCTAGACAGTAGGAAAGGGGCTGATACATACAGTGGTTGTGGTGGCAGGAACTGGCTTGACCAAACAGCTGTTATGTAAGGTATAGAAAGTCAACAGCAGGGAATGTATCATCTGATGGAGTGAGAACATTTTGTCAGAGTTGGGAAAGAGAGAATATTGAAAAAGTGACAGAATGATAGGTTGCTTTAGTGAATTTATTCTCTGTACTGTTGGACCAGACTATACATACCTTTCTTATTGTTTGATTAATGATAAGGCATTGAAGTAATCACTAGGGAAACAAAGAAAGGCAAAAATACTTTCTTACCTGGCCTTAATCACACACAAAAAAGACTCCCTGTCCTCCAAGAGTTTTCTTGGCAAAGATACTTGGAGTGGTTTACCATTTCCTTCTCCAGCTCATTTTACGGATGAGAAAACTGAGGCAAGCAGGGTTAAATGACTTGCCCAAGGTCACACAGCTAATACATGTCTAAAGCCCCATTTGAACTTAGGTCTTCCTGATTCCAGGCTCAGCATTCTATCTACTCTGCGACCCAAATGCCCCACTAATGGGGTTAGGCAACATGAAGGGAAAAAAAAAAGGTTTGTGGAGTATGTCCAAAGGTTAGAGGATCATTTGATCATATAATCAAAAGCTGGAACAGGACCTCAGAGGCAATGGAAATCTCTAAAATCTCCATCTTAGAGATGGAGAAATGGAGGGCAAGTGACCTATTCAAGGTCTCACATGTCATAAGTACAACAGGTTGGATTTGAAGTCAATTCCTTTTAGTCATATCACATGCCTATCTTGTTCTAGATTGTGCCTTGTTTTGCTGCTGAGTCTGTATACACAGTTTATAACTATAATGGTAATGTAATTTGAATTTGAAGATCCCTTTGTGTTGGCAAAGGTAGCAGGTACTTAGCATTTAGTAACTGATCAAGCCTCTGTTGGGGAAACAGAAGGTATGAACTCCTGTCTCCTGTTGCTGATGCAACAGAAAGGCATTGGCTGAAACAGGAAGCTAATGCTGTGTGTATATAAGAAAAGCCCCAGAGAAGGAGGTGGAATTTTTCTTGGAGCAGTCTCTGTGGAGGCTGAAGAGGAGCCAACGAGGCTGAAGAGGAAAGCCCCTCCCAGGTTTGAGATAATGATTTTGATTTTGGGCACCAGCTGAAACTTCTGATGAGTCAAGGGCCACCCGGAGTTGCTGAAGATTTCCAAGAGCCAGAGTTGCTGAGGATTTCCAAGAGCCAGTCAGAGCTTAGGGCCAGCCAGAGCTGCCAAAGACTGAGGAAGCATGACCATAATGCTGCACCTGTTTGTGGCTTTGTTAAACCTTGGGAACAGAGGTCTGTGGAAGGATTTGAGATGGACTGGACACTGTGAGCTCCAATGTAGAGCAGGAACTGCACAAAGAGCTGGACAAGGACCTGGGAGCTGTCTGCCTTTGAACCTAGGTGACAGTTTGGTGAATCTAGGTAGGATCTGGGATGTGGAAGGGGATCCAGGGAATCCTAGAAACCACCCTGAGTCAAGCTGAAAGAAAACTTTGCTTAGATCCTGTGTACTGACTGACATACTGTAAATTTACTAGTGACCTAGGGGTGGAGGGTCTGTGTAGTTTCTGATGATTGAATAGTGAAAAATGAAGGATGATTGATTGACTAAATGATTGTACTTAGTGATTGATGACTGAATAAGTAATTGATTTGTAACCTCGTATGCCCCATGAGTAGAAAACTTTGACTATTGTACTTTGTGATTGAATTAAGGATTTTGTGAGTGCTTGAGCTACTAAATGATTGTTCTTTGTTCAAAACTTTGTGACCGCTGTAGTGCAAACTATATGGCCATTTTCTGTGATAAGTTGTTGTGAATGCTATACCTTGATTTCTGTGAATGTTTTGCTTTGATTTGTTATGGAATAAATAGAGTGTTCACTATACTGTGTAATCAGAACCTTAAAAGCTGTTCATGGTAGCCTTCTTCTGGAAGGCTGCTCATGCATGGCATTACAGTAACAGTATAAATTTGATGAAAATTATGCTATCAGATTCACTCAAATGCTATCCAAATTTCGTCAGGTGAGCTGTTGGGTCTTGTTCCTAGAGTGAGGTTTTCCCATTTTGGTGGCACCCTTGTACTCAGGCTACCCAACAGTATTACCCTAAAAGAGAGACAGTTTGAAAATAAAAATGGCATCAAATTTCATGGATACTCAATGGTTTATCAAGTGTATTGTAGTTGAGAGATGATGTTGCTTGAACTTAGACTCATAGGTAGGCAATAGTTTGATGTGCCATCTTGAATCTAGCTTAGATCTGAACTGAAAAACTTTATTTTCTTAGGATGCTTAGATGTGAGTAGACCCTCAGGAACTGATTCATCATAATCAATTTCACAAGAATACAGAATAAATGAGAGTACCAGTTTATGAACCTACAATAGAAGATATGTCTTGGTATATATCTTTGTCTTCCTTGAATAATCCCCTACAGGGTACAGACCGAGTTGTCAATCACACTATATTCTATGGAGGCCCTCTTCCTTTTGTAAAGACATGGATTTTCTTTCTCAGTAATTCACTTCCTCTCATCTCATGTAGATGAGTCTATCTTCCTTTTTTCAAAAATATACTTCATTTTCTTTTTTAAAATTTTGAATTCCAAATTCTCTACCTCCTTCCAGTTTCTCCCCCATCCATTGAGAAGGCAAGCAATATGATATCAGTTATACATGTGAAGGCATGCAAAATGTATTTTCATATTAGCTATGTTACAGAAAAAAAAAAGCAAGAAAAAAGTGAAAAAAAAGTATGTTTCAATCTGCACTGGGGAGCCTATCTTTTCAAGGTTTCTGGGGCTGACCCAATGCTCCCCCTAAAAAGGAAAATGACTGGCCATCTTGCTTTCTCAACCATTTTCATGGTTTTACTGTTTGACAGTGTACAAGGAATATCAGGATTTCTCTGTATCTTTCTTTAATAAATGAGCTCTCACCTCTTCTCAGTGCATAATTCAAACCCTCAGCAAGTTTTCATTAGCACCTCAAATTTGATTTATCAGCTCTCTCTAATTTATATCTCCTCTCCTTTGGATTTCCTCTTTTCCTTCCCAGGCCTTCCATCAACATTCAAGTAAGCACAATTGGATCAGATTAAATTAGCTATTTAGGTTCAATATAGTGTTTTTTTCAGACACATAACAAGAAACCTTCAAAATACCATTTAAAGAGATAACTAGTATAGGGCTGGTCACTCCATTGGCAAGTAGGAATGAGTTTCCCTTCTTCACTTTACTTGTAAGGATGTATGAAACCAAGATGTAAGTAAAGGCTCATTTCCCAATGAGCATTAGCAGGCTAAACTGTCCTTTCTCTTCATCGCAATATCCTGATGTCTAAGGTTTCTCCTTGCCATGGGAGTGCAGTTCCTTACCTAGCTGGGTCCCATGCTGAAAAAGTCAGCATAAGGTCTCCAGTTAGGGACCAGCTTGTCTCTGTGTTGATCCCACGTTGCAGACATCCCAAATACTTCCTTTTTCTCAATGAGAGAGGTTGAACTTTGTCACCCTCCTAAAATTAGTGAGGACCAGAGGAGGTTCCAGGTGAAAATGTCTGTGTTCTGCCTAGCAGTCACACGATCTATCCTCACTGGTTCCTGGGAGATATTGACAAGGAAGTAGAAGAGCTGATTCTCCTCTGAACAGACTATAATGTTAATATCCAACCCAACACATATTCACAACTGAACACTATACTCAAGATATGGTCCAACCAGGACATAGGACAGGAGGACTGGCAAAAATAATTCATGAAAACCAGTTCAAGATCACTGGCTTTAGGAAGAAGCAGAAGAAACGTCTATTAGTGAGTGGTCCTTTACCCCATTCTACTGACAGAGAGAGTATGACATTTCCTCACCCCATTTTCTCTGTTCTAAGTGTAGCAGTTTGCCTAATCCCATTTAGTTTATCCAGGGGGATTCACTGATACTTGAGAGACAATGTTCAGAGCAACTAGGGTGTCTTGGCAAGCTTCTAGACTAGGGGTGATCACTGGGTCATTGCACTAATTTCAATGATTACGCTAACCAGGTGTGAGTGGAAAAAAATGTATTTTCACTCATACCTGGTGTGTGTGTATACATACATATACATATGCGTGTGTATATTCTCTAGCTCATTTTACAGATAAGGAAACTGAGGCAAACAGGGTTGAATCACTTGTCCTGGGTCACACATTTATTAAGTGTCCAAGGCCAGATTTGAACTCAGGAGGTTGAGTCTTCCTCACTCCAGGTCCAGGAGATACAAAGAGAGAGAGAGACAGAGACAGAGAGAGAGAGAGGATTTAGTTTCTATGTCTGAACTTCTTGTTGGTGACCAAAACACCAAAACATTTAGAGATGAGAGAAGTCTGATTCCTGAGCAAATTTCTATGAGGCCAGAGGTCAATATTTCTATTCTGTAGTATTTGAGAGAAACTCCAGAAGCAAGTTGTTTTCTCTGATATTGTATTACAGTCGTGAAACAAGACAGGCAGTACTCTCCTGCCAAGACAGGGAAACTAGAATTTTCTTCTCTGTCAGGGTGGGCGAGATTTTCTCTGGCAAAGAGTGAGTTATCATTGTCCCTGAAGAACTCCACTGCCCTCCTTGACTAGCTAGAGGTCCTGGGATAAGAAGCCACCATCACCAACACTATCTGTTCAGAATTGCATAGAACAATGGTTCTCAACCTGTGGGTCGCGACCCCTTTGAGGGTCAAACGACCCTTTCACAGGGATCGCCTAAGGCCATCAGAAAACACATATTTCTGATGGTCTTAGGAACCAAGACCCAGCTCCTCTATCCGTCTTCAGGCGGGTCTGCCCACATGCAGATATACCCACATATGAGTATTAAAGGGCCAGCATTAGAAAGGTTGAGAACCACTGGTATAGAATAATAGGAGAACTCATCTGAGAAACTACCAGGGGTGACACTTACTGATGATCCCACCTGACACAGAACTCTACTTTAGTCAGATGTGTGGAAAAATAGTTATTTAGTAGATGGCATCTTAATTTTCCATGAGCTCTTTTGTGAATTGTATTTTAATCTTCAATAAAACAGCCCTTTTGATGGCTTTTTGTTTTTTTAGCTATGTCCTTATAAGAGAAATTGGGCAGCTAGGTGACACAGTAGATAGAATACTGGGCCTGGAGTAAGGAAGACTCAAGCTCCTGAGTTCAATTCTGGCCTCAGATATTTACTAGATGTGTGACCCTGGGCAAGTCACTTAATCTTGTTTGCCTCAGTTTCCTCATCTGTAAAATGAGCTGGAGAAGGAAATGGCAAAGCACTTCAGTGTCTTTGCTAACAAAACCCTATAACATGCTTCCCTACATCCCCCAATCTCTCTTTCTCTGTCTCTGTCTCTGTCTCACACACACACACACACACACACACACACACACACACACACACACACACACACACACACACACACACACACACACACACACACACACACACACACACACACTCCTTTCAGGAAGTCATAAATCCATTGGCAGCATTTGGAAACTATCATACTGAGCTAGTCCCCTCTGTCTCAGGTGTCCTCGAATGGCTAAGCAGTGGGAGGAGGAACTGTGTGATGAAAGGCACAGGTGAAAGTGATAGAATCCAACATCAAGAGAAATTGGTGACATTTCATGATGCCATATAGGGCATTTCACAGACATTGTGGTTGGGGCCCACGCACAAAAGAGTGAGAAATCTTCCCAAAGTATACCCAGGTACACAAGACTTACAGGTGAATTAATGTAGCACTCCATGGCCTTGACAATCAGATTCCATTTTATTTTTCCAGATTTATCTCAATCAACTTTCCTTGATACATTCACATAGCTGTTGAAAACAGAATAATATAAGTGTGAAAAAGAGGTATGAAGAACACATCATGAGAGTTCATAAGAGAGAGAGACAGAGGTCTCATTTATGGCTTAGAGGATCAGGAAGTCTTCATGGAGGAGAAGGTTTGGTTTTTTTTGGCTGTTTGTTTTGTTTTGTTTTGTTTTTTAATCTAAGCCTTGAAGCATTGATAAGGTTTCACCAGGTGAAGATAGTTAGGGGTTAGAGGTCAGAAAACGTTCTAGGCCCAAAGAATAATGTGGAATGTATTTTAGGACACATCAAATAGTTCACTTTGGTCCATGGAATGTATAAGGGTGGAAAGATAGCTAGGCTGAGTCAGGAAGACCTGAGTTCAAGTTTTGCTTATGGCAATACTGACCCTGTGTCCCTGGGCAAGTTCCAACTTCCCATGTCTCAGGAAATTCTCTAAGTTACTAGTCTACATTTAGTAGAAAGGTTTTCCTAACTAATAAAATCATAGGTATGTGCTCACAACCTCCTCCCCCAAAATGAATGTATCGAGGAAAGTTGATATAGAGGAAAGATTTCTAGATTCAGAATTAGAAGTTCTAGGTTCAGTTCCCAACTCTGATACATACTAGCTCTACAACCTTAGGCAAATCAATTATCTACTTTGAGCCTTTTTTAAAAAATTGTTCAGTAGACATCTTAAACTCAATATGTCCAAAAAAGAGCTCATTATCTTTTCCTCCAAACCTCCCCTGATCCCCAATCTTCCTATTACTCTAGAGCAGTGGTTCTCAACCTTCCTAATGCCGTGACTCTTTAATACTCATATGTGGGCGTATCTGCATGAGGGCCGACCCGTCTGGAGACAGATAGAAGAGCAGTGTCTCAGTTCCTAAGACCATCAGAAATATGTGTTTTCCGATGGTCTTAGGCAACCCCTGTGAAAGGGTCGTTTGACCCCCAAAGGGGTTGCGGCTCACAGGTTGAGAACTGCTGATCTAGAGGGCAATACCATCCTTCCAATCTCTCAAATTCAACCTAGGGGTCATCCTTAATTCATCACTATCTCTTATCCTCTCCCGATCCAATATTTTGCCAAGGCCTGATGATTTCATCTTTGCAACATCTCTTGAATGTGCCCCCTTCTCTTCTTTGACACTGATCCAGCTCTGGTGTAGGCCCTCATTACTACACACCTAGATTATTGCAGTATCCTTTTGGTGGGTTTGTCTGCTTCAACCCTCTCCCTACTCCAATCCATTCTCCATTTAGCTGCTAAAGTGATTTACTTAAACAGATCTAATCATGTCATCTCATGTCTCCACACCCACTCAATAAATTCCAGTGACTACCTGTGACCTCCAGAAACATACAAAATGCTTTGTTTGGCATTCAAAGCCCTTCACAACTTAGTCGCCTCCTACCTTTCAGTTTTCTTACATCTCACTCTCCAATATCCTTTGATCCTGTGTCATTGGCCTCCTAGTTGTTCCACAAACAAGACACTTTATCTCTTGTCTCTGAGCATTTTCTCTGGATGTCCCCCCAATGCCTGGAACACTGTCCCTCTTCTGCTCTAATGATTCCCCTGACTTCCTTTATGTCCCAATTAAAATCTCATCTTCTACAGGAAGCCTTCCCTAACCCCTCCCCTCTTAGTTAGAAGACTTTTCCTCTTTTAATTATTTCTTATTCGTCTTGTATATAGTTTGCTTTATATAAATTTGTTTGTATGATGGCTCACCATTAGATTGTAAGTTCCTGGTGGGCAAGGACTGTCTTTTACCTTTTTTTGTATACCTAGCACTTAGCACAGTGCCTGCTATATAGTAGACACTTAATCAATGTTTACTGAACTGAATTAATTTATAAAGTGGGGATAATGATACTTCACTACCTGCCTCATAGAATTGTGAGGAAAGCAGTTTGTAACCCTTAAAGTTCTTTGCAAAATGTGAGCCTAGTTAGCATTTTGTATTACTTGTTTGTGTAAGTTCCCTTTTTCCCCTGCTATATTACAAGCTCCTTGAGAGCAGGGTTATTTATTTAATAAATAAGTGAATA
>CM053581.1:114811794-114855364 GCA_028627135.1 Pseudochirops cupreus
TTCTTCTAGTTCATTTCTTCCTGTAATATCAACTTGTTTTTCTCTTTGGACAAAGCAGTTACTTTTAGAGTGCTGACAATTAAATTAATAGCTATAGATGGTTAAAAAAAAAACAAAACCCTGTGATTAGCACTGTCTCTTTATTGCCTTGGTCTCAGTCTCCACCTTAGAGATCAAATCTCTTTGCAAAGATACAGTTGGTAGAATCATGAGATTTTAGAATGGCCAGGACTTCAGCGTCCAAAAAGTTCAATCTTTAAGCAATTAGGTGGAACAGTGTATTGGGCACTGGGTCTAGGGTTTGGAAGATCTGAGTTCAAATGTGACCTCAGATACTTACTAGCTGTGTGACCCTCTTTTAGCTTTAGTTTCCTCAACAGTAAAATGGAGGTAATAATAACTGCTATTCCTCAGAGTTGTTGTGAGGATCAATTGAGATAATATCTGTAAAGTGCTTAGCACAGTGCCTGGCACAATGTTGGTACTATAGAAATACTTGTTCCCTTCCTCTTCCCCCTATACATTTAAAAAAAAAACAAACAACCTTCCACTACAACATACCTGATGATGAGTGGTTATCCAGCTTTGACTTGAAAACTTTTGACAAGGAAAAGCCAATGAACTCCTAAGGCATAACATTCTTCTCTTGGTTAGCACTAATTTTTAGAAAATATGTCCTTTATAGAGAGTCTAAATTAACCTTTTTACAGCTTCCAGAAACTGATCTTAATTCTGTCCTTTGTATCTAAATAGAACTAGTCTAAACCCCTCAAGGACAGTGTTTTATCTCAGTGTTTTATCTTTCTTTATTATCCCCAGCACTTAGCACAGTACCTGCCATATAGTAGGTATTTTATTATAGTTGTTGTTCCTGATGGCTTTTCAGTCACTTTCCAGTAGTATCTGACTCTTTGTGTCCCCATTTGGGGGTTTCTTGGCAAAGATCCTAGAGTTCTTTGCCATTTCCTTCTTTAGCTCATTTTGTGGATGAGGAAACTGAGGCAAACAGGGTTCAGTGACTTGCCCAGGGTCACACAGATAGTAAGTGTCTGAGGCCACATTTGGACTATGGAAGAGTAGTCTTCCTGACTCTAGGCCTGGTGGTCTTTCCACTTTGACACCTAGCTCACCTGTAGGCATTCAATTAATGGTTATTGATGGACTGACTGACAATATAAACACATTCAATTTCTTCCAGGAGTTGTCAAATGGCATCTAATTAAAGCTTTTCAGCATCTTGGTTGTCTTCTTTGAATACTTCTGAGATGATGAATGTCCTTCTTAACCTGTTGCGTCCAGAACCAAATGCAATGACCCAAGAGCTGGTCTGACCAAGAAATAATAGAGTTGCTCTATGATAGCTAGCATTCATATGACTTTTTAAAATTTGTTAGATACTTTTCATTTTTCATCTCATTCAGTCTTTACAATGACCTTGTGAGATAGTTGCTCTGATGTGGAAGCAGATCTTGTTTGATATTAAAATCACTTAGGATTTCATTAGCTTTTCTGGGTGCCATATCACACAATTAATTCTTCTTGAGTTTGTAGTCCACTGTGGTTTCCAGATCATTTTCAGACAAACTATTATCTAAGCATTCTTCCCCTGGATTGTACTGATAAAGTGAATTTTTGATCCCAAATATAAACTTTACATTTATCCTTATTGACTGTCACCTCTTTTGACTGAGTCCAGTGTTCTAGTTTATCTAGATCTTCTAGGATCACATCTCTGTCATACAATCTGCTGTCTCACATTCAGCTTTATGTCATATGTAAGTTGAAAGATCTCGCCAATTAGGATTCAACCCAAGGCAGCAGAGGGCAATTCATTCCTGGAAAATTCCACTGGAAAATCCCTTCTTCTGGATTGACCTTGAACCATTAATGAACCAAACAATAAATAAATATTTATTAAAGAATCTATTATGTGCCAGGCACTGGGCTAAGAGTTGAGATTGCAAAAGAGGCAAAAGACAGTCCTACCCTCAAGGAGCTTATAATCTAATGGGGAAAACTATTAATGAATATTCTTTTAGTCTAGACATTTGATTAGTTCTGAAGCTATACAATCACATTATTTTTAGCTCACAATTCTTCATATTTTCCTTGAGACTACCATGAGAGATTCTAATCAAACTTTTTGCTAAAATCTAGGTTAACCATATCGATAGCTTTCTCCTAATATACCAGATTGGTAACTTTCTCAAAAAAGAAATACGGTTGGTCAGACATGAACCACCATGGTGTCTCATTGGGATCACCCTGTGATTTTTAGACATCCTCACTAACTATCTTATTAATAATACATGCTAGAATTTTGCCAGGAATCAAAGTCTAACTCACTGGTCTGTTAAATACAGGCTCCTTACGATTGAACTTCTCTGTGAATAGTCAAGAAAGGCAATTGACATGCTACTCATCTATTGTCTCCCATGAATATTTTTTACTGAAAATCTTCTGGATACCTATTAAGTTCTGAGGTCCCGCTAATTCTATCCCAATAGATTCTCCATGCACTCACCAGGGCTTGTGGTTCTAATACTGTTTCAATATTGAAACTCCCTATGCGTCCTCTCACATAGTGCCTGTGGGAACATATGGGGCCTCCTGCCAGTGTTAAATCCCCAGTGAAACTTGGTCCCAGGAAGTTAACCCCAGGTGGAGGCCTTTTGTGGCTCTAGTGTGGTGGCAATGGCTAGAGGCCAAGGAAACAGTCAGGCCATGCCCTGGGGCTGGAGGAAGAGAAGAAAACTGTCTCAAAACTGGCAAGTATCTTTGGGGAGGGGTTATCAGAAGCTAGAGGACTCAGCTTCTTGTCAGGGGTTTGAGGTTGTTGAGAGAGTACAAAGCACCAGTATTTATATTGGGCGGTGTAGTAGGTATATTCATGCAGTAAAAACAGAGTTCTTATTACAGCAGAGGTAATGAAGAATTCTTGGGCATTGTAGGGGAATTCAATGCAAGGATGGAGGTTCAATAGTGGAAGGGGGCCAGAGGCGGGGATGGCAACACAGTGAAGAAATGGTGGCTTTCCTCCTTGGTACAACCACAAGGGTAGATTAAAATATGTCTATGGTCCTTTCAGCCCTAAACCTATGAACCTGAATTTAGTAAGATGACAAGTAACTAGTTATACATTAATTCCAAATGAAAAGAAAAATCTCTACCTATCAAGTCATCCTATTGCTCAAGGCAGCATATTCAAATAATTCAGTAATAAAAGTTAAAGCAATTTCCTGCCATTGCAAGGGCTGGTCAAGGATGGAAACAAAAGATCTAGCAGTCTTCTTTTGCATATGTTACTTTACTTGTCTCTGTCTAAACTTTCTTGTCTGTAAATGAAAGGGTGGAATGAGTTCTGTCTATGACTAGCAAGATGAATGGATATCATGAAATTGCCTTGCTTTCTTCCTAAGAAAATTTCCTTACTTATGTATTGGGTGGATGGCAACCTTGCCTTCCATCCTTACTCCAAAAGGGAAAGCATAATGGAAAACCTAAAGAATGAGCCCTTTTCCCCATCACCCTCACCTCCAATCTTAAGTGTGATTGGTAATGTTGGAATGATTTGGATAATCCCACCTATTTAATAATAGCTATTTAAAAAGCCTTTACAAGTATTATTTTATCTTTACAACAACCCTGGGTAGATAGGTGCTGTTATTATCCTCGTCTTCTGAATGAAGAAACTGAGGAAGACAGAAAAAGTTAAGTGACTTGCTTAGGGTCACAGAGAGGTGTTTGGGATTCAAAGAGATAATTAGGGGAAAATCACGGTGTTTTATCAGCTTTTGAGTATGTGAAGAGCATTCACTAAAGCAGGGGACATTCTTTCTTGATGTCCAAGGGAAAAAAAACCCAACCAAGTAAAATTTAGTCTCCATAGCTGAACATGGTGCCAATGACAGGGATACTCTCAGAGATGGAGAGTAGAGGGTTTTCTGCTCACTAGGGCAAGGATTTGTGAAACCAAAACTTGAAACTCTGCAGGCCTCTCTCTCTGATTGACCAGTATTCCTGCACTTGACTCCATCTGCTGGGACATGCTTAGAACTGCTGAAGAGAACCACAGCTATGACCAGCTGGGAGATCTGTCTAGGCTGGAATATAAATTACTTGAGTCTCTGTCCAGACCTTTGGGAGGAACTTTTTCATTATAGGGTGTTTGTCTTCCAAGGGCTATTTTAGTCTCTCCCTAGTTCCTTTCTGCTACCTGTCTCCTTGATTTTGGGTTTTCACAAGTTTTACTTACTTCAATGCTTCTGAAATCAAAAGCTCCCAGACTTCATTGCTGTGGTTGATCATTCTGCCAATGCCACAGAATATATTCCCTCCTGGGGGGTGATTCTGTGAATTCCAAAATAACCTTGTAAGATGACAATTAGTTTTAGTTATTCATCAATTCTAATTGAAAAAAAATAAAAAGCAACTCTATTCATCAAGTTCTATCATTCAAGGCAACATATTCAAATATTGCAATATTAAAAGTTGAAGCAATATCCTGCCATTTCAAGGACTGGTCATGGATGGAAAGGCAAGATGTAGCTGCCCTTTTTTTGCATAAGGAGAGTTATGCAAAAGACCTTAATAGAGGGTGTGAGATTGGGAGAACTGAGGTGGAAGAGTGTGATGGGGCATACTCAAGATCAGAATACCTACTGGTCCTCACTGCTGTCCGTCATTCTGTCTGTAAAATCAAATCCATTCCAATTTGAGATGACCTGCCAGACCTTACACTCTACAGGCAGAGACTTAAAGGACCCAAGGTCACCTCTCCCACAGGCTAAAGCATTGCAGTAGGTCCTGAGATAAATTAAGAGAAATTCTATATTGCTCTTAAAAAGAGGAAAAAGTGAACGTTTCAAAAATGCCAGGAAAAAAACTTTATACGTATAACTTTAACTTCATTTACCCTGATTTTAAAACTTTCCCTTTTTTCACTGTCATTTACTCCTATGTGACCTCTGACAAGTCACTTAGCATCTCTAGGCCTCTGTTTACCTGTGTGTAAAAAGAAATGGCCTTCTAAGGTTCCTTCTCTAAATCTATTACCCTCAGTTCCTTTTGATTGCTACCTGCATTGTACTCTACTATATCTATGCAGGTAGAAAAGTATAATGTGCCACCTCCACCGTCAAGAAACTTAAATTCCAATCAGGGAGATAAGGGATGCACATTTAAAATTAAATAGCAAACAATACAGGAGTTAGAGAGAGCCTCTTAAACAAGCTATAATTCTTGAGATGCTACTAAACTGTGGTAATGTCACTATGAAGCCAGCAGGGGGCACCTGAACTGTAGCTGGGAGAATAAAGGCCAAATGGCCTTTATTGGAAATTCTATTGATGGAGAAACAGACCATCATCATAAAGATTTTTTGCATGTGTATGATTAACTTATCTTTTCTCCTTGCATTACACTACTTAAGGAAGAGAAAAAAAAAGTCATGGTTGACCTAAATGTGGGAGGCATTTATTCAACAAACATGTATGTAGAATCTCTGAAGGTCAAGGCACTGGCTGGCCTAGAGAAGAGTCAGGGGTGTATATGTATATGTGTATGTACATGTGAATGTAATATATATACACACATATATTTTTACATATATACATATACATATATAATATATGCATTTGGTTGTTCACCTGTTTCAGTCATGTCTGACTCTTCATGATCCCTTTTGGAGTTTTCTTGGAAAAGGTACTGGAGTAATTTGGCATTTCCTTCTCCAGCTCATTTTACAGATGAGGAAACTGAAGCAAAAAGGGTTAAGTGACTTGTCCAGGGTCACACAGATAATATGTGTTTGAGATCAGATTTCAAGTCAGATTTGAACTTTGGTTCTGATGTCAGACCCAGCACTTATCTACTGTACCACCTAGCTGTCTATATACATATACATATGTGTGTGTACATGTGTATATATATATATATATATGTATATATAGAGAGAGAGAATATGTGCATATATACATATAATACACATATGATGCTTTACATTATGAATACTATATATATATATATGTATATATCTGCAAGGTAATATGGAATAGTGGACCATAGTGAAAGGTAATATGGAATAGTGGACACAACAATTGGACTTTAATCAAGAAGACCTGGGTTTGAACTCTGCTTGACCCTGGACAAAAAACATTTATCCTTTCAAGTAACTCTTGAAGATTCTAAATTACACGGGAGGGATTGATTCTTTAGAGCGTAAAGGACAATCTGGAAGATATCTCCATACACCAATGAAATGGAATCCTAGGTCTCTAATCCATAGAAATGTATATGTCTCCCTAAGTGACTCTAAGTTCTTTTGGGGGGTGGGCAGGGGGAGTTAGCATTTATTTAATGGATGCTCTGTGCCAAACACTGTGCTAAACATTTTAGAAATATTCTCATTTGATCTGGGAAGTAGGTGCTATTATTAATCCCTTTTTACAGATGAACTGAGGCTGTAAGAGATTAAATTAACTTGACTAGGGTGGCACAGCTACTGTCTTAGACTAGATTTGTCTAGAATCCTGTCCCAGTCTGGTAGCCCACGTTCCACCTAGCTGCCTCAAGGTAACCCCCCTCACTCCTTCCCCACAGTCACCCACAAAGTGGCTGTATGTATGTATTTTCTAAGTGACCCTGTTTATCTGTCTGTTCACATCTTGGCACATTAATTAGGTATATACAAATAAATAAACTAGCTTGGTGTCTTGCTATCAACTTATTTTTTTAACATTTTTGTCATTTTTCCTTTATTTTTTCTTCTCTAAAACACTGCTTTCATTATTCAGACTGTGGGTCTTATGACTGGCTTAAAAAGTGTTGGTGTTTTCCTCCCTGAGTGCTCCCAACCTCAGCAAGATTGCAGTGAAGTTTAAGAATTTGTCTGGATTATCTACATAACATTCTTAAAATTCTCCCCCACTCCCACCATTTGTTCGAACCAACCCTCCCCCAAATCCATCCCTGCTCGCTTACCCAAGCATTCTCTCATTGCATTTTAGTCACTTGTAATGATGATCAGACATTACTATTCAAGGCTGGTGCATCCAGCTTGTGCTTGTGGTTAAAACTGTGCATAACCCAGCTCCTTGGAACTTCTCTAGAACTGCTCTTTGTGAATGTTAAGCTCTCCAGACAGGCCTAGCTGTTACAGCTACGTTGGCACTGAGGAAGCATGGAGACCTGAATGAACAGTCAAACCCGTTCATCAGTATTCCAGCCCAGCAGCTCCAATCTCATGCACCAGTAGACAGGGTCTAATTGCAGAATATTCTGAGGGCAACCCAAGCCTACTGACCCTTAGCCTCTTACTCAAATGACTGTCCACCTTCAGGTTTGACTTGCATGGCCACTTACTCAGTCTTCAAAATTTTCTGGGCACAGTGGGGTACTTAATTTTTTTTTTAGTAAACATCTGTATTTTACTGTTTATAAAAAAAATTTAAGTAAATTTTTTTCTTCAAAAAGTTTTTGACACTTTTCTCCTTTATGATTTTATTTTTAGACATTTTTATTTATTTATCTACTTTTTGGAGAGCCAGTGTGGTGGATAGTCTGTAACGGACAGAGAGTTGGCTTCAGAGCCAGCCCCAGAGGACCTGGGTTAAAATTCTGCCCCTGACAAAGGCTATGTTACCACGGATAAGCGACAATCTCTCAATCTCTTGGCAACTCTCTGAGAAGATGAATTGCAGAGAAGGTGCTCATCTGCATTGGTTTAAGAAGTTTTCTTACTTACCAATTCCTTATACCAGTGGAACCACAGGTCTATACTTCTCCCTAGACTTTTTTTTTTGAGGCCTCATAGGAGAAGGGATATCATTCTGAATCTGGGCCAAGAAGACGTACATTCAAATCTGACCTCTGTTACTTATTCTGATCTTGGATCTGGGCAACTAACCTGATGTTTTTGTGCCATAGATCTTATCTCTTAAATATTAAACAGTTTAAGCTATTCCTTTATGAATGAGTTATTAGACTAGGATGATGTTGGGTAATGGAACCAGAGTTAAGGGCCTTGGAGTTCAAATCCTTGCACTGACATTTATTGCCTTTGTGGCGGTGTTTTTCCTCCTTCATTTCTGAAGAGGAGCAATGACGTCACAGGGTGATGTCTTGACTCTTGGGTGAATTGGATTTAAGAGAGGCAGAACCACACAAAGCTGTCAGCCTCACTCTCTCTTCCAGAGCCATCTAAGTCCAGTGGTAGGACAAAAGTTCGATGACTGGTGATGGCTTTCTTTGGTCTTCATGGCTGCTAGAACAAAATTGTTTTCATCTGCCCATTCCTCAAGGAAAGTCTTCATATGCTTGGAGTAGACACTTTTTTAACTCACTAACAGGTTTGAGGCCTGTTAGTTATCCTCAACCTTGTTTAGCCCCATCTGCTGAGATGGTTTTACTGGGATGTGGCCGCTGCCCATGGTGTGGATTTTTGGAGCCACAGGTGAGAGTTGGGCGAATTAGGTGGGCACCAGAGTTCAGTAAGTAGTCCTGAAAAGGGCTCAGCTAGCCTTCACCTCAGAAGTCCTAGACCTCCTTGAACAACCCCCATTCCCCTAACTGTATAACCATGGGTAAATCACCTTAACCTATCTGCAGTTCGTTTTCCTCATTTTTAAATAAAGTAATTTGAACTAGGTGAACTCTAAGGACCCTTGTGCCTCTAAACTTATCATCTAGAGAGGTTTTTTTTTCTAGCTCTCAATCTTTTGAAACTTTGAGATCCATTTTTAAAATCCTTTTTATTATATTTTTATTTAGAAATTGAATGATAGTGTAAGAGGTCTGACACATGAACAGCATGCCTTAGATGGCATCTCTCTAAGTAAAGGAGGCTGGTGACCTTGCTTTCAGGAAAGCCTTGATGATGTACCTTGGACAGACTGTATAGGATTTGTGGATATTCTGTAACCAGTCCCAGTTAGCTAAACATGGTGAAGAAGAAACTCTTTGATTTGAAGCTTTCAAAAAGGCCTGTTAGACTTGGCCTAGTTAGGTGGCATGATGGATGGAGCATTGGGTCTGGTGTTAGGAAGACCTAAGTCCAAATCTGGCCTCTGACACTTACTAGCCGTGTGGCCTTGGGAAAATGACAAGCTTTCTTTGTCTCATCTTTGTTTCTTCATCTGTAAAATGGGGATAATATTAGCACTTTCCTCCCAAGATTGTTGTAAAGCTAAAATGTGATAATATTTGTAAGAAGTGCTTGGCTCATTGTCTGGCATATATAGTAGGTACTCTATAAATGTTAACTACTATTATTACTGTCATTTTTTAATCTTCACTTTTGGAGTCTGGCAAGAGAGACCTAGGGATCTTGGGCCCCTCTATGGCTTGAAATGACCTGGGTCCTTGGTCTCTGCATTTGTTCTTTTCTACGGAGATTTGGCCTCATGAGTTTTGAAAGGTCAAAAGGATGCTCTGGTGTCATGGCATTCCAGAGTGTGGGTTTCATAACCAGTGGAGCAAGGAGTAACCTTCAGGAGAGACCTTCAGGATTCAAACCCTGTAGTAGTTGAAAGTAGGACTCATCTAGCAGGTTCTGCCACTTTTGGATGTGAACTTGGTGGGAGCAATGCTATGTAGGAACTGAGCAAAGTTACTCATCCTGGTGGTGTAGAGGAGAATGTGTCCCCCCAGATATTGGGGAAAATGTTTGTGTTTTGCTTGCTGTATCTTCGAAGTAAATGTCCCCTTTGTAAAGGCTAATTGATTGTCTATGGTTAAATGGAACTGAGCTGTTACCAACTGGTCCCTAATGGTGGAAGGAATGTAGCCAGTGAGGGCTCCAGCTTGTCAGTAACAAACTTCTCGGGGCATCCTAGAGACCTGAGGGGGATAGATCTAGCCTGTAATAGATTACAACAGTGTTGTTTCTTACCCCTAAAATATACATATGAAGAAAACACCCATTTGGGGACCTATTTATCTTCCTCTAACTTGCAAATGCAATGACAAAAAATGATTAATGTGTCATATACCTTGTTCTCTTTTCAAGGAATGCTCCAGAGACACTTAACTTGCCATCTTTATGATACTATGGATCATAAAAAAAAAAAAAACTCCACAAAGTCCTAAAAGTCATTGATATATTTCTTAGAGCACGTAAATTTTATTTTATTCTGTTCTATGAAAAAGCAGGACTAACTCCAGGATAATATTAAGACATTATAAAAGCCTAGGCCTCTGGCCTGAGGGTGTCTTTCACTTGGAAGAGGACATAGCCACAAGTGAAATGCCTTTTTACAAAAAGCCAAGCCTCTCTTGCCATCATCCTCCAAATAACCTTGCAAAAGCTTGGGACAGACCCATCTTTAACCCACTGCAGCTACAGCTTGGCTCTCATGTGAGCCAAGGCATTCGTGTTTAGGCACCTAATGGGCATAGAGAAAACAGCCAATTGGAAAGGAGCGTTAGCCTCCACACCCACCTGTCAACTACTTATGCCCTGGAGAAGAGACAGTTAGTTGTGTTCTTTTTCCTTTAGTTTTAATCTCAAGCAGATAGAAGTTACTGTGAATTTTTTCTTCCAAGAAAAATCCAATTAATCAACAAACAAAATTAGCAAATCAAGGGCCATTACAAAATTGTTTATACTTTAAAAATTTAGTAATAATGAGTTTTAGTCCTGTTTTTATATAATAATAATAGCTGGCATTTAGAGAGGGCTATACGGTTAGTAGAATGCTTTACAAACAATCTCATTTGAGATAATAAATACATTATTCCTGTTTTACAAAGAAATAAAAGATGAAACATTAAAGCTAACTTTCTAGTCAGTCTCCTTGATCTCTGATTCCTTCTCTCCTCATCCCATTCCAAACTGAGATTGATGTTGGAATTCTGTAGTGAGATATCTGCTGTTGAATACATTTCAAGATTCATGTCCAGTTACATGCATTGTATACATTGACTGTAAGTAGTTTTAGCTAAAAATAATTTATGCTTCATATTCATATTTAGAAGATCTAAGGATAGGCTGTCATTTCTATATTATCAGTATATAGTTAGTCAATCATTTGTTGAATAACAACTAGCAGTATGAACTTTTTAAAAAGTACAGTATACACTTTTTAGAAAGGGCTTTTCATTTTGGTGACTTAGAAATGCAAATAGTAGCATTTGTATAAAGAATGAGGTAGTTCTGGTCTAGAGCCAGAGGTTCTAGTGAACAGATGGTTGGGTTATGGGGTGTTTCAGATTGTGGGTCAGTTTCTCCATCTGAAGAGGAATTAGTGCTTTTTTCTTGTCTAAGTTGATATTATTACCATCAACATTTTTTAAAACACCAAAATCCTTTAAGATTATGGCAACAACAAGAAAATTTAAATCACTTTGAGCTCTTTGGGAAAAATTTGGCAAAATATTAAATCCAGAATGGGTTTATTCTTCTAAATTCTAACAGCAAATAGTGTGATCCAGTGGAGAAAATACTGGAAAAAAATCAAAGGGCATGGGTTCAGATTCTGATTCTGCTATTTTCTCTGTATGTGATCTGGGGCAAATCACTTCCCATCTTCGTTCCTCTGTAATGAGGAGTTTGTATGGAAGGAACTTTAAGGTTCTTTCCATCTGCAAATTCTGTGAATTGGAATTATGTGACATCCACATTCAGTCTTTTGAGAATATGATCTAATTCTTGGGTACTTTGAGGGGTTGTTTGATGGCCCAGCATTTTAAGAGGACAAAGAGAACTAGAAACGGGGTTCAGTATTGTGCAGCAACAGTTGGATGGTCCCTTCTCATTAACATGACTAAGTGTGTTCTACAAGCCAACTTATGCCCCTTCCGAAAACACCACTGAGTCCCAGAGAACTGGGGGTAGAGGGGGTGAGGTGAAGGTACAGTGAATGTTAAAATGTTGAGAACTGGCCAAAGATTCTCTCTGCTTGGGACAAAGCCACTAATTTAGTACATCTTAACAATATCATCTTCAACAACAATTAAAAAAAAACCTTATGAACCCAATTCATTATATGTATATACATATATATATATATACATATATATACATATATGTATATATGTATATATATATATTCCTCTTTTACTAGTAATTATGTAATGCCCTGGGGAATCAGCCACCTGAGGAAATGCAAGGGGCAAATGCTCACAGAAAACACATTTCGCTTCCTGCCCTTTCCCCCTCTTCTTGCTGGCAAGGGTGATTCGTATTACAGTTTGCTCAAATATTTGGAAGTGAATTTAGGGCCCTCCCCCCAACTTATGATTTTATAGCCAATAGGTGATGAGGTTTATTTGCATATTTCCAGTCACATAAGAAGCCCCGGAGTAGCAATAGTGTCAGACTCCTGATTCGGGAGACCTTCTCCACTTTAAAGGGCAACTTTGCTCTGCCCAGCACTGAGGCTTCCCCAGCGCTTTCCCAGCCCTCCCCTAGCCCAGCCTGTGCAGTTCAGCGCCAGCTGAGAGGGAAGCGTGCAGAGATGGAGGGCAAAGTGCTGCTCCTGGTCGTCCTGGGTTTGTGGTTCCAGAGTCTGACCATGTCCAACGGAGGGGTGGCCGCTGCAGCCTCAAACAGTAAGTTTCATCTCCAGTCCGGGCCCCTTTCCGGGCAGACCCAACTTCGCTAGCAACTTTGCCGGGCTACGGGAGAGGAGGATGATGGAATGGCGAGCCTGATGCACATCACGGAAACCGTGAAGGAAGGGAGTACGGGACAGAACAGAACTTGCTAGGGCACAGACTAGCAGCCCCTTGGGGGGACGGGCGCCTGGAGCCAGGAGTGGGGAGTGCACAGGTTTTTTGTTTTGTTTTGTTTTTTCCCCCCTCTGGCAGTTGAGAGACTAGACTCGGTGGAGATGGTTTGTTCTTATCAGCGTCGCTTTAGGTTTCCGGGCGGCGGCCGCACACCGGCTTCTGCAGCTCCTGGTGCTTAAGGGTCAGCCGCCTTGGCCGCGTTACACGACAGCCGCTCGGGATGAGCTCGGGCCAGTGATGGTCCGGGGGAGTGTGAGGGGCGGGACGTGGGAGGGGAAGGGCCCCGGATGGCAGTGACCGGCGGTAACCCCACAGCCCCGGGAGCGCAAGAATGAGAGGAACGCCCGCCAAGGTGACCCTAGTTGTGGCTGGCGGCGGCTGCTCAGTTAGACCCAGCTCAGCTCGGGCCTCGGGGCAAGAGGGAAGGGCTGTCTTCCCAGAAGAGCGGAGGGGCGGGGAAAAAAATGAGGAGTTTCTGCGCGGCGAATCAGGGAAGGATGCCTGCATTTCTAGGAGAAGCTGGCACTCGCGCGTTCTCCAAACTCCATGTGGACTGGGGGGAAGGGAAGTATGTGTAGGAAATCCTACACTAGCTTTGGGTTGCAGATTGAGATGTTGCACGGGGAGCTTTCCTAGAGGTGCCCCCAGACCCAAAATCGTACGATGCTGTTAGGAGAACTTAACGTCAGGTCAGGAAGCACGATCATAGGGGTGCCCTGCCGCGATAACTTAGTGATGTAGAGGTGTCCAAGCTGCCAGACTTCCAAAGCCAAGGTGCCTACTAACTCTGCGCACAAGGCTACCACAGTGGGCTATGGGCCCCGTGCCACGTGGGCTCTTCTTGGCTCTTCGGTCCACGGGAGTGGTTTCAGAGCTCGGGAGCGGACGCGACCAAGTCTGAGCGCTTTTTGCTCTTCCTAGAGAGTGACCGGATTGCAAGTTTAAACTGCCTGGGGCTAGACCCTGAGCGTCTGTTTTCAACTGAATAGGGGCGGGGTGTGTTTCTTCCAGGTCCAAGACTTTGCCCACAATAGAGTCACACAACCTGGGTAATTGAAGCGTTATTCTGGAAAAGAAAAAAAGTGAGGGAGGGGAGAAATCAAGCTTCCTAATCCCTTAGCTCTCATACTCCCCCCCCCTCCCGGGAGACCACGTGCTGCAATTTAAGAGTTCTGACGTCCAGTTAGAGTGTGTGTGTGTGTGTGTGTGTGTGTGTGTGTGTGTGTGTGTGTGTGTGTGTGTGTGTGTGTGTGTGTGTGAATGAAAGACAGACAGTAACAGAGATAGAACGTTAGATTATTTTAAGACTGGGGGAAGTCATTCTTGTTAATGAAGTGGGGAGCTATTAGACTTTGAGAGAAGGGTTGACATTCACTACCATTTTACTGTTTAAAACTATGGGAGGCTCTGCTCAAAAAGTAATACAGTCTGCGAAAGACAACGAGCCTCATGTCTGTGACTTTTTGGAGTCCTGCCTCACGAAAAACACCAGGAAAGGTACTGGGGTGCAAACTGGGCTGAATTCGAATTCTACAACCAAAAAATAAGAACCTTGGTAAAATGACAAGGTTCATCTCCTCCCCCACATACATTCGAAAAGTGTGTGTGTGTACTATTAACTCACAGTAGTTTTAGCTGTTAACTTTACTGTTAGGTTTAAAAGATCATAGTGCTTTGGGCAAGTCCTTTACTGCTCCTGGGGCTCCTCTGTAAATCAGGGATTGGCTGCGAGGTTGCTTATGGGCCATTTCAGCTTTCTATGTCTATTCTAGTGTTATGATCATTTAAGATATCAAAGTGTTTGTTTAGTGAATTCAAATTCGTTCAGGCTAGAGAAAGGCAGCAGGGGTTGTTCAGAGAGCATTCCCCGAAAGCCCTGTCCCCCACCCCCAGAGTAGTTACCTTAGCCTCACCTGCCACACTCCTGGCATAGATCTAATTAACAGTAACTTGCAAAAGGGGGCAGAGAGCCAGTACTTAAAAAAACGATTTGATCTACTGGTTTCAGTCCAGTGGGACTCTTTGTGACCCCATTTTTATGGGGTTTTCTTGGCAAACCATTGCCATTTCCAACTCATTTTTAGAGATGAGGAACTGAGGCAAGCAGGTTAAGTAGCAGCTTGCCCAGTGTCACACAGCTAGTACATTTCTGAAGCTGGATTTGAACTCATGAAAGATGAGCCTTCCTGATTCCAAGCCCAATGCTCTACCTACTGTACCACTATGACTTTTAGCATGACCTCAGGATTTGTGGTTAGAGGATCTAGGTTGTGCCAATTAGGAGGGGAGTTGCCTGCAAACATTTACTTACTTTTCCTGTGTCCTTGTTACATTTTGAGGGGTTGGCTCAAGAAACTCCCAGTATGGAAACTCCATAAACCAAGGTAGACCACCACTTCATCTTTAACTTCTTGTTGGCAGCAGAGATCCTTTTTAATCTTCTCTTTGTGTATCATAGACCCTGGTGAAGGCTTCTGCCTCCTTCTTTAAAATGTTTGTAAATGCCCCAACTGAATTATAGATGATTACAAAATAATTAAGTTGAAATAGTAATCAAATTTTTTAAGTGGGTTCCCAGATCCGAAATTAAGAACTTCTATTTTAGACGGTTTGCCTGGGGCGCTGTGATGTTGATGGATTTTTACCTCTTGCTGCAGAAGTAGTATTTGTCAGACAGGTCTTAACTTGGGTCTTCCTGACTGTGAGGCTATTCTATCCACTCACTGCTCCAGGCTTCCTCTCTTGCTTGCTTATACAGTTGGAC
The DNA here is from genome assembly GCA_028627135.1 of Pseudochirops cupreus. Taxonomy (NCBI): domain Eukaryota; kingdom Metazoa; phylum Chordata; class Mammalia; order Diprotodontia; family Pseudocheiridae; genus Pseudochirops; species Pseudochirops cupreus. Next base: position 114,827,288 of record CM053581.1, read on the forward strand.
CAATGAATAATTGGTTAGTGAGTGATAGAATCTTAAGGTTCTAAAGAATTTTAGAGACCATTAAGCTTAGCTCTGCATTTGCCAGTTGCAGAAACTGAGGCTCAGGGAGAAGAAATATAATTAAATTTGATTGATAATTTTATTGAAAAGGAGATGGATGGAAGAGGAAGAGCCTGGGGTGGGGTAGAAGTAGAAATTTATTCCTTCCCGTCTGTCTGTCACAATCCTTCATATTCCTTTCTTACATGAAATAAAATTGACTGTCTAGAGAAGGCTCCATTCCCAGTTCTGCAAAACTCTTGTTAAGGCTATCATAACTTGACAATCTTTTTGAAGTTTTATTTTTTCCCTCCAACTCTAAACATGCATTTTGTTGCTATGGAGACAGTCTATAATTTACCTTAATGTTTAAGGAATTCAAGCACTCAAAATGAAGGCTAACCAAATGTCTTTGGGCCTCACTGTGAAAAGGGAAGGGCCATTTGAGATTTGAGGTAATGGTTGCTGATTATTTTTGTAATACTGTTAGACCCCACTGACCAACAATAAATCTTTGTCAAAAATTCTTGAAGTGTGGGTTTGCATTTCCCTGTTATGCTTGCGTCTGCACTGTGCCTCTGTTTCCAAAATAAGAGGCATATTTAGAAGGCTTTAGAAGTAAGTGATGGTGTTGCCGTTTATTTCAAGAATGTTCACAGAATTTTAGAGTGGGGAGAGCCCTTAGAGAAGTGTTCATCAGTTCTCAGACTTGAGGCTGCAAGGGATCTCAGAGTTCAACTAGTCTAACTTTCTCATGTTGCAACCAGGCACATAAGGATGATTTCCCACATTCACACAAGTAGTAAGTGGTCAAGCTGGGATTCAAACCCAATCTTTTGACTTCACACCCAGTGACCTTCCCACTGTACAAAGCAACCTGTTCATTTTTTACAGCTGAAGGACCTGAGGTCAAGAGAAGAAAAATGACTTGCCCAGGGTCACACATTTCCCTAGTTAATATATCTCCTGATTCCTGGTCCATAATTTTTTTTCTCGAACTTTTTGAGATCACCGTCAGTGCAAAAACTCCAGCTTCCAGCATTTTTCTGAACAAATTTGACTTTGTACGTCTGATTCTGTATATTGTTGTCCATGGCTATTTTAAAGGTATAGACCATGTCTTACTACACATATGACTAATGGGGTATAATTAGCAGGAGTACACAGTTTTGAATGCTTAATCTTTCTAGATATACTTACTTATTTTAGTTATTATATATATATATATATACATATATTTATATATGTATATATATACATATATATATATATGTATATATACACACATACACACACATAGGCGTAAGTTGCCTGGGGCTTGTTAAATAGAGCCAAATTCATTTTTTACTCATCAACTATTGCTACTATGTGCCTACTATGTTGTAGGTAATGAGGATACAAAATTGACCAAAGGACTCCCTCCCCTCCCTACCCAAAGGAAGTTACAGTCTCAGAATAAATCTATGATCCTGTGAACATTTGTTAGCAATGGTGGTGAAATAAGTGTCTGCCACTAAAAGGAGAACACAGAACCTTATTGTGTAGACTTCCTCAAGATAATTTTGTTTTAATATTGGCTTGACATTTGCCCCAGATTGCAGCAGAGTGGACCTAGCTTTTGGAAGCAACCTTGAATGACTCTGAGTTCAGTGATTCCAATGGGTTAAAGGACTGACTGACATAGAGTCTCTGTTAAGGGAGGCCAACACCTTCATGGTAGAGATAAGAAAACTGAAGCCAAGAGAGGTTCTATGACTTGCCCAAGGTCACACAGGTTTTTAAGAATAGGCAAGTTTCAAACCCATGACTTCGAACTCCAAATCCAGCTCCTTTTCCACTTTGCTATATTGTCTCTCCAAGAATATGGTTTAACCACATTACGGTGTAATTCCAGAGACATACTCCCCTCTCCTTGGTTTATATATGCTCCCTCCTTCCTCCCCCCACAATGTTTGATTTTATATAGACAAGTAGGGGCTGTACCTTTCAGACACAAACTAATTTGTCTTCTCCTTATATTTTTGGCAAAAGCATTTTCCCTTTCTGGATTTTGTTTTTCATTTTATATGAAAAACTTCAGACTTTCTTTGGGTTTGCCGACCCAAGAGAATAAGTGGATTTGCATTTCAGTTTTTTTGATGGGACTCTTCTTATGTTCCCCTCTCTACTCTCATTCAATTTTTTTGTTTGTTTGTTTGTTTGTTTTTCAAATAGTGGGTGATCTGATAATGGAAAGGAGTTTAGAAGGTTTTTCAGTCATAAAAAATCCATTCTTTATAGAGCTATTTAGTTTGCATATGTTAGCTTGGATTTTTAAAACATGTTTCCTGTATTTAATCTGGGAGACAGATGAAGCATTAGAATGAGCACCTTCTTTTTCATTTGCTAAATACAGTAAAAATCCTTATCTTAAGGCAATCTTTTCCGCTTCCCTTATCTCCAGTGATATAAGAAAGTTAACCTTAGGTAATTCAACTTGTTAAGGATTTAAGTGGTGAAGAGCTGACTTTTCTTGCTACTTTCTAATAAACATTTGCCATTAAAAAAGAGTAATTAATATTAAAACAGATAGTTAATTTGTACTCTTGATGCTTTGAGACAGTGTTGAACTCATGAGGCCAATTCCATCAAATACCTATTTGGACTGATTTCCCTGCCTTCCCCCAATTACCCCTTATTTAGAGTTCTCTGCTCTATTCCTTTGGCAGCTGGCAGACATAGTCTGGGTAAATGATTATGGATTTCAGCCACAGCAAATAAAAAAATGGTTATTGTTTAAATACTTTGTCCTCACCAGAGAGGTCATAGCAACCCAAGAAGAAATTGTGTTTTAAATGACCTTTGTATCTAAAAGGCTGCAGATGAGTGGCAATTTCAGTAGTCTGCATTTCTCTTGCTCACTGAAAAGAACTTTTAGCCAGTCTAGGTTATCTGGGGCTTGGATGCCTAACAGTGACTGGTTTCCTATTACCTCCCCCCCCCAGGGGTTTTAATTTTTTTGTATGGCAGTCTAGTAAAGAACCCTTCTCAGAACAATGCTTTTAAGTGCTTAAAATAAAGCACACAGAATTACAAAGGAAACAAATTTTATTGAAAGATACAGCTATCCAAAATATTTTTAAAGACGACGTTATGGACCTCGGGTTAAGAACTCCTGTCCTAGTAGAAAGAATGTTGAATTTTGAGTGGGGGGGGGAGGGAAAGTGGTTTGAATGGCACCTGACACTTCACATGTGTGACCCTCAGATTCTTTACCTGTAAAATTAGGGGACTAAACCAGATAACTGCCAACGTTCCTTCCAGCTCTTATATTAAGACCCTATAATTTAGGTTTTTCATCTTTAAATTTTCTTAGTTTCTTAGATTTATACATCAACCCCATTTCTTATTTCTGAAATATTGTCTGCCTAGAGATAAGCATTTTATCCTCATTAACATCCTCATTAACATTCCCAACCCTTTAGCTACTTATTTAGGAAATAGAGACGTTGTAGGTCTGGAGTAGTCCTAATGTCAGGCCCTAAAAAATAAGATTTTCAACTATGCCCAAGGACCTCTCTCTCTAATGATCTGCTCCTATAGATGGATTCCTCAGTTTTCTTTGTTAGAGGTTGAGTGCTAATTAGTCCAAACAAATCTGGAATCAGATTATCAGCAAACTTCTTGGCCCTAATATTCTGCTCTGTTGATCCTCCTTACAAAAGGCAGCTAGTAAGCTCTCGTCATTTTATGTAGAAAGGTATCATTCTTGGTCTGAGACTCAACTGGAAGGAAACTTAAACGGTACCTAGTCCAACTTTCCCATTTTACAGGCAGGGAGACTGAGGATCAGACAAGCAAAGTGACTGGTCCAAAGTCACGCAATTAATTGGTGGCAGAACTAATTCAGCTACTATATAACTTATTAGAATCTGTGGTATGGGAGAAAACTCCCTGGATTTGGAGTAGAAGGGCCTGGGTTCAAATTCTCTTTCTGTTGCTCAGTATGAATGTGGGCAAGTAACTTAAAATCTCTAAGCCTCAGTTTCCTCATTTGTAAAATGATAGGGATGGAATCGATAACTTCTAAGATCCCTTTCAGTTCTACATTCATAATCCTATGATTAAAAATATTTATTTATTAACACTTCTTCCCTCCCTCCCTCCCTGCTTCCTTTCTTTCCTTCCTTCCTTCCGTCCTTTCTTCCTTCCTTCCTTCCTTCCCTCCTTCCTTCCTTCCCTCCTTCCTTCCTTCCTTCCTTCTTTCCTTTTATCTAGACATGGCCTAAGCCAGGATTGTGGAAGGTTTGGGGAAGCATATTTCACTCTTTTAAGCAACTAAGATGTCTTTAAGGAATTATAGTCATGATCATCTGGAAGATAATTGTGCTTTCTGAAATATCTTATTTCTTACATTTTCTGATTTTTCATGCACATGTTGTAAATCTTCCCATTAGAATGTAAACCCTTTGAAGCAGAGAGAGACTGGTTAGATTTTACATTTGTGTCTCTAGTACCTGTACGATGTCAAATACATAGCAACTGCTTAATAGATACTTACTAATTGATTAATTCCTACCAAAACTTCAAATTCAGTAAACACGTTCAAGAAAAAAAAAGAGCATTTTTTTTCATAAATATTTTGATGGTTAGGGGTAATGGCATAGAATTAAAACTTAATAGTGGAAGGGCTTTATGAGTTTTATAATTTTAGAAGAAAATTTTAAGGCAACATTTCTATGTAAGAATTTTAAAACATTTTAAGATGTAAGGTTTTTTTCTGTGGATCATAAGATACTGAACTTCCAAGTAGTTTATCTGTTTATACAAACACACACAAGACCTATACGAGTTGAATAACAATTTAGGGGCAAAGACAAGAACCAGTTATAGTCACAGAATAAACATGTCAGAATTAGAAGGGACCTCCAAGTTAATTGAGTGAAACCCCTATCTGAACAAATATCCCTTGCCAAGCACATCCCAATAAGTGGCCATCTAGCTCTTGTTGGAAGACTTCCAGTGAAGGGAGACCTATATTCTTTTCTGGGGTGGCCATTCAGCTTTTGGAGAGCTCCTACTGTAGCAAGTATTCCTTTAATCAACCTGTTGTGGGTATGACTATCATAGCATAGATTTTAGAAGTGGAAAAGATATTAAACATCAGGTAGTCCAACTTGCTCTTTTTAGATGGCAGAGGGAATTGAGGAAGAGAGAAGTAAAATGATTTCATGTACGTTGCTTAAGTTTGTATCTTTATTCTAATCACTGCACAACATCAGGTCCCAGATCTCTTCCATAAGGTGATGGATTCAATAGAACACTTTGGCTTTTTTTCTGTCATCAGAGGAAATCCATCCCCTCCTTTGGGCCAAAGCAAAGGTGAGGCAGTTATGTACTGCAATTGGATTTCAGGATTCTCAAAGAGACTTCTACCCACAGATTACCAAATATGAAATGTTTATTATAGATTTAAACCTGGCTAAACAAAAGTCTCTAGGCTTCTTAGTAGTATAAGTATCATGTCCAAGTAACTTAACATAGAGCCTGGCACCTAATACACTTGTTGTACACTTAAATCCAATTCACTATAAAGTCAGGATCACCCGGTGATGTCACTGGTCCTCTTCAAGAACAACCAACCAACCAACTGAATTCAGGAAAGCAAGTGAGTGTGGCTAGGATCTATTTTGGTTGGGAAAAAGGAACTCAAGTCTAAATCATTAGATCCAGATTGTAGGGAATGTTCTCCTATAATACATGGAAAACTATGGACTATTTTTGTTTGCAGAGCACAGTGTTCATAGCTTGGGAAGGTACAAAGATGAAATAATACATGACCCCTGTACTCAGAGAGCCCACGCAATAGTATGCCCTTCATTTGGATGTTGATAAGTTATTTAGGGAGATTACTGAATTCTCTCCACACCAAAATATATCCTGGCAGTGTTCATTATTTTCCTGATGTCTTGAGTTCAATTAAACATGTTCTCTGGTGGGTAGGAACTCTCCCCCTCACTCAAGCACAACTGCCACATTCCTGTTACTAACAGCCTTAGAGAGTTATCTGGGAGCTCCAAGAGGTTGAGTGATTTGCCCTTAGACACACCTGGTAGATTTCAGAAGCCTGTCTTGAACCAAGTCTGCCTGACTCAAAGCCAGCCCTGGTTCTACTCATTGGGAGAGATTCTTATTTACATGAGGTTTGGAAAAATAGTTTTCTTACAAATAATACTGAAGGGGAGGCAGGAGGAGGTTAATAAATGTTTATTGAATTTGAATGCAGCTATTTCAAGTATGTTGTTGGGGCCTTTATTGGAATGAAGATTGTGTCAAAGATTGGCTTTTTACCATGGTTTAGAACAGACTCCTCTTTAAAGTCCAGATCTTGCCATGTGGCTATCTCTTTGCCAAAAAATGTTTTTGACCCTGAGTGCTAAATGCTGCCTTTGGTTTTCAAGTGGAAACTTGGTACTGATCATGAATCACTTATTAGAATATTAGACTTGGGTAATAAATTATTACAACTGAAAACACTGGACATTCCTAGATAACATTAAGATAAATTTGTTGAGATCCCTTGGTAGTCTTTGGGTTTCTATTATAGTCTGATTATTGATCTCAGTCAGGTCTCTCTTTACAAGTCTAATTATGTCTTAAATTAACAAGTATTCTATTGTTCCTGTTAGAAAAATAAATGGAAATTGACAGTCCATACTCAAATTCTTCCAAAGCCACTATTCCCGCTAAAGCTCAGGAATGGCAGTGGATTTCAATCATATAGTTATTGTTAGCTTCTTGGACACCAGCTTAGCAATAAATGGAAAGGAATAATTTGCTGACAGATGACAAAGAAGTCTGTGATTTCCCCTATAGATATGATTGGTTTTGTCTGCCTGACCTTCAGTTATAACCTTCAGGTCAGAGGTTTGACTGCTCCTTTTCAGAATCTTTACTTTGGTATATTCATATCTCTGTCTATATTAGGGAGAGAAATTGGACCTGCTATTTCATCCCTTTGGGAGTGATTAACTTTGCTTTCGACAAGACTTACCTAGGGTCATACAATTACTGAGTTGTCTGAGTCTGTGTTTGAACTCTGCTTTTTCTGACTTTAGGCTTACCACTCTATCCATTACTCTACCAGCTCCTTCTGAATAGACAGTAGAGAGCCATCATAGCTGTTTTGAGCAGAGGAGTGACACCATTAATAACCATTTCTTTGTCCTTAGGCTCATGTCATGGTCCTTTCAAACACAATGCTAATCCTTTTTCTTTTCCACTGACAGAAAGAAGAGGAAATGAGGATTTTGGAGACATTGAAAGCAAGTTTGCACTGAGGACCCCAGAGGAAATCACTGAGGATAGGTGCCACCTTGTTCCTGGGGACATCAATTCTGTGGCTGACTGTAATTTCAATCATAGCAGCAAAACCTTTGTGGTGATTCATGGATGGACGGTAAGAGAGCATGACCAGGGAAGGGACTCTCTTGAGCTGCTACAACTCCAGGGTCAAAAGTCAATAAGCAAAAAAGCATGCCATTTTGTGAACAAGTATGTGCTAATTGCATTCTTTATATGCTCATAAATTTGCCCCCCAAAAGGAATAAGTACTTTAATTTGCCTGACACTAATTTTTATTTGTTTGGTTTTTTTGCTAATTCAAGACTCCTGGTCATTTCATTGCCCATTTTAAAAATATTTTTATGTAATGATCTTTTTTTTTTTAAGTTATGAGGCAATCCCTCCATAATTTCAAGGATTATGGTGCATGAAATTGATACTAAAAGGTTATGAGGAAAACAGAGCCAGGAGAATGAACAAATGTGGGTCTGGTCACCTTTTCTTTCAACTTCAGAACCTTTCCTATAGACAAAAATTGAATGTTATCATAATAATTTTTGTGTGAGCAAGAGAGACTGGTCAACATAGTCCACAAATATAGTAGCTTTATCATCCTACCGTAAAACATCTTGTTAACAAGATAAACTACATTTTTTAAATAAAATATTAGCTTGTTAAATATGAGCATGTACCTTCAAATAGTGCTAGGTAAAAGATGAATCTCTGATGTTTAGGAATTCTTTCCACTGAACTGACAGAGACTGCTTTTAGCATTTATCCAAACAAGTGAGCACTGGCCTGGGAGTCAGGAGCCACATAACTTGTTGTCTCTTGGCTTCCTCTATAAAACAAAGGGGTTGCAAAAAATAATATAGGGATTGTCTGTTGTTCAGTCATGTCAGACTCTTTGTGACCCTATGGACTATCCTGCCCGTGGGGCTTTGTTTGCCAGAAAGTTTGCTATTTCCTTCCTCAGTGCATTAAGGCAAACAGAGGTTCAGTCAGTCAATCAACAGACATTTATTCATTGTTTACTACATGTTAGGTGGCACAGTGGATAGACAGTACCAGAACTGGAGTCATGAAGATTCATCTTCCTAAGTTCAAATCTAGCCTTAGACACTTACTAGCTGTGTGACTCTGGGCAAGTCATTTAACCCTGTTTACCTCAGTTTCCTCATCTGTAAAATGAGCTGGAGAAGGAAATGGCAAACCACTCTTGTTATTTCTGCCAAGAAAACATCAGATGTGGTCCTATATGACTGAACAACAACAATGAGCCTCTGCTTGTATGATTATATGACCTTGAGACTGGATTGGCTATTATTCCATTGATTTTTGTTGTTCAATCATTTTCAGCCATATCCAACTCTTCACGACCTCTTTTGGGATTTTCTTTGGCAGAGATACTAGAGTTGCAAGTAGGGTTAAATGGCTTGCCCAGGGTCACACAACTAGTAATGTCTGAGGTTGGATTTAAAGGCAAGTCTTCCTGAGGCCAGAACCATTGCTCTATCCATTATGCAGCCTCACTGCCCATTCCATTAATAAGAGTATCTATATCAGACACGTTAGGTATGGAGAATTTCTGGTGAGTTGCTTACTATTTGCTGGTTATCTGATCTGATAAGGCTGGTTGTTGCAGGGAACCTCTTGCACCTGGGGTCAAGCGCAGACTGTATTTTCCTGCCAGACTTGACACTTGCATAAAGGGAAGCTGCTTCTGTGCAAAGCAAGGAACTGAAGGGATCTCATCAGCTCTATCATGCAGAAGCTGAAAGAATGCTTAGTATGTAGCACACATACATCCAAGCACAGAAAGCTCTTTAGAAGCAGCTGTATTGGAGCCCAGCCACTTGCCTGAATTCTGCCCCAAAATACAGGGACCTCTTTGTGAAGGACAAAGGTCTCATCCCCTTTGGGAGTGATTAACCTTGCATTCTACAAGTCTGACATCATCCCCTCCTGAATGGCAGCTTTGCTGCTGAGGGTACCACGGCACCATCTGAGAGGAGCACTCTGAGGACAAGGGAAGGGCAGGCCTAAACTAAGTTTAAGAAGTCTGACGTACTCACTCAGAAGGAATGCAAAGAAAATTACGCAGCAGATTGTGAAGAGAGGGTTCAGTAAGATTTCTACTGGTCCCTAAATAATGCCAGGTTATACAATCATTCATGACTTTTTATCTCTTTTGGATCTCAGTTTCCTCACCCGTAAAATAAGGGGGACTGTATTCGATGACCTGTAATGACTCTTCCAGCTCTAAATCTATGAAATCATGATGCTAACAGCCCTGTGAGTTAGGTATAGCATGTTTTATTATCTCCATTTTACAGATGAGAAAATTGAGACTCAGAGAGAAGGGACTTACTTCAGGCCACATGGGTCCATTTAGTGGCAGAGATAGTTCTAAAACCAAGCTTTCTTGATTCCTTTAAGAATTAATTGTATCAGGCAGCTAGGTGGCACAGTGAAAAGAGTACCAGCCCTGGAGTCAGGAGGCCCTGAGTTCAAATCCGGTCTCAGACATTCAACACTTATTAGCTGTGTGACCTTGGGCAAGTCACTTAATCCCAATTGCTCTGTCTTCCCCCCTCCAAAAAGACCAAAAAACAAAAGAATTGATTGTATCACAGGAAAAAAAAATGAAAGCCATTTTAGCATGATACATACATACACACGAGTTACCAACCGATACCAATGGATTCCCTTTGTTTCGGAGTTAGACATTATTTGACATTATTTACTGACAAACATCTCTTGCTTATATTTCCGGAGTAAAGGGTGATTTCCACCTCATACTTAATAGGTGCTCATTAACATTGAATTGAACTGAACTTGGTACATGATAGATTAATCCAGTCTGGGCTGTGTGGGGGGTAGGATGGGGAAGAAGAGTAGAGAATTATGAGATAATCATATGAAAAAATTGCAGAAATGAATAAAACAATATAATGAAGTATTTCCAATAGGTGAGGTTACTGATTTTGCAAAGTGTATTAAACCAGTTTTGAGGACAATAGAATGAGATCAGATCTCATTAATTAGAACTCAGGATGGTCATTCTAATTAAGGCTGGGTAAAGATTTACCTGGGAAAAAAGACTTGTTAAACAAAGTAGGATAGCACTATGTGCTTGGCCAGATGCCATTATGTGTCTGCCTTTGTCAGGAACTTCAGGCTCCCCATCCCAATAGGCTCCCACACACATTTCTAGTCTTATTTCATTCTCATTCTCTTCACAAATAAGTAGAGTTCAGCTAGATGAGAAACGCCATCCCCTGGCTCTCTGCATTTGCACAAATCTGGAATATCCTGTCCCCTCATCCCCACCTTTCAGAATGCTTTTCTTCCTTCAAGTTATAATGCAGGTGCCATCGCCTCCGTGAAAATCCTTGTTTTGCTAAATTCCTTGTGTTTCCTCCCTTCTCAATTTTCCTCATACTATACTCATTTGGGTAGTTATCCTAACTCTTCAATAGAATATTAACTTCATAAGGCAGCTAGGTGGTACAGTGGATAGAATTTTGGATCTGGAGTCAGGTAGACCCAAGTTCAAGTCCAGCCTTAGGTGTTTACTAACTGTGTGACCCTAGTGGAGTCACTTAACTTTGGCTTGCCTTAGTTTCTTCAACTGCAAAATGGAAATAATAATAGTTTCTATGTTGCGAGATTGTTGTGAGGATCAAAATGAGATAAACTTGTACAAAGTGCTTAGTAGCATAATACTTATATATATGTGTGTGTGTGTGTGTGTGTGTGTGTGTGTGTGTGTGTGTGTGTGTGTGTGTGTGTGTGTGTGTATATGTAATAAATACTTATTCCTTTCGCCCCCTCCCTGTTGTGTCTTACTTACACTTGCCACTTAATAAATCTTTGTTGAAGTAAACTGAAGAACAAGATCACATTTGTTTATTAAGTGATTGGGTTTTCCTTTTGCTGATTCTCTCTTTTCCTTTTACTATTCATTGATTTTGATCGTCATTGTTGTTTGTCCTTCGTTTTCCTCGAGGACCAGTGAGATTAGAGGGTAATGTCTTGACTTGCAAGTGAATTGGGTTTAAGTAAGGCAGAGCTGCACCAAACCATCAGCTTCCCTCTCTTTTCCTGAGTCATCCAAGTCTAGTGGCGTGACAAAAGTCAGGACCAGTGGCAGTGGTTCAGGACACAGTGGGTGACCTTAGCATCTTTGATGTCTGGCCAAGCTCTAAGCGCTCCACAGTGCCTGCTTCAGCCACCTTCATGACTATTGGAACAAACTTTTCATCCACCCATTCTGCTGGGGGTAGTCTTCACATGCTTGGGGTTGACATTCCCCAACTCTTTGATGGGTTTGAGGCCTATTGGTCAGTTACCCTTAATCTGGGTTAGCTGGTCTGCCATGTGCATGTTACAGCTTCCTGGAGCCATGAGACTCCTTGATTTCAGTACTCCCTCTGGTGATACAGATTGCAGCCCACCCAGATCTACTTGTCCTGTGGCACTGTTGTCCTCATCTTTCCAGAAGTCTTCCACAAGGAGTCTAGTCAATGTGATAGGGATCTTGTTTGACATCTTTTGACTCTGGCTAGATACCAGTGGACTCCATAGGCCATGGATAGTTTGAGTCACCCTTTTTGTTGATATTTTAAGAAAATATAATATTAATGTGTAACCTTTGTTTTCTTTCTAGGTGACAGGAATGTATGAGAGCTGGGTGCCCAAACTTGTGGGAGCTCTGTTCAAGAGGGAACCAGACTCCAATGTCATTGTAGTCGATTGGCTGACGAGAGCCCAGCAGCATTATCCAATATCTGCCAGCTACACAAAGCTGGTGGGACAAGATATCGCCAAATTTTTCAACTGGTTGGCGGTAAGCACATGTAAAAGAATGGCATCCCATTCTCTTCGTTGTGGGTGCCAGAGCTGATCCCTGGTCAGTGTTTCCCGTATTTTCCTTGTATGTATATCCCTCAAGAGCAATTTAAATCTCTCTAAAAGTTCAAGTTTTCTGTCTGTCATCTTTTAACCTTGTGAAACTATCTAATAAAAATGTAGTTCTGTCCTGTCCTTCCCTGCCCAGTGTGCAGATTTGTGGAGACCAAGTAGGTGTAATAGGCAGCAAATCCTACACGGAGTCATTTTAGGGACATAGGAAAGAACCTCCCCCTACTGAGCTCAACCCACACCCTATTCATCGACTTAATGCTTAAAATTCCATAGTTAAATTTCCAATTCCCCCTGGGAGGGCAAAGGGGCCATTTTGTTTTTCTTCATAAATTTAACCTCTGTCAGTCTTTCTGTCCTAAGCACCTTGGGGTTAATACCATGCCAACACTCTGGAAAGGACCAATCAGGGTGGACAGTTGGAGTCAGGAGAGGCCATGCAGCATGGAGGAGCATGAGTCAAGAGACTTGGGTGCTTGGGTTCCAGCCCTGAAACTAACTAGCTTTGTGTACTTGGGTCAGACATTTTCCCTCCCTACACCTCAGTCTCTTCTCCTGTAAAAATGAAAGATTGGATCATTGTTTGAAATGACAAGTAATTGATCCAAACAAGAGGAGTGAAGAGGGAAGGGGCTTTAGGAGGAAGGTAGTTAAAGAAAGAAAAGGAAAGTCCAAAGCTGATACCAACCAATGCTTCCTCAAATTTGGACAACTCAGGGGGGGAGAGTTAAGCTCCACCTAACAAGAGCAGTTTTTATCTCTTCCATCTATGACATATAAAATTAAAAAGAATAGAATTCATCTGGGAGTAATTCTCCTTGTTTTCCCTCACTGCCATGGCTCTTCACGCCGTGTTTCCTTTGGCTTTGTGATTTTACCAAGAGCTCTGGGAATTCATGTTTTTCCCTTCTTTTTCTAAAGGAGCAGTTCAACTACCCACTGGACAATGTTCATCTCTTGGGTTACAGTCTTGGTGCCCATGCTGCTGGCGTTGCAGGAAGTCTGACAAATAAGAAAGTTAACAGAATTACTGGTAAGGAGACACCCCTCTCTGATTGAGCCCCAAATAAATGCAAGGGTGGGAGTCATTCCCTAGAAGAGTCAGAGTAATGTGGAAGCCATGATCATGTGTATTTTGGCAGCTGATATGGGGAGGGCGTCTTAAGGGTTGGGCAGAAACACTCCATTATAGCAGTGCTATGGGACATGGGTTGCCTTGCCTTGCTTATCTTCTGTTGTGGAGGGCCCTGACCTGAAGCCAGAGAACAAAAACTAACCAAAACATCAAAGGAGGAATGAAAACAAAGGTTTTTGCTTTGTTTTGTTTTTTAAACATGGGAGAAGAGAAAATTGGAAGAGGCACACATTTGAATTGGGTTTTAAATTATGGGTAGGGCTTTGTCATCCTGCTATAGGGACAAATGATAGATATATTCTATTTTTAAATAGAAGTTGAGTCTGCATTATTCAATTCTGCAAACATTTACTGAGCACTTAAAATGGACAGTTCACTTGAGTGAAACAACATGTGCACAGAAAGGGAAGTATTAGCCACTGCAAGGATTAAGAAAATACCTGAACAGAAGGTAAACCTAAGTGGAGGCTTGAAAGGAAGCTATCATTTCTGGGAGGCAGAGGTGAGGAGGGGAATGTGCTCCCAGATAGGGTAGGAGAGGGAGGGAGGGGAAGGAGCCATCTGTGCAAAAGTACAGAGAGGGAAGATGTACTGGCAGATCTGCGGCATGGCTAATGGCAGAGGGAAAGTTAAAAGGGAATAAGCACCTACTATGTGGTAGGTGTAATGTATTAAGCAGTTTACACAAACATCTCATTTGATCCTCACAACAACCTTGTGAGGAAGGTGCAGTTAATAGCCCTGTTTAAGGTTGAGAAAACTGAAGCAAACAGGAGGTAAGTGATTTGCCCAGAGTTACACAGCTAGGAGATATCTGAGGCCAGATCTGGCCTTAGGTCTTCCCAATTCTAGGTCCAGTGCTCTATCCACTATGCAACCAGCCACTTCACAATGAGAAAACGGAGGCCCAGTGAGGTTTGCTGATTTACCTGAGGTCCCAGTAACAGCCAGGGTTCCAGCCTAGGTCCTTTGACTATTCTGTGGAATGCCCTCAATGCTGCTGCCATTTAATTTTTAATTCTCCGATTCACCATAGACTTTAATTGCAAAATAAAGCCATCCTCAGGGGGAAAAAACAGCAAGATTAGAGTAGTTGGTGATTCTTGGTTTTATCTCATTTAGGCTTAGATCCAGCCGGACCTACTTTTGAATATGCTGAAGCCACCAGTCGCCTTTCTCCAGATGATGCTGATTTTGTAGATGTATTGCACACTTTCATTCGAGGATCTCCTGGCCGAAGTATTGGAATCCAGAAGCCAGTGGGGCATGTGGACATTTATCCTAATGGAGGCTTCTTTCAGCCAGGGTGTAATCTTTTTGATGCTATTAACCAAATTGCAACAAGAGGCCTGGGAGGTAAATGTCGACCAGAAGCAGGTTAAGCCTATTTTTTATTTTTATTTTTTTACCTTGGTGACAAGAGTATCCTCCATATCCCCTAGAAAGCGAGTTCCCTTGTTATCCAGGACCAGCCCAGGCAGGATGAGATGACTTCTTGAAGAATACTGGGTCCTTGTACCGTCTACCAACCCCTATACTTAATGTGGTCAAATGAGAGTCCTAACTGGACTCTGCACAGTGTGGAATCATGGAATGTTAAACAAATAGGGATCACAGGGGCAAAGCAGGAAATAGAATTCAGATTTTCCACCTCATTTTAGTAGTCATTGGTTGGTGTCTGCCATTCACTGGCAGAGCTCATAACAATCTCCTTTCTCTGGACTGCCACCTCACTGGTTCTCTCAACCTGCAACAATTACTGATTATATGCCCTCAGACAAGTCGCTTAACTAACCTGAATCTCAGTTTACTCACCTGTAAAGTGAAATTAATAATACTTGCAATCACCTCCTTGAGGGTTGTTGCTACAGGGAAAGGCCGTTGTTGCCTCTGGAATGCTCTAGAGCAATGGTGTCAAACTCAAATAGAAACACATCCTTGCTGGCTACACAGTTTAACATTATCTGTGTTGTATTTTTTGTTTATTTTGTTAAACATCTCCCAATTACCCTTCAGTCTGGTTCGGCCACACTCAGGAGGTTTAGCAGAAGAAGGAGGCAGAGTTTGGCACCTCTGCATGGAGTCATATAACTGCATCATGCTTTATTCAGCCTTCTGTGAATGGCTTTGAAGGATCTATGGTATTAATGGTATAGGGAACTTCCAGCGTGTGGACACTCTACCAGCACAAATTACAATCCAGCTGTTATTGAGTAGATTAGGTCTGTTGGCCATTGCTCACTTGCACAGCTTGGTCTAGATGTCCCCTGAGGTCCCCTTAACCTCTAAAATTCAGATTCTGAGTTGATTGTGGTATAGAGGATTAACAGACCAACTGAGACCCAGGGACGTTAAGCAACTTGTCCAAGGTCACACAGGTAATAAATAGCAAAGCCAGGATTCAAACCTACATTTATTGACTCCAAGTCCAGACTTCTTTCTGTTGCTGTACCTCAGTCCTTACCCAACTAGAGGATGGCCTTATCCAGGGTCACACAGGTTCAAAGTTTCAGAGCCAAGATTTGAATCTAGGTCTTCCAGATGTCAAGTCCAATACTCTATCCACTATACACATGGCCTCTACTGTTAGCAATGTACAAAGCAAAAAAAGAAAAAAGAAAAAAAAGTGGGAGTCTCCCTATAAAAGAATGTTAAATTCTATAAAACTTACTTCCATTCTTGTATGAATGTTATTCTTCCTTCCTAAATTGAAATCTCGGTTGGGCACTGAAAGTTGATAGATGTCGTCATGTAATTATGCGAGAGACCCTGAGGTTATCTTACCCAGCACCACACATAAACAAACGTAGACGAGCAAATGGATCATGTGATGCACAGACTTTCTAGAAAGTGAGATTTTCTTTTCAAAGAGTATTTTTTTCTTCATAATTTTCTTTTCTTTTCAAGATATGGATCAGCTGGTGAAATGCTCTCATGAACGATCCATTCATCTCTTCATTGACTCACTACTGAATGAAGAAAACCCAAGTAAGGCCTACCGCTGCAGCTCGAAGGAAGCCTTTGATAAGGGCCTCTGCCTGAGCTGTAGAAAGAACCGTTGCAACAACATGGGCTATGAGATCAATAAAGTGAGAGCCAAGAGAAGCAGCAAGATGTACCTGAAGACCCGTTCTCAGATGCCCTACAAAGGTAGGTTAAGCCCTTCCTAAGAAATGATAGCATCCTTAGGGTGGCTAGGTGGCGCAATAAATAGAGCACCAGCCCTGGAGTCAGAAAGACCTGAGTTCAAATCCGGTCTCCTACACTTAACACAAAAAACTAGCCATATGACCTTGGGCGAGTCACTTAACTCCAACTGCCCTGCATTTCTTTCTCCAAAAAGTGAAAGAAAGAAAGAAAGAGAGAGAGAAAGAAATTATAGCATCCAGTCATCATCATCTCTTGCCCTCTTACTGAATTGTCCTTAATATATATCAAATCCCATCAATAGGACATATGCACTGTGTCATCCTTCCACTAAGGTATAACATGAAATCCTGTCGAAATTTTAGCATTGACCCTTCCTTAATGGAGATTCAAAAGCCAGCTTCCTGTCATTCATTTGTCATTCCTTCCTATACTTGATAACCATTAAATATATTCTTTGTCTTTCTCTGTCTCTCTGTCTCTCTCTGTCTCTGTTTCTCTTTCTCTCTCTCTCCTTCTCTCCATCTTCCTCCCTCCCTCCCTTTTTCATTAGTGCAATGCCCTACACACAACTCATTTGGAACTCAATCAATATTTATTGTATTTTAAATAAACTCATTTTGAAAACTTTTTCCTAATAGGGGAATTTCCTCTCAAAAATTTACCTCTGTGCCTTCAAGGATCACAGATTTAAAGTGAGAAGGGACCTGAGGAGTCACCTAATTCAATCCACTAATTTTACAAATAAGGAAACAGACCATAGAGGATAAATAATTGGCCTAAAGTCACATAGATAGTAAA
Organism: Pseudochirops cupreus; assembly: GCA_028627135.1. NCBI lineage: Eukaryota > Metazoa > Chordata > Mammalia > Diprotodontia > Pseudocheiridae > Pseudochirops > Pseudochirops cupreus. The sequence continues at coordinate 114,844,659 of CM053581.1, forward strand.
TGTCCAAGCCAGTATTCAAACTCAGGTCATCTGACTCCAAATCCAACACTCTTCCCCTATATCGTGGCTGTCCCTTCTTTATATTTTTCTTATATCACTGATGATCCAGGCAGATGTGAATCCCATGTATGTGCTAATAAATCTTTCCTGTTTCATTATCAGTAGTATGTTTGATCTAATTCCAAGTTGTCTACCTGTGGGCCCCTCAAAAAGATTTAATAAGCAATTCTTCTCTGTTTTCTTCCTATCCAGTGTTCCACTATCAGGTGAAATTACATTTTCTTGGGACTGAAAGTGTGACTCAGACAAACCAGGTGTTGCTGCTCTCTTTGTATGGCACCATAGCTGAGAGTGAGGAAATCTCTATCACCGTGTAAGTAGCAAACTTCTCTTGTTTCATATGCTAATAAATAATCCCAGAGAGCTCCCTTGTGTAACTAAACGACTGAGAAATCAAAACTATATTAGAAAACCAGGAAATCCTAATTTCTGGTTCAAGAAACTAGAATTCTAGTCTCTGCTCTGTGCTGAGTAAAGTTAATTTTTTTCTTACTTATATAGAATACTTTTTTCCAATAACTAGGAACTATTTTCTCTTTGTTACTTTAAATATATTTCTTACCTTTATACAATAATATAATAATTGATATATATATCATTTCAAAATATTTAAAATATTTTGCATGTCTTAGCACATCTGAGACACAATAATCTTGTGAAGTTATTATTTCTGCCATTTTACTAATGAACAAACTAAGGCTTATGTAGTTGAAATATAAAAATCTATATATGTATAAAACCTTGAAATATGCTGCCTGAGATACACTAAATGTAGTGGGTGTTCTCTATGAATTTAGCAGGTCAGATGTCCCAATCTTTGAAGATGAATCCCAAAGCATATGTTAACCCAATGTGTGCTGAATTTTTACTCAGGCCTGAAATGTCTGCCAACCAGACTTACTCCTTCCTGATTTATACGGAGATAGACCTTGGAGAACTGCTCATGGTGAAACTGCAGTGGAAAAGTGATTCTTTCTTTAGCTGGTCTGACTGGTGGAGCAGCACTGGCTTTGGCATCCAGAAAATCAGAGTCAAAGCAGGAGAAACTCAGAAAAAGTAAATATATTTAATCTTATCAGACTTCATTTCAGGCTCCCTTTGACTTTATTATGAAGGGGAAGGCTTTTCAGGATTATCCATTCTTCACCTTTAAAATGAGGGTTTTGGGTGAGACACCTAAGAATTCTTCTGGCTTGCACTCTATGATGTTAGAGCCCAGGCATTCAGTATTGCTATAAATGGGGCTGTTTTCATTGGAAGTCCTTCTTAGGACAATTCCTTCACAAACATTCTGGGAAAGGAGTTGCATTTCCCAATTCCATACCATGAGTTTGTTATAGCAAATCAATAAGAGAATTGGACTTAGAAATCCAGAAGCCCTGATTCTGTGCTCGATGCTCCTACTTTTTCTGGCACATGATTGATTCCTTGTAGACACTGTACAAGGAAAAGATGCAATCCAGTGATTTTCCCCTGTATCTGCAATGACTAGAGTAGGAAGCTAAATTTTTTATAAAACTTCAGCTAGTTAGCAAACATTTTCCATAAAACTTTTGAAAATTTTAGGATAGCATAATTATCCCTAACAATTTCACTTTCAAAGAACTTGTGGTAGGATTTTAATGTTTTGGTTTAAAAAAGATAATTCACCTGTGATTTCATTAAAGAAGAGAACTGGTGAGGAAATTCCCTTTACCAGTATAAATCAGTTATATCAAGAGCTATGTGGGTTACTGAGTGATTAAATCAGTCAGCAAGCATTAATTAAATGCCTACTATATGCCAGGTATGGAGACACTAGAGATAAAAAGAAAGGCAAAAAAAAAAACAAACCCAAACATCCCTGATGTCAAGGAGCTCACAGGTCAATGGAAGAGACATCATGCAAATGACCGTACCAAAAAAGATACACACAGGATAGAGTTGAGATAATTAACAGAGAGAAGGTACTAGAATTAAGAGGGATCAGGAAGGACTTCTTGCAGATCATAGAGTTTTAGCTAGGATGTGAGGGAAGCCAGGGAAGCCAGGAGATACTGATCAGAAAGGAAGCAATTAAAGGTCACACAGCCAGACTGTGTCCAAGGTAGGACTTAAATTCAGCTCTCAACCAAGATGACTAGGGGCCCCCAGTTCATGCCACTTGAGCATCAGTAGAAGCAATTGCCGATGTTTAGCCTAGAGAAGAGAAGACTCAGTTGTATTTGGGTATTTGAAGGACTGTCACACAGGTGAGGGAATAGACTTTTTCTTCTTGGCCTGAGAGCATTGAACTAAAAGTAGTTGGTAGAAATTGTAAAGAAATAAATGTTGTATGTCAAGGTGGAAGAAACTCTTAATAATAATTACATTTATTTAAAAATGAAATGGCCCACTTTGGGAGGTAGGAGGTGTCTCCTCCCAACCTCCTTCCTCTTTGCTGGAAGTCTCTAAACTGGTGGTTCTCAAACTTCCTAATGCCGCAACCCTTTAATACTTGTATATGGGCGTATCTGCATGTGGGTGGACCCGCCTGGAGACAGATAGTGGAGAGGTGTCTTGGTTCTTAAGGCCATTGGAAATATGTATTTTCTGATGGTCTTAGGTGACCCTGTTCAACCCCCAGAGGGGGTTGAGGACCACTGTTCTAAGCAAAGGCTGGGTGATTATTCCTCTAATATTCTTGTTTAGCTTTAGGCTATATTCAAAGACCTGGAAATCCTCCATGATAGAATTTGATAATTCTGTGATCTGTTTCATTTGTTGAGATAACCCAACTCTAACAAGAAAAAATAAAAAAAGGTCTATTGCCTAGATGATTGTTGAGTATTGTGATGACTGTAGAAACTGACTTGACTGGTTTTGGCTGATTTCATTGTATGGAATTGATGGGGTCCCATGGGTAGCATATCCTCACTTCCTTTTTCTTTTATAGGGTTGTCTTCTGTTCCAGAGAAAAAATATCCCATCTGAAGAAAGGAAAAGAACCTGTGGTATTTGTGAAATGTTATGACAAATCACTGAGCAAAAAGGCTGTCTGGTAAGTTCCACAAAAAATATTGCTGAGAATTCCCTTACATTTTGTAATCTGTAAGGAATTTTATCCATTTCCTTGACCAAACCTCCTCCTGCAGTTCTCTTCATTTGACTTCTCAAGGACACCATAACTTTTCAGTAGTGACAATGGTGTATTAATTTGCCTATGTTCCAAAATATTCTTACTGGTATTTAATATTTCCTTCTTTACTGTACTGTACTCCATCCAATTCCTTTCTTGTTCTACTTTCCTTCTCTAGGACCATTTTCATAGATGTCTTTAAGAAAAAAATATTGATGTCTTTTACTCGACTAATTCCAGGGTACCTTAGGAATACTCTTGGGTGGGTAGCAAGGTCCAGCTACCTTCCTTTGTGAATGTGAGTGGTTGATCTTCAAATAGCATGTTAAAGAGGACCACAGCACTATATCTCACCAACAGCATCAAACTTGATGCTCTTTTCACAAGTCACAGTAAAAGAAACAGAGGAATAGCCATCAAGTCCCTTCTCCCAGACATCCAATGATGTTAGAAGTGGTAGTGTTCTTTGTTTTCTCTTCTTGTTCCTTTCCAAATTAATTTTTTGGACTCTCCTCTTATTTATCTTAAAGTACAATCTACATAAGAGTCATCAACAGGATCTTTCCAGAAAGAACTTTCCATTTTAGGTATAGATCAAATGCATGACCTATCCCAACAATGCTACTGAATTGCTGACACAGACTCTTTTCTTTTTCCTACATATTCTCCTGCCAGCTTCCAAATTCTTATGGGCCACAGGCAGAAGTATTCTGGCAACTGGGGGAATATGATCCACACACTTTTAAGTATAGTCTTAATTATTAAAATTTTTCTCCATCACTTCCTTAAGCCTAGACAATCAACAACAACAGCAAAAATAAATCAAGTCCTAATTTGTAGGGTTTCCCAATTTCTGATGCTAATGCTCACACTGAAAATTTAACAGTCAGCTCTCACAAGCCTGTATGAGTTGGTTCTAGCACACCCTTGGCACAGGTTTAAAGGGGAGAGAATATAGAAAATGTTAACATAAACCAATGATCTAACAAACAATGGGAAGTACCAGTCCCTCCCTAAAATTATCACTATTCACCTGCCTTCCTTCTCCTTCTACATTTATACAGAGAATGATAATTGCATGCAGGTTAAATATGTTGCTATGGTTATCCCATATGCAGATAGACATATCTATCTTTGAGTCGGGGGGGAATTATATAGGTCAAAGAGCCCCATGTAAGACCTTTCAAAACAACCACTATATCAATATAGACCCACAGTAATGCCAATGACCTTGTTGAATTGGGTAGACAAATTACATTCTTTTTCAGAGTGGGAATGTGCCGCTAGTGCTACATCGCTGATTGATTTATTCATTCACTCAACCAATATAATGAGTTCATTGTCTTGTTTATCCCGCTTATCACATCCAGAGATAACTTCATGTTTGCTTTTAATTGATGTTTCTTCAAACTCGTCATCAACCGCATGGTTATTTATACAAAGTTGAATGTGTCTGTAGGTTTCTTTAAATGATCCATGATAGACACATTTACATTTTTCTCTCAAGAATTACATATGACTATGGTCATATTACACATAACTAGAACAGTAGACAAGAATGGGTGAATAAATGTTAGTTGAAAAAAATTATATTGTGTTTCAGAAAGAACCACTGGACTTTGGAGTCAAAAGACCAGTTCTCATCATAGGAGTATAGACATAGACTTATAACGGGACTTTATAGAACAGCGGTTCTCAACCTGCGGGTCACAACCTCTTTGGGGTTGAATGACCCTTTTACAAGGGTCACAGGGGTTGCCTAAGACCATCGGAAAACACATATTTCTAATGGTCTTAGGAACTTCCTCCATCTGTCTCCAGGCAGGTCCACCCACATGCAGACACACTCACATATGAGTATTAAAGTGTCGCAGCATTAGGAAGGTTGAGAACCACTGTTATAGAGCATCTAGTCTAAAACCCCCTTGTCTTGCAGAAGGGAATTTGTGTGACTTTTCCAAGGTCATCTAGGTAATAACTCAAAGAGCTGGATTTAAACCTTGGTTGTCTGGCTCCAGAGCCAGCATGCTTTCCATTGGATCTATCTGCTTTAGACTATTACCCATATAACCTTGGGCAGGTCCCTTAACTTTCTGAAATAGTTTCCTTTTCTGCAAAAATGAATGGGTCAAATGAAGTTTTCTCTATTAATCTAACTAAATCCAAGAATGGAACTGATGGTTTTTTTAGTTATTTACAGAGTATCAGGAATTGCCATGCTGAGTCCAAGCATTATGGCACTCTGGAGAGTTTGATGTTAGTAAAAATCCCTATCTTATTTGTAGACCACATGAAAGAAAAGACACCTCCATTGATGCATCTGAACTCGAACTAGAAAGTAATTGAATAAAACTACCCCTCCCCCCAAAAAGCCTAAGTAAAATTATCTTGCATTTTAAGTTTCCACTTTTCCACGAACTGATCCACCTTACCACAGAGCCTTACCATAAATCTTCCAGCTTAGATAGAGAATTAGGCACTAGCCTTTAGTCCCTATATAAAGATGAGAAGTGCTTCCTAAATTTTTGCATAAATTATCATGATGTTACTCTTTAAGAAGAGTTCTTTGCTAGCAGGAATTTAACTGAAGGTCTGTAAGCCCTTTTTCTTTTCTGTGCACTGACTCATCACTCATGAATTATACCCTTCTCCCTTCAGTTCATTTTTTTTTTTGGAGGGGAGAAGTTTGGGCAATGGGGGTTAAGTGACTTGCCCAAGGTCACATGGCTAGTAAGTGTTAAGTATCTGAGGCTGGATTTGAACTCAGGTCCTCCTGATTCCAGAGCCAGTGCTCTATTCACTGTGCCACCTAGCCACCCCCTCAGTTCATTTTTTTAAGGACCTTTGATGCACAAGATATTTTGTTAGGCATGGAGCAGAATGGGTAGCACCACAGCTTGCTTTGGAACCCAAGAGGAGGAGGAGAGAGAAAATTCTAGACATGGGGGACCATCTTTGAAAAAGCATAGAGGAGGGGTGGCTAGGTGGCACAATGAATAGAGCACCAGCCCTGGAGTCAGGAGGACCTGTGTTCAAATTTGGCCTCAGAGGCTTGACACACTTACTAGTTGTATGACTTTTAACTTAAAGGTTAAATGATTTGCCAAGAGTTCACACTGCCAGTAGATGTCAGAGGCAGGATCTGAACCAAGGTTTCTGTGACTCCAAAGTTATATCATTCTGTCCACCACACCACACTGTCTTTCTTGTCTAGCTCATAGTAGGCACTTAATAAATATTTCCAGAATGGAATAGCAAACAGGTGACTGCTTGGGTAACCTTAAACTCCCCATCTCTGGGCTTCAATTTTTGTCATCAGTAAAATGAGAGGATTGGACTAAATCACCTGGAATGCTGGTTCCAATTGTAAATTCATGGTTCTACTACTGAATATGACTACAAGTTCCCCCTTCTTTTGTTTTGTAGAAACAATACTAGCCTGAAGGAAGAAGAACTGTACTTATTCTGCAAGGAATGAAGTAAATGAAGAAAGCAGGATTTTAAACTAAGTCCTAATGCTTTGGGTGTTTGGAAGTGGATTCATCCAAGTATTTATGATGCCAGCTGTGTTATTATCATTAGCTCTTTTTCCTTGTTAGTTATTAGAGGAGACAGTCTCAGAACATCCAAAAAAATCCACCCCCAAATAAAACCAAGAACAGTATATTTAATTTGAGGAATATAGTGGCCATGTAGCACATGATCTTAGCTGAAAAGAAAGCCCATATTGTGAAAGATGTGAAATCTGGACCACTGAGATAAAATATGAATTATGTCCTATGGTACTAGTCTGTTGTAAATTTTCTTTATGTGATGTATTTTGCAATTTTCTAATGTTTGCATGGAGTAGAACCAAAGGTTTCCTGTGGTTTGCTCACAGTCAGTTCAGGCCCATCTGTTTGCCTGAATAAAAGTCCCCACCCCCCCATTTGAAAGACTCTTGAAGGGACTTGGCTCATGAGATAACCAGGATTAAGTGAACACAGAGAGAGAATGACTAAGAATGTTAATGAAGAGAGCACTGGACCTTTGAAAGCTTCTCATATATCCATCTTCAGCCTACACTCAAAGGACATCTCAAAAAGTTTGAGAGATATATATATGTATGTATATAAAAATATATATATATATGCAAATATGTGTGTGTATATATATATATATATATATATATATATATATATACATATATATATACACACACACACACATACATATATATGTATCTCCATGGATATGTTTGTGCAAATTTTATATTTTATCATTAGACTATAAAGTGTGTCATTTTTGAAAAGTCAGTGAAGCCTCTGATGTCACCCAGAACTTGAATGTAGAAGGAAGATGGTAAGATAATTGTGCTACCTTTTTTTTTTTTTTACAAAATTGAAATTATTCAGAATGTAATGGTTTTGTCCATTCTGATGCTGATTAGGGAGCTTTAGATAAGCGCTATTTTCCAAAAATGCATTGGGTCAAGCACATCTCAATCAGCATTTTGAAGATAAATAAGAATCTTAATAAAGATGAATCATTCTTTGTTCCTCGGTTCTGATGATGGACCCCAAATTGTCTCTGTGGTCTACAGTTACAGAAATCTCTGAAAAGCCATTTCCCCTAAATTGTTCATTTCTAATTACAGTGAGTAGAACTATTAAAAAGTGCTTGTTTTTTCTTTAAAGGAAAAATGCTCTGTATGAGAAAATGATGCTTCTGTATCACCACAGCCACCTATGAATACCACAAAAGGTTTTTAAATCATCAGCGGAGAGTTAATAAACAATTATGTGTAAACTAGATCTCCTTTTTTTTTTCTTTTGTGTACAATAAGAGAGAAGAGTCAAAGGTCAAAATGGCTGCTAGGGGATTCATCTTATGAACCTCTCTCCCATACATCTAGATAGATCTCCGCATAGGAGTTTATGTTTACCACTCCGACAGTATGGCAAGCTAAAAAGAAGCTGATGCACTGTATGTCTCAGAATGGAGATGCTTTTGAAAGCTGTAGAGTCTCAGGTCTCCATTCAGAAACCCTCAGGCCTGTGGGTTAAGGCTGAAGTCATTAAGAGTTGGTTTGGGGTGAGTTCTCCACAACCAAGAGATTGGGGAGGTTTGCTGCTGGCATTCCCCTTCACTGCTAACTGACTAATTGGAGCAAAGCCCACTTTTTAGCAAAGACAAATAAATTTAAGCTAGCACTTGCAGTGAGCTAGTCTGTCACACCTGGAACTCCAGCTTCTAAGGATGTCTACTCACGCAAGATACGATTTGGCTTAAAATGTTATTTATTAGCTGTAAATATGTGAGTGTGCATGTGTGTGTATGTGTGTGTGTAAAGGTAGTTTGTATATTTTGACAAGAATATCAAGGCTATCTGCATTTATATACGCGAGGTGCTAACTTTGTAAATACTTTTTGACAGTGACATTGCCTCACTGAAGCCAATTTAACCTTATGAAATAATGCCGTCGACGGAGCTTTTCGTTAAAGATACCTTCTTAATTCTGTGAAAAAGTAAATCCTGCTTTTAATAAAAATGGACAAAATTCTACCACGCTGCAAGTCATTATTTTCCTTAATGTCATTCTACCTAGTGGGGGACTTGTTGATTTGTAGAACCAATTCCATTTAACCGTATTTGCGTAGCACCTTCTCTCTACTCAGATATATTATGAAACTTAGCTTCCAAAAATGTGCCACAGTGATCCCTACACAAAGCCTTCTTCAACATATGCTCCTCAAAACTACTCAGAAAAACCTTTGAAGTTACCATGAGACCCAAGCCCAGACTTTCATTTATTCAGAAAAATATTTTTTTAGTTGGTATAATGTTCCTCTGAAATAAAAGAAATACACATTCAGAAATGAGGTTTCTGGCACAGTGACCCTCATGTGTATAAAGGTATGACCCACTCAATCTAGCAAAAATATATTAAATTCCTACTCTGTGTATGGCAGAGGCAGCTAGATGGCTCAGTGGCTTCAATGCTGGACCTGGAGCCAAGAAAACTTGAGTTCAAATCTAGCCTCAGACAATTAGCTGTGTGACTCTGGGCAAGTCACTTTACCTCATTTGCCTTGGAGGTAGCTAGGTTTCTCAGTGGATTGAGGCTGAACCTGGAGTCAGGAAGACCTGAGTTCAAATCTGTTTTCAGAAACTTACTAGCTGTGTGACCAAGGACAAGTCATTTAACCCCTGTTTGCCTAAATCCGTTGGAGAAAGAAATGGCAAACTCTGTATCTTTGTCAAGATAACCCCATGGACAGTGTAGAGTCCACGGGGTCATGAACAGTCAGATGTGACTGAACAACTGAACAACAACATACAAGGCACTATATATAAGCTGCTGGGAAAACATAGATAAAAACTAAAAAGTTCCAGCCTTTGAGAAGCTTATATTCTACTGAGGTATATAAAACATATGCAATTAAATAAATAACAAATAATCTCAGTGGGAAGGGGATTAATAATTGAGGAAACCAGTTATTGGAGGGGGTGCTTGGGCTGTGCTTTGAAGGAGTATAGGAATTCTATGTTAGAGGTGGACAGGGTCTGCATTCCTAATGTGAGAGACCACCTGTATGTATCAAAGCAGGGAGGTAGAAGATGGAATGGTAGGCAGAGAATCCATCCAACCAGATAATGAGTGCATGAAGAAAACTCATACGAGACAGGTCTGGGAAGGTCTAGAGGCAGGAACCAAAGCGTAGACAGATTCTAGGCAATTCAAAGACTATAAATTGCAGAGAAGATGCTAAAACTGAATTTTATCATCCAGGAATTCCCTGTATCAGTCAATTTACGAGTCCAGCTTTAAATTCTACACTCAGAACTGTGTCTTACTCCTGAGGCAACAATGAGCCACTGAAAATTTCTGAGCAGGGGAATGACATGGTGCTTTAGGTATGTCAATACCTTCAGGTATGTCTCCCTTTTGTGGGAGAGAACAACTGAGAGGCCCAAGAGTCCAGGCAGAAAAGGTGATGACAAATTGACCGCGGTAGTGTGAATGAAGAGGAGCAAATGTAAGAGATGAAAGATGTAAACACTGCAGAAGTAGAACTAACAAGATTGGGTAGCTGATAATATGAGAGAGTAGGGGGAAATGCAGTGAGGAAGAGTCCAGAGGCAAGAATGACTATGAAGGAAGAGCATGGTGTATAATGTGTCAATCACTCTTTGAAACACATTGTCTCTTCTTCTCCAGATCTCTTCTCTTTAACCAACATCATACCTGAAATGTTAGTGTTTTTATTGTCATGAAAACAAACAAGTCTTTAAAACTAATTTTTTAAAAGTCAACCCAATAGATCAGCGGTTCTCAACCTGTGGGTTATCTTCAATTTGTAGCAATGAAAATACATCCTGCATATCAGATATTTACATTATGATTCATAACAGTAGCAAAATTACAGTTATGAAGTAGCAATGAAAATAATTTTATGGTTGGGTTTCACCCACAACATGAAGAATTGTATTAAAGGGTCATGGCATCAGGAAGGTTGAGAACCACTGCAATAGATGTTAATATTAACATCTGAAATGGTGTTGAAT
>CM053581.1:114855864-114883909 GCA_028627135.1 Pseudochirops cupreus
GAAAATGTTCCTCCCACCCTCATACCAAAAAGAGTTGTTTCAAAAGTCGTGTTACAAAATTGGGCAGGAGCCTGCCTTTTCACAAATATGGGAAACTAATCAAATCACTATCTCTTGCCTTCTTAATGGAATCCTATGATCAAGGCTGTTCTTAAATAAAGATGTTATTTAACCTTCATAATGAGGACCGGTATTTTATTGGGTTTTTGGGCAGCTTGGTGATGCAATGGATAGAGTACTGGGCCTGAGCTCAAATCTGACCTCGGACAGTTACTAGTTGTGTGACCCTGGGTAAGTCACTTAAGTCTGTTTGCCTCAGTTTCCTCATTTGTAAAATGCGCTGGAGAAGGAAATGGCAAACTACTCCAGTATCTTTGCAAAAAAACCCAAAAAACCCAAATGGGATCATGAAGAGTTAAACACTATTGAACAACAATAAATCTCACTGTTTTAGTATTAGTGTCTAACCTAAATTCTTCCTGCTAAAATGTTAGGGTTGGCCTGCCCTTAATGGAAACATAAAATCAGCTTTTTTTTCTTCATATGATAATCTTTCATACAGTGCCATGTGCTCAGAACACTTCTATCTTCCTTTCTCTCTATCACACCCATCAGTGTCAGGAGACCTAGTTGAATGAATGTGTTCAGAAGATCAGTCAGAAAGAGGACTCTGATTTTAGACCTCACACATACATACAAAAAGAGAAATAGATAAAAGAATATACATTAAAACATACTCTCATTGTCTCTTATGGAAATTTGACCAGCATAATTTTATAATCACAAGGAGATCAAAACTTCCTCAGTCAGAAAACACTTGATGTCCTTGTACAATAGAGATATAGCAGTGAGCGGAGGTGTCACTTCCCATGGGAAGGCTTTCCTGATCACCCTCGGTTGTTAGTACTTTCTCCTTCAAATTACCTTATTCTTAACTATGGGTAAATTTTGTAAGTTCCTTGAGGGCAGGGACTATTTGTCCATTTTGGTTCTTGTATCCCTATAGCATAGCACAGTGTCTTGCACATAGTAAGTCATAGATGGAGAACTGGAGAAGACATTAGAAGCCATCTAGTCCAACTCTTCCATTTTCTAGGTGAGGAAACCGAGGCCCATAAAGGTTAAATGATGACCAAAGTTACCTAGTTAATAAGTGGCAGATACGGGATTTGAACACAGATCCTCTGACTCTAAATCCAGGACCATGTTGCTTCACTTAACTAATGCTTGTTGAATTGAATTTGTCCAATGCCCAGCAGTACTTACAGTGGCCCTTTGTGGAAAGCCACATCCATTAGTTTCAGGGAAATATTAACTGATGAAAACTACAAATAACTTTAGGGAGCAATTAGGATAGGGTTTATCTACTTGGTTGTAAATCAAATCCTTATCTAATTAACAGCTTCAAACATAAAACAGCAAAAAGTTTGTGGATGCAGTAGAACCCCAATATTTACCTCTCTATATCACTGTAAGTCAACATGTGTTGTGTTGCACCATTTCTCTTGTTATAATATATAAAGTCTATAGATAAGGTGTTGTCCTTATCCATTGATACAAGAATTTTCAAATATTTCCTCTACAAGCAAAATAACATAGATTCAAAGGCTCCTGGAATATCACAAATGGAAAGAACCATTGATGTCATCCAGTCTATGGATTTTTACATGGAATCCATGAGCTTGAACGGGGAAAAAAAACAATCCACATTTATTTTCACCAACATCCAATTGAATTTTAGCATTTCCTTCAATTTAAAAAAATGTTCTGAGAATGAGCCCATAGGTTTCACTAGATTGCCAAAGGTTTTATCTTTTTAAAGTCTTTTTATCTTTTTTAAAGTCTTCTATCTATCTATCCATTTATCTATCTATCTATCTATCATCCATCTATCATCTATCTATCATCTATCTGTCTATCATCTATCTATCATCTATCTATCTACCTATCTATCATCTATCTATCTGTCATCTATCTATCATCTATCTATCTATCTATCTATCTCTCTATCTATGAAAGAAAAAGCTTTGAAAAACCTGATCTAATCCAAACCCTTTATTTCACTGATGAAGAAATTGAGTTCCAGAGAGATGAAGTGATCTTCCCAAATAAACAAATTAACTGACAAAGCTAGGACTAGAAGTAACAAGCTTTTTAACTCCAAGTCAAGTCTTCATTCCACTACATCATTTTGCCACCTAAACGGATATATGTATGTGTGTTCACATGTACCTCTATGTATGTGTGTATGAGTATATATTGCTATACATAGGTACATATATCCATATATATATATATATGTATATACATACATGTGTACTTATATTAGATAACAGAGTTTTAGAGCTGGAGGGAACCTCATAGAAGACCTGGTGCCATCTTAACAGATGAGGAAACTGAGTCCCAAAGAGTGAAAGACACTTGTTCAAAGTTACATAACTAGTTGGTGGCAGAACCAAGACCAGAAACTAAGTTTTCTAACTCCCAGCCCACTTTTGTGTACATCTATGACACTACCAATCCACCATCAGAAGGGAACATTTTTGCCATTTTTGCAGTACTTGTAATGAATTTTCATTAGTTGTCTGGCCTCCTTCATGATCTAGATGAAGTTTAAAGGTGAATTCTGTTATCTGAAGCTCATTGCTTCTTACAGGGGATCAAGCCCTAAACTTTGTTTTAATTAGTACTGTGCTCCAAGACTATATGAAATAATCAGACATAGGAAAGATATTTTTAAAAGGATTTAGCATGCCTTATTTTATATGATAGATGTGCTTTTGAAGAATTAAATAACACATTTTTCTAAACATATTTCACTCTATCAGGGAAACTCACATTTCAAAGCAATGCTATCATAAATCTTCTTTCCAAAATGAAGAATACTTTTGTAAAATGAGTGATTGTAGGACTTAAAGATGGAAAGAACCTTAGAAATGATACGGTCCCACCTCCTTAACTTATGAATAAAGTAAGAACCAAAGAGAGGAAAGGACTTAACCAAGGTCTCTCAGGCAGTATTATTATAGAGGTATATTATTATCTACTATAATATTATCTACTATTGTAGAGCTGTGAATCAACTCCAGTCTCCTGACTTCAGGTGCAATGATCTTTATTTTTAAAAAATAGACAGTCATTGTCATTCTATAACCCAAATTATTATCAAGTTTGAATTTTCAGGTAGACTTTTAAAACAGTGAGATGTATTTCTAGTGGTTGGTTGGTTGTTGTCCTTCATGCTTGAAGAGGACCAAAATGACATCCCTATGTAGGGATCAAGGTACAGCGTGTCTGACTGTGGCTGATCAGACCAACATGAGCTCAAAAGGTTCTTCCACAGGTCAGACACAAATAGTCCATATGAACTTTTGGAGTGGAGATATCTCTAAATGTATGCACTTCACATTTCTTTTGAGCTATGCAGTTCTGCTTTACTTATAGAGCACAGTGCCTTCTTTGATGTGGGCACACCATGCTAGGTGGTCCTATGTCAGTGTTTCCCATGTCTCACAATCAACTGCAAAATTTCTCAGAGAGACTTTGAGAGTGTCCTTGTATCACTTCTACTGACTTTCCTTGTGTTAATTCTCCATAAAATAGCCTTTTAGGCAAATGCACATTTGGCATTCAAACAATTTAGCCAGGCCATCAGAGTAGTACTCTCTGTAGTAGAGTTTGAATGCTTGGCAGTTCACCTTGAGAAAGGACCTCAATGTCTGACACCTTTTCTTGCCAGGTGATTTTCAGAATCTTCCTAAGACAATTCAAATGGAAATGATTCAATTTCCTAGTTTGGCATTGGTAGACTACCCAGGTTTCACAAGCATAAAGCAATGAGGTCAGTTCAATGGCTCTATAGACCTTCAGTCTACAAAAAAGTCACACTTTTTTTTCTGGAGCCTCCCAAAAACTAATCTAGCTTTAGCAATGTGTACATCAACCTCATCATCTATGTGTACATCCTGTGAAAGTATACTGCCAAGGGAAGTATACTTATCCATGGTATTTAATATTTTTCTACTTGCTATAATTGATGGTGCTCCATCTCTGCCCTTCCTCCATCTTTCCACTCCCAGCGCCATGCATGTTTCTCTTTCCACAACTCTAGCCTTCATACCACTAAAAATCATTTCATCTTCCACACTTGCTATGCATTTCCTAAGCTGGCAGTCCTTACTCTGATTCTGTGACCGGTGATTTCCAACCTTCTGAGAACTTGGACAGCCTATTATTTCCTTTCACCTACATGGAATAGTGGCTAGAATACTTGGACTTGGAGAGCAGAAGAACTTAGTTTGAATCCTACCCTCAAACACTTACTACCTAAGGCAGGTCATATATATAACCTCTCTTATGTTTCAATTTCCTCATCTTTAAGATAATGATCATAATAACATCTATTAGGGCAGCTACATGGTACAGTGGACAGAGTGCCGGACCTGAAGTCAGGAAGACTAATTCTATTGAGTTCAGACATTTACTAACTGTGTGACCCTGGGTGAGTCACTTAACCCTATTTGCCCCAGTTCCTTCATCTGTAAAATGAACTGGAGAAGGAAATGGCAAACTTCTCTAATATCATTGCCGAGAAAACTCCATATGGGGTCCCCAAGACTTGGATGTGATAGAAACAAATGAACAACAGCAACATAGGATTAAGAGAAGATGAAATAAGATATCATGTAAAGTGTTCCATAAATGTTAAAGCATTACATAAATTCTGGGTAGTAGTGCTATTTTATATTAACAAAGATTTATTAGGTAGCCACCTAACATACACCTTCTCAATTAAAAGTACTGTATTAATACTTCAGTGGATACACTGATAGATCTGTGAGCTTATCAGGGTTGTTACTCACTCCAACAGTACTTATTGAAAGCTATTCTGTCTCTTCTAGTGTTACTCTTGTCCATATGTTCATGTAAAGGATCTGTTGAATGTCTTTCTTTAGATCTCTTAATACTGCATACCACTGGAACAAGTCAGTTGTCCATTGGTCAACAGTCAATAAGCATTTATCAAGTGTTTAATATGTACCAGACATTGTTCTTAGTACTGAAAATACAAATATGATTTTTTTTAAAGTCCCTGTGCTGAAAGAATTCATGTTCTAATAGGAGAACACAACCTATGAAAGGAAACTGAAAAACATCAGTGGGAAAGGAGAGTATGAAGAAGTCCAAAGAGTCAGGAGAGGCAGGAGAGGAGTGGAGTCAGCATGGCAGGACTGGACCTTTCTCAAAATGGAGGTACTAGGAATAATTAAGCAATAGAAAGGGAGAGGGAACAGAGGCAGAGAGTCTTCCATGGTGATAAGTGTACATGGTATAGGTTTTTCTTCTTTTTAGTTCTATGCCTAGTATACTTTTTTTTTCTGTTTAAACATCTCTCCTGATTTTATCCTTTACACATCATTTTCTACATGATTTTTTTTTTCTTTTTTGGTGTTATAATATAGTCTACTAATGCCTAACTTTCGGGTGACCCTCAACTCACAACCATACAGAATCTCTAGAAAAACATGGGTACTAAAAAATTCAATTTACCAAAAGCCACTCACCCTACTCTTCTTCTACTGTTCAATTCTCTGTCCATCTCTTTGTCTATCTGCAATGTCTGCCAAAGACACATGTAAGTACATCTGCACTGTTGGCTATTTATTCAACTGCATATCAGAGTCTGGACAATAAATATACTTAATCTATTTTTTTCACTATTCGTATTACTAAGTCTAATATATTTTGTGTAATTGTGAATATCATTTAGGGGTTCTATTTTTCTTGGGCTTGATATAATTAGTGCAATGTCATCCACAAACAGGAACATCTGGAGAACCCCACCATTTGGAGGGAAACCCTCTTTTATTTGGACTTATGCTGAACATCCTCCATGACAAAGGCAAATTACTTCAGTGACCATGGCCTATCATTCCTTTGCCTAATTACTTTAATTCTTTAAGCACCAATGTTTTTGTCATTGTGGGTGGGCACTCATTTTGCAAAGCCAGATTGCAGCCCTTCTATAACATAGTAGTTGGCATTTAAGAATTGTGGCTTAAAATTTCTTTGCCCCGTGCATAAGCTGGAATCTTTAAAGCCTCTTCAAATAATGTTGAAGTAAAATTAATTTGTTTGAAGAATTTCATTATTTCCCCATAAGATACTTAGAAAAAATTTAGGTTTTGTTTTTGTTTTTTGCAAAACCAAGGTTGGTAATGATTACTCTAGATTCAGCTTCCCTCTTTTTCATTAGGAAGAGACTTTCGAAAATGCAGAAAATTACAAATGAACTCTTTCATGAACTTAGCAAGTTATTCTTATAACCATTTCCAGGGTGACTCCAAGCCAAAGTCATATCTTATCAACATTCAAACTATGTTCACTGAATTTGTGGAATGCAATTTCTGAGCCTGGTTGGTCTCTTATTAGAGGAAATCTCCTTTAGCTACTTAAGCCTGATTGGGAACTCTAATTCCTGTTAAATTTTAATCTAGGTTTGTTCAATCCATTTCTACTAGAAAATTCTGATTTCCCAAAGAAGGTGTCATCAGGTCTGTTCTGACTAATTCTCCAATTAGAGAGGTCAAAGAGGAGGTGGTAATAAACCTTTGCAAGTAAGCCTTTTCTTCATAGATTTACTAGGAGGCAATTAATTTCATGACAACATTTTCACAACTAAATGACTAAATTGCTTGATCTGTGAGCTGTCTAAGAGTACACAGAATTACTACTCCTTCACTGAGAGAGTAGAAGCAATAGCCTCATACAATACCTCTATGTCAGTGCTCTGAAGAATAGAGAGAAGCCTGTCTGTTTTCAGACAGAAAACTCTCTGGATGAATCTTCTTTTGCTGCTTTGAGACAGAGGCCAAAAAAATTAGAGACAATCTCATAAGGAAAACACTAGAATTAAGGGAGCCCTGGAAAGGCTTCTTGTAGAAAGTAGGATTTTAGGTGAGAGCTGAAGGAAGTCAGAGAATCAAAAAGGCAAAGACAAGGAGAGAGAGAGAGAATTCCAAGCATTGGAGACTGTTTATGAAAATACCCAGAGTAAAAAAATGAAGAGACTCATGTGAGGAACAACAAGGAAACTGAATTTAATCAGAGTATGTGGAAAGGAGTAAGGTGTAAGAAGACTAGAAAGGTTACTAAGGGCTTTAGAAGCCAAACAACTCTGACAATGTATTAGCTACCAGTTTTCCCATATCCCCTCCAAAATTCCTCATTTTCCCTTTTCATCATATTAGTCAATCTGATAGGTGTGAGGTGCTACCTCAGAGTTGATTTAATTTGCATTTTTCTAATCGATAGTGATTTAGAGCATTTTTTTCACATGACTATAGATAGCTTTTATTTCTTTTTCTGAAAACTGACTGTTAATATCCTTTGATCATTTATCAATTGGGGAATGACTTGTATTTTTTATAAATTTGACTTAGTTTTCTACATATTTGAGAAATGAAGCCTTTATTAGAGATACATTGTAAAATCTCTCCCAGTTTTCTACCTTCCTTTTAATTTTCCTTGCATTGATTTTGTTTGTGCAAAACTCTTTAATTTTATATAATCGAAATAATCTCCTTTACATTTGTAGTAGTTTCTGTATTTTCTTTAGTCCTAAATTCTTCCCTTATCCACAGATCTGACAAATAAACTATTCCATGATCTCTTAATTTGCTTACAGTATCAATCTTTACATGTGAATCATGTCCCCATTTTGACTGTATCTTTTTTTTTCCATCAGTACCAAGTTACTTTATTGGGATGTAAATGGTGGTAGTTCTTTTTGTATAGATTATGAAAAGGTCAGATAACCAAAATATGCATGTACTAAAAGACTGTAGGAGTGACGTCCACAGTTCTCAGGTGTGGGGGAAGCCAGGTGTGGCTTAGGTCTCATGGTCATAGTCTCCAAGGATGTGCTTGTCAAAAAGATATTCCACCATGCCAGAATCAGGGGCCCCCATCTTGTGCAGGTTGGTTATGTGATCACCCAGTTGTTTGATGGACTTGACCTGTTCATCCAGGTTGTGGGTTTTGATGAAATCACATAAGTGGGAGTCATTCTCGTCAGTTGCCAGCTTGTGTAATTCCAGAAGGACGGTTCAATTCAGTAAGCATTCAGAGTTGGACAAAAGCCCTTTGTAGAATTGAAGGTGATAAAGAATCAATTTTAAAAACTTCTTTCCGTGGTAAAATTGTTGGGGGTGAGGGTAGAGGAAGGAGGATTCTAATTTCTCTAATCATCTTCAGGGGAATCATGAGAATCATGTTTAAATAGATATAATTTGTTTCAATTGCTACTTAAATCAATCTAAACAAATTTATACAGATTAGTTTATGCAGCACCTAGAAAAAACAGTGATCTGTTTTGAGGTATTTTCTTCTCTGGTGTTAATTGGAAGCTTCATTTCTACTTCTACCTACTTTGCCTAACAGTTCCATTTTGTCACTTGTCTGGCTAAGTTGGAGATATATATCTCAGTCAACTGGCACATGATACTTGTTGGCCAAAAAATAATTGGTTGAGCAGGTGCAAAGTGGAAAGGGTAGCAAAGAATTCTTTTCTTTAATTGAGGAGACAAGCTCATCCCTTGACACTTAAGAATCACAACCCTGGAGTTAAGCTTAATTAAATTGAAGACCATTTATTAAGTTCTCTCTGTGCCCAGTATTGTGCTGAGCTTTGGGGATAGAAAAAAAAAAACAGAGCAGTCTGTGCCCCCTACATTTTATTGGAGTTTTCATAAGGCTACCTTCCATCCTTTATCTTGTGATGACAACTTTGTTCTGGGTGGGCCAACTTTATCTGTATTCCAGAGCAGGCACAGTCACTGATAGATGTGGAAGACCTCCATTACACATACATCTGAGTCTGAGGGCCCTTGTCTCATCACTCACTGAATAATAGATTTTGTGCCTCCACAGCCCTAGTCTTGGCACCAGCTGCTTCTCTAACTCCAGACAGGTAAGACAAGTATCATTTTGATGACAGTTTCCCTCAGGTAGAACATTTATATCATTTTGCTTGCCTTCTCAATGGAGGGAGGAGAGTTGGGAGGGAGGGAGAGAACTTGGAACTTTATTTAAAAAGAAAAGAATGTTCAAACAAATAATAATTTTTAAAGTAATTTGAAAATTTGTCCCTTCTCTTCTTCAATTGTTTAGACAGG
Organism: Pseudochirops cupreus; assembly: GCA_028627135.1. Classification (NCBI taxonomy): domain Eukaryota; kingdom Metazoa; phylum Chordata; class Mammalia; order Diprotodontia; family Pseudocheiridae; genus Pseudochirops; species Pseudochirops cupreus. Next base: position 114,865,041 of record CM053581.1, read on the forward strand.
GCTAAGAGCCTCAGAGAACCCATATGTAGAGTACAGAACCTTAATATCTCAGAGAAGTCTTCTGTGAACTCTCTCGTGTTCTCGCTCTACCTCACTGGCACTGCCAAATGATAATGAATTCAAGTCCTGTCCCTGACAATTACTACCAATGTGACCTAGGGCAAATCATTTAGCCTTACTTAAATGACGTGCTTAGTTGGAATAGATCAGGGATTCTTCATCTGGGGTGTATGAACTTGGTTTTGTAACATTCTTGTAAATGGATTTCATGGTGATTGCTATCCTTTATAATCATACATTTTATTTGATGCATTTAAAAACATGATTCTGAGAAGAGGTTCATAGAGCCCACCAGACTGCCTGCCAAAGGAGTCCATGACACATAAAAAGTTAAGAGACTTTGGACTACTTGGTCACTGATATTCCTTCCAACTCCAAATCCATGATTCTTCAGACTTATGATCCTATGACCCTCTCCTGCTGCCACAACCTCTAGTGTTTCCATGATGCAATCACTTGAGCAGAGTTTCACCTGGGACACTATACCAGCAAAGATTCCATGATATAAAAACTAATTAGTATCCTGGGGACACTATATGTATAAGCTTCCCTCTACAAAGCAGAATGCCTGATGATGAACAAAACCCACCCTTCTGCTCCCATTATTCATCTGCTTAGGCAAACATTTCTTTCCCATGTTCCTTGAGGGCAGGAAATGTATCATTTCTTTTTTAATCTCACCATCCCCTTCTCCTGGCATAATGTCATACAAATGGTAGGTTTTTCCTCTTACTTTCCTATCACTCAACCTCAGCCATATCCTTCCCCAACACCTAACTTCCTCTGCCTGACTTCTCTGTTATGCCTTATGCAATCTCTACTCTGTTGTTAATAAGCCTCCTTAATCCTAGATCTTTCTTCTTTCTACACTCTTAACACCCCCTAGTTCTAATAGAAAGTTGATTCACTTCCCCCAAGAGTCACATCTTTCCCCACCTTCTCTTCTGTTGGCCACTCCTTTAATGTGGTCTGGCTCCTGGAGCCCAACAGAGCAGCCAGCATATTCCTGGATTTTCACCAGTCTTGAGACACTTGCCCTGCCACTCACTCAGTAATCTCCTTTCTTTGAAGTTGGTGCTATCTGATTAGATCACCCAGTTAAAAAAAAACCAAGACAAAACAAAAACCTTCTAATGGATTATTGGATACCGTCTATTAGATTCTCATTCTCTGACCTTTCTCAATACAATTAGTATCTGATTTACAATCTTTACCTTCACTGTAACTATGGCCATCTTCCTTGGTGATTTCAGTATTTCAATGATTCCGTCCAACCCAACCTACCATCTTTTTGACTTCTTTGGATCTATTTGTATTTAATCATTTTAGAGATATTGTCCATGTACTTGCATATATACTTGCTATCTTCCTCATTATCATCTAAATTTGCGAGTGAGGATGACTTCCTTCACTCTATTTGTATTCCACAGTGCCTGACCTATTATATGAGCTTAAGAAATGCTTGCTGGGGAGGCTAGGTGGCACAGTGAATAGAGCACTCGCCCTGGAGTCAGAAGGACCTGAGTTCAAATCTGGCCTCAGACACTTAACACAAAAACTAGCCATGTGACCTTAGGCAAGTCACTTAACCCCAATTGTCCTACCTTCCCCCTTCCAAAAAGCAAAAAAAAAAAATGCTTACTGACTAAGTGACAGAAAAGAACTAGAAACAAATAGATTCCCTTTGATAAATGAATGGCTAGATGAACTGGGGTATATAAGAAAAAATGAATTTGAGGAATATAGATAGACATCGAAGGCTTATGTGACCTGATGCAAAGGGAAGTAAGCAGAACCAGCAAGACAATAATATCTACAATATTTACAATAATGTAAAGAAGAAAGAATAGTATTAACAAAAACTATCAAATTATAATGACAAAGTTGAACTTTGAAGAAGAAACATGCTAACATATCTCCCTCTCTACTTTTGGTAAGGAAGGGGCAGGGAGAGGGAGTTAGAGATGTGGGAACACTGTATGTACTTCCAGATTTCATTGACTTGTGGATCTGGTTTGCTGAACTGCTTCCCACACCACACCCCTCTTTGTTATTCTTTGTTATAAGGTATGGCTCTCTATGTGAGTGAGAAGGTATATGTTGAAAAATGAAAGGAATATTAAAAGATATTGATGAAAATTAATTTTAAATATTCACACTGACAACCTTTCTAACATTTTGGCCTCCCTGTTCACCATGTTCCTCAGTTCTTATAGCCTCTATCTCTCCCTTGGCTGATCACAGCAATGGTCACATCTTAGATATCATCATCACTTGAAACCTCAATCCTAAGATTCTGGATTCTACTTTCCTTCTGCTCCCCATTCTAAGAAGATGAACTCAGATCCTACTTCACTGAGAAGATTAAGTTCATCCAAAATGATATCCATCTCTCCTCCTCTATATTTCAGGAATTCCCTTCCCTTCCCTTCCCTTCCCTTCCCTTCCCTTCCCTTCCCTTCCCTTCCCTTCCCTTCCCTCTCCACTTATGCCCTTGCTTTCTTCCTTTTATCTCCTCCTATTTCTTGCTCTTTCTATCATCTCTTTCCTTCCTCTCTTCCAACTTTAATCTCTTCTTATCTGTCATCCCCTTTCTTTCACCTTAGAGGCATTTTCAGGTGTCCCCTATTCCCAAAGAACCTTCCTTTGATTTTGTCACCTGTCAGTCCATTTCCCTATTTCTCTTTCCTATACTTTTCACTACTAAACTTCTAGAAACAGCATTCTAAAATGGTGGCCTCTGCTTTCCTTCCTCCCACTCACTCTTCAGTCCTCTCCAACCTGACTTTCATTCCACCACTCTACTTATCTCGCTTTCTTCAAGATCACCATGGGCATTCCAATTGCCAATGCAATGACTTTTTCTAGGTCATCATCCACAATAACTTTTCATCAATTGAGATTACTGACCATCAATTCTTTCCTCCCTAAGCTTCCATAATACTACTATCTCCTGGTTCTCTTTCTCATGTTCTTTCATCACTTTATCTTCCTGACACCAATAAGCATCCACCAAGGCTCTGCTGATGATGTCTTTCTCTCTCCATATTCCCCCTGTAATAAGATTCACTCTCATGACTTCTTTGCATATGATACTCAAATCTATATTTCCAGGCCCATTCCACCCTGCCGAAATCCCACACTACTATTTTCCTGCTGAATATCTTCTAACTGTATATCTTGCTGACCCTTAAAAATTAACATTCATAATAGAACTTGTTATTATCCCTGGCAGAAACATCTCTTCTCAAAACACGATTTCTGTTGATGGTATTTCTCCACAGACACACAGATGTGAATCTTTAGAATTATCTCTCTTGCCAATCAATTGGCTCTCTAATTGCTGCAGGAAAAAAATACAGATGTCTTATTTTGGCAGTAAGGCCTTTCACAGGCGGGCTCTATCCTACCTTTCCAGCCATATATTCACATTAAATTCATACCAAATTTGACTACTAGCTGTTCCCTGAACTTAGCATTCCATCTCCCACTTCTTTGTAGTTACATAAATCATCCCCCAGGCCTGAGACCTGCTTCTTCCTCAACCCAGCTTGTCAGAATACTCCTTTTCTTTTAAAGCTCAGTTCAGATGCCTACCTTCGACTTTCTGGAGAAATCCCTGCCTTGATTCCATCAAATATTAATAAATAGGTTTTTATGTTTGTTTTCAATTCCTCTTTTCTTCCCCCATTCCTAGTAGAATATAAGCTCTTTAAGGGTAGGCACTGCTTAAGGTTTGTCTTTGTACCTGCCCCCAGCTCAGGGTCCTTGTATATAGCAGATACTTAATACAGGTTTGCTCAATTGAATCAGTGGTCTCTGTTTTCCTTGTTGCTTATGTGTGGGGCCATCTCCTGTCATCCTGATCTATGTCTTGCCCCTGGACCCAAATGGCTCCTGAGGAGAGACTCCACGTGATGCCTCCCTCACTTAAATCCAATTCACTTGTAAGTCATGACATCACCTTCCTGGCCATAGTCCCCTTCAAGAACAAAGGACAAACAACAATGATGGATCAATTGTAAAATCTTGTTGATTTTACCCACACACAATGGTTTGCCACCTTCCCTTTTTCTTCACTCCCCCTCCCACTGCCACCACCCAAACTCAAGTCTAGTCACTCTTCTTTTTAAATTCTAATTCTCCTGGCTACCTAACTGATCTTTTAAATGCATATATGCAACTACACACAGAGAAGGGAACCCCTCACTGCCCCAGAGACTCCTTCCAACTCTCTTTTGAGAATCTCACTCTACTGTTGCAGAATGACATATCCAACTTCATATTGCTGCCATAACCTCCAGTCCCTCCCTGCCACAATTACTGAAGCAGGACTTCTCCTAGGAGTCTGGACTGGCAAAGGTTCCATCATGCCAATATTCTAATTAGAGCTATAGGATGGATGTATTTAATACAACTTCCTAAAACCCATTAGTGCCTCCTTATTGCTTAAAGGATGAAATCCAAACTTTTTAACCTACTCTAGGATTTGGTTCCAACCCTCCTTTCTAGCCTTATTTCATGTCTTTCATGTTCTAGCCGTACCAAATACTAGCTATTCCCCATTCCTGACCAACAGTCTCTTCCCTCCATGTATTTGCATAGATGACATTCCACACTTGGGTTGCACTCCTTCCAAGTTTTCACTTCCTCGAAGACTCAACATAGGTACCTCTGTGGAGTCTTTCATGACCCTCCCCCACTCCCAGTTGTTCACTGTCTCTTCAAAATATCTTATATTTACGTATCCATGTAAATATTTCTCTTCCTCCAAGAAGATGTAAGTTCTTTGAGGACAGCAAGTATTTCATTTTTGTCTCTTTCTACAGAGACAACTGTTTTTCAACGTTGAAGAGAAAAGAAACTACACAAAGAAACTCTTTAGCTCGATGATTAATCACTCCATTGGAATCCATTTTCCCTTCTCAGTCAAATACAAAAGTCCTTTGAATAAAAAAAATTCACTGTGAATCTATCCTCTCAAGACTTCATCTAACCAAGAAGAATGGAATGACGGTTGGGATGTAAAAGAACTTAAAGGGGGAAAGATGGTTTGGAATGCCAACTTTCTTGTTTTCTTTTTTGTGCATGTGTATGTCTATAGAATAGTAAAAGTCTTAAGCTATCAAAAACTGATAATTGGTTAGTTCAACCAGTCCCTTGCACAAAGTAACCCCTTAATGTGTTCATGCTGAATTAAATTGAGTGCGAGTTAACAAGTAGCATCTGACTCTAGCATTCTGTGATCTACTTTGAGTTTTTTTTTTTTATCTATTTCTGAGCACCATTCAATGTATGGGCTTCAGTTTGTGAAGACCTATATAGTTTCACCCCTGCTTATCTTACAAACCAGTTTCATTCCTATGTGCCCTGTGTTACTCTCAAAATAGATTCCTAGAATTGGAGTTTAGGGAACTGGAGATAGGGCATGTTCCTTTTAAATCTCACATGTCCTTTGGAATACTCTTTCAAAAATGATTGTCTAATCTACTCATGTCAATAGGATCACACTCATCTAAAATAATTCTGAATTTTAAAGTTTTTTTAAATTTTATTTTAACAAGTACTGCATAACCTAGAAATGGAGAAAACAGATATGTGACATTTGGTTCTCAGGGTTCTAGGGGGAGAAAGTATGAGTAAGAATGAAACAAGGTTACCTTTTATTCAAATTGTTTTCACTTACAAATTATAAATTTATCTTTTGGATTAATTTTGGGGGGTGGAATATTAGGCTATTAGCTGGTTTAGGGAGTTCCTGGTGAGGAATTCCTGCTGCCAGTGCAGATGGTCATTTTCTCTTCTAATGTCTTAGAGAGCCGTTTGGAGTATTGAGAGACTGACTGAATTGCCCAGGATCATTCAGCCAATAAGTGTCAGAGTTGGGACTTGAACCCAAGTCCTTCTGACTCTGAAGTCAGTGCTCTATACCCTGCCCCACGTTATGCCTAATTTAATATTTAAATTTAACTTTAACAACAGGGATAGCTAGCATCTATTCTTAAACAAAATAGTTTCACCTTCACCAGGACAGATACTAATAGTATATTAAGTGTTAGCACTATCAGAGAAGCAGGCACCATAACAGGTAAGAGCAGTAGAGGGCTTTGCCAGCTCCAAAGCAGAGAAAGACAACACTGGCAATGAGTGAGGGTAGCATCATCCAGAATATAAAAAAGCTGCTACCTATGGCCAGTAGATTAATTGGGCTGGTAAACTAGGTACCTATATATGGTTTCAATTGCTCATATATAGCAAGAGTCAGACCTAAGAAAGTATCTAGGTTTGGAAATGTCTGTACTGACTGGGTTCTTCAGAGTATACAATTGTCTTTTCATGTCATTTCCTGGCATGCTAACTACCAGGGAGGTACATGGGGTGGAGTGGAGCTCCTTTACATAGATTCCATGGCGTCAACCTCTCTCATGAGCCATAGACCACCTTTTCTCTCTCTCTGGGTTAGCTTTCTCAGTCCAATCTACTCTCACAATGACAGGTCTAAGTTCCTAGAGAGCATCATCATCATGCAGTTATTTTCAAAGCTCTAAGGATATTAAGTGTAACACAATAGGGGAGAAGTACACTCTCAGTACCCACCACTTTAGCTATTGAGCCTCCACCAATGTAGTTCCATTAAAAGAAACTAGCCACTCGCAATGATGATACTTCAAAGCTAAAACATAACCATTTACTTTAAAATAATGCAAAATAAATCATTATAAATGTCACGGATTTCATATATTAAATAAAATACAGGAATACTAAGTATATCACAATCCACCTACAAAACTGGGTTTAACGCACTACCTGTGCAGGTAAGTGAGCACACAATTACAGAAATCTGGAAAGGAAATAAATGAGGGAAGAAAACCCATATATTCAGGATGACGCACAACCTCAGGCTTTTATTTCAGTCATCCATTCAGGAATATCTCTACCACATGAAAATTTCTTTCCTTACTGTTCCCCTTTTAACACTTGCCATTCCCCAACAGGGAAAATCCTTTCTTCTTCTATCCTTAAACCAACAGAGAAGTAACAATCACTATATCATAATCATCCTTAAAAAGGTATTAGAAAAGTGTTACACTGTGGAATTGTCTAGAAGTTCTCTTTGAAGTAGAGAACTTCAAAGTTCATCAAGATAGCTCTCTCTGGGCAGTGCAGACAAGACCAGCCAACTCTTCCCTTACCAGCATGCTAAATCATCTAATTAGCTTGTTGCAAATATAACTCATGGCAGAGTAGCTCATGCTGCCACTCTGGGCAAGGCAGACAGGTCTATCCAGCTCTTCACTCACGAGGATTCTGTATTTCCCAATTAATTCTCAACATCTCTTCTTATACATCAAAGGATTCACAAAACCTGTCTTTCTCCCTTTGGCTTTTCTGTTTCAAACCAGTTACGAAAGAAGAAAGCAACAGGCACTTCAGAGCGCCTCAAGTTGGACCTAAAGATCAGTAGTTAGAACTGAAGCTCTTTTCCAATGAGCTCCATTCTTTATTTAGCCAATCAAAAAGTAGCATCAGAAGCTTTTTGTCAGCTTGTGCTTCTGGTTTCTTTACACATGGATGGAGAGAGCTACTTTTCTACTCATCCACCCCCTACCCGCACCCCCCCTCCACTTCCCTCCCCCCCTCCCACTTTCCTCTCCTCTCCTTCCATCTAAGCAGGGTCAGTTAGTATTCATGGACTCCCTTTTTGCTTATGAGATGAAAACACACTAAATCTATTGTATGAAAACAATAACTCTTATTCCATCATCCTTTAGCTACCAATAAGCTACATAATTTTCAATTTTTTGAGTTTTACTTTTAAGTTTTAAAACAGTTACAATCATTCCTCAATTTTCATCAGAGGTAATGTTCTTAGAAAACAGTGCAAAAGTAAAAAAACACAAATGTTGATACATTGAATCTATGGTAAATAAAGTATTAGATTCTTGCAACCACCAAAAACTGCAATCTTTTGTTAGAGATTGCAGAAAACACACTTTTCTGCGTACAATTCTTTATAATAAAACATCAATTAGGATATCATGAACTTTTCCCAACACAGTAACCATGAAAGATCCACAGAATGCAGGGAAGAAGAAAGGCAACTCTGGGTAGGAAGGGGAAGGGGCTGTGATATCAGAAGAACCCTGAGATCAGAAAGGGAAAGGAGCAAACCTGCCATCTCTAATCTCCCTTGTAGCTCTTCCATTGAACTGTGCCCCTATGAAGACACATGCCTTGGGGTGAGTTCCCATCCCACACTTAGAACTCCTACCTGGGGGCCACCTGCCCAAGCATGTTGGGGGTGGGTATTGGGTAGGGTAGGGTAGTTGCTTTCTATTCTTTCAATTCCCTCATGGCACACTTGAGAGGTTATTTTAGCACTTTCTGAAACAGATTCTCAAATAACTTTTATGAATATTTCCTCCTTCTTGCAGATATAAATGTACATGTGGTGCCTTTCATTTCCATTTTTTAATGTGTGGGTTGCCAATCACAAAGTGAAAATGAGGTTACTAATGAAAATTAAACTTGGAAATGTTGAGAATTGACTGTACATGCAAACAAGATGGGGGGGGTTGGTGGAAACCACAATTACCTACAGAAATTTATCATGTCTCAAAATGTTCCTCTTTATACCCATATTTTATGTGTTTAAGAAACAAAAGTTAATTACTTTGGTAAAAAACAAATGTTTATTTACTTTCTTTGTCTTTTCTAAACCATCAAATTGTTTACATACAGAAGAGGCATCACCATCCTTTACAAGGTGATTTGTGCATTTACGTTGATTCCACAATTCATTTTCTTTCCCCAATAAGCTTACAATCCATTTGAAAACTGTATCTCCTTTTACATGGATTTTTAGTAGTTTTATTATATCAAAGTTGTTTTCCTACTCTTTTCAGTCACCAAACTGTTGATCTATGAAAGAGGAAACATCTTACATTGCTTTACATATTTTACCATCTTAATTTTTTGCTTTGTGCAAATGTATTTTTTCTTCTTTTTTAAAGCACTAAATTGTTACATTTGAAAAAGCATTACTTAATATATATATGTGTACATATATATATATTTGATTATATTTATATATACTTATATATGGTTGTGCTATCAGATAGAATGCAAAATTCATAAGGGCACTGACTGTTACCTTTTTTTTGTATCCTGAAGGCCTATCATAATGTGTATTCTGTATTAAGTGCTTAACATAAATTTATTAATGGATTAGCTGATCTTTTCAGAGTCACAACCTGCCATCTCAACTCTAGTAGTCTAGGGAATAGTGGCAAGATCTGCCTCCTGATCAGGATAGGCTGACAACCCTTTAGTTATAACCAGCACATGCAGCTAACACAAGCCAGTGAGTGCCCCCAGGATTAGTATGCTTTTGTTTTTTGATGTGTATAATTGAGCAGAAATCATAGATCTCTTAAAATAACTTCTGCTTAGATTTTCCAAAAATCCTCTCTGGATTAACATGCAGATTTGAGATGGAACAAAAGTTGAGGGAGGTTCGTTTTTCTGTACCTATCTAGTCTAAATTCCTGCCTTCATTACGCATGTATGTCAGCAGCAAAGCCCAACTCTTTTAGTGGTGTTTTGCAGCCAGTAAAAATAGAAATAACAGTATTTGCACTGTCTATTTCACAAGACTGTCGTGAAGAAAATGCTTTGAAACCTAAAGCACTGTGAGAATGTAGGTTTTTGCTGTCATTGGCTTATTTGATTATATTACACTCTTAAACATTAGCCCAGGTCTGAAAGCAAAGAGAAATGGGCCGGATTGTGATGAAGAGGCAGTCAATAAACATCCATTGAGTACCTGTTCTGTGCCAGGCACTGTGCTAAGCATTGGTGACACAAAGAAAGTGCCCAGCCTTAAGGACCTCACAATCTAATGGGAAAGACAACATGCAAACAACTATGTACAAACAGATTCTATTCAGAGTAAATAAGAAGTAATTAAGAGAGGAGAGGCACTGGAATTAAGAGGGATACCCAAAGGCTTCTTGAACTTCATGAAATTTTAGATGGAATTTGAAAAAGGCCAGGAGTCAGAGATGCTGGGGGAGAGCATTCCAGACATGGGGGACAATCAGAGAAAATGTGGGAGCCAGGATATATAGTGACTTGTTTGAGGAACATTAAGGAAACCAAGTGTCACTGGATCAAAGAATGGAGGAGAGGTCAGAAGAAAGGGAGGAAGGTGCAGGGAGTAAGAAGACTGGAAAGGGAGGAGGAAGCTATGTTTTGAAAGTCAAATAGCGTTTTGTATTTGAACTTGGAGGGGATGGGAACCACTGGAGTTTATTGAGTGGGCCGATGATTGAAGATGACTATTGTTGTTTTATTTAGGGGGAAGGGCATTCCTTTTGCTCCATTTCTTCTTTCACAACATGACTAATGTGGGAATAAGTTTAACATGATTGCATATATATAACCTATATCAGATTTTTCCCCCTTACTTGGAGGTGAGAGAAGGAGGGAGAAAAAATTGGATCATAAAATCTTATAAAAATCAATCTTGAACACTACTATAAAAATAAAATACTATTTACAAAAAAATTATCTTCTAGATGTTCTTAACCTGGGGTCCATGAACTTTTTTGATTTTTCTTAAAATTTTTAGCATTATTTTTCAATATACTTTATTTTCTTTCAAATGCTATATATTTCATGTTATGTATCTTAAAACAATATTCTGAGAAGGGACTCATGGTGCTTTACTAGGCTGAGAGAGGGGTTCCATGACAGAAAAAAAAACCCAAAACATTAAGAAATCCCAAACTACATCAACATTTTACTGACAAGGAAATTAAGCCTAAGAAAAGACAAGGGACTTTCCATAGTGTTGGTGTTGGTAAAAAAGAGAAGATCAGATATTTAAAGACAAGCCTGTTCTTGAGTTCTAGTGTTCTTTCTACTACATCATACTGCCAATAAGGATAAGAAACCAAGTTTTAACTATCTCACCTGGTAGTGTCATTGAAAATAAGATAATCTACATGAAAGGGCTTGGAAATGTTTAAGGCACAAAATATTTTTAATAATAAGACAGTTTTTTTTGGAAGAGGAAAGGCAAGGTAATTGGGGTTATGTGACTTGCCCAAGGTCATACAGCTAGTTAAGTGTCAAGTGTCTGAGTCTGTATTTGAACTCAGATCCTCCTGACTCCAGGGCTGGTGCTTGTATTGGCAATGGAAATTTGAAGATGTTCCCTGTCCCTTAATAAGCCTAGGGGAATTTGAAGATATTCCCTGCTTTGAAAGTAAACTCTGCCCCCTAATAGGTTGAATGTAGTCACATAGAGCTTGTGGTGGGAGGAGTTTGCTGAAGGGTGGAGCAGACTCCACAAGAAGTTGGGAGTCAGAGCCAGATAGATGTTAGGACAGAGAGGACAGTCAGGCAAGGAGATAGATAGGTTTGTGAATAACTATTGGTCTTATATTGGTTCATGGGAAGGCTAAAGTATGGCATGGCTCTCTGTTATGTTGTGGTGCGTTAACTTCTATGTTGCTATGATGGATTCGGTTTCCTGGTGTTGGAATTTGGTTTTCTGGTGTCTGAATAAATGCTTTGCTTCTGTCCTCTGTATGGAGAGTTTGTTATAGTTTACAAGAGAGCACTATATGGGAATATTTATAGTCATGGTTAGTATATTTATTGTGATCGTGGGTGCTGTAAATAGTACATTGGCACTACATTTGGTGTCACGAACAGGATCGCGAAATATCAGACCTCTATTTGGAAGCAGAAGGGATTTAGAAGAAATGGCTATCCCAGGATGGGAGGATTTGCCTTATTCCTCCCTAGCAAGAGAGTGGTCAAAAAGTACAGAGCTCTGTGAAAACTGGGAACAGAGGTTATAGCAGGGAGAACCTAGAGATTTAGAAACATGTTTGCAAAGAACACCAATAACCCCTGGAAGAGAGATGGAGGCAGTATATAGAAGGGACTGGGTTTTACTAACAGGTTACCATATTATGTGTGAAAGCAGAGACAAGTTGTTGCAAGAGTTGGCTATGTTGCAGCATTCAGATTTGAACTCTCCTTTAGAAGAGAGAGTTGGAGAGTCTCAAGTGGTAGAAGAGGGGGCTATTGTGAATTTGACTGAGAAAAAGAAGAAAAAAAGTAACAGGAGGTAAGTTCATACAGTTTTAGTAGAGTCTGAGCCTAGCTGCTTTGACAATGACTGCCAAGAGAGTACATGTGTGATGATAGTGATACAATGTTAAGTGATATGTAGTTTCATGATGAAGCTTTTACAAGGACAGAAGCTTGCTCCATACTGAGAAGAAAGCAGGAGAATCCAGGAGGCCAAGCAGTGTTCAGGGAGGTAATTGAGGATTTCACTCAACAGGAGATTACTTACATTTCAAGCAGATCCACCCAAAAGATGGGAGAAGCATTAATGTCTTGGATGGTGAGAATCACTGATGAAGGATCTGGAGGGGTATTGATAGATTGTGTGGACTGCTTGAAATTTATAAGTACTTGTCAAAATCCTTTTGTCCAGCAAGCTTTTAGAGATTTTTGTATGGCAGGAGCTAACAATATGACCAGTCTGTTAGCTTTAGCTACCAATGGTTGCAATAGAATGTATCCCACTGATTCTACATGGCCTAGTGGAGACAGACCCTGGTATTCACTTAGAGACTGCATGAGAAAGTTGAAAGAAGTCATGAAATCTGCTATCATGGTTGGAAATGCAAAAATGTACCATGATAGCTCCTGTTCTCTATTTGCTATGCCACCTAACTGCCCATAGACATCATTTTTAAATGAAATCCAAGTTTATGGTGGCAGCTAAGAATATGAAAGGGGAAGAGAACAATTATTTATGAAGCATCTCCCACATGGCAGACCCTGCACTAAACCCTTTAAAAATATTATCTTGTTTGATCTTCATGTCAACCCTGGAAGGTAGGATATTATTATCCTCATTTTACAGAAGATGAAACAAACTGAAGGAAACAGAGGTTAGATGACTTTCCCAGGGTCACATAGCTGGTGTCTGAGATTAAATCTGAACTCAGGTCTTCCTGACTCCAGCACTCTGTCCAGTACACCACCTAGCTTCCCTGAAAGTGCTTTAGAATCTTCCGTTCCTTGTGAACCCTAAGCAGGGACAGTCATTCCTAAACTTGCTACAAGGCCTGTAACTTATGTAACTAAGCAAATTCATTCTTAAGACATAACTGAAGGAATTTCCCAAAAGAGTGAGCATGAATTGAACACAAAAGTAAACTGGGTGATGAAATCTGCCTTACAACAGGCTCACATCATAGTGTAGCAGCACAGACTATTGCAACCCACTTTGCTTCAATTGGCACATCCTATTTCTCTACATAAAAATCAGAGGTTTGAGCCACCCATGAGGTAGCAGCACAGCAGATGGATAAGGAAATGTTTAGGTGGGAGATCAGAGCCATGAGGCACAATATCAACTAGATAAAACCAGTGGAGTAAAATGGTTATATCAGCTATGTTTAAGAGGAATAGTGGGGGATGGATTCAACATATGGGAAAGTACTTTTTAATATCTTTCATGTATCCAGTTGGAGTTTATGTTGGTATGTGGTCTGAGGTATTGGTCTAAATGTGAGCCAGGCTACTTTTCAGTTTTTCTAGTAGTTTTTGTAAAATAGCAAGTCTTTTCCCTAGTAGTTGGAGGTGTGTGTGTGTGTGTATGTGTGTGTGTGTGTGTGTGTGTGTGTGTACACTAAGCTACTAGGGGTTATTTTTGCTTCTGTGTTCCTAATTGAAGACTTCACAATATATTTTGATGTTCCCCTAAGTACTCTAACTTCCCAGTTTCTCCATCTATTCTACTCCCATGAATTTCTCAGATGGGAACAGCTAATATTGGAGAGTTTTTGATAAGACACACACACTGGTAGAGCTGTGGTTTTGTCCAACCATTCCTGGAAAACAATTTAGAATTATGAAATAAAATTATTAAAATGCCTATACTTTTTTTTTAACCTAGAGATTTCATTTAGAGCAGTGGTTCTCAATCTTCCTAATGCCATGACCCTTTAATACTTGTATGTGGGCATATCTGCATGTGAGCGGACCAGCCTGGAGACTGATTGAGGAGCTGTGTGTCGGTTCCTAAGACCATCGGAAATATGTGTTTTCCTATGGTCTTATGCGACCCCTGTGAAAGGTCTTTCAACCCCCAAAGGGGTCATGACCCACAGGTTGAGAACCACTGATTTAGAGGCATATGCCTCAGGAGGTCATTGACAAGAGAAAAAAAAAGACTTCACATACATCAAAATAATTATAGCAGTACTTTTTGTTGTAGTAAAGAATTGGAAACGAAATAGATGATCAGTGATTGGGGAATAGCTAAACAAATTGTGGTACCTGAATGTAATGGGATATTACTCTGTTGTAAGAAACAACAAACATATTGAATACAGAAAAAAAATTAGATGTGAATTGAAACAAACTGAAGCAAACTGAGCTAGGAAAATAGTGCACACAATAATTACAGCCATTTAAAGAGAAGAAAAAACAACAACTGTAAAACAACTGAAACTAGATGTTGTGACTACAAAAAACAAACTTGATCCCAAAGAAGAGATGAGAGCTCTCCTCAACCTTTTGCTAAGTCGGAGGTCAGGAGTGCACAAGAGCAGAACTTTGTACTTGACATCAGATTTTTGATTAATTAGTTTTAATAATTTTTTTTCTTTAAAAAAACAATCTTTCTTATAAGGGATAGTTTTCTAGGAGGAGAAAGGGAAGAGAGGGTAGAAAGAAAGGAAGAAATCTAGGCAATGTTAAAAAAGACAAAAGATAGCAATAAATTTATTTCTAAATGCAAAAGGTCAAAGTTATCGAAAAATTGGAAAACAAAATTTTGGTTCATAAAATATTACTATGATTTCCCTGAAACTTTTGAAATCTGATCTTGAAAAGTCTAGGATATATGTCAGGCTATATTCAGCTTTCTTCTCTTTCTGTATCACAAATTCTGATACGTTTTCATTTCACTTCCAAGATTCCTATTATTTCCATCCTTCAAACCAGGTCTTCTTTGTTCATGACAATTGAGTCTAGAATATGATTTACCATCATTAGTTCCTCTGCCTTTTGAAGAACTGAATAATTATTATAGAAAGTGGAGAAAGTATTAGCTGTTCAGATTTAGGAGAGAGACAGAGACAGAGACAGAGAGATAGAGAGAGACAGAGAGACAGAGAGAGAGGTCAACCAGATGAAAAGGACAGAACAAAAATGGCTTAAGGGAGCTGATAATAAGATAAGCAAAGAGGTAATAAGAGGGCATGGTGATGCCTCAAATAAATGCAGTTTACCTGATCCAGATGAACTATATCATAAGATAATGCCATAATTGGCACATGTATTTGTGGAGCCATTGTCAGTAATTTTTGAATGGTCATGGAGAATTAGTGAGGAACAAATGTTCTGTTTTTCAGAAAGACAATAGGACAAATTCTACAAACTCTAAATCAGTGACTATGATTTTAATTAAAAAGATGATTAATGAATATCTGGAAAAGGAGGGGGTGACTCACATATATCATTATCATTTCTATATACTGCTAACAAAACTCAGCAGGACGAGATAGAGAAAGAAATTCCATTTAAAATAACTGCCAGCAATATAGAATACTTAGAATCTACCAAGGGACTTTGTGAACACAATTGCAAAACATTCTTCACACAAATAAAAACAAATCTAAACAATTGAAGAAATATTAATTGCTCATGAGTAGGTGAGTCAATGCAATAAAAATGACAAGTCTATGTAAATTAATTTATTCATTCAGTGCCATCAAAGACTTATTTTATAGAGATAGAAAAAATAATTTTAAAAATCATTTGGAATAATAAAAGGTCAAGAATATCAAGGAAGTCAACGTAAAAAAAGTGAAGGAAGGTAGCCAAGCAGTTCCACATTTCAAATTACATTACAAAGACGGAATCATCCAAACAATTTAATAGTAGTTAAGAAATAGAGTGGTGGATCAACACAACAGATTAAGTACACAGCATATAGCAGTAAAGGACCATAGTAATTTAACGTTTTATAAATCTAAAGATCCATGCTTTTGGGGTAAGAATTCACAAATGAAAAAGAAATTGCTGGGAAAACTGGAAAGCCGTTTGGATGAAACTAGGTATAGACCAGCATCTCATACCATATAGCAAAACAAGGTTAAAATGGGTGAATGATTTAGATGCAAAGGCTGATATCATAAATAAATTAGGGGAGTATCAGAAAATATACCTGTCAGTCTACAGATGAGGGAAGAGTTTATGGCCAAATGAGAGATAGAGAGGATTGCAGGAATTAAAAAGGGTTTGCACAAACAAAATGAATGCAGCCAAAATTAGAAGAGACACAAGAAATTGGGGGGAAATTTTACAGCAAGTTTCTCTGATAAAGGCCTCATTTCTCAAATACATAGGGAACTGAGCTAAATTTACAAAAATAAAGGTCATTTCCCAATTGACAAATGGCCGAAGGATATGAATAGGTAGTTTTCAGAAGAAGAAATCAGAGCTGGAATGGAACTCAGGTCTTTCTGAATCCAGGCCCGCTGCTCTATCCACGATGCTACTTAGCTGCTAGTATAGATGGGTTAATCTTCACAGCATCGTAGATATGAATGAAATGTGCAAACTTCACACTTAGAGGTTAGAAGCTTAATACAGAGAGATTGCATTCCTTGTTTTGAATTAGTATATGGGTAATATATTAATATTCATGTTCATTCAATAAAAATGACTAAATTATCTATTTAGCTAAAATTTCAGATGTATTCTATCAAGAACTTATCCAAAAGGAAGCTTTGGAATGCTTAACAATTAGACAGGTTTTCTAATATGAATGTTTTCATAGTCCCAGGACATAGCAAAAAGGAAAAGTTTAAAGAACTCTCTAAAGAATTTGGGGGTGTTGGGGGGGGGAGTCTTATTTATTTATTTGTTTTTGTGGTATTTTATTTTTATTTATTATTTTTTAAAATTAACTTTTGTTTAGTTTACATCATTGATTTCCACAATATTTTGAGTTACAAACTTTCTCCTCATCTTTCCCCTACCAAATCCCCCAAAACAGTAATCCCACTGTATACCCCCTCCCCCAATCTGCTCTCTCCTACATCTTCCCCCATCACCCTTCTGACTTTCTGCTAGGGCAAGATGGATCTCCCTAGCCCATTGCCTGTATATCTTATTTCCCAGTTGCATGTAAATCATCATCATCATCATCATCATCATCATCATTATTATTATTATGATATATTTTAAACATTTGATTTGAAAACTCTAAATTCTAGATTCTTTCCCTTCCTCCCTTGTCACCCACCCCCACTGGGAAGACAAGCAATTCCATACATGCCCTATATGTGTAGTTATGCAAAACATCTCCACAATG
This sequence comes from Pseudochirops cupreus, assembly GCA_028627135.1. Lineage (NCBI taxonomy): Eukaryota > Metazoa > Chordata > Mammalia > Diprotodontia > Pseudocheiridae > Pseudochirops > Pseudochirops cupreus. The sequence continues at coordinate 114,882,523 of CM053581.1, forward strand.
AACACATTGTGAAAGACTGACTATATTTCTCTCCAACCTATCCCACTCCCCACTTGTTCTATTCTCTACTTTGTCCCTGTTCCTTTACAAAAGTGTGTGCTTCTAACTACCCTCCCCCCAACCTGCCCTCCTCTCCATTATTCCCCCATTTTGACTCCCAGCCCTCTCAAGAAATTTTTAATCTCATTATTAAAAGCACATAAATATCTTATTGCTTGCATGTGATATAATATAGTCACTTAGTGCTTTTCCAAGATGACATTCACATTATTCAAAGTCCCGCCATGGTTTCCACTATAGATAATGCTGTTATTGTTGAGTCATTTCAGTCATACCCAACTCTTTATGGTCCCATTTGGGATTTCCTTGGCAAAGGTACTGGAGTGATTTGCCATTTCCTTCTCCAGCCCTTCTTACAGAAGAGGAAACTATGCAAATAGGGTTAAATATCTTGCCCAGGATCACACAGATAGTAAGCGTCTAAGGCCAGATTTGAAATCAGGAAGATGAGTCTTCCTGACTCTAGACCCAGCACTCTAGCAATTGGGCAATGTGACTGTCCTTGTACCTTTATATTGACGCATTTTTCACTTAACAACAACCATATGTTCTTTTTTATTACACAACATTCAATCATAATATCAACACATTAGATTAACAAGATTTAAGCATGAGGAAGACAATAGGGGAAGAGTGGTGTCAATATGACTCTTTGAGAGCATGGACTGTTTTGTTTCCATTTATGTCCCCAGTCATAGCAGAAAGACTGGCATACAGTAAGTGCTTAATACATGCTTTATCTACTTATCTATCTGGCCTAAAGTCATATAGCCAGTATATGTCAGAAATAGGAGGCAAACCTAGATTTTCCTGACTCTGAGGTCAGTCTTTAATCCTCTACTCTATACTATTTTTCATTTAAACAATGTCAGTCTGATAACAAGACAAAATCATTAGGTACAGATTGGTGTTAGACTATGGGCTACTTTGAAAAGGGTAACTGAAATTAAAGATTGAACCCTGGAGTCTAGATCAACCCTAGAAGAGACCCAACTTGGGGAGGCTGAATTAGTTTATATCTGAGAACTAATGTGTCTGTTTGATGTCTTGTAAGACCCAGACCTTAGCTTACTCCACACTTTTTGTAATAGATGCAAGATAAGGCCAGCAAGCCTGGCATGCAGGAAGGTGGTCACCAGAGATTTCCCTTGGGCACAGCCAACTGAGGAAATTCTCCAAAACCATATTCTTGGTTGTTGGATAGAGTGAGGGGTACTTCAGTCACTGGAACTCATAATGATAGACTTGAAAGGGATCTCAGAACCCATTAAGCCCCACTCATACCTGACCAAAAATACCCTCCCCAACATCCCTGATAAATTGTTGC
>CM053581.1:114884409-114923925 GCA_028627135.1 Pseudochirops cupreus
GGATGTCCTCTATGAAGCTGGACATATAGACCTGGTTAGGTTTATAAGAGGTTAGATCCAGAGACACAGATTTTTGGAATCAAAGAATCCCAGAATAAGAAGGGATATCAGCATTCATTTAACCCAATCTTGGACATGAACAAGAATATACTTGACATGTGACTCAAAAAACCTCTATTGAGGAAGAACTGTTAGAGACCACCCAGTCTACCCTATAGCACAAAACCATTTGTCCTGACATCAAACCTGAATATGTCTTGACACCAAACCTAAATTTTCTCCTTTGCACCTACTTCTGCCCTTTGGGATCAAGTAGAACAAGACTAATTTCTCTTCAGCTACCAGTGGTTCTCAACCTTCCTAATGCCACGACCTTTTAATACCGTTCCCCATGTCGTGGTGACCCCCAACAATAAAATTATTTTTGTTGCTACTTCATAATTGTAATTTTGCTACTGTTATGGATTGTAATGTAAATATCTGATATGCAGGATGTATTTAAATTGAGCATAATCCACAGGTTGAGAACCACTGAACTAGGCAAACCTTTTAACAACTTGATGATATCATGGCCCCACTAAAACTTTTCTTGTCTATTGACACCAATTTCTTCAGTGGATACATCATGATCTTTTTGCCCCTCATCATCATGCCTCCTCTGACCCATCTTCTGCTTATAAATGTCCCTTTTCAAATGTGGTGCCCAATACTGAATACATCACATGTGATCTGACTGAATGGAATACAATAAATCTATCAACTCTAGTGTCCTGGTCACAGTCCTGGACTCTTGTCTCAATGCAGCCTAAGATGACATTACCTCTTTTGGCATGAAGACTTCTCTGTGTTGACTCATCTTAGATTTGCACTAAAACAACCCAATATATTCTTTTTTTCAGATGAACCAACATCTAGCTATGTTTTCCCTACCTTCTACTTGTAAAGTTGATTTTTTTTTTTTTATTAAACACAAATATAAGACTTCGCACTGCGGGGCTGCACCTGGGATTTCATCAGAGTGTAGGGAATCCTTCCATAGGCACAAATCAACAACATCCTACAACTTATGGCCTTGGAAAATTGCCCATAACACAGAGGTCAAGTGACTTGCTTATGAAAATAATGTTGTATGTACCAAAGTCAGCACTTGAACCTGAGTCTTCCTGATTCTAAAGAAAGCCCTCAATCCACTACACCAAGCTATCTCTCAGACTTTATATCTATCCCTATTAAAGTTTAACGTATTGTATTCATTTAACTAATTAATTGATTAAAGACATTGATAGAAATTTTGACAGCACAGGGCCAAGGCCAGATCATTGGAGTACTCCACTGGAGACTTTCTTCTAAGATGGCATCAAGTCATTTATGAACATACTTTGGAGCTGTTCATTCAACTGATTTCCAATTCACCTAACTGTAATATCAACTATTTTATGGCTCTTCATAGGAAAGCATCGAACAGCACTGAAAAATGCTTTGCTGTAATTTAGGTTAAACTATGGCTTTGGAATTCCTTTGATTTACAAGCCAAGACGCCCTATCAAAAAAAAAAGGAAATGAGGTTAATGTGGAGTGACCTGTTCTTACTAAATCCAATGTGCTCTATATAATCAGCTCTTAATAATGTGCTCTAAAATTTTACCAGGACTAAAGTCAAGCTCAATGGTATATACTTCATAGGCTCTTATTTTTGAAACTCATAATAAAATATGTGCGTACTAGTCCTTCAGTGTTTCTCTCATTTGCCATGATCTTTTAAAAATTGATTGATAGTTTTTGTATCATAGTCAACTCCAGACTCTAACTTGTATCAGAGAAAAAAAAAGATAAGGAATACTAGCTGACTCATAGACCTAGCCTGACAGCACATTCCATACCATAATCCCCCATCTCTCTAACAGAAGAAGGGAGGTAGATTTCTTCATCTTTTCTCCAGTTGTCAGGATCTTTGAAGGTCTTTAACAACATCTCTATAATCAAATCTACCAGTTCTTTCATCACCCTGGAATGTAATTTGTATGAGTCCTATCACATTAATTCAAGAAGGGAAGCTAAAGGATCCCATACTATCCCCCCATTTATCTAGGATTTTGCCTCGTGGACCAGCCATTTCTGTTCTGTCTTTTCCAATCTAAAAATCATTTTTCTTTGCAAAGGAAACAGAAATTGACTAGCTCACCATTTTCTCTGTCACATAATATTGGCCCAGTCATAATCATCATCTGATCCCTCTGGACAAGTAGACCTGTTCTTTTCTTGACCCTCATCTTTTCCTCAAATTAGCTAGAAAAAAAGCCCCCCCCCCCTCCCACTTTGAGTCCTTGGCATTCCTCAGCAGTCTCATCTCAATCTGAGTCTGAGTGTTCCTAATGCTTTTCTTATGAAATCCATGCAATGTTTTCTATTCATGGCACACCACCTATTCTTTATTCCATGTTCTACAACTGTGTTTTGAAAAATCTAAGTGGGTATACCAGCAAACTGTGTCCCCCAAGGCTCTGTCCCGGGTCCTCTTCTCTTTTCCCTCTATACTCTAACTTGATCATTTTATCAGGTCTGTGGATTCAATTATGATCTCTCTCTATATGATTCCCAGATTTATATATCTATCCCTAGTGTCTCTCCAGTTCCACATCACCAAACTGTCCTATGGACATTTCAAATTGGATATCGTATAGGCATCTCTGACTTACCATGTTCAAAAGAGAAGTCATCTTTTCATCAAAGCTCTCTCCCCTTTCAGGCACAACCATCCTTCCAGTCACCTGGACTGGAAGCTGCAGTCTCATTCTTGATTCCTCAGATATGCTAATAGCATTTATCCAGTCTATTACCAATTATAGTCATTTCTACCTCCACAACATTTCTTCATATTCCTCTACTCAGTCATCCCTTTACCTCAGGCCCTCACCAATTCTCACCTAAGCTATTGAAATAGCCTTCCCTAATTTAACTGCCAAAGTAATTTTTTTCTAAAGCCTATGTCTAAACATGTCACACCTTGCTCAGTAAATTCCCTTGACTTCCTGATACTGCCAGGGTCAAATATGAGCTCTTCTGTTTGGCATTTAAAGATCTTCATAATCTGGCCTCTTCCTTATCTTTCCAAGTTTCTGACACTTTACTCTTCTTAACCCCCTCTACCATCCATATACACTGTCTACTTGCTATCCCTTGAATAAGACATCCCATCCATCTCCCTTGTCTGTTCCTTTGTAGAAACCTTGTCCTCCCTGTCTAGAATGCTTTACCTCCTTACCTCTACCTGTCAGTTTCCTCAGTTTCCTTCAAGGCTCTGTTCCCTTCCCTCCTCTACAGATGCTAAAGATTATTTCCTATCCTAGATAGACAAATAAACAGATGATAGATAGATAGACAGACAGAGAGGTAGACAGATGATAGATAGATAGATAGATAGAGAGATAGAGAGATAGATAGACGGATGGAGAGGGAGAGAGAGAAAGAGAGAGAGAGAGAGAGAGAGAGGGAGAGAGAGAGAGAAAGAGAGAAAGAGAGAGAGAGAGAGAGAGAGACATTCCAGGCACATAATCAGTGTTCAATAAGTACTTGTTGACTGACCACAATTGACTGATTTATTGGGGCTAGAATGCTGGTCTACTAGACAGTAATGTCTGGGTCCCAGTCCTCCCTTTAACAAATGCTGGTTCTGTGACTCTGGATAAATCACTTAACTTTTTGGAGCTTCTATTTGCTTGTCTGCAAAATGAGGATAATAATAATAATAATATCTATTCCAAAGAATTGCTGTGGGGATCAATGAAGATAATTTATATAAGACACTTTGCAAAACAGAAAGTACCTATAGAAGATGGCCAGAATCTGGACCTATGATTTCACTGCTACAAGGAAGTTCTTCTAGATGAGGAAGTTCTCTCTCATGGTACAGGTCTGCAATTTATAATCTTCAAGAGTTGACTAGAGAGGTTCAGTGCCTTCCCCAGGGTCATATAGCCAGTTAGATGTCTGAGGTAAGATCTGAATGAAGGTATTCCTGCATACTAAACCAACTCCCTACCTACTCGATCATGCTGCCTCTTCAAAGGACTGTATAAATGTGAGCTATTATAATTATTAATGAGTCCCCTGTGCTTACGCATCAGTGTCTTCAAACAACTCCATCTTTTCCTCTTCATTAGAATGATTTATCTTTATGTCTTTAGAATTGTATGAGCCTAGAGGGACTTCTGGTTTAAGAAGTGGTGACCATGAGAGATGAGTAAGGATAGTCACAGAATCATAAATTTAGACATAATTGAAAGCAACTTAGGGTACATCTAGTCCAACCCCGGTTTGCAAAGCCATACAAGTAAGCAAGCAAGTGGTTGAGTTAGTTAACCTTTGAGGATATTCCTTTCCTTGGACCTGAGAGGATGGTATTCTAAGGGACCTAGGCTCACAGAGTGAAGGTTCTAGGATATTATTGTACAACATTCTAACTACCTTCCTTCGTGTAACAGTGTAACTAGACTGGAAATACTCAAAATATCAAGGGAATAGGAGAAATAGCTATTTCTGCCTTAATCTGCCACTTGGGAACAGGCTACCCCTTCTGTGTCTAGAAATGAGTTTTTCTGTTTTACCAGGCATTAACTACATCAACAATATTTGGAAATAAGATGAATCTCAATTCTTTTTCTACATCAGCTAAAGGATTTGCCTTGAGTCATTGCCATACTATCTGGTTCTAAATCAATACACAGCTCTCAAGTTTGGGGAATAGAGATGGCTTAGAGGATTCGCTCTAAATAAGGTCCATGAGTCACAAATCTGTCTTATGGCAGAGATCTCCATCACGTTGATAGCAATAAATCTTGAAGGCTTACTTGATCAATTGGAGTCAGGATGATCTGAGTTCAAATCCATCTCTTGATACTTATTAACTGTGCAAACATGCAAAAATCACCTAATTACTCTGTGCTTAAGTTTTCTTGCCTAAGTAAGAATATCTGAAGGATCTACCTGACACATTTTCTGTGAAACTCAAATGAGAATACACACACACACACACACACACACACACTGCAAACTGCAAAACATAAAATATACTTATTATTATTTGGTGTAGACCTATGATCTTGTGATTTCATTGGCTTAGGAACCTTCTGGTGAGGAAATTCCCTTTCTCAGTGTTATCAATGCAGCATCAGCATCTTTCCTCTGACTGTGTGGTAGCCCCATCATAGAAAGTTTGAAGAGCTTGCCTTATCAAAATTGTGAAGGGGAGACCTTCCAAAACAAACAGGGAAGTTCTCCAGGTCAATCAGTCCAATGACAGTGAAACATTACTGGGCAGCAGCAAGTGTATGAATACCTGGGCTTTTGCATGGGATGAAGTATAAAACATGGTGGTTTTAGACATACCTATGCTTGCAGTGCCTGGTAGGTCAACAATGTTGACTTTCTATGAGAGATTATTAGCCTAGGAAAGGCACTAATGAGAACCATGAGGATATTCCCCCCAATAAACCACATGTCAAAGATAGTCAATGGCATTTTAGAAAGCCAACATTTTTTTTAAAAAGAGAGGTAAACAGAGTTCATTACTAGGCAGGATAGGAGATTGCAGAATTCAGAGCCCCAGCCCTCAATGCAGGAGGATAGGACAGCAAAAATACTTTTAGATATCACAGAATCTCAAAATTGGAAGTGACCTCAGTGACTGTCTGATTCACCTCATACACGGAAAAGAATATCCTTTAAAACAGTGGTTCTCAACCTTCCTAATGCAGCGACCATTTAATACACGTATGTGGATGTGTCTGCACGTGGGCAGACCTGCCTGGGGACGGATAGAGGAGTGGTGTCTTGAAATATGTGTTTTCCGATGGTCTTAGGCGACCCCTGTGACCCTTGTGAAAGGGCCGTTCGACTCCTGCTGCTCTAAAATAAACCTGCCAAATGACCATCCACCTTCTTCTTAAAAAACCTCCGGTGGGGCAGTAAAGAACTTCATGACAACTCTCTCCTAGTTCTTATACATATCTTATGGTTCATTCTCAGTCTCCTTTGATGGATCTTCATTGACGTCATGCCTGCTGACCTTGGGTGCCTCACAGGGCTCTCTTCTGGGCTCTCTTCTCTTCTCCCTCTATGTTTTACTTGTTGGTCCCATCAGCTCTCAATTCAATTATAACCCATATGTTGTTGATTCTCAGATCTAACCTTTCCTGACCTTCAGTCTTGAATCTCCAACTGCCTTTTGAATATTTCACAATCTGATGTACCTTAAACATCTTAAACCCAACATGACCAAAACTGAAGTCATTACCTTTTCCCTCCAAATCCTCCTCTCTTCCCCACTTCTCTATTATTTACTAGTATTACTGCCATCCTCCTCCTCACTCCCTCTCACCCCATACTCAATCTATAGCCAAGGCCTGTTGAATTTACCTTTATAATATTTCTCATATGGGCCCCCTTCTCTCCTCTGACACTGTCACCACCCATCCTTGTTGAGGACCTCATTACATCACGCCTAGACCTTTGTAATAGCCTGCTGGTTGGTCTGCCTGCCACAAGGCTCTCCCTACTCTAATATGTCTTCCATTTAGCTGCCCAAATCCTCTTCTTAAAGTACAGAAGTGATGAGGTCACCTCTCCTCCCTCACCACACTCCATTGGCTCCCTATCACCTCCCAATCAACTTGAAAATCCTCTGTTTGACTTTCGATAACCTGGCCACTCTCTGCCTGTCCCATCTTACACCCTCATCCCTACTTACTTTGTGGTACCTTGATAAAGTGACACTGGCCTCCTTGCTGTTCTTCAAACAAGATACTCCATCTCCCGACTCTGGCATTTTCCTTGGTTGTCCATGCTTGGAATGTTCTTCCTCCTCATCTTTGCCTCCTGGCTTCTCTGGCTTTCTTGAAGTCCCCGCTAAAATCCCACCTTCTCTAGGACACGTTTCCCATTCCCCCAAATTCTAGTGTCTTCCCTCTTATCTCCAACTAATTCTGTCTTTATCCCTTAAATAGCTGTTTGCATGTTGTCTCCTTCATTAGACTGAGCTCCTTGAGAGCAGTGACTGTGTAAGCCCCAGGTTTTGGAGAATGGCCAGCCATTACAATTGTATTTTGCTTTTCTTTATATCACCAGAGTTTAGCCCAATGCCTGACACATAGTGGGTACTTTTAATAAATGCTTATTGACTGGCTGTTAAAAATGCAAAAGATCGTGTGTCCAAGAGAAATCACATGAAGTACTTTAATTGGAAAGAGTCCTAGACTTAAAGGCAAGAGAAGTGGATTTGAATTCTGCTTCTTAATCCTGTCATTTACATGGCCATGGACAAGTCACTTTATGTCTGTAAGCTTCAGGTTCCTCAACTCTTTTTTAATTTTTTTATTAATACCACTCAAGATGATTAAGCCACTATCCTCACTGACTACCTTAGCATTCATTGGAATTTGCGCTTTCATCCCACAGAGTCTATGATTTCAAAGAGTCTATTAGATTGTACGCAGGTCTAGAAGGCTTGATAGGAAAAGGACAAGGAGGGAGAAGCCTGGGCTGGGGACTATGAGTGTGCCTAGAGAAATCAAGCCTTAGGAAGAAGTCTAATGTGAGACCTTAGGGAAACTGTGGAGGGAGTGCATGAGGTCACTGAGTCACCGGAGATGGAGGGAGGGAGGGAGTTTGCAGTTGCTAAGGACACACCCTACAAAGGCAGCTTTCTGAATATAAAGCTGAGCCAAATCAGACCTTGTTGCAATTGTGAGATAAGAGTTCCCTCTGAAGGCAGCATATTGAAATGCATGAAGAAATCAGTCTTCTCCCTCACGTTCCCTTCTTCCTTCTTCAACCATTAACTTATAACAATTAGTAATCCAATTATTTTTTGAACACTTGTTTACTGAACATCTCAGCTGTGCCTAGTATTGTGCCACGTCCCTTTGGGGACCTCAAGAGGAGGATAAAATAAGATGCCTGATTTTGGGCAGCTGAACGTTTATCTGGGTAGACGAATCAATCCAGGTAGAAGACATCTGAAGACCAATCAAGCTACTCTTGATTTTTTTCTATTCCCATTCCCCAACCTCCTTTGCTGCAAATTCTGCCATTATGCTCATTTTTGCGTCATTTTGTTGGCAGAAATGCAAAATTAAAGCAGGAATATGTACTGGGAGAGAAGAGGGCAATGACCTTGCCTTCTTTTCTGATATTTTACATTTTCTTCTTGCTCAATATTATTTGCAATTCAATCAAGGAAGTTTGTAGAGCAAAGTTATGCAACACCCTCTTACAATATTTAGCTTATTTAAGTATAGAGGGCAACAGCATGGCCCCTAAGGTCTACTTTGGTTGCCTGTTCTTCAGCTGTAGGGAGTTTGTTTTAGACAAAAAGTTTTAAGTTCAGTCACAATTTCTCAAGCCCCCCAGTTGGGAAAACTCCTAACACAGAGCCAGAGGTTGGGCTCTCTGCCTGGCCTTATATTTATATCTGTCATTAGTAACCCCTGGTCTTCCTGTGGTTGAGACAAAATTCCATTTACTGGAAATACTTGGGTAGTGAAACAATATATTATATCATAGTGCCTGTGGATAGATAGGCACTGGAAGGAGAAATTAAGGAAAGAGCTGACTTTGCCTTTTGACTTCCCCTAGCCTTGTCCTCCATTCTGAGACTCTTATAGAGGAATGACTCTGTTTTCTCCCCTGTGTGCCACAGCTTAGTCCTTCCTTTGTCATCATGCTTGCTCCATCTCTGGAATCCAGATGTTCAGAATCTCTTTTTCCCTAACATCTGTGATAGTCTCCTTTTTGTATAATTTGCTTAAGTTATTGACCCATTCTTTCATAAAAAGACTTCAATTAATTAAAGGAGGTATACAGGCCCTGTTCCAACCCATTGCTAATCATTTGGTTAAATCAAAAAGTGTTTGCACCTGGTTGAGGCTCCAGAGCAAAAAGTATGATTTTTTTTAACCCCACCCTTCAAATCCCACCTCAGACACTTGACCACACTTACTAGCTGTGTGACCTTGGGCAAGTGGTCTTCATAGCCTAGCTTTGACGTAATTCCTAAGGAGGCTTTTTTATTTCTTTTTTGGCAGTAATCTCAGAGTTTGGTGGGTTTATGTTCCCATCAAGGGAAAAAGAGTATAAAAGGATTTTTCTAATACTAAGTTATATAATTTTAGGAGAGCTGAATTGAACAGGTTTAAACTGGATTACACGGGATGGAACAAGTCTGAATATCCATTGTACAGAAATTAACAGCCATATTGGTCTAGACACGTTAAACTTAATTTTTTTTCCATTTGTACAGGGGTAACATGCTGTATTAAATATGTAAGGTCTTATCTACATGGGTTTGATTACAGAAACTAATAAAATATTCTCTAAATTAAAAAAAATAATTCCAAATGTGTTTAAACTGGCTCAATCCAGTTCAATCAACCACTTCCGATTGACTTACAAGTTTCAACTAGCTAAATCTAGCTCAATTCTGTTCAAACTGGTTCGAAACAGCTTAAACTAAGTTTAAGCTAGTTCAACTGATTTAATCAGTTCAGGGCAGGGACTGTGTCCTCCCTTTCTTTGTGTCCCTAGCACTTAGGACAGTAATAAATACTTAACAAATATTTATCGGCTGGCTGTACCATTGCATATGAGAGATGACAGTCTAGAACGAAGGTGGGTAACCTTTGACCTCGAGGTCACATGTGGCCCTCTAGGTGCTCAAGTGCAGTCCTTTGATGAATCCAAAAGTCATAGAACAGATCCCGTTACTAAAAAAGTTTGTTGTATAAAACTTAGACCCGGTCAAAAGGCCATACATGAGGACCTAGAAGGTCACATGTAGCCTCAATTCACAGGTTCCCCACCCCTGGTCTAGAAAATCCTGAATGACTAAAGGCCAAATATGGTAGCAGAGAGATATTTGGCATCCATGAGACCCATGGAGATGCCCAGCAAAATCAGCCCAACTGGAAGAATTGACTACCTAGCAGAGCTGCAGAGATGGCTTGTCTGGCTAAGGAGCGATGAGAAGGCAAGCCCTGAGAAGCAGGGTGCCCCCATGGTAAGTCACCAACAGCCCTGATTGACAATAATACCATGCTCCAAAGCCCCTATTGTTATAATTCCCAATTTTATAGTAGTTCCCATAGACATTTATATAGAGATTGAAGGCTCACAACTTGACAATCCTATTTGGTACCTACTACCAATATTCTTATGGGCATTTTGCAGATTAGAAAATTGAGGCTCAGCAAAATGAAGTAACTTTATAAACTCACAATCACAACTTGGTAAATGGAAGAACCAGCCAGCCAGTCAGTCAGTAAGCATTTGGTAAGTGCCTACTCTGTTCCAGGCACTGTTCTAAGGGCTGGGAATACAAATAAAGGCAAAAGACAGTCTTTGGTGGGGCAGCTAGGGTGACTCAGTGAATAGAGCATCAGCCCTGGAATCAGGAGGACCTGAGTTCAAATCCCACCTCAGACACTTGACCACACTTACTAGCTGTGTGACCTTGGGCAAGTCAGCCCCAATTGCCCTGCCTTCCTCCTTCCAAAAAAAAACCAAACAAACTAGTCCCTGCTCTTTCAGAGCTCAAAATCTAAGCCAGGAGACCACATGCAAAAAACTGTGTACAAACCAGTTGGTGGGTTGTTGTCCTTCATTCTCAAAGAGGACCAAGATGAAATCATGATGTTGGGGTCAAGGTGTCTGACTGTGACTGATCAGACCAATAGGAGCTTGGAAGACTTGACAACAGGCTGGGCACAAATAGTCCTTATGAACTTTTGAGTCGGAGAACTTTTGAGTCTCTAAATTTGCACATCTCATATTTCTTTTGAGCTACTGCAATTCTGCTTTGTTCATAGATATGTACAGGATGAAGTGGAGATAATCAATAGAGGGGAAAGCACTAGAATTAATGGAATTTAGGTATTGGGAAAGACTTCTGGGGGAAGATGGGATTTTAGCTGAGACCTGAAGGAAATCAGAGAAGCCAGGAGGCAGAGAACAAGAGGGAGAAAGATTCATATATGAGGAAATGCCAGGAAATGCCATGGAAAGCCAGGGAAAGTTCATGGAATGTCTTGTTCAAGGAACATCATGGAAGCCACTGTTATCAGACTGCAGTGACAGACCCAAAACTTATGACTCCCAAGTTCAGCATCTTTTCCTTGAGGCCATGACGACCTGCAATTTTTCTGAAGTTCTTGTACATTTATAATCAATATGCCTTATGGTTTAGTCCTGCTGTGTTCCCTAATAATCCCTTAAGAGTAGGCAAGGGATTCTTATTGCTGAGCACAGTGCTGGGCACTTAGCATGAATTCCATTCAGACATATATACTTTTAGCTTGCTTATTACCATAACAGCTAACATTTTTGTGGTATCTTTAGGTTTGTATAGCACTTTACACACATCTTGTTTAACTTTATAAATGCCCTATGACTTAGACATTACTGATATTATTATTCTCACTTTACAGATGAAGAATTTCAACTCAAGGAGGTTGTGACTTGCCTATGATGATAAAATTAATGTATTGAAGGAAGATTCACCATAGAACCGAGGTTTTATGGGACTCCAAGCTCAGGGCTCAGCCTCTCTAGCTCTCTCTGCCTGTCTGCAAAATGAAGGGGTTGTGCTAAGCTTATCACTAAGACCCCTTCCAACCATGAAGCCTATGCTCTTCACCATTCTGTGATCTGTCATCCCCTTCTTACTTTGCAGTTGAGCTGGGCAGCAAATACTATTCACTGAATGTCTGTAGGCTGGACACTGGGAATTAGATACTGGGGGGTGGGAATCAGGGAAGGGAGTGAAATGTGGAAACAAAAAGATTCATCTCAATCTACAGTCAAGTACAAACACAAAAATCAACTGAAGTGTCAGCCTCAGGCTGATTTTGTGGCTCATGGAGGGCTTTGCAGTGAGCAGATCTGCCTTTGATTAACCTTGAGATCCTGCTTTCCTCCTCCAGGTCTTTGCACAAACTGGAAAGAGGGGGAAGAATAAAAAGGGGGAGGAGGAGGAGGAGGAGGAGGTAGAGGAGGAGGAGGAGGTAGAGGAGGAGGAAGAGGAAGAGGAGGAGGAGGAGAAAGCTTTTATATAATACTTTAAGCATTTGTATATTTATATATAGGAGGAGGAGGAGGAGGAGGAGGAGGAGAAGAAGAAAGTATTTATATAGTACTTTAAGTTTCGCAATGCCTTTTACAAATATTTCATCTAGTCTTCACAACATCCAACCTGGGAGGTAGGTGCTATTATTATCCTTATTCTACAGGTGAGGAAACTGAGGCAGACAAAGGTTAAGTGACTTGTCCAGATTCACATAGCTACTAAATGTATAGAGCAAATTTGAATTCAGGTCTTCCTGACTCCAGGTCCAGTACCACTTCCCTGACTGTGTAGATAGTCAATATATTTTATAGCAAAGGTGAAATGACTTGCCTAGGCATCATATGATTAATGAGAAGAGAAGTCTAGACCAGAACCCAGCTCCCTCCTGACTCCAAGTGCAGCCGTGAATGAATCCTAGCTGGAGAGCTCATTGAGAGTAGGGGCTAGCTCATTTTTCTTTGCATTTCGTCGGTCCCTATTGCAGCGGCTGGTCTATAGAAGCCACTTAAATGCTTTGTGACCGATTGGTTTATTAGTTGATTGATAGATAAGATCTTTTTTGTAAACCATGTTCCATTTCGTAATGCTGTTAGAAATGTGGTTTACTCAGAGGCCTTCCTTCCTGCCTAATATGGTACTTGAGACTCCCAAATGATCATTCCTTTTATTAAAATACCGTATCCATTGTTATAAATTCATTTTCCAGTTGTGTCCAACTCTTCATGACCCTATTTGGGATTTTTTGGCAAAGATACTGAAGTGGTTTGTCTCCAGCGTATTTTACAGGTGAGGAAACTGAGGCAAATAGAGTTAAGTGACTTGACCAGGGTCACACAGCTAGTAAGTGCCCCCAACCAGATATGAACTCAGGAGTCTTCCTAACTCCAGGCTGGACACTCCATCCTCTGCACTACCTAGCTATTCCACTGTATACTTTAGGCTACTATTAGTAGAAACACATAGTTATCTGGAATGGGAGAGAGGGTTAGATTAGCTATTATCTTGAAGAAAAAGGAATAGGTATCACTACAAAAGGAGACAAGATTGGAATTAGGGAAAGTATCACAAGAAAATTCTAAGCTAGGGATTACTGCCACCAAAACGCAAACCTAAGAGCTGTGTTCAGGTGTTAACTGTGGTTAAGTCTGTACTCATCCCACTAGATGGGGGCAGGCTCAGATTCCTCACAGACCTCCCTCTCACTGCCTACTGGGATAGGCTTAGTGTGGCCCTTTCCTTCTTAGCCACTCCATACTCTTATCTTTCTTTCCTGCCCTTCTCTGGCATCAGGAACATGGGGACCGCCCCAAGAACATCACCATTCCTACTGATCTCCACATATAGTTACAATGAAGAAATCATTTTCTCCGAGTGCATGTGGAATTCTCTCTGTGTTCTTTGGCAGATTAAAGGGTTTTCAAAGTTGTGATAAAACTGGCTTACCCCTAGGCAGTACTTTTTGACTGACAAGCCCAGTGCAGAAGAGATCTAACTTAACAGTGTCTATGAAAAACCAAACCACCTCAGTGCTGCCCCCCCTTGCCCTCTCAGACTTAAAGACATACTCAGTGCAAGACAATGAAGAACAAATATTTTATCAAAAGATTAATCTGGCTTACAGGATATTTCAACAGTAAAAAGTCAATGTGAATAATAATAGGATAAATCTCCATGAGGATGTGGGAGAGGGAGAGGGATGTAGATGCCCCTCAACCATTTGACTTAACAGTTGATGGAGAAGGGGTAGGGGAAGGCAAAGGGAAATCTGTTAACACTCAGGCTACAATCCTCTTGGCCCCCTCTGCTTCTGAGGCTCTTTCCCCCTTTGTCTGTCCGACACCCCAGTGCCCCTAAACCTTTCAGGGCTACAAGATCTCATACCGTCCCACCACAGCAAGTGGGAATGACCTCTCCAAAGAAGACTGTGCAATCAATATCCAGAAGCTTGTGGAAGGGTATACAATAGGATTATAGGGGTTTTAGACTTAGAAGGATATTAGGACTCATTCAATCTAATCATTTAATTTTAGAAATGAAGAAACTGGGGCCCAATGAGGTAAAGTGACTTACCTAAGGTAACACAGATAGTAAAAGGCTAAGATGAGATTGAAAACCAGGAAGGGTGGGAGAACTGACCTAAACCTAAGTCTTCCTATCCCTGAGGCTTGCCCTCTATCCACTATACTAGAGGTGTCCCATATGAGAAATCAAAACACTCCCAAGTGTGACATGAACAATAGCAAAATATAATTGGGAAATAGTTAAGAAAATAAATAAAATACAATAAAAATAGGAGCATTTAAAAACTAAGTCAATATATAACCCCAGGGATCCTTATTTAGGTTTTGTTGTTGTTCAGTCATGAACTCTTCGTAAGTCCATTTGTGTGTGTGTGTTTTTTTTCTCCAGAATTTATTTATTCATTTTTAGTTTTCAACATTCATTTCCATAAGATTTTGAGTTTCAAATTTTCTCCCCATCTCTCCCCTACCCGCCACCCCAAGATGGTAAACATGCTGATTACCCCTTCCCCTAATCTTCCCTCCCTTCTATCCCCCCATCTTCCCCCTCTTACCCCCTTCCCCCTTACTTTCTTGTAGAGTAAGATAGATTTCTATACCCCACTGCCTGTATATCTTATTTCCCAGGTGCATGTAAAAACAATTTTTAACATTTTTTGTTAAAACTTTGATTTCCAGATTCTCTCCCTTCCTCCTTTTTTACCTACCCCCATTGAGAAGACAAGCAATTCAGCATGGACTACACATGTGTAGTGATGCAAAACATTTCCATAGTAGTTATATTGTAAAAGACTAACTTAACTATCTTTCCCTCCATCCTATCCCACCCACCATTTCTTCTATTTTCTACTTTGGCCTTTTCAAAGGAGTGATTGCTTCTGACTATCCTCTCCCCGAATCTGCCCTCCCTTCTATCATCGCCCCCTCTTATCTCCTTCCTCCCTATTTCCCTGTAGGGTAAGATACCCAATGGAGTGTGCATGTTATTCCCTCCTTAAGCCAAATCCAATGAGAGTAAGGTTGACTCATTCCCTTTCACCTCACCATTCTTCTCCATTGTAACAGCTTTCTCTTGCCTCTTTTATGTGAGATAATTTACCCTATTCTATCACTCCCTTTCTCCTCCCAATATATTCCTCTCCCATCCCTTGATTTTATTTTTAGATATCATCCATTTGGGATTTTCTTAACAAAGATACTGGACTATCCATCTACATGGATACATGGAGTAGCCATTTCCTTCTTCAGTTCATTTTCTAGTTGAGGAAACTGAGGCAAACAAGGTTAGTTGAGTTGCCCAGAGTCACACAGCTAGTAAGTGTGTGAGGCTAGATTTGAACTCAGGAAGATGAGTCTTCCTGACTCCAGACCCAACATTCTATCTACTGAGCCACCTGGCTGCCCAGCATAGGTTTGGTGGCCCTTGTTTCTAAAGTTTGATGCCTCTGACTACACCATGCTACTTTTTAACTCTCATCTATATGCTTCCATAAATATTCCATAGAGGATATGCCAGGGACTTTCCTCTATGTCAGCAGTTCTCAACCTGTGGGTCGCGACCCCTTTGGGGGTTGAACGACCCTTTCACAGGGGTCACAGAGGGTGCCTAAGACCATTGGAACTAGGAACAATAAACAAGATTACAGAGAAGCAGCTTGTATGTAGGTCAGCACAAAGAAAAACTTTCTGACAACTAGAACTATCCAAAAGGAACATGGTTTTCCCTAAGAGGAAGATTCCCTAATCTCAGGGCTCTTCAAATAGTACCTGGACAACTACTCATATATACTGTAGAGGAAATTGTTGTTCAGATCAGGATGGACTAGATAGCCTCTACAATCCTTCTAACTGGCTATGATTCTCTGATTTGGTAATAACAACGATAGATAACATATAGACAGCACTTACTATGGTACTGTGCCAAGCACTTTACAATTATTAACTTATTTGATCCTTACAATAACCCTGGGATGTAGGTGCTATTATTATCATCCCTATTTTACAAATGAGGAAATAGACAAACAGATTAAGTGACTCGCCCAGGGTCACACAAATAGTAAGTGTCTCAGGTTAGATTTGAACTCAAATCTTCCTGATTCCTGGTCCGGCTCTGTCTAACTGACTCATGATTAAATTTAGAGCAAATAGTGACTGATGGGCTTGGTATTTAAGCCTCGTGTTATTTAAGAGGACTTCTCAATGAGTATAGCTTGATGAGAAACAGCATGGACATATGTGGATATAAAATGTAATTGACAGATGTGACATTTATCAAGAATATGGAGCAGATCATTAATGAGAATTAGCAATAAAACTCTCTAATCTATTGTGAATATACATACATACATACATACCTATATATATATATATATATATATGTATGTATGTATGTATATATCTTCATATTTGACTTTCAAAATGTGTTGGCAGATTTCCTGGCAGAAAAAGGAAATATGCCAGGAATTCTGTAGTTACCCCCTAATTCTCACTATCTCCAGTCAAACTCTCTTCTATGTATCCAAACATCCTGAGCAGGATGCCAAATTAAATTTTCCTAAAACTCAAAAATTTTGCATGACTCTTCTGCTGATAAGATGAAGTTCTTATCTAGAAATATAACCTCCCCCATAATCTTGCCCTAATCCATATTTTCAGACTTATGTTCAACCACTTTCCTAACTCAGACCTTCATCTCCTGCCAGATCTGCCTCTTCAAATTCCCTTGTGTGTGCCTTTTACATGACCACTCTGTCCTTCCTATGACCATATCCCTAGCCTTCCACCTCCAACACATACCTGTTCATCTTTCTATGAATATTGGATTTGTCATCAGAGGTTCTGAGTTCAAACCTTAGCTATGTCACTTACTGTATTGTGACCTTGGAAAATAATTTTACTTTTCAGTGCCTCAGTTCCCTATCTGTATAATGGAGGAGTGTGTAAATTCAATGATCCCTAAGGTTCTTACTGACTCTAAGTTCTATGAGCCTAGGAATCCAATGAAACTGCTCAGCCCTTACTCATCCTTCTTTTTCCTCCTAGACTGGCAATGTTGTCAGGCTCCTCAGTTCTCGTTAACATTCACTACTCAGTTAGCACTTTCTGTGTAGCAACCAAACTTTGCAATGGGAATGTCTTCTCTCCTGAATTAGCTTGGAAATTCACGAACAGCAGGAAATACATGGTCTATTGGTCTTCATCCTTCACAGTCACTAGTATATAACTGGTCACTAGTAGATAGTAAAGTCAAGAACTTTTGTTAATTACTTATAATATTCCAGGTACCATGTTAAGTACGTGGGGAATCAAAGAAAGGCAAAAGGAAAGACAATCCCCAACATCCAGGGGCTTATGCTCTTCTTGGGGGAAGACAATGCATAAAAGAGTTCTGAAATGGGGAATGGGAAGGGTTGGAAGCTCATTAAAGCTCCAGACCCTTATTTCCAGCTTTCTACTGAACACCTCCTCTCCTGCAACTCATTTATAATATTTCCAAAACCAGTTTCATACTCTTTTCTTACAAGTCAGCTTTCCATGTTGACTTTCCTATTTCTGTTAAGGGCATTACCATCCTTCAAATTACTCACACTAGAAATTTGAGTGACTTTTCGCTCTTCATTGACCCCACATCCAAGAGTTTACTTCAGATCCTTTTTTTCTCCCCTTTCCCTCACTCTCTGCCACTGCAGTTGCTTTCTAATTGACCTCCCTTTGTTTCTTCAGTCTTTCTCAATATACCCCAATCCATTCTATATCATTGCCAAATTAAGTTTTCAAATCTGTGGTTTCTATCTTTTTTTAACACTGCTCAAAAACTTTCAATGGTTTTCCATTACCTAAAGATTTAAGTCCAAATTCCTTAGCATGGCATTCAATATTCTCCACGATCTAGCCACAATCTATCTTTCCTACTGCTTTCACCCCAGGAACACTACCTTATACTTAATATGTTGTGTCCATATTTGTGGATATCTTATTTCCCTCAGTAGATCATGAGCTATTTGAGGGTAGAAGTATTTCTTTTTTTAAATCTTCTATAGTGCCCAACATAGGGTCTTGCACATAATAGGCCCTCAATAAAGTTTATTGAATTGAAATGTATGAGAAGAAATCACTAAATGAGGTAAATAAGACTTCAAACAATAACTAGAATTATTTAGCACTTTAAGATTTGCAAACTATTTTAGAAATATTATCTCATTTGATCCTTATAACATCCTTCCTGGAAGGCTAATTGCTATTATTGTACCCATTTTACAAATGAGGAAACTTAAGCAGACAAAAGTTAAGAGACTTGCCCAGGATCACACAGCTAATAAGTATCTAAGACCAAATTCTAACTCAAGTCTTCCTGACTCCAGGCCCGGTCACCTGTCTAGTACATCCACCATGTAGATGCCTCCTGGAAAAATAAGGTACTATTTTTCTTATGTCCCTCCCTCCTGGCCCTAGTTACATTGCATGATACATCTTCATCATTTGCAAAAGAGGATGTATAAATTACCTTTATCTTCACTATATGTTATTTTCATCATGAGCACTGCAAGGTCAGATGACCAAGTGTCCCATAAAATGATGTTTTATTCTGTCTTGAGACAAAGGATGAGACTAGCACTTCCACCTCCATTATTTGCCTTTCAGAATCTGAGTCAACCTTCCATTTAACTGCCCCTTCTTTACGTCTTCTCGTTTCTTTACAGCGTGAATATTAATACTGGTAAGGCTCTTGTCCTGCAGTAGTCTATCAACCATCTTGTCATTGAACAAAGGCCTCGCTCTCAACACTTTCATAACCTCTGAGAATTCTCTTTACTCCTCACTTCATTCATTACTTATGATCAGAGCAATTATGAATAGAAGTCGAACTATTGGAATGGAACATAATTATGTGAAGAAAATTAACTAAGTGTAAGAGAACATCTATTACATATTAGACTAACAAGAAATAATTGTATCTCTTATGACCCTTTTATATCCTCTCATAAAAGGGTGCTTTATGAGAACTTACTGAGTTTTTTTCCCTTTAAATCTTGGACATCTCTGAGTTTCTCTAAGTGGTATTAACAGATGGGCTCAGAGACTCCCTTCACTTTTCATAGCATCATTGATTATTTTGTCGGAAGATATCTCCCCCCCCTTTCCCATTTTGCAGATGAGGAAACTGGGGCCTACAGAGCTTAAATATCTTGCTCAGGGTCACACAGTTAGGAAGCGTCAAAGGTGAGATTAAAATCCGGATAACTCTACATCCCCCCTCGTTTCACTTACCAAACTTCATCCTAGACATAGCGTCTTTAGAGATTCTGTAAATGCTAAGGAGGAAGCTGAGGCCACAAGCAACTAAGCACAGTGGACACACTCCTTTTATTCCAAATGATGTTAGCGCCAACACTCCCACCCCACCACCTGTGTGCTGTAACCAGCTTGTATAGTCTCTGATGAGCTGATTGTTAAATTTTCAGTGTGAGCATTTATCCATAAGAAATCAACACACTACAAATCGGGGCTTGATTTATTATTTTGTTGATTGCCTAGACTTAAGAAAGAGATGTAGAAAATGTTAATAATGCAAATTAAAAGTAAGTGTGTTGTATGCGTATTTTTCCAGAGAGTTGGTTGTTAAACCTTTCCAATTTCCAAGATTATGATCAAGTCACTTCACACTTCAATTAATAAGAACAATGGACAATTAGTAAAACAATGTACGAGATGTGAAAAAAATCAGTCCTGGAATTAAAACTGGGCTCTGCTTGAAGTTCATGCTCCTGGAGTTCCAGAAATACAACAACTCTGCAAGATAGGTACTTGGTTATACCCATTTTACAACTGAGGAAACTGAGACAGAGAGGGGTTAAGTGACTTGCCCAGGGTCACACAGCTAGTAAATTTCTGAGACCAGATTTGAGCTCAGGTCTTCCTGACTCCATGCCCAGTGTTCTGTAATACCAGTTGGCTTTATACTGTTTCTGTTTCAACACTCTTCTCTTGGCCTCTATAACATTATGTTCCTCCTGCTCTGCTGCCTCCATGATCACTCCTTCTTCATCTCACTTCTGGCTTCTCATTTTCCACTTGCTCCTTAAATATGGGCATCTCCACTGTTCTGTCCTCGGCCCTTTTCTTTCCTTTTTTTACCCTGTCTCATTTGGTAATCTCATCCAGTCTGATGGCTTTGTTAACCATGTCTATGCAACTGTCTGTTTCCAGCTCTCCATTTGAGTCTCTGTTTCTAAATAAATCTATGTTTTTCAAGCTCCCCAGAGCTTTAGTCTTGTATTTTTGCCTGTCTTTCCTGATCCCGCCAGACGTCAGTGCCTTTTCCTCAAGAATCCCCTTGTATTTATTTTGGAATGGTCCTGTGCCTATGATTTTATTGCAATGAGAAACTCCCAGGCAAGAAAACTTGCTAATTAAGGCGAGCCAGCACTATCTCTGCAGTTTGTAGTCTTGGAGAGTAGGTAGTTCTTAGGTATGAAGTAACTTGCCCAGTATAGAGTCACAGAGTCAGTATGGGTCTGAAGGAGGGCTTGAACCCAGGTCTTTCTGACCCTGAGACCAAGCAGCTCTACACATGAAACCATACCACCTCTCCATTTTTTATGTTCTTGTGTGTTTAGATTTTATCTCCGTAGGTAGAATGTAAGCTCCTTGAAGACACAGATTGTTTAATTTTGTCTTTGTGTTCCTGGTACTTGGTATAGTATGAGGTCCCTAGTAAGCAATTAATAAATGCTTGTTGATTGCTGATTGATTGTCGCTGCATGCAGTAAGATCAAGGCCTCCTTTCTTCTTTTTTTTTTTGCTTTTTTTTTTTGGAGGGGTGAAGGCAGGGCAAATGGGGTTAAATGACTTGCCCAAGGTCACATAGCTAGTAAGTGTTAAGTGTCTGAGGCCGGATTTGAACTCAGGTCCTCCTGACTCCAGGGCCAATGCTCTATTCACTGTGCTGCCTAGCCACCCCAAGACCTCCCTTCTTTACTCAAGATAATTTATAACCGTAGTTCAGCCCATCTCTCCTTTCAATCATTCACCAAATCAGTGTGTAACATAAGGTATACATTTATTGTTGCTCAGTCATTTTCAGTTGTGTTTAACTCTTCATGACCCCTTTTTGGGTTTTCTTGGCAGAGATACTGGGTGTACGAGGGGTTCAAGGAGGACTAGAACTTCTAGTATAACTACCGAGTCCCATTTCAGGGCTGCCCATCTACCTTTGGTGTCTACTCACTTTTGTGTTCACCCAGTTCTGAGAAACTATGGCACAAGCAGCAGCCACACCCCAGTAAAATGTCAGGGCAGACAGACTAAATCAAGTTGAGGGTAATCAGCAGACCTCACACCTGTCAGTGAGTTAGGGCGATATCTACCCCAAACATGTGAAGGCTTTCCCATGGAATGAATGGATGAGAACAATTTGTTCCCAGGTCTTAAAGGCAGTTGAAGCAAGCTCTATGGAGCATTTAGAGCTTGGTCAGACATCAAGATGCTAAGGTCATTCACTGCATCCTCGGACATCACCAGTCATCTTGATTTTTGTCTTGTCACTGGACTTTGATGACTCAGTAAGAGAATGAGGCTGATGACTTTGAACAATTCTGCCTCACTTAAATCGAATTCATGTGACAGTCAAGACATCACCTGTTTAATTGGTCCTCTTCAAAAAAATGAAGGGCCAACAATGAACAACTGGAGTGATTTTGCCATATCTTTCTCCAGCTCATTTTACAGATGAGGAAACTGAGGCAGACAGAGTTAAGTGACTTGACCAGGGTCACACAGCTAGTAAGAGTTTGAGGCCAGATTTGAACTCAGGAAGATGAGTCTCTATATAATAGGGGTTGAATAAATATTCTGATTTAGGTGTCTTCAGGAAGGACATTGACAAGCTGCTGGGTGTCCAGAGAAGGATAACCAGAATGATGATGAGACTTAAGTTCTTTTGAAGGACCTAAGAATTTTTAACCAGGAAAAGAGAAGGCTCAGGAAGACCCAAAAGGCTGCCATGTGGAAGATGGATCTGAGATGTTATGTTTTACCCAAAAGGGAGGAACAAGGAACACTGGTCAGAAATTATAGAAGATATTATTTTGTTTAACATGAATAAAATCTTCCTAACAAGTAAGACTATCTGAAATCAAATAGGCTACAACAGTAGGTAGTGAGATTCCCATCACCTGAGATATTCAAGTAGAGAATGAATGACTGCTTGTTAGAGGGCTGTGGCACAGACTCCTATTCTCTACTGGTTGGATCAGAAAGCTTCTTGGGTCCCTTTCTTCCCTGAGATTCTATGATTTTATTATCAAAAGGTTAATTCTGATGAATGAGGAATGAGGCATAAAAAAAAGGAGATGGATTAGTAAAGGTCTGGGCCCTGATGGAGGACCTATAGGGGAAAGAACTAGAGATAAATTTCAGCCACTTTGCAATTTTGCCTAAGGCTTCTCAGAAAAAAGGTTTGTGGATTTAATGCTCTCGGCTATAGCCTGTATTTTATTGACCCCTGCTGGACATATTAAGCTACTACTACACTCATGCTAGATAGTAATACCCACTGGTTTTTTAGAATCCTGGGACTGAAGCATTCTTTTTCAATTCCTTTCAATTGAACAAACATTTTCTAAGCACCTGCTATGCATTAATAGCAAGGTACAGTACTAAGCACTGGAAATTCAAGGAAATGCTCTTCTCAGAACTTGAAAAATATGGATTAATTTACAAATACAGACCCAAATGTAGAGCTGGAAATGAGATTCGCACAGATGTGACTAACAAAGTCTGCTGATTGGCAAGAAGTATTTGAAAAATGACTGACAAAAGGGTAGATTGGAAAGGACTGTGGAGGGACTTGAATGCTAGAATAAAGATTTTGAACTTGATTTGGTCAACAATAGGGAGCCACAGAGGGCTTATGAGTCAAGAAGTGACGTGATCAAAGCTGTGAATTACTATGATGATTCAGGAGATGTGGAAAAAGAGGAACTGGAGAAGGGAGAGACTTGAGGAAGAAACTGAGATCCTGCCTCAGTTCCTAGCAGCTAGGAGTCTATTAGAATAGTGTCTAGGAAGATTCTAGCTGATGTTGAATAGCATGAGTTTATAGAGGACCTAGACTGCACTGGTTTTGTTACTCCCTCAGTCACAGGAGCAAGGAAAGCAGGTAGTAGTTGGGGGAAGGGTGACCATGTGGGAGCCACATCCTCCCCCTCCCTGAGCAATTGCCAAGTGGATCCTATAGTAGAAATGGAAGTATTAACAAGCAAAAGCATTGAGATGTAAAGCAATAATCATAATAATTGCTTACATATGTAACATTTATAGAAAGGAAGCTCCATAAGATCTGGGTTCAAATCCTACATATGACAAATAATTGCTGTGTGACATTGTGCAAGTATTTAATGTCTCTCAATCCTCATCTGTATAACGAGGATAGTAAACCTGGTAGTGTTAACTTCACAGGGCTATGAGAAGCTTCAAATGAGACAATATAGGGTGGCCCAAAAGTTTTACTGAGATTTTATACTTTAATAGCTTGAAACTGCACTAAGACTTTTGGGATTCCTTGTACATGTTAAAAAGTTTTAAAGTTTTTTTTAAAATGAATAACATCATAAAAGTCCATTATTATCCTTTGCAAGTATAGGTATCAGGAGGCAAGCACTGGACAGAGATAGAAGGAATGTTTATCTCCATATAAATATAAATTGACATGTAGTCATCCAGCCTTCTCATCCAAATGGATTCATAAAACTGCCATTTGCCTTTTCAAACCATAGCAAAAGTCATATTTCACCCCAGCATTCTTTGAGATTTCAGCTCAAAACCAAGTTGGACTACTTTTAGCCACTCTGATGAATGCAAGCACTGCATAAGTATCACAGTCTCATCTGCATGGCGTCCACCAGGTGGCACAGGGGGCCTGAAGCCCGGAAGATGTAAATTCAAATCCAGCTTCAAATGTTTAGGTGTTATGTAACTCTGGGCAAGTCATCTAAACCTTTCTCTGCCTCAGTTTCCTCAGATATCTAATGGGAGTAATAGAACCCATTAGATGAGATAATGCTTGTAAAGCACTTATTACAGTGCTTGGTACATGATGCTTGATGAATATTTGCTTCCTTCCTTCTCCAGTCTTGCTATTGAGAAGGAAGGTTTCTTTCCACCAAATGAACTTCAGAAAATCACTCTGGAACTTTCAGAAATATTCAGATTCTAAGTACCCAACTTACCAAGAGTTTTGTCCTAAATGTAGCAAAAATCTCTGTTTCAAACAGGAAGATGACAAATGCTGGAGAGGATGTGGAAAAATTGGAACACTAATGCATTGTTGGTGGAGCTGTGAACTGATACAACCATTCTGGATAGCAATCTGGAACTATGCCCAAAGGGCTATAAATAATTGCATACTCTTTGACCCAGTAACACCACTTCTGGGTTTGTATCCCAAAGAGATTACAGAAGTGGGAGGAAGATCTATATGTACAAAAATATTTATTGCAGCTCTCTTTGTGGTGGCAAAAAACTGGAAATTAAGGGGTTGCCCATCAATTGGGGAATGGCTAAACAAGTTGTGGTATATGAATGTAATGGAATACTATTATGCTATAAGAAATGGTGATGAGATGGACTGCATATTTACCTGGAGAGGTGTATATAAACTGATGCTAAATGAGAAGAGCAGAACCAGGAGAAATGTGTACACAATCACAGACACATCATATGTGTGATGACCAATCTTGATAAACTGGACTCTTCTCAGCAATGCACAGCTACAAGACATCTCTAAAAGTCTTAGGATGGAAGGAGATGTCTACATTCAGAGAAACATCTAGAAAGAACAGAGTTTAAGTGGAGACTGAAGCAATCTACATGCTATCGCTCTTTTCCATGTTTGGTTTTGTTTCCTTTTTCCCATTGTTCATTCCATTGGTTACAACCCTTCTATACAACCAGACTCATGTCCAACATGAAAGTATTTGCAGATTCCATACTTGACTGCATGCCGCCAATGGGGGGAAGGGAGGGAGAAGAAGGGGAGAAAACTTGAAATTCAAGCGACTCTGGAACTGAATCTTATAAACTAAAAGTAAATAAATCAATTAAAAAAAAAATCTCTGTTTCATGGGTATCTGTAGCCAGAGATATCATTGTGTACCGGCCAGTTACTGGTGGTAAGCCTCATTACCAATGACGACTTCATGTAAAGGTGGAATGAGAAGGAGGGAAAGAGGAGAAGAGCATGTAGACAAGAGTGTCTCCTATGACAAAGTCTACATCAAAGAAGCCTGTTCTAGTGCTGGGAAGAAAGCCATCTGGCCTTGTTCTATTATATTTGTAAAGAGCTCCACACAATGCCCGGTATTCCTCCCCACCCCTACCATCAATAAATCTCTATTTTTTCCTTCTCCTTCCTTGAATTGGAGTTGACTTTTCTGAACTACAATACATTTTCTTCTTTTTCCCGTTTATCCTTTTGATTATAAAATGAAGCATACTAAAGGACCTTATATCCCAAGAAGGTTAAACATCACAGGTCCAAGGACAGATCCCTTGGACAATCTTACTAGAGATATTTTCATGTTTTATATCTATTAACGAGATTTATTAATGACTACTCTTAGTAGCCAGGTGGTATAGTGGATAGGGTGCTAGGCTTAGAGTCAGGAAGATTTGAGTTCAAATGTGACCTCAGACACTTACTTACTAGCTGTGTGACCCTAAGCAAGTCACTTAGCCCTGTATGTCTCAGTTTCCTCTCCATAAAATGAGCTGGAGAAGGAGATGGCAAACCACTCCAGTATCTCTGCCAAGAAAACCCCAAATAGGGTCATGAAGAACTAGACATGACTGAAACAACTGAACAACAATGAATTCTTGGAGTCTAGTCATTTAACCAGTTTTGAATCTATCAGTCAACAATAATTTATTAAGTGCCTACTAAGTGCCAAGCACTTTGATCCAGTGATGATCCAAAGAAAGATAAATGTTGATCCAAAGAAAAGCAATAGACAGTTTCTGCCTTCCCTTCACTCTAATGGGGGAGACAACAGGCAAACAACCATGTTCAAGCATGCTATATACAGACTGAATGGAAAATAAAGGCTTCCTGGAGAAGGTGGGGTTTTAGCTGAGACTTGAAGGAAGACAGAAGTAGGGAGAGCATTCCAGGTATAGGTGATAGCCTTTGAAAATTCCTAGAGTCAGGAGACAGAGTATCTTGTTTGAGGAACAGTAAGGAGGCCAATGTCACTGAATCAAAGAGTACAGGGGAGTGAGAAGGGTAGAAAAAGACTGGAAAGGAGGAGGGAGCAGAGTAATGGGATTGTGAAGGGCTTTCTTTGAACATCAAACAGAAGATTTTGTGAAAGTGATAGTGAAGTTTAGTGAGTAGAAGAGTGACACAGTCCAACCTGTGCTTTTAACTTAAATAACTTTTGTGGCTGAAGGAAGGATGGATTGGAGTGGGGAGAGAGTCTATCCCCATAATCCAGTCAGTCATGAGGGGATAAGGGCTGGCATCTGAATGCTGTCAGAGGAGAGAAGGGGACATATTTGAGGGATGTTGGAAAGGTGAAATACACAGGTCTTGGCAACAGGTTAGATATGGAGAGACTGGAAGTCAGCTGAAAGGTTAAAGTAGGATAGGAAGATTTGAGAATCGTCAGCAAAGAGATGAGCATTGAAGCTGTGGGAGTTGAAGAAATCGCTAAATATCCTATTGTATGGAAGGAAAAGAGAAGAGGGCCCAAGACAAAGCACTCTGGGTGGCCTGTAGCTAACAGGTATGATCTGGATGAAGATTCATCACAGGAAATTAATAAGTAGTGGGCAGATAAATAGGGGATGGCCAGATTCAGACTCAGGAAGATGCGTGTTCCTGACTTCAGACCCAGCACTCTATCCACTGTGCCACTTAGCTGTCCTAGTTAAGTACTTACTGTCCTCCAGATCAGGGGTGGGAAACCCGTGGCCTCAAGAGGCTACATGTGGCCCTCTAGGTCCTCATGTTTAGCCTTTGACTGAATCCAAACTTCACAGAAAAAAATCCCCTTAATAAAAGAATTTGTTCCTCAAAACTTGGACTCAGTCAAAAGGTCACACCCAAAGACCTAGAAGGTCACACCTGACCTCGAGGCTGAAGGCTCCCCACCCCTGTGCCAGATACTATACTATGCAAAGAAAAAGAAAAGGCAATCCCTTCCCTCAAGGAGCTTACATTCTAATGTGGTAAGATAATGTGTATAGAAATAACTTCATACAAAATACCCCCAGAATATTTGAAAGGTAACCTCTATGTGAGAGGTATTAATAGCTGGGGCACCATGAAAGGCTTCCTGTAGAAGGGTGAATTTAAGCCGAAACTTAAAGTAAGCCAAGAATTCTACTGGAGAAGAAAAGAGAATATTTCAAGTATGGGTGGCCCCTAGTGCAAAAGTACGGAAAAGGGAGATGGGGCCTGGTGGGGGAGGAGTAGCAAATAGGATAGTGAGGGTGGATGGCAGTGTGTATAGAGTAAGGACCACTCCATTTTGTATCTGTGTTCCCAGATTAGACTAGTGCCTGAAACAAAACAAATAATAAATGTTTATTCATTCATTCACATGTGTGGAAGGGAGTAAAGTATAAAAAGGCTGAAATGGTAGAAAAAAGTTAAGTTGAGAAGATCTTTAAATGTCAAAGAAAAAAGGTTATATGATCCTGGAAGTAATAGGGAGCCATGGAAGTAACTGAGAAAGAAGACACAGTCACTGCCTACAGGAAACACTGCGTGGTATCCCATGACTCTGGAGTCATAGGTTCTGGCTTCAAACCCTACCTGTTTTACTTCTTTGGCTCAGTTACAACCTTCGTGGGCCTCAGTTTCCTTATCTGTTAAATGATAGTGAGGCAGGGGTGGGGGTGGGGGGTGGGTTACTAGATGGTCTGTTAGTTCCCCCAGAGCTCCAGATTTATGATTCTATATACTCTGCAAACCAAAAAGCCCTATGCAAATGTAAGATATTACACCTTCTGACATAGTAGCATTTAGTGACTAATCCAGATTCATCCAATCCTTAGTCAGTGTCTTCCCAAATAATACAATTCATCTTTTCAATGACCTCAGAAAGCAACTCCTCCCTTCTCCTTACCAGGGACCTTTTCATCATTTTGTTGGTCTTTCTTTGAAACTTCTCCAACTAACTTAACAAAGACTATGTCTTTTGGTTTTATAGAATATAGAATATATTTTTTATAGAATATAGAATATTTATAGAATATACTTGCTTTTGTTTAGTTTTTAATACTCTTCCTGCCCCATACTCAGTATTTCATTGCCCAGTTGGAGTATAGTAGCTATTAGGTCGAGGTCTTCAACCTGAATCAATTAGTGCATCCCTTTAATTAGCCATACTAGAGTGGTGATCCCCAGTCCTCTGGCAAGTCACTTCACCCTTTTTGTCTCAGTTTCCTCATCTGTAAAATGAGCTGGAGAAGGAAACAGCAAATGATTCCAGAATCTTTGCCAAGAAAACTTCAAATGGGGTCTTAGAGTCAGACTCAACTGAAATGATTGAACAACAGCAAAGAGTGTAATGCATGCATTGTACAAATTCTTCTCTGGTTTCCTTTCTGATCCCAGCCTAACCCAGTTAACAGAAATCCAACCTTGGATTTCTGGCCTCAGAATGTAGAAGACCTAGGTTTCAGTCCTACCTTTGACCCATACTGACTTGAGGACCAGGGAAAGTCTCAGTGTTCAAGGCAATTCTTTATGACTATAAACTGTAGTTCATTTACCAATATGCATTGGTAGAGGGGATTTCTTCGTCAGAATTTTCTCCTATTAATGAAATCACAGATCTGGTGGAGAAAGAGGAGGGGAGAGGGACATGCAGGGAAAGGAGGGTCTATTATCCCAATGGTAAGTATTTAGTAGAGAGAGAGATTTTCAGACCTAGAAAACAACTGAGACAATCTCTGTTCTGGTGGAATTTGTCAATAATTTCAGATACTTAAAAAGAAATTAGTGCGGGTGGTGAGGAAGATTTTGTGCAATAAATCTAACCAGGCTATCGATCAGAAATGCAACAATTATCCAGATCCATTTGTGGAAAAACATGATGGATTTGGAGTCAGAGACCTCAGTCTATAGCCCAACTCTACTTCCTGTGTGACGTTTTGAAAGACATTTACCTTTTTCTAAGTCTTCTCATCTATAAAATGCCTTCTAATATCTACTAATCTGTAAGACAAGAAGATTGGAACAGAGTATTTCTTTAGATTTTTATTAATATCAAATTCCTTACATTGTCTAGATTTCCTCCTATGACTCTCTATCCTCTCTGAGATTCATCATTATGACAAACAAATTTAAAAGAAAAAAACTAGGAAAGAAATCAGCACAATCAACCAACAAAAC
This sequence comes from Pseudochirops cupreus, assembly GCA_028627135.1. Taxonomy (NCBI): domain Eukaryota; kingdom Metazoa; phylum Chordata; class Mammalia; order Diprotodontia; family Pseudocheiridae; genus Pseudochirops; species Pseudochirops cupreus. The sequence goes on from CM053581.1 coordinate 114,913,946, forward strand.
AACAAATGATCTCCTACACAACGTTCGACACCCATGGGATCCTCCTGTCTCTACAAAGGATCACTTAACTTCCTGTAACTCTTTTTAGGGGCCAAGCTTCTTCTTCATAATTTCACAGTTTTCATTTTTCAGTTGTCTTTGTGTGGTTACTTGGTTACTTCTTTCTTTTTACATGATTATAGTCATTGCGTATATTGTCTTGCTGACAGTGCCTACTTCACTCTATAACAATTGGTACAGCTCTTTCCCATGTTTCTCTGGATTCATCATGTTCATCATTTCTTACAGCGCAGTAATATTCCATTACATTCATTTGCCACAATTTACTTAGCTTTGTTTTAAGTTCTTTCCTATACAAAAAATGCTGCTTTTAAAAAAAATATCTTGGTCTATATGGAGCCTGTCTTTTTGTCAGTTACTTTCTTGGAGCTTAACCATGGAATCTCTTGGTCAAAGGGTATATGACATTTTAGTCATTCTGTTTGTATAATTCCGAATACTTTCCAAAATGCTTGTAACAATTCATAGCTCCCCCACCACCTACCCTAAGGCATTAGTGTGCCTGTCATATCACAAGTCTTCAACATTGACTAGCCCCATCTGTTGTCACCTTTGCTAATTTGCTGGTGACAAGGTAAAATTTCAGGATTGCTTTGTTTTGCATTTTTCTTATTATTAATGATTTGGAGCATTCTTTCACATGTTTGTTAACGAATGAGATCATTTCTAAGGAACATTCGAACTCTAATTCTATCATCCTATCATCCTACTTAAAATCTTCAATGGCTCCCTACTACTCACAAGATAAAATCTAACCTTCAGTCTAGCATTCAAAACCCTCTACAATCTAATCCTTACCTACTTCTCCCATCTTATTTCACACTACTTCCCTACATAAACCTTTTGCTTCAGCCAAATTTGTCTCCTCATCCTTTCCCAAATATGCCATTTATATTCCTACTTCCCCATCTTTACTCATTCTTGCCTGGAATGCTCTCTTCATTTTTGTGTATTTCTCTCTGTTTTTTGCTTTTTGGAGGGCAATTGGAATTAAGTGACTTGCCCAAGGTCTCACAGCTAGTTTTTGTGTTAAGTGCCTGAGGCTGGATTTGAACTCAGATCCTCCTGACTCCAGGGCCAGTGCTCAATTCACTGTGCCACCTGGCTGCCCCCACATTCTTGTGTATTTCATTTCTACCCTTCCTTCAAGCCCAGTTGACCTATCTCCTCCATGAAGCTTTCCTTGGTTGCTCCAGCTCTTAACAATCATTGACTCACAGAAACATAGTATATATCCTCTGAACCCCTTCTGCATTACTTATTGGTATATACTATTCATTTGTCAATAATGGTTCAATTAAGGTTAATTGGGTACTTATGGGAGATAGCCTGACAAAGAAGGATAGACTTGGATTCAGGAAAACCAGACAAGTCATTCACCCTCCCTCAGTTTACTATCTGTAAAATGGAGATAATAATACACCTACCTCACAGTTATTGTGAGAATCAAGTAAGATAATATATGCAAATTCCTTTACAACCTTAAAGCATTATATAAATGTTAGTTAGCTAGTATTATTATCACTTAAAGTATGCTACCTGGTATTTAAAAAAAAATGTGTTTCTTAACTAGATTGTGAGTTCTTTGGGGACAGGAATCATGCCTTATGCCTTAGCACTTATAACCCCTACATATTATAGGTTCTCAATAAATGTTCTAGATGCTGATGGGATCAAGTCTTAATAATGATTATATTCACATGCATTTTTTTTCTATATAGAGCTTGAAAGGACAGGACTGTGTTAGGTAATAAATATTCAGGTGTTTTTGGTAATTTCACTTAAATTGTTAAATTTTTGGCATATAATTAGGCCAAATAACTCCTTATAACTGTTTTGATTTCATTTTATTGGTGGTATGCTCACCCTTTTCATTTTTAATAAGTGATCTGGATTTTTTTTCTCTATTTTTAAATCATATTAACCAATGGTGTATCTATTTTATTGGTTTTTTCCCATAAAACCAACTCCTTGCTTTATTTATTAATTTGATGGTTTTCTTACACTCAATTTTATTAATCTCACTTTTAATTTTTCTTTAACAAATGTGAAAAATTTCTCATCACAAACTGTGTTGTTTCAATGTAGATTTCTGGGTATGCTTTTTTTTTTCACTTCTCAGGATACTTAAAATTAAGGCTTCTAGTATATCAATTCTGGGGAAAGGTGAGAACAAGGAGCAGACATTGTGTCTAGTGAAAAGAGCTCCAGATTTGAACCCAAAAGCTTTAGATTATCATATCAGCATCTACTTACTGCTTGTGTGACCTTGGGCAAGTCACTTCAATCTTCTTGGCAAAATGAGTTCTGACAAGGTGATTGCTAAGGTCCTGTCCATCTCTAAATCCTCTGTTCTCTTTGAAAATAGTGAAAGCATAAGGGGCTTGGGCTAGCTGTAAGGGTTCCAGGATAATGATGCCATGTGTATGGTGGTGAAATCCATTTTACTACTGTTAAGTTCAGAAACAGAAAAAGATTCATGACTAGGATATAATATTTGTAAAGTGCTTAGCATGGTGCCTGGCACACAGTTGGCACTAAATATTTATTAGCTATCATCACTATTATGAAATAGATGGTAAGACCCATAAGTAGCCTTCTCAACTCAGCCAGAAAAGGCCAGATGGGGAGCATGTTAAATGAGAAAAACCACCTGCCACCAAAGGCTAGAAACGAAGGCAGCACATCGGGAATGCCCTTGAATAACATGGCAATGAGCACAGTAGGCAGTCATTTCTCTTCCCAGTGCCCCTGGACAATGTGTGGATTCTCTTTGTGAATTGCCCCAGAACAAAGCCTTTGGTCTGGCATTAACTCAGATTCCTGATTTCCAAGCTGCTACATCCCTGAAGATCAACTCAAGGGTGATAAGATAAGATTTAACACATCCCTGGAACCCTAAAATCTTAGATTGGAATTGTAAAGACCTTAGAGGTCATCTAGTCCAACCCTTTCATTTTATAGATAAAAGGATTCAGGTCCAGCCAGTGAAATAACTTGCCCACAATTGAAGTGCTCTAGAATGAACCTATTATGTGTTTTTTTGGATTACATTAAATAAAACCTGTCCTACATCCAAAACTAAAACTCTTTTGAAGTAAAATAGCTAGATATCATTGTTCCCAATGTTTCTTGAGCTAGACAGATTATGTAACAAACCTCCCACATTCCCTTAAAATATATATAAATGTACCTGGGTCCACTGCGTCCATCACTAGAGCACAACTGTAGCATGTTGGTGCTACATATGAAAAGCAGTAAGGTTCAGTACAGGTTGGGAACCCAACAAGAACAAAGGCCCATTGTGCAGTCTGGTTACCTCTTAAATTAGTGCTCTCCCTGCACTTCCCTCCAACAACCTTTAGTAAATGATGGCGCTGCTCAAATTGAATCAGCTTCACGATAGCTTTGTAAGATGGGTATCACCTCCCTACCCCCTAACTGGAAAGATGGGTCAAGGAAAGTATCTGGAGGAAAAGGTAATTGGCATAATAGAACACACAGGTCTCAGTTCTTTTCCTTCCTGGGTGGTGATAGAAAGGGAAGAAGAGTCCCAGGACAGTGTATCTAGAAGGCATTTTGTTCTGTATCCTTCAAGATTGGACTTTTCAGGGAAAGAAGAGAGAGATCTATATGTAGCAATGCCCAACAGGTCCCCAAAACAAGAGCCTCCTTTTCTCCCACTATTCTTCACTTTCTGCTTCCTCTTCACTGCCCTCACTTAAGGGAAATTCCCTTTGGGACTTCTGCATTCCGTGTATCTTAGTCTCCATTGGGCATCCCTGGGTCAAAATTGCCTGTAGAAAAAGACAGAAAGAGAAAATCCTATCACTTTGTGTATACACTTTTCTTCTCACCCACTCTCCAATCATCCCCAAAGTCTCTGCAAAGTGAATTTTGGGGGACAGGTAGGTGGTGCAGTGAATAGAGCACCAGCCCTGGAGTCAAGAGGACCTAAATTCAAATCTGGCCTCAGTCACTTAACACTTACTAGTCATGTGACCTTGAGCAAGTCACTTAACCCCAATCGCCCTGCCCTTTCCCCTTCTAAAAAGCAAAAATAAATAAATAAATAAATGAATAAATAAAAGCCTGAAAGGACCCAACATCTTTTTTAGGCTTCCTGCATCCACTCAAGCTCAACTAAATTCATGATTAGCAATCAGCCTGCAGATGTCACTGAGTTGTACTTCTATGCTTTGTGCACCTTCAGGGAGAGGTAGAAAAAGGAAAAGAGGCAATAATATGAACCTTGAAGGAGAAAGGTAGAAACCTTCAACAGAAAGATGAATTATTATTGTCATAATAGTTGCTATCTTGCTATCATAGATCTGTGATTTCATCACTGTGGGTTCCCAGTGTGGAAACTTAATATACCACTATATCTCAGCCACTCCTGGGTAACTTACTGTCGTGAGTTGCCTGGAAACCCCAAAATTAAATGACTTGTCCATGAATCACACACAAGTAGTATGTGTCACAGATAGGGCTCAATCCCAGAACTTCCTCGCTACAAGACCAACCCTTTACCCACTAATCCATGATGCCTATCCTCATAATGATCGTGAAAAGGGGAAAAGGTTCATGAGAGAAGAGAGAAAGAACGGAAAAGGAGGAAGGCAGAGAAACATGAGGGAAAGAGAAGAAGAGGGAAAAGAGAAAAGAGGGGCTCTTTCAGCATGTTTAGAATCCATCCCTTACAATCTTTTCTTCCTTTGCTGGGGGGCTTCGAAGGTAGTAGCAGAGTGGAGCATAGGCAATGTTGATGACTCCAATGATGACCATGAGCCAGGGAAAACCAATAGCATGGACGATAGCACCCCCAGTAGATGGACCTGCAAGGGTTGAATCAGTCATTTATTGTAGATCCACTGGACAGATCAGAAAGAGGTGGGTACTGTGCTGTTGGGAAGTAGGAAGAATACAGAAAGGAGGTCATGAGAAAGGTCAGCCATGAGAAACAAAGAGTGCTTTGGATACTCTACCTCAGTTTAAACCGACTGACTAATCAAAGTGGGCATGAGGAGATGGAAAAGGTATAGGAGCTTATGGGGAAGCAGGTCTAGACCGTTGTCTCTACGAGGGCCATACCAATTGCAAATCCCATGCAGAAAGCCACATCAGCGATGGCATAGACGCTCCCATACACAGATGTGTGACGAAGGTCCACCAGGTGTGCCATGATGGGCATCATGGAAGAATCCACCATGCCTGTGGCCAAAGCAAGCCACGCAATTAGTCACTTTCATCCCTCCTGGCCTACTGGACTCTGTTTTACCCACCTTCTTCCTTCTGCATTTTGCCTATGTGCTCTTCCACTTCCTTCTTTGGCCACTCTTTCATTTTATCTCTACTCCATCCTATTTCTCACTTAATTCTTTCCTTCCTTCTCTCCTCTACCTTCCCTCCCCCAGGTAGGAATTACAAGACCTTTCCCAAACAGCAACTCCCCACTAGTGCTTTCACCTCATGCCCTCTTTCACCCTCATTCTCTCCCCATACCCAGCTGGGATCAGGGGAAGGATCAGGGAAGCCAGATGACCCAGAACCCAATATCAAGGAGAATTCCCAGACCTAGGAAAGCTACAGTAAGGAGGAGAGGTAAGGGAGACAGGATGGAGGAAGAATTGTATGCTTGGCCTCCTTTGAGAGAAAGTTCTCACCAATAGCAAAGCCTAGTCCTCCATTGGGGCCAATGAGACCAAAAATATTCTGAGCAAGAGGAACCTTTGAAGAAAAACAAAAGCAGAGAGAGTATTCAGAGTGACTCCCTATGAGTGTTCTCCAAAGGGCTCTAATGGCTATAAAGGGACTAGGCAGACCCTTCCCACATCTAAACCTTCACACACCTTCTTATTTTCCATTGTAACTGTTATCATCAAAAAGTTTTCATTAATTTCCTAATTGTGTGCGTGTGGGGTGTGTGTGTGTGTGTGTGTGTGTGTGTGTGTGTGTGTGTGTGTGCGTGTGGTGTGTGTGTGTGTGTGTGTGTGTAAGGAGAGTAGGTAGGTAGGTCTACTACATACACTAGAGCAGGGGCTGACAGCCTATGGCAACTCATACGAAAAACAGAATAACAGATGATTTCATGGTACAAAGTGACCCTGGGAAAAATGGTTAGAGAGGAGAAGGAGAAGGAGAAGTTCAACTTTGACGTACCACTTCTGTGGCCTATAGCAGAGATTCTTAACCTGGGGTCAGTGGATAGATTTTTTTTGGAGGGGGGAGAGTGGTCCACGAACTGCAAAATATCACAACTTTATTTTGATGTAATTTACTTCTTTAGCAATCCTATGTGTTTTATTTTATGTCTCTAAAAATACTATTATGAAAAGAGGTCCATTGGTTGGACTAAATTGCCAAAAGTCACCACTCATAAAAAAATTTAGAACTTTTAACAACACACACACACACACACACACACACACACACACACACACTTACATACACTCACAAACTTTTCAGTGTTAGTGCCCTCTTTTCCCCCATACTTAGTCTTTGTCCCCTTCTTTTGAGGGTATACTAATCTCCAATGACATATTAACTAATGAGTAAAGTTTTAACCACTGATGACTTGTTATCAGGTAGGTTTGTCTTTAAAAAGGAGATTCTTTGAAAAAGAACAATCATTTTCCCATTTCTCTGATCTATTTGCAATGTTGTCCCAATAGGTTACTTAGGGGTGCAAGGGACCTTCCCATTTCAGCTATTATCACTCTTCTCCTAGTCTTGGGAGGGACTGAATAAAGGACATCTTGGTATGACTTCACTGAGAGGTTGCCAACACCTGAAACATCATTAACCCATAGGCCCCAGGCTATACTAAAGTGATTCTCAGACATTCTGGCTTTTTCTTCCCTCACTAAGTTATCCCCTTCTTATCTCTCCCCTCCCACCTTCAAGTCTCATGTTTAATAGTGATAGGAGAATTATAATTTATGGTTACCCAAGCCAGTTTTAACCTGTGTCATCACCTCTTGCCCAGATCTTGAGCCCCTGAAAAAGGCTTTTGTTTCAGAGAAGGTTTTTCCACCGGGGGACAGAAGATGGACATTTGTTATCCTGCCTTGTCTCTCAAAAGAATTGGTTTTGAAGCCTAGTCCCCAGGGCCTGGTCTAGACCAAAGACTCCTAGTTATACTCACACAGAGCAGGCTGGTACCTACTACCAACATCCCAATCAGAGAACATAGCCACCTATGAAAAGGAAGCAAAGCAACTATGTTAGGGAGACATCATTCACCTCCAGGCCCAGCCCCAGTTGCATCACTACCAAGGATGGTCAGTAAAGACACTATCTGACTACCATTTCCAGAAAGTACTTCCTATCTAAGCAGCATCTCTATACGTGACTAAATGCAGACATTGCTTTACCTGATGGAAAGAAGGATACTCTTCTCTCTTTTTCTTTCTGGACAGGATGTGGTGGATATCTGAGCTATGAGTATGGCTCCTGAGCCTTTGCTTAGGTCATTTCCCCTACCTGAAATGTCCTCCCTTTCCCCTCACGGATCTAAATCCTAATCATTCTTCAAGGCCCAGCACAATCCTCTATAAGTCCTTCCCAGATCACCTTAACCCATGATATACTTTCCTTTTTTTCTCCCTATAAACTTACTACACTACTTCTTTTGGCATTTGCTGGTCATGTCCTGCCTTGTGTTGTTAGTGATCTTTTTATATGAGTATGTCCTTCCCAACCTCCCCATTCCACTCCCAACTAAATCATAAGGTCCTAAAGAACAAGGACTCTGTCTTATATTTCCTATGTGCCCCTCTTAGGTCTTAGTACAGTGCCATCAACATAGTAGGTGCTCAATAATCAATCAATGGACAAATTCTCCATCCTTATGTGGCCTCCCTGTCAATCGCATTCAAGGTGGCTTTGATAGTCTATGATGGAAAAGCTTAATTTCAGAGCTAAAAGGGCCCTCAGAGTCCATCAATATCTGGACAAGAATCTCCTATAATGTATCTCAGACAAGTGGCCATCCACCCTTTGCTTGAAGATGTTGAGTGATGGAAAACCCAATACCTCCTGAGGGATCTCATTCCACTTTTTTGGTAGTTCTAGTAGAAGGCAGTGGTGGTGAAGTGAATAAAATGCCAGACCTGAAGTCAGGAAGACTCATCTTAGAGTCTTAGACACTCCTGTGAGTAAGTCACTTAACCCTGTTCACCTCACTTTCCTCACCTGTAAAAATGAGCTGGAGAAAAAAATGGCAAACTAATCCAATATCTTTGCTAAAGAACCCTCCAATGGAGTCATGAGGACTTGGACGTGACTGGAACGACCAAACAGCAATGACAAAGTTGTTAGGAAGCTTTTCCTTACATTGTTCCTTTCAGTTCTAACTTTGTGTGATTCCATGATCTCCTTAACAGATGCTACAACCACTATCTCGCCTTTTCACATCCTCTCCAAGTCCACAGATTACTTACCGACCCATCTTGTTGGCCAATACCCCAAAGAGGTTGGTGCCAATGAGATAGGACACACTGGCAGGCAGGAAGGCTAGACCTATAGGGAGAAAAACACTTCTTTGGGCTTTCTCATTTTTTTGCTCCAATAGGAACTTCTCCCCTTGAGAGAAGCATGCCCCTATCCTACACTTTATTTTCTAGGATAGTCAGAGTATTAATTTTCAAATTTCACAAACCCCCATCCACTCTGGGCCCCATACAACAAAGGGGATCCCTGTGCAAAGCAGGAATGTGTTGCCTTCCCACCTATACCTTGCCCTGTGGCATAGAATGAATGATACACAGGAAGATATTATCTCAAGCACTGTAGTTCTTGCCTCAAACCATAAGTGAAATGGGTGAAAGGAGAAAGGAGAAAGGAAGAGAACCATCCTGCTTAGGAGGCAGAGAAAAATACTTATTATTCATGTTAACTATTACCATTGTGTAGAGTGAAGAACGTTGATTCAGGGATCTGATCTCTGTACCTTGATAATTTTTTTTTTGTCATGCAGATATTAAATAGAACTGAAGTCACTAGCCTCTTAGAGCCTCAGTTTCTTAATTTGTAGAATGGGATGATAATAGCACAGGTCTGACCATGTTACTCCATCTTCTATTACCCCCAGGGTCAAATATAAAATCCTCTGTTTGGCTTTTTAAAGCCCTTCATAACCTTCATAACTATTTTTCCAGGTTTCTTATACCTTCACAATCCAGAGACACTGACCTCCTTCCTGTCCCTCTAAAAAGGGTCTCTATCTCCTTGCTCTGGATATTTTCACTGACTGTTCCCTAAAATCTGTAATTCTCTCCCTCCTTGTTGCCACATCTTGGCTTCCTTCAAGTCTCAGCTAGCATCCCAACTTCTTCAAGAAGCCTTACTTAATGTTAGTGCCTTCTTTCTGAGATCATCTCCAATTTCTCCAGTATGTGTTTTATTTGTACATTGTTCCCCCCGCCCACCCCCCCACATGAACACGGTAGACTGAGCTTCTTGAAAACAGGGATTTGGGGGGAGCATAGAAAGTGTCTAGCAAATAGTAGGTGCTTAATAATTGCTTTTTGGCTTTGCTAATTAGTAACACTTTCTTTTTCACAACATTGTTATGAGGATCAAATGAGGCATGAATTGCACAAATATTGTATAAATGGAAAGGCACTATGCAAGTGTCAGTTATCATTCTTTCCTCTTTTGACGTCTCTGGACCTGTGGCCTTCAAGAACACCTCCATTTGAGACTGAAGCAATCTACAAGCTTTCATTCTTTCCCATGTTTGGTTTTGCTTCTTCTTTCCCATTGTTCACTCCATTGGTTATAACCCTGCTATACAACCAGACTAATGTCCAGTGTGAAAGTATTTGCAGATCCAGTACTTGATTGCATGCCACCATGGGGGGGAGGGGAGAGGGAGGGGAGAAAATATGAAACTCAAGGGATTCTGAAACCGAATCTTG
>CM053581.1:114924425-114949381 GCA_028627135.1 Pseudochirops cupreus
GGGTTGGAGGGAAACAGAGTTAGCTATAGTAACTATACTTTTTTTGGAAGCAAGTTTCTCTAATAAAGGCCTCATTTCTCAGACATAAAGAGAACTGAGTCAAATTCATAAAAATAAGAACCATTCCCTAGTTGATAAATGATTAAAAGATATGAATGGTTTTCAGATGAGGTAATCAAAACTGTCTATTGCCATAGAGAAAAAATGCTCTAACTCATTATTGACTGGAGAAATGCAAATTAAAACAATTCTGAGGTACTACTTCATACTTATTAGTTGACTTGTAGGACAGAAAAGGACAATGAAAAATGATAGAGGGGATGTGAGAAAAATGAGACATTAATGCACTGTTGGTGGAGTTATGAACTGATTCAACCATTCTATAGAGCAATTTAGAACTATGCCCAAAGGACTATAAAATCATGAATACTCTTTGACCTAGGAATACCACTAACTAGGTCTGTATCATAAAAGAGATTTAAAAACAAAATGAAAAGGACCTGTATGTATAAGAATATTTATAGCAGCTCTTTTCTGGGGGCAAAGAATTAGAAATTAAGGGGATGCCCATCAATTGGGGAATGGCTAAACAAATTGTGGCATGTGATTATGATGGAATACTATTGTGCTATAAGAAATGAAGAGTAGAATGCTCACAGAAAAACTTGGAAAGAGTTACATGAGTTGATGCAAAGTAAAATGTACTATGTACAAAGTAATAGCAATATTGTAAGAGGATTAACTGTGAATGACAGTTTTTCTCAGAAATACAATGATCCAAGACAACTCTGAACGACTTGTGATGAAAAAATGCTATCCATCCCCAGAGAAAGAACTGATGGTGTTTGAATACAGATTGAAGTGTACTTTTTTTTACTTTCTTTATTTTTCTTGAGGATTTTTTGCCTATGTTTTCTTTCATGACATAACTATTATGGAAATGTTTTGCATGACTACACATGTATAACCTCCATCAAATTGCTTGTCTTCTCAATGAGAGAATTTAGAACTCAGAGTTTTAAAAACAAATGTTATAAATTGTTTTTATATGTAACTCGGGAAAAATGAAATATTAAATAAGTAAAATAAAATAAAAAGACAGAAGAGAAAGTCCAGAGGTCAGAGTTACTCCCAAATGTGTAGCTCTTAGATGCAATCCTCTTAGATGCAAACTCCTCTCCCTGATGTTATCATAGGGCCAAGGAATTGCTGAATCGTTCGAAAATTCCAAGTCCCTGGGCACGTGTTCTGCAGCTTGGAGGATCTCAGGTGTAAATTTCCCCCAAATATATTCACTATACAGGCATAGCAGTGCCTTTTAAAGCATGATGCATATTTAATATAAGTAGTCAGGGGTCAGGGTAATGCATAGAAATCAATGAGACTTTGATTTTGGTTCAATGTTAGAAAAAGTTTCCCAATAATTAAAGCTGCCTCATAGTGGAATGGGCTGCTTTGGGAAGTAATGGGTTTCCTCTTACTAGAGATTTTCAGAAAGAAATTGGGTTACCTTGTCTGTATTGTTGTTGCAAGTATCTTTGCGTTGGATTAGACTGCCTATTAGGTCTCTGTTTATTCTGAGGTACTGTGATTCTAGATTGTTTTTTAAAAAAATGCATAAGTATCTCAGTAGGTTCACTTTCAAATGTTATATGGGAAGTTATTTTTAACATTGTAGTATGTTGGAGAGAATATTAGTCAAGGACTTAGAAACCTCAGGTTCTATTTCCAACCTTGCCACTAATTAACTGTATGATATTCAACAAGTCACTTTCCTTCTCAAGGTCTCAGTTCCACAACTGTAAAATAAAGGTATCTGGCTAGATAAGGGTGTATCAAGGACCAGTTAGACAGTCTGATAAAACCTAGAGACCTCATCTCAAAATAATGTTTTTATATGCATAAAATAAGATTGTATTTGAAACATATAGGATTATAAGAGAAATCAATTGGATTAAAATGTAGTTATCAGAATACTGAAAAAAACAAATTCACAGACCTAAGGTTAAGAAATCTTTAATCTTCAAGTTACTTTCTAGATATAACATTTACAAATCACTCGTGTAGTCCATTTGGGGTTTAGGGACTTCCATTGCATTGAGCAACTTGATGCTACATGGTGAGAGATCTGCAAGATAAATTTCTCCCTCTGTATTTATATTTCTATGCCTAGAATTATGTGACCAGTAGGAGTGGGGAGCCCTCTGCTGTCAAAATTATTTCCATAATTTATCAGAGACCCTAGTGTTTTACAAAGTCATATCCTGGAAAACATAATTGGATTTGATAAGCATATTCAGTCTTTAGGAGGCCAAAGTAGCAGTTTCAGTGTAAACAGAAAATGACAAGGGCAATGAAAAATTGCTCAATAAAAACCTGTCCCAGGATTGTAAGATTTACTCTGAAATTGATGATCTGGATAGAAAAAAAAATGTTCACAGTGTTTATGATGTGTTTACATACGTAGGCCTTATTTCAGAGACTGACAATGTATGAAGGGCTTTTGTGAGATGTTTCTCACTGTGTTGGTTCATAACCCCAACCCAGGAGCTGTGACCAAACATTATTACATTCCAAGTTATTAAGTTTGAGTATGAAGTATGTTGACCCTCAAGTTGTTTTCATATCTTGCTCTAATTTGGGGCCACCTTTGCATCCATAGGGAAGATGTATATCATCCTCTGAAGCTCAGACAGATTGGGAACAATTCTTCACTCAACACTGCCACTAACACTGCAGCAAGGTTTCAAAGTGCCTACAAAATCATTCTGATCTGTTCAAAAGCAGTTAGTGTTTGGGAAAAAATGAAGGCAGCAAATTTTCTGTGACTTAGGAGAAACTTCAACAGGTATTTAAAAGGATGAGAGAAGGGAAAAGGGAAGAATAGTGCAGCATTCACTGCATTTATATATAAATTCTTTGACCATGACTTATATCAGTTTATATATCAGATATATGTGAGTCTATGAGATCATTTATGTCTTATCACTCCTATTCAAAAGCATAATAGTTTCCCTTTATCAAGATTTTCTAGGTAATGCAAAAGGTCTTATTTAAGTGAAAAATAAAAATCACTGTAACAACCTTTCATACTTCTTTCTGTAATTCTTTTAGTCTCTCCATAAATTCTCTTGCCTATATTCCCATCCAGAAAGGTTTCTAAGAACCTCATTATACCATATTTATCTCAACTACAACCTGAGGTTGAGTCATTACTCCCAAGTTACTCAATGAGTCAGTGGTATAGCTAGGAATAGAATCAGAGCACACTGATTCTTAATCTCATGCTCAGACCACATTCCTTCCCCCACTCCTTTCCCTAGTCATCCCCTTCCTCATCAGTTTTTTTTTGGGGGGGGAGAGGAGGTTACTTCCCAGATATTATACAATATAGATCAATGTTGGGAAGAGACAGAGCATTTAGGTTTTGGTTCATTTTTGGTTTTCTCAATATTCTCAATGAAAAAATAGTTTTCAAATAGGCACTTGATGGGAAAAGACCTCCATAAACATGTTTAAAACTAGTGATAATAGCTCATATTTATATGGCAATTTGCAGTTTACAAAACACCTTCCTCTAAACAAATAAGTGTTTAAGTATCCCCATTTGAATAGATGAGGACAATTGAAGTTTATAGAGGTGAAACGACTTAGGATCATAGATTTAGAAATGAAAGGAACTTTAGGTGAACAGATTTATTTCATCCTTCCCCTTTACATTTGAACAGACCCAAAGAGGGGAAGGAATTTACCTGAAGTTATAGAGTTAGCAGAAGACTAAGGATTTAAATTTAGATCCTTTGACCTCAGTCTCAGCCCTCCTTTCGTTGCATCATGCTGTTACCCTCAAAGCCTTATGGGCATCTTTGACACAGCCATGTATCTTCCATGTCTAGTCATTAAGTTCTGTGTATTTTTTCTTAGTAGATGTGAATCTTTCCTCTTCACTTATATTGACACCATACTATGCTATTTCTTTCATTTTCTCAAGTATGGATTGCAGTAATTATGTCTTAGTTGGCTTCAGTAACTCTAGGCTCTCTTTATTCCAATTCATCGTGTGCTCCTTTACCAGAAAAATGCTTCTTTAAAACTCATTTTATCCCTTCACTCCTATATCCTAAAATCTATAATGACTTTCTGTCTCTTACTACATAAAATTAATCTTCTTTTTCTAGTTTTCAGTGCCCTCAATAGTATTATGACTCCACTCTATTATCACAGCTTATTTTTACCACTCTTTGACGTGTACTCTTTCATCTAGTCAAGTTGGCTTTTTTTCACTGTCCTCTAAACATGTAGTGCTCAGTCCCAATTTCATTTTTTTCACTTATGTATTTCACCTTGCTTCCAACATCCTTCCTTCTTATCTTCAGTTATCTAAAACCTGATCATTCAAAGCCAAATATAAGTCACAATGTGAAACATAAGCCAAAGTGTTCCCTGACTCCTTCATCCAATGTTGAGCTTTTTCAGCTTCAATTTCTTGAATTTTCATCTGAACACTTACCACAACTAGAGGTTGAACTGTATTATTTAGTATTTTTTTATTTACTGGCTTATATTTTTCCCTTTAATTGCTTCTTGTAGGTTAGTTTTATATCCCTAACTTTTGTAGATATTGAATAAAAGGACTATGAAAACATTTTCTCTTCCCTTAGAAAGCATCTGAATTTAGGAACATTACCTATATCGCTAATATTAAAATATCAGTGCAAGGTTTAAAAAAAGATTTTTAGTAGATCAGAACAATAATTTTAACATTCAAATTTGTGTTATGAAATCTTTTATTTTCTCAACTGAGGTTCCATAACTTTTTTATTAGGTACAATTCAATTCAATACACATTTATTAAATACTTGCCCTGGGGAAGGCATGATGCTAGCACTTGAGGACACAAAGATAAAAATCAAAATGACTGCCCTCAAGGAGCTTACATTCTATTGGGGTGAAAAAATACACACATATATGTATACATGTATATATGCTCACACATACATATATACACGAGCAAAAGTAAGTACAATTTTTTTTCTTGCTTTTTGGAGGGGAGAAGACAGGGCAATTGGGATTAAGTGACTTGCCCAAGATCACACAGTTAGTAAATGTTAAGTGTCTGAGGCCGGATTTGAACTCAGGTGATCCTGACACCAGGGTCAATGATCTATTCTTCCTAACACCTATCTCTTTTCCTTCTCTTCCGGTCTCCCTTCGGGTTTTATTCCTCGTCAGCATTCAGAGTGTTCGTTGCTTTTCAGTTCCTTACTTTGTCTCTTTTGTTTTTCTTCCACTAGCCTTCCCCCTGCAGCCGAACTGGCCCATCCCAGCACTCTGGCCAGCTCCTTTCGACCCCGCCCCAGAGGTGTAGGCGTTAGGGGGCGGGGCCGGAGAAAGGGCGCGGGGGAATGAAGCTAGAGAGAAGACCAGAAGGAGGAAGGGAGCGGAGGAGGGAGGAAGCCGGGAGCGCGCGCGTAGACGAAACCGGGAGTGCGTACCACCCGGCAATATCTGCGCCTGCGCACTGGGACTCGTGGGGCCCGACGGGACGGAGGAGACAAGATGGCGGTACGAGCCGTTCGGGGGGTCGTGAACGGGTCCGCGCCCAACATGTCCAGATCCGGCAAGGGCCCCACGTCCGGAGCCCGGGAGCAGGCGCTGGCCGTCAGCCGAGACTACCTCTCTCAACCCCGCCTCAGTGAGTACCGGAAGGCAGGGAGCGCCGGCCTTTTTCTCCTCCCACCCCCTCACCTGCCTAGGCTGTGGCGAAGGCACTCCCTCGCTCTCTCCCTCCCTGTGTCCTCCTTCCTGCCCCCAGAGCGAATTCCAGATGTGTCCCCGTAGGAGCCGCGTTCCCCCTCGCTGCGTACATCAGTGCTGCTGCTCCGGCAGGCTTTGGGGCAGTACGGGAGCCTCCTCTCCCCTCTCCCCCAAGCCGGACTCCTCACTCCTAGTTGCTGGGGCCCGCGGCCAGGTCGGGGAGTCTTCCTTCCCTGCAGGCCGTGGCAGCGCCGGGCTGTCAGCCTGCCCTGGAGCCTCTTAGTTCCAGGCTTTGCAATCCGAGGGGCTGCGAATCTGCTCCCGCCCCCGTCTCTTCTCCCCCGGGGCTCTCGGGTGTGTGATGAGCTCGAGCTGCCGTTCCTGGCATAGTGGTCAGGTTCTCCCCGGAGGAGGGGACTGGGGGGCCTGGGCTTGGCCTTGGGTGGGGGAGGAAAGCCAGCCTCCAGGAGGATGCTTAGGCTCTTAGGTGAGAACTGCAAGGAGCCTTCGAGGTCATTTAGCTCTGTCGTGACTTCTCACGCGGAAGGCTAGGAATTCGTCCGAAGTCATCCTGCAAGACCAATGATAGAACTACCCAGATCTGGCTTGCACCCCATTACCTTCCCCCCAATAGGGTTTTTGATGTTGATTGGAATTATCTGTAGTCTGGACAAAACCTGATAGTCCTGGTTCTTCTCCCCCATCCCCAACCCACCCTCCATTCACATAGACTAATTTCCCTTAACCTTTTTTGCTGTGCAGGGTTCAGTGCTGCTGTCTTTACAGAAAGGTCTTAACAAGCCATGTTAGGTGAACCAGATTCATGGTAGAAGAGAGAGCTCTCAGTGGCTGAAAGAGTCCGGTTTCACAATAACTACCATGTTCTCATTGAACTGAAGATGAATGGCCTGGACCATATTGGGGGTTGTTTTGTCAGTGCTCTGTTTTCCACTGTGGTATTTCTAAGTTGGTGAGGTCGAATTTTTACAATTTATCATAAATGCCAAATAGTTATTGTCCCTGGGTGGTTCTTTGCATAGACTGAAAATAAGATGAAGGGTTTTTGCCAGGGCTTTTCTCCTGTCTGACTAATCCGATGTTGAGCACTCCCCGTGTCATGTGACAGCACTGCAGAGTAACTGGGAATGAGAGCAAAACTGGCCTCCTCATCCCTGGAATGCTCCTTTCTTTGGAGGACCCATTAAATAGAAATTCGCTTTTGAAGTCTAATATTATCCAAACTGAGGGATTCTTGATAAATGTTGCATTAATTTTTTTTCATAGATTTGGAAAATAATCTTTGTTGTTCAGTCTTTTCATTCATGTTGGACTATTGTGTCCCCATTTGAGGTTTTCTTGGCAAAGATACTGGAATGGTTTACCCTTTCCTTCTTCAGCTCATTTTGCAGATGAGGAAATTGAGGCAAACAGAGTCGTACAGCTACTTAGCTTCTGAGGCTTAAAAATCTACCATTATTAAATTCAACAAACATTTATTGACCAATTCCTATGTGCAATGCACCAAAGATAGAGACAAAAATGAAAAAATAATGTCCCTTTCCCTCAAGGAACTTAACATTCAGCTGGAGGATTCTTGTGTCAGGTAAAGGAAGGAACCTTTCCTTTTGAGTGAGGAAAGCTGGCACCAAATAGCTGTGTGACCTTGTTTTCCAAATTTGTGCAATGAAGGATTTGGACTAAATGTTTTCCAAGGTCTATTCCAGCTATGTAAATCTTTAAATAAACTCCTCTTTTGTTGATGATGTTCATATTTTTTTTCCTTTTGTCGCAACTTATTTTCAGTAGTATTTGCAAGAAAAATTGTAACATTAGAAAGTTGAAATAGTTCCAAAGGGGGATTTGCAGTAGTTGTTCAATATATACTTTGTTTTAAATAGCTCCCCTTATGGTCTTGAGGGAGGTTGAAACTTTTAACTAAAAATTATATACCCATACATCCAGTCAACTAAGGTTCTTTCATAGTTTGAAATGTTACATAAACACTATATTAGGAACATTGTTTAAACTTCCTCATCATGTCATAAAACCATTTAAACATCCTAATCCTAGTCCATAGGTTACGGGAATTAGAGCTGGAAAGATTTGTAGAGACCTTCTTTCCCAGGTTTCTCATCTTATGGTGGCAACTGAGGAAATACAGAGATTGAGTTGTGCTGAATGATATTTTAGTAGTTAGCCTCTTTAGCTTATACTCATCTGTACGTCTGTCTAATGGAAGTTAAATGTTTCTTGTGTTTGAGAGGTTGTAGTATAAGCTTAGTTTCTCCTGGACTATTCAGAAAAGCTTTGATATCTCATGTAATTTAAAAATAATGCTAGAATAGTATTTAAAAAATTTTTTTTTACCATGTTCTTAGTATTAGTCACCAGCATCCATGCTTGAACATCTATTTAATTTCTAATTTTTCCATTTTAAAGTTGATTGGTGACATCATAGGTGATATTTGTAACAAAATATTTACAATCTACGTATTTTCAAGTCATTTCTCTGGGAGCCTCAGTTTTCTCATGCAAAATGGGAACAATAATACCTAATCTTCGTTGTTGTGAGGAAAATGATTTGTAAATCTTAAGGTGATACAGACTTACGTCATTCTTCTGATTATCATTATTGGTGATTCTAGGTGGCTAAAGGAAAGGGGATGATGATGGTGACCAAGACTTTTACAACTTTTGAGACTTTTCTCCTGGAAGATATTCAGTTGGCAATAAGTGGAGTTGGCAAATAATAGTTAAGGATATGTGCTCACCCATTTGAACAATAATAGCTAGCATTTGTATGACTTTCAGGTTCACTAAGCACCTCATAGATATTGCTCTCACTGGTGCGGAGGGAGGGAGGAAGATAGGTGCTGTTATTATCCCCATTTTACCCATGGGGCAACTAAGTGACTTGCCCTGGGTCACACCAATAGGGAAAGTCTGAGGTCCACTTTGATCTCAGGTCTTCCTGATTCTACACCCTGTGCTTTCTCACTGTGCCACCTAGCTGCCTATTAGGTTTCTTATGCCACAGGAAAATTAGAAGTTGATTATTTTAAGTGGTTCTGTAAGATACATAAAGTTTGTGGATTTTAAAACATTTTAGAATAGATCATTTTCTTTTAGTAATCATAACCCAGAGTCATCTTTGGTAAAATTTTGAAATAACCAAAGCTGTACTTGCAGTCTTATAGAACCTTCACTCCACTCCTGCTTCCCCCATCCCAATTTTTCCAGGTTTCCAGTACTTTGGTTTTTGATTACCCTTTATTGTGGAAAGGTTATGAGATACATAATTGCTTTAGATTTTGTTTTAATAATGAGTCTGAGGTTAAAAGGGTGGGTCTTATATTATGCAACTGCTACAGAATTTCCCCCTTGAAAATTTCACAATCATTAAGTAGCTGGGGTATTGTTGGGAAAAACTCTTGCCCTGCCTAGGGTGGGGAAGTGTTAGAATGTCATCTGACCAAACTTCTGTTTTTCTTGAGATTTGAAGAAGCCTGTAAATTGTTCCTTGTTTAAATATATTGTTTAAATATGTAATGGTATGCCTCTTTGAATTGAGTATTACACCTAAATATCCATTTGTAGAATTTCTTATCTTGAATTTCATAGGATTCCTAGCTAAAAGGAACTTTAGAGTTGTATCTTTTCCAACCCCGTCATTTTGCAAATGAGGAAACTAGCCCAGAGAAGTGAAGGCAAATTAATACGTATTTATTATGGGCTTATATGTACTTATGCACTTTGAGCTGAGTACTGGGAATACAAAGAAACATTTTTAAATGTGCGCTCAAGGATCTTACATTCTAATGGGGGAGACGGTATGCAAGCAATAAATGTTTATTGACTGACTTTTATGGAGATGAATTGGCTGTTGTCTCCTAAGCAGAGCCTGAAATGTCCCACTCCAGATCCAATGTTCTTTCCATTCAAATGGGCTAAAGGAAATTTTTTAGGGGGAAAAAAATCCTACACATTCTTTTTTTCTAAATACATTTTTTTTTCCAATTACAGGTCAAGGCAATTTTTAGCATTCATTTTTATAAGATTTTGAGTTCTGAATTTTTCTCCCTCCTCTCTTCTGAAAATGGTAGGCAATTTTATATAGGTTATACATGTGCTATCATGTAAAACATTTCCATATTAGTCACAGTTGTGAAAGAAGAAACAAACCAAAAGGACAAAAAAAAGTAAGTGAAAAAAATATGATTTGTATTCAGAGGCCGTCAGTTCTTTATTTGAACATGGATAGTATTTTGCTTTGTGAGTCTTTTGTACTTTTCTTGGAGCATTGATGAGAAGAGCTGAAACATTTCATAGCTGGTCATCACACAGTTTTGCTAATACTGTGTACAATGTTCTTCTGGTTCTGTTCACTTTACTTTCCTTCAGTTCATATAAGTCTTTACAGGTTTTTCTGGAATCTTCCTGTTTGTCATTTCTTATTGAACATTACGTTCATATATCACAGCTTGTGTAGCCATTCCCCAGATGATGGATATCCCCTCAATTTCCAATATTTTGCCACCATGAAAAGGGCTGCTATAAATGTTTTTGCACTTGTAGGTCCTTTTTCCATCTTTATGATCTCTTTGGGATACAGACCTAGTAGTGCTATTTGTGGATCAAAGGATATGTACATTTCATTCCCCTTTGTGCATAGTTCCAAATTGTTTTCTAGAATGATTGGATCAATTCACAGCTCAACTAGTGGTGCATTAGTGTTGTAGTTTTCCCACATCCTCTCCAATAGTTATCATGTTCCTTTTTTGTCTTATACATTCTGATTAATGTGAGGTGGTACGTCAAAGTTGTTTTAATTTGCATTTCTCTGTTAAGAGGTGATTTAGAACACTTCTTCATATGCCTATAGATATGCCTTTCTACATCTTAAAACCGCCTGTTCATATCCTTTGACCATTTTTCAATTGGGGAATGATTTGTATTCTTATAGATTTGACTCAGTTCTTTGTATTTGAGAAATGAGGGCTTTATCAGAGACATTTGCTGTAAATTTTTTTACATTTAGACATTTCCTAGCTTTCTGCTTTCCTTTTCATCTGAGTTGCATTGGTTTTGTTTGTACAAAAGCTTTTAATTTTAATATAATCAAAATTATCTGTTTTGCATTTCACAATGCTCTCTTTCTTGTTTCATCATGAATTCTTCCCTTTCCCTATAGATCTGACAGGTTGGCTATTACTTGCTCTTCTAATTTGCTTGTGATCCTTAACGTCTAAATCATGCACCCATTTTGACCTTATGTTGGTAAACAGTGTAAGATAATTAGTCCATACCTAGTTTGTGTCCTATTGGTTTCTAGTTTTCCCAATAGTTTTTGTCAGGTAGTTCTTATCCCAAACAAAGGCTAGGGTCTTTGAGTTTGTCAAACACTAGATTACTATAGTCATTGCCTGCTCACTACTATGTATTGTATACCTGATCTGTTCTACTGATCCACTACTCCATTAGCCAGTACTAGATAGATTTGATGATTACTGCTTTATGATATGGTTTTGTGATCTGGTATTGCTAGGCCACCATCCTTTGTATTTTTTTTCACCGCTAATTCCTGTGATATTTTTGTCTTTTTCTTCTTCCAGATGAATTTTGTTATTTTCTTTAACTCTTTTTATCAAATAATTTTTTGGTAGTTTGATTGGTATGGCACTGAATAAGTAAGTTTAGGTAGAATTGTCATTTTTATTATTTTGGTTAATCCTACCTATGAGCAAGTGATATTTTTCCAGTTGTTTAGATCTGAATTTATTTGTATGAGCAGTGTTTTGTGATTGTGTTCATATAGTTCTGGGTTTGGTTTTTTTTTTTGACCCCAGCACATTCCTTTTGAACATTTCTGAAGAGAGGAAGGGGTGTTTCTTGTTGCTTTGATGTTGCTTTTGATTCCAGGATGACTGGAAGTGCTTGTAAATAATGTTTGCCTCACCCCTCCTTTTTTTTTTCTTGATGATTTTAATTTTAAGACAACATCATAATAAACTGAAATTTTTTCCTTGAAGTTATATGGCAAAGAAGTGCTGGTTAAATATTTGTTATAGGTTAGAATGTAAGTGTTAGATCTTTTTCTCTGCTCTGTTTTTTAAATACACAGTTGTAAAAGTCTGTGTTTCTACCTATGGCTTTAGATCTAGAACAGAGCCCAAATGGTTTGGGAGACAACTTTACAGATAAGGAAACTGAGACCCAGAGAGATTAAATGACTTCCCCACAGGCAGGTAGTGTGACTATCCCAAGAGATGAACTGCATTCCATGTGGAAGAAAGAGTATGGACCTACAAGTTTTAAAATCAAACACAACAAATTTAAGAGGGTGGAGGGAATGGGATTGTGTGTTAACATTTCAGACTTTTCAGTTTAGTTAATAGTGTTTGAAGTCTTTTTAATTCATCAGCTATTTGTTAAGTACAAAGTACTTTTAATCTTTTTAGCTTTAATATTTTTCTATATCTCCTTAAAATTAGATGATACTCATACTCAATTTTTAAGAAAGAAAATCTGAGTAGTATCACAGACTCTTAAATTCTTGAATTTGAAGCCAACCCCTAAAATTGGAAGCAAGATAACTTTTTTCCTGGTTATAAAAAAAGAAAAAACTTTTTTTTTTATGATATGGTTTTGATTTCTAACCTAAAGTAGTGGTCAAGAGGGGCCTTTGAGGAATCTTGGCTGTAAACCCTAAGCATTGTTAGTTCTTCTGCTTTGAATACAGCCTATTTATTCACTTAACAAGTAGTAAGAACCAAAATCTGAGTGGAGCAGGAATACACTGGTTCATCCATTTTGGTGCTATAGACTTATTCTTTTCAATTCATCATGTAGTTAAACCAAGCATGAACAGGAAAAATGTGCACATACAGTTTCTGGTAAGATTGTATTTGTCAAAAATGTTGGACTCACCTCCTTTCTCCCCTTCCCCAAATTCAAAACAGCTGCCAAGACCTAGGCTTCTAACTAGCCATCTTAGTACCACTGAACCAGCCCAGAGATTTGTCTGGTTGCCCATTGAAGTATTAGGACTGGTTGCTTTGTTTGGAAAACAAGTCTTTTTGCTGTAATGACTAAGTGAGTATTTCAGTGAATAGTTCTGCATCTGAATTTAAATACAGTAGAAACTATATATTGATATCAGAATATTTTTGTTTGTTCATGATTAAGTTCATTTATTTTTTTTCTTTTGATTGGATTTGTGATTTCATCAGTTGATGGAATTCTTAGTACAAAACTTCTACTACTGCACATCAGTTCTTGTTCTGCAATCTTCTATTGAGAGGTTAAATGAATTGCCTAGGGTCACATAACCAGTATTTTTTATAGGTGGGATTTGAACCCAGCTCTTTCTAACTTCAAGGTAGTTCTCTATCCATTACATCATCCTACCTCTCTTAAGTTCATAAAAAAATGTAATTAAGAAAACCTGAAACATTGAAATAGCATTATTATACTACAAATAAAAGTCTCAGGTTACCTCTCAACAATTTCTTATTCAAAACTTTAAAAATAAATCTGTTTATTATGGATTTTTAGCACCAAAATTTATTTGGGTATATCTTTAGAATAAAACCTTGCCAAGTAAGCAACAAGTTCAGACCATGAAAAAAAAATCAGCCTGACATTGTCCAATATGAAATGGAAGTAAGAGTTTAAGATTATAATTTTTATAATTCATTAGACACGAGTGGTTAACTTATTGGGGAAAGTGGCTGATTGTACATTATCATTCCAAACTTAATGTTATACAAAAGTACAAAGTGAAACTATAAAATAATGAGCCCAGATGAGAAGCCACTGGAAGCACATTCTGTTTGTCCTGAGACTCCTTTTGATCAACTAGTAATCCTTTCTTGTCTTCTGGAAACCTATTCATGTTCTCCCTTTCCAGGAAGTAACCATGACTCAATTTTTTTTTCCTCCCTTGGTCATACTGTTTTTCATGTGACTGGCAAAACCTTGTGGGCTTTTTTCTCAACTGTTTCCTCTATTGACACAGATCAGATGATTGGCCATTTTGAGCTTGAGATTCTGAAACTTTCTTTTTATAAAATGTGCAAGAGGTAGGTCATGAATAAAAGATCTCTTCAGATCCTGAAAGATATGATGATTGGTGTCAGCTGAATTAAAAAATATACTATTTGGAAAGCCTGATTTTGAATCTCAACTCTCCTAACTTGTACTTTATATGACATTGGGCCTGTTTTTACAGATCACTGAGAAAGAAACTGACACCTTTCTAAAGCAGCCCTTTCCACTTAGGGTTAGCTTCAGGGGTGTACAAGGTAATGGGTTTTCTATTGTTTTTCCCCCTTTTTTGGAGGGCAATTGAGGTTAATCGACTTGCCCAGGGTAAATGGGTTTTCTGAGGAAAAAAAAATCTACCCCATACTCTTTGATTTTAATTTGCATTATTAACATTATCTCCATCACTTTAAATGACAATCAACAAAACTATAAGCCTTGATTTGTAGTCTTCCCAGTTCTCAAAAGGTCTAAACAAATGCTCACACTAAAAATTTTAAGTCATGTTGCTTCTAGTTCATTCCTTGATAGCTCTAATTGTTAGGAAGTTTTTCTTTACATCAAATCTGAATTTGACTGTAAAACTTTCACCCTAACTGAGCCTCAGTTTAACTCCTGTAAAATGGGGTAGGGGGACTTATTTTGGGCTATTTGATCTCTACAACCCCTTTGAGGCCTAAACTCTTTTGATTGTGACCATCTCTAAAAGGTTGTTACTAAAGTGAGGTAAGGTCCTCAAAACTTTTATAAGGCTTACCAAAGCCAGGCAGAGTCTTACACATTCCATTCAGCTTTTTCTAGCTACTTCAAAAAGCTGATTTTTAAAATGAGAAGAATATAGAAACAACATTTTTTTTGAAAAGAAAAACAAAAGCAGGAATTTCAGGAGCAAAAAGCCAGATACTTTTTGCATAAGAACTTGATAAGATAATTATTGCAAATATTATTTATTTAGCTTCATTTTATAGTTAAACTGAGGCTTAGAGAGATGGTAAAGTGATTTTTGTCGTTGGTGACAAAGGTAAATATGGATTAGAGCTGGGATTTGAATTCAGTTCAGACTTTGTATGCCATGTTTTGGGTTTTTTTCTTTGATACGTCACCCATTTGGAGTCCTAATGAGTGTGTGTTTTTAATATAATTTTAGCACTATTTTTATAGAAATAAAAAATGGTTGAAAGTCTTGTTTAGAGAAAGCAGACTGCTTTGAATTTTCCATAATATTCTTTATGCTCTAAGGGGAAAAGTTAGGCCTTTTGTGATATCCAACCTGCATATCATTAATTCAGCAAGCTTCATTAATGAATGCCATTCTTTAATCTTGTAGTTCATGACTTAGTTCACACTTAATAATTGTATAAGTTAAAGGGAGACAAGTAAGTTGTATTTTCAGTCTCAATTTCTTGCAAAATGAGAATGACATCTTGGTACCTGTTTTACTGGATGTTCAGAGACGCATGTGGTAGAATGTGTAAAAATTCAAAAATTTGTATTGTATATGAATGAATACGTATATTGAATATGTAAGTCTCAGCATTGTCAATATAATCTGCTATTGGTTTTTTTTCGTTAGTAGATCTTGTCTTCTTTTTTATAAAAATGTTTGCATTTACAGTGTTTATATATGTATGTATAAACACACACACACACACACACATACACACACACACACACACACATATATACACACACATATACCTACTTTTTTTCTCAAAAGAAATGTTGTATTAAAATACTATATATATTAATGTTTAGTGATAGGAATGACCCAGACAGGTGATGCAGTATATCAGCCAACCAAATAAGAATATCTATGCCTGGAATAAATTTGAAAAATGAAAATTAGGCCTTGCCCTCAAGGAGCTTACATTTTAATGGGAATGCAGCTTGTACTAATCTATATTTAATGATAGGGGCTGGAACTATGATTCAGTGGTATATGCAACTCTCAAATAAGGAAATTTCCCTCTAGCAATGCAAACCTGCCTGCAACTTTCTGAAGAGAGTTTTTTTAGAGTATAGAACAGTTAAGTGCAGACTCTGGGCTTCCTGAGTGTAACCCAGGGATTTTAAAAGCTGAAAGTAAGGAGGGAAAGGATTCTAGGCAACAGCTAGTGCAAAGAGATGGAATTAGGAAATGACTTGGAGGATGTGGGGAACAGCAAGGTGACCAGTTTGTAGCTGGACCACAATGCATAGAGGGGGAGTAATATGTAAGAAAACTGCAGATAGAGGCCAGATTAAATGCTATTTCCTGGTTGTAAATCACTCTGATGGTCCTTAGAGTTGAAAAGCTGATGTTAAATAATTCTTTGCTACTAGTACTAGGCACTTTTATTTTTGCCCAGAGTCTTTTTCCAAAATGTATTCCTAGACCTCAGAGGACTTAAGCTAATGAGAAATTCCTAAAATGTTAACAGCTTCTTGTAAACTATTTCATGCCTTCTAGAACTTTCAAAGTGTGTTTGTTTTAACTTTTCTGATTGTGAAACTTAGTGCTGAAATCTGTGTTTGTCAGAGATCTATAGTAGAAAGCTTTATGGAATTCTTTTTTTATACTTTTAATTCCCATTGTGCTTCTGTAGTTTGAGGTGTTAAGATTACAGGATTTTTTTTCTTTTAAAATGAAAGCTACTAATTTGAACTATACTAAGGATATATTAATGGGGCATGTCAGAATCACATTATAGGTTGAATGAATTAGTGAAAAGGCATGTTACAATGTGCTTACAACGTCCAAAGACACTGTGCTGGATTATGGGAATGTAAAGTCTAAACGACAGACACTCCCTTACCTCTAGGAGTTTACTTCTAAAAGGGGAAAACTGCACATTTAGGGTTGTGGGGTTTGGGGATTGATTTGATCTGGGAAGTTAAAAGGGATAAATGGAATTTGGACAATTATCTCTCCCTTCTAGGAGCAAGTAG
Organism: Pseudochirops cupreus; assembly: GCA_028627135.1. Lineage (NCBI taxonomy): Eukaryota > Metazoa > Chordata > Mammalia > Diprotodontia > Pseudocheiridae > Pseudochirops > Pseudochirops cupreus. The sequence continues at coordinate 114,941,154 of CM053581.1, forward strand.
GGGAAATTAGATCTTTATTCCCAGATCAGGAGGTAGAGAGCAGAGCTTGTTGGGGGGTGGGGCAAGAGGAATAGGTTAATGACTAGCTTCATGGCAGAGCAGGTGGGTGTGGGGCAACCTAGATATGGGGAATTGAGTTGGAAGGGGTCTCAGAGGTCACCTAGTCTAACTGCCTGAGCAGGAAATACCTCCTGGGGAAGCAGTCATGTGGCCTTTACCAGCAGACCTCTAGTGATAGAATTTGCTCCTTCAGGACATAGATTTTTTCAGTTTTGGCCAGTTGTAGTTTTCCCTTATGAGCCAAAATCTTCCTCTGCAGCTTCCATTCATTGCTATTGGTTCTGCCTTCTAGGACCAAGAAGTAGTTTGGTCATACATTCATATTACAGCTATTCAGATACTTTATTTCCATGCCATCATGTTACCCTTAAGGCAAGTGACCAATATTCTGGGTTAAACTCCTTACTTTTCAGTATGGCATGGTTTTAGTAACTTCACCATTTAGTAACATTCGTCTTCCCCTGACATGTACTATCTTGTACTACCTTACACAAGTTAACTCCTTCCTAAAATGTAACCGTCAACCTTCACACCAGACTCTAGATGTGACCTGAGCAAGGGACAGAGTATATAGTAGGACTGTTGTCTTCATAGTTCTTCAAATGAGGGGGGCTTTATTAAGGCAGAAATAATCCCAATAAGAAAGAAATGTGTATGTTGTTTAAAGAGACCTAGTTCAGGCCTTCTATACTTAGTAGCAGTAGTTGGCGGTGAGCTTTCTCTTCTGCAATCCGTTGTTCATGCAATCAACAACATAATCTTTTTAAATCACAAGTTTTAGCATGCCTCTGAAGCACTGTGATACAGTTGAAAATCACTGCCTCTGGAATCAGAGAGCCTGAATTCAGATCCTGCCTCTGATAATTCTCATCTTGATCAAGTATTCATTTGTAATTTGAATTGCCAAGATTAGAACATTTTTTTTATCTCTTAAAATGAAAGCTACTAATTTGAGCTATAATAAGGATATATTAATGGGCTACAATTAGAAAATGTCAGAATCTTTGATCTTCAGTTTCCTCATATGTAAAAGAGTTTAATCAGATGATCTGAGGGCCCTTATAGTTATAGGTCTATAATCCTGTGATTTCAGTAAAAAAAAAAACAACTTTAGTTGTCTCTAAGATGAAATCCATCTTTTTTAGCTTTGGTATTTAAATCCTATTTAATAACCAAATGATGGCATTTTTGTATTAATGCTTGCTCATGGGTCTTAAGTATTTTCTGTGTTGGAGGAGATAAACCAATGGCCAACAACTATACCTGTTTTTGTACATTGAGTACTTTTCTAGAAGGATCCTTGTCACTCATATTTTTGGAGAAATTCTAGACATGAATAATCAAGCATTATTTTAGACATTTTCCTCAGAACTATACTCTGGAAAAGAGGCAGTGATCCAGAGCCATAGAATAAAATACAGCCTTATCCCTACCACATCTCCCATGGGATTAGGCCCTCCCTAAATTAACTCATCAAGTCGCTTAACCTCTGTTTACCCTAATCCACTGGAGAAGTAAATGACAAACCACTCCATTACCTTTGCTAAGAAAAACCCGCGGACAGTGTGGTCCATGAGGTCACAAGAAGTTGAATATTGAATGACTGGACAACTAAAACAAGAAATTAACTTATAGGCCATGTTTGGAGATAGGCTATATGGCAGCAGCTCTCAACCTGTGGGCCGCGCGACCTCTTTGGGGGTCAAATGACCCTTAAAACACATTTTTCCAGTGGTCTTAGGAACCAAGACACTGCTCCTCTATGGATCTCCAGGCGGGTCCACCCACATGCAGATAAGCCCACATTAAAGGGTTGAGGCATTAAGAAGGTTGAGAACCACTGCTATATGGAGACCCTTTTGTTGGAGGAAGGGCTGATTGTTGCCTGTCTCTTCAGGCTTTTTCATAATTGATCACCCTCATGAATGCTGGCCAACTTTTCTCCTGGAAACCATTCCCTTTACTTTTAGCTTTCTTCAGGGTTCCTTCATAGGTTATTTTTTAGTTGTTTCTATGAGATACATGTACATAATAATTTCAAAGTGCTTATTCTCCTTCTTCCTCAAATTATTTTGTCTGTATTTAGCTTTTTACATATATTCTCAACCTCTCCTCCTCAGTAGATTGTAAGCTTCTTGAGGGGAGCGCCTGTTTTTTCTATTTAGTCTGAATACCTAGGACATAGTAGATACTTAATAAATGATTGTGGGATTGGGTACCACCAACTAGGACATAGTTGTGTTCATATTCAGTGGTTTTCAGTCTTATCCAACTCTTTGTGACCCTACTTGGGGTTTTCTTAGCAAAGATACTGTAGTGTTTGCCATATTCTTTGCCAGTTCATTTTTACAGATGAGGAAACTAAGGCAAACAGAGGTGAGTGATTTTCCTATCGTCACACAGCCATATTGAAGTCGATTTGAACTCAGGAAGATCAATCTTTCAGGCTTCAGGCCCTGTATTCTATACACTGTACCATCTAGCTAGCTACCTTAGGACATAGTAAATAAATGATTGTTGGATTAAGTTAGAGCGTAGTGTTATCTCAGCAGTTGTTATACTTTGTTGATTCATATTGACCGTTCGATCCATTAAAACCTTAAGGTTATTTTCACATCATCTGGTCATCTAACCATGTTTTTGTCCCAAAATTATCAGATAGAATTTTTTTAAACTTAGAGGTAGGGCTTCCATTTAAACCTTCTTCCTCTTTATCTTATTAGATTCTGCGCATAAGTCCTGGCCTGCTATAGTTAACTGTTAACTGTTTTTCTTTTCAGCATACAAAACAGTATCAGGAGTCAACGGTCCTTTGGTAATCTTAGATCAAGTTAAGGTAAATATCATTCTCGCTCTGATGCTTTTTTAGTTTTTAAAGAAGTTTAAAGGTACATTTGAATCTTTATTTAGATATTAGAAAAAAGAAAATAGTTTTGAACTAATCAGTGACTTAAATAACAGTCTTTTCCTAAAATTACTATATATGCATTGTATTTTAAAGAATGTTAGTCATAAGTTGCTCTTTCATCTAGGCACACCTCTATGTATCTTTATTACCATTAATATCTTCAGAAAGGGAAAATAACTTTATAGAATGCAATCAGAAGACCGGAGCTAAACATCCTGTCTCAGATTGTAAGAATAAAATGTAATCAGGGAAGTCTATAAGCTGCAGTTCACATCTTTCTAGAAGGAGAAATGGAAAAGAGGGATTGTCTTTTCAACTTTATTACTGAAGGTTATAAAATTACAAGATCATATTTAGAGTTGGAAAACCTCATATTTGATGCAACATGGTTTAATAGAACATTGAACTCTGAATCAAAGAATCTTATTTTTTGTCAAATCAGGCAAACAAATGCATTCATAGTTAAATTTTTAAATTTATTCACTTACTGTCTACATCCCCATCTTTGCAGACAGATGTCATTTTTCAGTAATGTCTGACTCTTTGTGGCTCCATTTGTAGTTTTCTTGGCAAAAGTAGTAGACTGATTTATCATTTCCTTCTCCGACTCATTTTACAGATGAGGAATTGAGGCAAACCGGCTTAAGTAATTTGCCCAGGGTCACACAGCTATTAAGTATCTGAGGCTGGATTTGAATTCCAGGCCTTCTGACTTTGGGCCCAACTTTCTCTGTCCACTGTGCCGCCTAGCTACCTGTCATTTATTTCATTGAGGAAAATTTTATTTGCAAGTTTCAGTTATTCTTTTGTTGAAATGAAATTCTATACAGTATTCATGTGTAATACACATGAATTTTCTTTTAAGTCCTTGCCTCTTAGATATCTTTTTCTTTCAATTTAGGAGCCAGAAATAAGAACTTTAAAGAAACAGCTTTTATAAGTGGATTTGTATAATGGATCACTTCTAGCTTCATAATGTAGTTTTGTTCCACGTAGAGATAAATATTTGGGTGTGATGCAGAGAATCCTTAACTTTTTGTGTGACCTGGCCCCCTTTGGCCATATGAACCTCTTCTTGAAATATTATTTTTAAACACACAGAATAAAATACATAGAAATAGAAAGGAAAATAACTACATTGAAGTAAATACCAATTGTTTCAAATTGGTTAAGAATCCATGGTAAATGGATTTCTTTTATGCATCTATAAATGTTGTTTTTTATGCCTTTATCATTGTTTTGATTATAAGCTTTGCCCATCTCTTTGCCACACATAATGACAAGTTTTAATGGGGGAAAATACAGGTATATGCTGAAAAATTATGTAACTTAGTTTAAGGTAGGACTTAGATTTTATATAAGAGAGATTTGAAACTTAAAATCTGGTGGAAATGTATGATGTAAACTAAAAATGACAGTCAATAACAAAAAAAAAGAGAGATTTGAGGGAACAACCTAGATTCAGATCATTATAGTACACATGGTTTCTTTGTGTTATACTTCTCAGTGAGAAGAAACTAATTTTTATATATAGCATAAAAATGATTCCTTTGGAAATTTTGTCAGCATAGTAATTAAATTGTAAACTAGTGTGATCACATTTTATATTTTAGCTTTTTATTCCTGTCTAATAAATTCAGTCATGATATTTGGATAGTTTAAGAACTCTAGTCTTAGGTTTCTGAGTTTACTGCCTCAGACACATGAGAAGCTATAATTCTTGTTAAAGAAGAAAGGAAATTGCCACTTGCCAGATGTGTAAGTGACATTTGACTCTTAGTCATGTAAGTATGTCTGTAAATTTGACTGTGACAGGTTTCTTAAGGCTTTAAACTGCTTGAGAACATGTAGTATTAAGTACACTATATAGAGCACCTTGAGGAGCTTTATAACTTGTTTGTTTTTTTTTTAATGTTTAAACTTAATCTCTCGTTTCAGTTTCCCAAATATGCAGAGATCGTCCATTTGACCCTACCTGATGGTACAAAGAGAAGTGGTCAGGTTTTAGAAGTTAGTGGTAACAAAGCAGTAGTTCAGGTAAGCAGCACTTACTAAAATTGGCCAACTCTCTTTTCTTTTTATATATCTTTGTAAAAATCAGTCAGCATTACTTTTGTTTTTTCTTGTGACCATTTAATAATCAGCTTGGAAAGAGGGGTATGTATGGCTACTAAAGTTCAGAAGTTGGCATTCTTTTGCTTGTCCCAAGAAACTACCACCTATAGTCTAGCCTGCTGTAACCACTCGCTGGCAAAATACATGTTTTCAGGGCATGGGGTGGTGGTGAATGAACTGGATTATCACTGAGGGAATTAGATGAAGACTAGAGTTTATGGAGTTAAATTGTGGACTCAGGTAAAAATTAATGGTAGATAGAGAATCTTGACTTGAGGAAAAGGTTTAGGTAGACATGATAGCTCTCTTTGTTTGAGAGTCTGTTTTGGGACAATGGTATACCTACCATATACCATACTTATACCTACCATAGGCAAGCAGATTTCTGCTTAGTATGTAGAAGAATTTTCAGATTGTTAGAACTGTCCAGAAATGTATCAGACTGCTAAATGAGGTTGCAGTTGTAACATAATTTTATAAAATACTTTCATTAACTAGAACTCTGTGAGGTAGGAAGTGGACGTGATATTACCCTCATTTTTGTAGATGAGGAAACTGGCTCACAATAAATTACTTTCCCTTAAGTCATAATTAATAATAGATATAGGTCAGATTCAAATCTGGGTTTTCTGACTCCATACCATACTGCCTTTGTTATATCTCTTCTCTTATTTTGGCAGGTTTTTGAAGGAACTTCAGGTATAGATGCCAAGAAGACAGCCTGTGAGTTTACAGGAGATATTCTTCGAACACCAGTGTCTGAAGATATGCTTGGTATATAATAAGTAATATTGTTTATTTTAAGTAGAGGTCTTTTTTTCCTTATCACAGCTGTACCTTTCAAAATCTGATATCTTGAACATGCAAATATTTTATTAGTATTTTTTTTTACAGGTCGTGTTTTCAATGGTTCTGGGAAACCTATTGACAGAGGCCCAGTTGTCTTAGCTGAAGACTTTCTTGACATTATGGGTAGGTATTAATTTTCAGGAAGTAGAATAAAAATGACCCTTTGAGGCAGTTACCATTATAACTTTATCTCCTACCTGGGAATCTAAAGCAGTTACTACTCAGGTGACATTGGAAAAATTCCACTCCTCACCCCCTCCAAAATCACTGAGCATGCCCTTCAGGGTAGTGACAGGTGAATAAGGGCCTGTCATCATCATTGTTTTCCCCCAGCATCTCTTCCTTTCTCCCGGCCCTTTTTGGTTTTAAATGGGACAGAGTTACTTGCACAGAATACGCAGGCAGAGATGAATTTCTGTCTGTGTCAGTGACCTCTATATCAGCTAGTCCATACTTCACTGTTATAGTTTAGGTCTCTACTATCCCTTTGATCACCCATGTTTGCCACTTTGGTGTCATCTTTAGTTCCTTATTCTCTCTTACCGCATGTATCTGATCAGTTGCCAGATCCTTGTCATTTCTCTCTGACAACATCTCTTGTATCTCTCCACTTCCTTGCTATTCACATAGCCATCTCCTGAGTTCAGGTCTTCACTTCTTTCTTGGACTGTTACAGTTGCCTTCTAATTGGTTTTCCTATCTTTAGTCTTTCCCCAGTACAGTCCATCCTCCACTCAGCTACCAGTGATATTCCTAAATCATAGGTCTGACCATTTCAGTTCCCTCTTTAATAAATTCCAGTGGTTTGGATCAAATACTATTTCAGTTTTATCTAATTCTTTTTTAGATTTCTGTTTTTCTTTTGTAATCCTTATAATTAACAGTATCGTAATATATATGTTACAATTTATAAACAAGTGGATATATAGTATTTGGGTGGACACTTGAAAATTTTTTGCTGATAAAGGTGCACAATCAGAATTCTTGGCCACTGTTCTAGATAGATAGATGAGATCACATACCCAGACAGAGTAAAAAAAAACAAAACAAAACTCTGTTGCCTTTCCCATAATAGGCACTAAATAAATGCTTCCTAAATTTAATTGACTGTGTGGGAACAGAAGACACTTAACCTCTTGCCAAATCATTTGAGTTATATTTTTGAGATTTGCCTACAAAATTCTCTTTGTAGCATTCAAAACTGATATGTTTTTGAAATGAGTGTCATGGATATTACAACCATAGTTTTTAAGTCAGGAATATGTTCCTATTTTGACCTTTATTTCTTTCTTGGAAACAGGTTAGTGCAACCACGTGTTTTCTTACACTTTAGAGTACTGTATTATATGTTCTTTGGAAAGCTGAGTTGTGGAAGAATTTAATTCTAGGTAAAAATGAACCAAAGGGTAGGAGAAAATGTTATGTGCAGTTAAGATCTTGTAGGGTTTTTTAATCTCTTGACAGTTGATTATCTACCTTTTTTTTAATTTATATTTTCCCCCAATTACATGTAAAAACATTTTTTAGCTTTTGTGTTTTTTTTTTATTTTTAATTTTAAAATTCCTTCCCTACCTTTCCTCTATCCTCCCCTCATTGAGAAGGCAAGCAATTTGATATAGGTTATACATGTGCAGTCATGTAAAACATATCAGTGTTAGTCATGTTATGAAAGAAAACACAGACCAAAAAAAACTAAAAAGTAAAGAAAAAGTATGTTTCATTCTGCATTCAGACTCCACTGGTTCTTTTTTTTTTTAAATAAATGTATTTATTTTCTTGTTTACATCATTCTTTTCCATGAGATTTTGAGTTACAAATTTTCTCCCCATCTTTCCCCAACCCAACTGTATAACCCCTCCCCCAATCTACTCTCTCCTATGTCCTCCTCCTCCCCCCTCTGACTTTCCGGTAGGGCAGGATTGATCTCCCTACCACAGTGCCTGTGTGTCTTAATTCCCAGTTGGATGTAGTTAATAATAATATATACACATATATATGTATATTTAACATTTGATTATAGAACTTTAAATTCTAGATTCTTTCCCTTCCTCCCTCGTCACCCACCCCCACTGGAAGGACAAGCAATTAAATATAGGCTATACATGTGTAATTACGTAGCACTTCTCCACAGTGGGCATATTGTGAGACACTGATTATATGGCTGTCCTTCCAGTTTCCCCCCCCCCCAGTTCTATTCTCTACCCTGTCCCTGTCCCTTCACAGAACTGTGTAGTTTCATCAACCTTCCCCCCCACCTTGCCCTCCCCTCCATCATCCCACCTCTCATCCCCATCC
>CM053581.1:114949881-114965377 GCA_028627135.1 Pseudochirops cupreus
CTAAACACCTCCAGCAGACTGGATAATAAAGACTCCAAGACAGAGGCCCAAGACGGCGAATCGGATCCAGGCCGCTCAACACGAGAGCACTGGCCTGAAAATGATCACTAAGTCCCCCTGCTGTCTGCAGGCCGCGGGCGGGAAGCTACAAAGCAGAGGCGGGTGCAAAACCTCTGCCTTTCCCTTTTCTGCTCTGGAGGCCGTTCGGCCAGACTGCTTATCTCCCCCTTTCGCAAATCCCACTCGCAGCTGCTGCTAATCGGCTCACCTGAGAGGCTCCTCCACTCCTCCCATCCAGCCGCCCCCAGGGCACAGCCGCGGCTTCAGGGCAGGCTGGTTTCGGTTCGCAGTGCTGATATGGTTCCTCGTAGCTGAGCTGACTTTAGTGGGAAGTATCTTTGTGTGCGTTTTGGAGTTCTAAGATTGGTTTAGAGTCCTGTTTTATGGGTATTTTGGGGTGGCTATGTGAGAGCTGCGATATGTTGCTGCTGCTACGTTGCCATCTTGGCTCTGCCCCTGTTGACTCGTTTTCTAATATTTTCTTGCATCACTCTCATTTCTCTTCCCAATTTTTCCTCTACCTCTCTTACTTGATTTTCAAAATCCCCATTGAAATCTTCCATGGCCTGAGACCATCTTGGAGGCTTTGGATATAGGAGCTTTGACTTTATTTTCTTCTGAGTGTGTGTTTGGATCTTCTTGTCTCCATACCAACTTTCTATGGTCATAATTTTTTCTGTTGTTTGTTCCTTTTCTGAACTTATTAATTGGCTTTTAACTCTTTGTTAAAGTAGGGCTCTGCTTCCAGGACTGAGGGTACACTGTCACAAGCTTCACTGTCACAGGGGTTTCATGCAGCTATTTTCAGATATACTCTCTGATTGACCACAAGCACTCTTCTGCCCTGGAACTGTGAGGAGAACCTGCTCTATTGTGACTGTAAGCTCTGGTGTACTAGTACTCTTCCTGGTCTTGAGACTGCCACTGAAGACTAAATCCCAAAGCTGAGTTTAGGCAAAGCAACAGTCTTGCCTCAGTACTAGCAAAGGTAACCTTGTAATCTCCTTCTGATTAGTTGTTTGATCCCCTTACCGTCTGTGGCCTGGGAGCTCTATAAGCAGTAACTGCCACTGCTGATTCATTGGCTCCCAAAGCCTATTTCTGGTTTACAGGGGCCCAGTCTATTCTGGTATAGTCTGTGCTCAACTGTGTCTCACTCTCACCCAGGTGTTTTGGACCTTTCCTACTGACCTTCCAAATGATCTTGGGCTGGAAAATAGTTTTACTCCATCTTTTTGTGGGTTCTGACACTCTAGAATTTACTTAGAGTCATTATTTAAAGGGATTTGGAGGGATTTGGGGGAGAGCTCAGGTGGGTCCCTGCCTTTACTCTGCCATCTTAGCTCTGCTCCTTTTCTTTCTTATTTCCTGCATAGAAAATCTCAGAAATAGAGACATGTAGTTATGGAGGTAGAGAAGAGATAGATATATCATATCATATCATATCATATCAATCATATCAATCATATCATATCACATCATATCATCATATCAATGATATTATTTCACATCCTCCACAAATGTCCTCTGATGCCTCATTATGGAAGAGGTCACATTGAGCTCTTGAAGATGTCAACAAGTATTCACAACTTCACAAAACCTACATGGAAAATTAGATTTATTACAAGAGAAATGAACATGCATGTGTAACCCTAAGCAAATGCAAAGAGTTCACAATACAAACAGAAACTTAGATGTTTGTAAAATTGTGGCAAAGAGAGAAGGAGAAACAGAAGTCTCCACCTTAATGGGAATGGCAAAGGAGGAGAAACTGTGAATAATTGAGATGGCAAAAGCAGCATACTTTTCCCTTGGGAAGATATGATGGTCTGCTTATCTACAAGGATCCCAGATGCACAAAGCAGTTTCTCAGTCTAGTGCAGATTGACTGGTACTTGCCCTGACTCCCAAGGGCACACAGGTAGTCCAGTTTAGAGTGTAAACAACACATTATGTCAATTCTGGGGACAGGGGGTGGGATGGGACAGACTTCCTCCTTGACACGTTCAAGGCCTTTTGTGTACTCTGGGTCCAGTGTTTCTGGAAAATATGACAACTCAAAAGGACAAGTTCAGGGAACCCCTTAACAATAACTAAGCCACGGGGACCCAAGATCTGGCTAGTCCAAGCAAGCTACAAAGGCATAGAATTTGGGTTCAGTGATGACAAACAGAAACACAGTCAGAGACAGAGACAGACTAAGTTATACTGGGAAATCAAAAATGAAATGCTGACTCTCAACAATCTCACAAAATGCCTCATGTTTTGATATATTTATTATCAATCTCCCAGGAGAATATGATAGTAGTTGTAAGTTATCACTCCACGATTGAGTCTTTGTCAATATATATCTAAGAATTTTTTGTGTAGAGAAAATAACTAGCTGTTTTATTTAATATATTTGTGTGTGTGTGTGTGTGTGTGTGTGTACACAAGGCTTCTTAAATAAAGAATATGTGAAACATTTTTAGCTCATATTATTTATAAGAAGCATTTTTATTTAGCATTTCTGGACATGAGCCAAACTTAAGCTACAGATAATTTTTCCTGTGAATCCAGGATAGGGGTATAATGAGCCATCTTATGTCCAATGATGCTTTTTGTCAAACTTGACTCCTCATCTCTTATTCAACACTAAACTCTTGTAGCATGAAACCTAGACATTTCCTTCTCCCAACTCTCATCTCAGACCTGTTTAGTAATTGCTGGTTTTGGCTCTACTTCCCTGGCTTCTTTTTCTTCTCTAATTCACTTACTTATCTTTCCAATTCCTAGTGTTGACTTATTGCACTGAGTTTCAAACTTCTACTTGCACTAAAAGTGCCAGGCATTCTCCACCTTATCCTGATTATTTTCCCCTTCACTCACTAAACAAGAAGAATTCAATCAGCATCATGGACTCTGATAGTGACAGCAACAGCCTGGCTGATACTCTCTTTACGTTCTTCAATTTTTATCAAGGCCAGATTGGACCCAGCATCTTTCAAATGCTTTCTCTCTGCCACGTCTGTTTTAACTAATTGACCAAAACCATGAAAAAAAAATTGTAGACCCTTATCCAACATGGGTTAGGATAGGGGACTACATAGGTGAAAAATTTCCTTGTGAAATAACCAAGATGCCTCAGGTGCTTTGAGGGAGCTGGTACAAGGGATGAATTAAACAATTTTTGAGACAATATCTGCCACCAATTTGAATGAATACCTTTTGAAGGCAGAAGCATTGATACTTATTCCCAGAAATGCAAAAGGATAGGAATGTTTGAAAGCTAAGGTCATTTGCCTTTAGAGTCCTTCATTCAGGAACGACCCCTACAGAACTAGTTGACATCAAACCTAAGATGGAGTCATCAGAATTTCTGTGAGACTTCAAAGAGTCTTGACTAGGCCTGTATTTATTGTCTGTCAAGCCTCCTTAAGAAGGTTGCAGGGGTAGGGACATAACCTTGACTGTAAATGGAAGATTCCATAAGATACACTTCTTGTGGAAAGGGAAGAGCACAATTTGCTTGGATGATGGCCGGCTAATTTGAGAGTGTTGTCTTGTGTGACCTGTTGTCAGTTCAGTTTCATGAGATCTAGGTAAGGTTGTGTGGCTTGGAAATTCTCTAGATGTAATATTGCTTATATGAATGGCTGGCAGATGGGTGGGGAATATTGCAGTCTCCATGACAAGATGCCTGCTTGTTGATTATGGAGACTCAGTGCAAATACTAGAGATAATTTAAAACAGCTTTTAAAAAAAGCGATCCCTTTATTTGTTACTGCTTGAATTTTTCAACATATTCTAGGTGCTCCAGGTTTTTGTGATCTTAATGGACCACTGTAGTTTGCTAGACTCCATCAAATGATGCCATTATTTTGTCTTCATTGATACCAGTTCTTTTCCCAAAAATCATATACTTACTTTTTGACTACAAAGAACTTCTACAAACAAGATGTATAAAGATAAAATATCATGGGAAGGTGGACCATTTGGAAGATTACTCCTACTGATACATTAGATCCATATTTCCATAACAGAAGGCTATGGTGATTTGGATATGATGGTGTAGGGATAGAGGTAAGCCATCTTTTTTAATTCCTTAAAAGTAATATCAATAGCAGAGATCCATTGAAAATACATTTGATATTAAAGAAAATCTTTGAGGATTGTAATAACATCATAAAAGTATAGAATACTGTGTTGACAGTGGCCTTGTTCTAGAAAAAAGAAAGCTGTAAATCCTTTGTGGTCATGGGTGTCCTCTATTGCCAAACTGGTTTCCCTTTTCTTGGGCCCCTTAATACCCTTCTTTATAACCTGTTATATGCAGTACCAACTCTATTTCTTCTTTCTCAAATGTTCATTTCTCCAGTTTCATAAAGAGTTGGCTCTGTCATAGTTCTGAAGTTACTGTAGGATAGTTTTTAATCAAGGTAACATACTAATTGGGGTTCTAGGACTAGATCATAATTCAGAATAGATCACAAAGTAAATATTCCAAAGAAAAAATACACACATATTAGTGGGCGCTTGTGAATTATGGTTTTTACTGTATGCTGGCATTCCCTGCCCACCCCCTACAATGTTCTTCAAACCTGGGGTGGTGTTTGTAGGGGCCCCATGTGAGAGGGTCTCTTGGTGTTTCCATAAATTTGAGTTTATCAATGACTAAAACAAACAAAAGTCACTCTAAAATATTATCCGCACACTGTACGCTCCAAAAAGTACTATTTTCAGCACAAACTGAGAGTTCTGAAAAGTCATTATCTTCCATTACATTCCACTGAGAGGAAGTATGGCTTAGAGGGGAGAGTCCTGGCTCTAGAACCAGGAAGACCTTGCCGCAAATTCCACCTGGAATATTTACCTACATAACCATAGCCAAATTACTTAAACTCTCAAAATACCAGTTTTTTCTTCGTCAGAAGGCCTACATTATAAAACCTTCACAAAGCTGTTGTATGGCTCAAATGAGATTGATGTATGTAAAATACTTTGTAAATTTTAAAACGCTATATAAATGTCAATTGTTTTTATTATTGCCTTCCCAAATCTGAAAAAAACAAAAAGGTTGCAGGCCCAGTGTAGTTCCAATTTAGTGAACTGAATTTACATGTACAGCAGTACATGCTCTAACCAATGGAGGATAAGGGGCAGAATGTGATGAACCTTCACTATAAAGGGCATTATAAGTCTGATAGTCAGTACAGAACCTTAGCTATCCAGCCCAATCCCATCCCTACTAACAGCATGAAGGGCCCAGAAGGAGAGGGAGAAGGATTGATGAATCTCTTTCACAGGTTCTTTGTCCACAACAGGCCTTTGTTGTTGTTCAGTCATTCATTCATATCCAACTTTACATGACCCCAAGGATGTTCTTGGCAAAGACACTAGAGTGGTTTGCCATTTTCTTCTCCAGTGAGTCCCCATTTTTACAGATGACGAATTGAGGCAAATAGGGGTCAAGTGGCTTGCCTGGGTTCATACAGTTAGTAAAGGTCTGAGGTGAGATTTAGACTCAGATCTTCTGTATTCCAAGCCTGGTGCTCTATCCACTACATCATCTAGTTGTCTCTTTCCTAGGCCTATAGAAGGTATAAATAGAGTTTGAGGGGAGGGAGGTTCTTGGGACAAAATTAATCAAACAATTCTAGAATAAAAAATGTTAAAAAAAAAAAAAAAAGAAAAATACTCTGGGTCTACCAGGTGCCAACTTTGGAGCATCCATTCTCCTAGAAATTCTAGGTCAAGGGTCAAGAATACATGGTTTGGATTTCCAGAAAGGTGAAAGATTTGCTTTTGGAGACCCCTTCGTCACAGAGCTCCATGTCCTTTGACCTTTGGATGAGCATGTCACCAGTTAATATCTGGGAACATGACAGTATAAGCACTCCTCCACTGTAAGCCACTAGGTCCATTTTGCTGGTATCTATTTGAGTCTGGTACCCTATGGATTACATAGTTTTGTGGAGAAACGCGACAGACACAAATTGGAGAATGAAGCAGGTGTGGCCCTTGAGAGGCATTTGTTGTTGGTCTGGTTGGACATTGAAGTAGGTCTAGCTTCCAGAATAATATTTAATTAGCTCTGAGGAGGTTTTTGTCAGCTTAATTTTAGATAGTTCAAATCATATTATAACAGCTAGATCCTCCATTAATGGATCCGTGACAGCTGACTGGTTCTATTGTAGTTCATGAGAGAACATCAAGAAATTATTGAAAAAATCCACACTAGTACTCTCCACAAAGTTTACAGATCCATTGGTTGGAGCTTCTGAATAGAAGGTATCACAGGGTTCTGTGGAAACCTCCACCCCACCCACAATCCATGGAAGACTTGTATGAACTGATATGGGTAGCCAGGTGGCACGGTGGATTGAATGCCAGGTCTGGAGTCAGGAACATCTGAGATCAAATCCAACCTCAGACACTTAGTAGCTGTGTGATCCTAGACTTAACCCTGTTTGCTTTGGTTTCCTCATCTGTAAAATGATCTGGAGAAGAAAATGGCAAACCACTCCAATATGTTTGCCAAGAAAACACCAAAAGGGGTCCCAAAGGGTCAGACATGACTGAAAATGACTGAACAACAACAAATGACACAAAATAAAATGAATAAGATCTGAAGACCAATTGTTTAAAAAATTTAAGCAACTTTATCTCAATTAAAAAGCATCAGGAAAACAATTTACCAATTACCTCAACCATATGAAGGAAAACAACTTTGAAAAACACCAGAACTCTGATACAGTGACCAATCATGACTTCAGAGGACTATTGATGAAGCATGCTACTGGCAGAGGAATGATGGACTAGAGAATACGAGCCTTCTGCAGATTGTGGGTGGGGTGGAGGTTTCCACAGGACTCTGTGATGCCTTCTATTCAGAAGCTCCAACCAATGGATCTATAAACTCTGTGAAGAGCACTAGTGTGGATTTTTTCAATAATTTCTTGATGTTCTCTCATGAACTACAATAGAACCAGTCAGCTCTCATGGATCCATTAATGGAGGATCTAGCTGTTATAATCTGAATTGAACTATCTAAAATTAGGCAAATCATTTTCAGATATCGGCAATGTGCTGATATGTTTTGCTTTTCTACAATTGGTTTCTTCTGGTGGTTATGGGGAATTAGTGGGGATCAATAGAAAAGCAAAAGAAAAAATAATAAAATATCAATGAAGCATTAAAAATACAGATGAAAACAAAAACTTCAGAAAGGGACACAAACAGTGCAGTTTTGTTGCTTCCTTATTAAATATAACATACCCTTAAAAACGAATCACATAACAGAAGTTCCCCTGGTACGTGTACAATCTTCTGATTTTTTTGTTCTTTATATACCAAAATATTCTTCTTGTTTCCCCTAAGGGGCTGTATTTCCAGTCACAGAAGAGTCTAGTTCCTGTTTCAGGGAAGAACTTAGACGTGTATACTTGACAGCTCCATTAGAAGAGGATTTACCACGGTTGTCAGCTCCCTGTACTGGAGTGGGGGTCACATAATGAGAGTGGGAAAATAGTGGGCCATGATGTTCAGCTCCTGGGCAGAGAGCCAGGCATCCAGGACTCTGGAAAGAACTATGAATTCATGGAGAGTTCCACGGTACCCTTTGAATCATTTTGTGCTTAGAGAACTTGAGGAGAAAAGATAGCAAGGATACTCCATCAGTGATGGCAGTTGGAAACTGCCTTAGTGAACAGATCAATGAATTGGAAAGTGCTGGACATGGGAAGTGAAGTCAAATGGGAACACTGATGGAAAATTGAAACTCAGAACAAAGCAAAGTCTGAGTTACAGGCTTCAAAGAGTTCAGCATCAGGTGACAGATTAAGTGATACATGAGTTCCACAAAGCAAATGGATTCAGTTTGTTGAATCCAATGTATTTGATTTTTATGGGCTAACTTTATGCTGGTTAATTCTGTTCTCTCAATCTGTCCAGTTCCCACCTAAGTGGCCCTCATTAACCTTCATGGAAACTATACCCCAATCCCTGTCAACTAGGAGATAGGTCAGTGATGGACTTAAAGTACAGACCCAAATTCAAATTCCTGTCTCATCTACTTGCTCACTTAGCTGTGCAACTTTGGGCAAGTAACTTAACCTTGCCCAGACTATTTCCTCGTATGTAAAATGTGGAAAAGAGTTGCATGGACCTCATAGGGTTGTTATAAGGTTCAAATGAGATGACATGTTGAGTGCTTTGCAAACCTAGCGGTTCCGGGAAGGTATAAGACTACCAGCTGCCTACACACAAAAAGTCAGAAGTCCTTACATGTATCTTCTTAAATCCTTCCCACTGCCTATTGTCAAAGCACATCTATAAGAGATTTCAATCCAAACTACCACCTTCCTGTCAGTGTTATGGTGGCCTGCTCTTGCCAGCCCCAGAAGGGTTGGAGACAAATTCTATGCTATATGGAGGATCTGGCAGCCACGGGAGGATAGGGAAAGGGAATATTACCTCCTTTTAGAAGCTGCTTCTTTATGCAAGAAGTAGTCATTTAGAGTTGGATGGGACCTCAGAGGTCCACCTGAAGAGGATAACCATAAAATGTTGAGGTATAGACCCCAAAATACCAACATGCCAGGTCTTGCCGAATGAATTCGACTGAAGTGTTCTCTTAGCCAAAGAAAAGCGAAGTTTATTTAAAGTTTGCCTGTATTGAACACAGAGAAAGTCTGTACTAGAAAATTCTATGGCACTCTCACACACATGGGAGGAAGATGGGATCTTATATACAGAAAAATTGTGGGAGGAATCTAGGGGTGGTCTAGAGGAGGAATTTGGGGAGGGGCTTCAGGAGGAGTTAATGAGGTCAATGAATGATTAAGGGTGAAAGTTGCTAGAGGCTACCTAGAGCTGACAGACAATGGTGGGCTAGGCCAGCTCAAGGGTGGGAAGTAGATGGACAATGGAGGGCTAGGCTAGTAACAGAGTTCTGGGCAGAGCCACAAGGAAAAGCTTATGGCCTCATTCAAATCCCTCATCAAGTGAGAAGATGAAATCAGAGTTCAAGGGGGTTCCCAGAGCCTGCACCTCATCACAACCACCTCCCTTCACAAAGGAGGAAACTGAAGCCCAGAGACAGGGAAGAAATTTGCCCAAAGTAATATAAGTTGTGATCTGGCCTGAAAGGAATTTAGGAGCTTGTTAATAAGAAGGGGGTAGATATGATGTGGTGCAGGCTCTGGGAGCCCCCTTGAGCTCTCCTTGAATCTTCCCACTAAAGCATTTGCCTGAGGCCATAGGCCTTTCATTATAGTTAAATCCAAATCTCTTACTCTTACTAGCCTAGCCTTTCATTGTCCAGTTACTTCCCACCCTTGAGCCTATCAAAATATCAATCCACCCTTGAACTGGCCTAGCCCACCATTGTTGTCAGCTCCAGGTAGCCTCTGGCAACTTCCCACCCTTAATCACTCATTGACCTCATTAACTCCTCTTGAAGCCCCTCCCCAAACTCCTCCTCTAGACCACCCCTAGATTCCTCCCACAACTTTTCTGTATATAAGATCCCATCTTCCTCCCTTGTGTGTGAGAGCGCCATAGAATTTTCTAGCACAGACTTTCTCTGTGTTCAATACAGGCAAACTTTAAATAAACTTCGCTTTTCTTTGGCTAAGAGAACACTTGAGTCAAATTCATTCGGCAGGACCTGGCATGTTGGTATTTTGGGGTTTATACCTCAACACTTTAACCTCTTTGGATAGGTTAGCTAGAAAAGCAGGTTGAAGCCAAAACATCAAGTATATTTCTTGGGGAAACCCAGAAACACTCACTCACCCATTTTACTTAATTGGTAGTAAGAAGTCTTGTTTCTCACTCTTAAGGAAATTAACATCTTTCATACAGCATGAAATTGACTATTTGGCCTCACTAAGAGTAAGGACATGGACCAAATATGGGAGTTAAAATATAGATAATCTCTAATTACAGGTTGTATTTATAAAATACTTTAAGGATTGTGAGGCACTTAACATACATTATTTTACCTTAAACCCAGTTCACTCTGAAGCTTATAGTTTGGACCACAACAGGTCCCTGCCCAAGTTCCACTTAAAGGCAGTATTTTGGGCCCTCCAGGCTTAGAGTGGATGTCACAGGTAACTATTTCTCTTGGATTAGCCACCCTAACGGTCTTCCCCTCCCAGCTTGATTTTTTTTTCTTTTTTTCTAATTAAAGGGACTATCCCTTAACTTACTCCTTAAAGAGGCCTATTTACTGAATGGGAGTTACCTCACTCAAAGTGAGAACCTGGAAAGACCTTAGTGTAAAAGGGTTGGGGTCTCCCATTGTATCCTGAGTCATCTCCAGTCATCCTAATGAATATCTGGCCACTGGACCCAGATGGCTCTGGAGGAGGAAGTGAGCTACTGCAATTCTGCTTTGCTCATAGGGCACAGCGCCTTCTCTGATGTGGGCACATCATACTGGGTGGTCCTAGGTCAGTACCTCCTATGTCTCACAACTGATAGCAAAGTTCTCCAGAAAGACCTTGAGAGTGTCCTTGTATTACTTCTTCTAAACTCCATTTGAGCACTTGCCTTGGGGCTGGCATGCTGTCTAGTTTTCCCATGCAAACAACAATGAGGTCAGCACAATGGCTCTGTAGACCTTCAGTCTGGTGGGCAGCCTCTTCTCTCCCACAGTTACTTTTGGGGCCTACCAAACACTGGGCTAGCTCTGGCCACACAACCATAAAAAGGTGAGGCAAGGAGGTCAAGACTGAGGAGAGGGCATAATTTTCTCTTTCTTTTTCTTAGGCATTTAAGTCCCAGGTAATTATAAGTCTCTTTCAGGGTCTCAAAATTACTACTCTCCTGAAACTTTCTGGGAGGAAAGATTGAGTCATTATTATCAGGCATTATTGAGTACTTTCTATTTATAGAACTCTGCGCTTGGGTTGTAGAGGATTCTAAGCTTAAGATAAGATCTTGTATTTACTGTGGGTAGACTCAAGTTTTAACTAGCAACTAGTGTTTTTTCTTGCAGAGAGACAAGAATGTGCTCTCAAATGCAAATTTTAAGATAAATTCACTTGAGGGGAAAGAGCCCTGGGCTTGGGTTGTTAAGATGGTGAGAGAGAGATTCCAAGTCACCAGTTCCTCTAAGATGAGAATCCCAGAGGTTGGGAATCTGCTGTGGTTGAGGCCTCTTTCAGGGAAGGAAAGGGAAGGACCTGGCTATCTCAATCACTAAACTCAGCTAAGTAGCTGAGAAGGCACAAGAGGCTAAAGGTGAACTGCCATGTTTTAGAAATAGCAAGGAGACCAGTGCAACCTGGGTTCTCACTAGTGTGGACAGGTCAGTCAGTCAGTCAGTCAGTCAACTAGCATTTAAGTGGCAACTTGGGAAAGGAATAAGCATTTATATAATACCTACTATGTGCCAGGCCCCATGCTAAGCACTTTCCAAGTTTTACTTGGTTTGATCTCCCAACAACCTTGGAAGGTAGATGCTATTATTATGCTCATTTTATAGTTGAGGAAACTGAGGCAAACAAAGGATAAGTGATTTGCTGAGCTAGTAAGTATCTGAGGCTGGATTTGAACTCAGGTCTTCTTGACTTGAGGCCCAGAGCTCTATCCACTGTTCTACCCATTGCTACTGTTGGGTAAATCCATCAACTTAGTCACTGTCAATAAGCCAGCACAAATCAGAAACAGATTTTACTGTAGCCTATTCAGTCAGTGAAAGTGGTACTGGTTAATGATCACAAAGATATCATAGCCTCTTTTATACTATTCACTTACATAAGTAATTCAAAGAGATGGGGTCAATGGAATTTTACAGATAACAGAAGGAGAAGATCACTATTTCCACATCATGGAACACAAGAAACTACTGGATTTCTGAAGTTAATACTGGAGCTCTCATTGAAGTCTCAAGCTTGATTTTGCAAACTTCAGCAGAGAACACAACATGCTATTTAAGCAAATTGCAACAGGAAGTTCCAGGTGGAGCCTGAGTCAGAGTTTTACTTATGAAACTACTTAATATGTTCTAGGCATTGTGCTAAGTACTGGGGCTAGAAAATAGGGCAAAAAAGCATTCCCTGTTCTCAAACGCTCACATTCTAATGAGGGAGAGAACCTTCAAACAACTGTGTAATAATAATAATAATAATATTTACATGGTGCTTTACGCTTTGCAGAGTGCTTTGCAAATATGATCTTATTTTATCCTTACAACAAACCTGTGTGTGAAGTAGGTGCTATTATCTTTGTTTTACAAATGAGGAAACTAAAGGAGCCAGGGAATCTTGGAGGGAAGGCACTAAAATTAAGGACTGGGAAAGGTTTCTTGCAGAAAGTAGGACTTTAGCTGAGACTTTAAGGAAGCCAGGAAAACTAGGAAGCAGAGGGAAGGAGGGAAAGATTTCTAGGCATGAGGAGTAAACATAAAAAATGCTGGTAAGGTAGAAAGGGACCAGGTTATAAAGGCTGAGGGCTTTAAAAGTTAAACAAAGGATTTTATATTTGATCCTGAAAGTAGTAGATATTCATTAGTCTTTATTGAACGGGAAGTGACACAGTCAGACCTGAGTTTTAGGAAAATCTTTTTGAATGGAGGATAGAAGTTCAGAAGGGAGAAACTTAAGGCAGGGAGAGCAACCAGAAAGCTATTACAGTTATTGTAGGGGGGTAGGCTGGGCAATTGGGGTTAAGTGACTTGCCCAAGGTCACACAGTGTTGAGCGTTAAGTGTCTGAGGCTGAATTTGAACTCAGGTCCTCCTGACTCCAGGGCTGGTGCTTTGTTCACAGCACCAACCTGGCCACCCCTCAGTTTTGATATATGGTGGGGGGCATAATAAATTAAATGGGAATTTTGGGGGGAGTTTTGTGGAAGCTTCAGATGACATGTTAAGGCCAGCAGATGACACAGAACTTATGACCAAATACTTAACCTGAATTTTACAATAAAGTGCTACAGACGGCCCATAAAAGAAAAAGAAAAAAAATCAGACTTCTTCTCTGATATGAAGGGAAGGCCAAAACATTTTAAGCAGATTTTCCAGATCCCTAACTCCCACAATGTGGAAGGAATAATTATGTATAGTCTAGCCATAAAGTAATGATGGCCTGCACCAGGATGGTGGCAATGTCAGAGGTGAGAATCATTTAGAAGAGATATTGTGGAGTTTGAATTCATAAGACTTGGCAATAGATTGTATATAGAGGCTGGGAGAGAGGAAGGATTTGAGGATGACATCTGAGCCTGGGTGACAGAAGGATGGATGATGGTGCCTTATATAGTAATAGGGAATTTAAGAAGTAGGGAAAGTCTGGAAAGAAAGATAACCAGTACAGTTTTTTGCCATGTTGAATTCAAGATGTCTATGGGACATCCAGTTTGAAACATCCAGTAGGGATTTGATGTGAAAGTAAGGGGCAAGAGAGAGGTAGGACTAGAATAAATAGAGCTGAAAATCATCTGCATAGAAATACAGGCTTGGTGCTCAGTTTCCTTATCAATAAAATGGACTGAATAGCCTCAAAGTTCTCTTTTGGTTTCAAATCTATGAATCTCTCAAGTGTATATAAAGTCATATCATTGATTTTTACTTTTTTGGTGGCATTTTCTCGTATTTTCAGTCTATTTACTCTCATTCCCCTACCCAGACTGAAAAATCCCGTATTATTATAATGAGTTCCGTTCAATTTGCTCTGAAGTACTTTATTCACCTAGCAGCTTCCCCTGCCCCTTCTGGTATAGAACAACGCCTGTGATATCAGTGCAATTTGATGTCACATCACCTAATCCTCTTTTTGGTGGTCAAAGCTATCTTTTGTTGCCCACATCCAGTGAGTCTGGGGCACCGACATCTGCTTGTTGCTTGCTATAAGGGGAAATCCAAGCGGCTGGCTAAATATTTGACTAGCATCGGCAGCAGGAAGTAAGTAATAAGGCACAACAGTGTAACTCCTGATGTAAGCAAGATAGTCATTTACTCAGCAAGGTTTGGCAGAGACTGTATCAATTAAAGTTAGAGGTGAGTGTAATCCAGTCAAACACGTTGCCAGGCTTGGGAGGAAGAGACTCCTCCGAGAATACCATGTGAATTACCTCAGCTGCTAAAACACCCAAACCACTCCACCTACGTGAAGGACTGGTAAGTGAACGTCTGAACTTCCTGAAAAAGGACCAGATAGCCCCTTGCTCTGATAACTAATCCCCATGCAAGCAAATGGTTCCGTTTGTGCTGAGACTGAGCCTTTGAGCTCAAGGTGAGAATTACAGAATAATAATGAGAACTATTCCCAACATTCATTCTCAAGGCGTGAAAAGCAATCCCTCTCTACCTTCACTTGCTAAGCTTTCCTCAAACCTCAGCTCAGGTGTCACTTTCCAAATAAAGCCTATCCTGATGCCGCCATTCACTAGTGCCCTCCTCCCCCTCAACGTTATTGTATATTTAACTTGTTTCTAGTTTGTGTTCGTCTACGAACGTCAGAAACTGGCATGATCTGATCAGTGGGAATGACATTAAAGAAAAAGCGTTTCTATCTCTTTTGCTGCTGTACCTTAAGGAGAAGACCATTCCGTGGGACTGGCTGAAACCTTCCGTACATTTGTCTTCCCCATTAGAACGTGAGTTCCTTGTGAATGGGGGGACCTATCTGACTTTTCAGTTTGCATCCCCACTGCTCACACAGTTATTTACATATAGTAAGTATCTAATAAATGCTTTATCCATTCATCTGCCAACATGCTGTTTTCCCCCAATAAAATGTAAACTCCTGGAGGGTAGAGACTGTTTCATTTCTATCTTTTTTTTATGTCGGGTGTCTAGCACAGAGGTCTTAGCACACAGAAGAGTAAAGGAATAAGCATTTGTCCAGCACCTACTATGAGCCAGGCACGGTGCTAAGTACTTTAAAATAGTCTCTCATTTGGTATTATCTCACTTGATCCTCACAACAACCATGTGAAGCAGGTGCCCTTATTATTTCTATTTTTTTTTTTAGTTGAGGAAACCGAGGTAGACAGATTAAATGCCCAGGATCACACCTAGGAAGTGGCTGATTCTGGATTTGAACTCAGGTCATTCTGACTACAGATTCAGCATTTTCTATCCACTGTACTACCAGCTGCCTGGGTGTCAAACATCTAGATGTTTAATTATTGCTTATTGAGTGAATGTACTACTGATATCTGCATGTATAGAAACACCTGCAGATGCTACTGTGAGTCATATTCCACCCCCTCTTTTTTAACTGATGTCTTTAAAAAAAACAACCCATGGCCATTTTCTGCTATACACCCTTCATTTCCACATCACATTGATCCCTTCACTGTGAAAAAGGAAAAGTTAAGCATGAAGGAACAAGAAAGGAATCAAGTCAGACAGTGCCTGTAGCATTCTTCCCCTATAGTTCTCCGACACTCTACCAAGAGGGAGAATATTTGTTAAATACTCTGTTCTTCAGAATCATGAG
>CM053581.1:114965877-115015686 GCA_028627135.1 Pseudochirops cupreus
ATGTTTTTTAGGTTCTTTTTTTGATCATGGCTTTCAGATAGTTCAATAATTTTTAAATTGTCTCTCCTGGATCTATATTCCAGGTCAGTGATTTTTTCAAGGAGATATTTCACATTGCCTTCTATTTTTTCATTTGTTTGGATCTGTTTAATAATATCTAGATTTCTCAAAGTCATTAGCTTCCATTTGCTCCAGTCTAATTCTGAAAGTATTTTTCTGAAGGACCTTTTGAGATTCTTTTTCCATCTGGCTAATTTGGCTTTTTAAGGCATTCTTCTCCTCATTGGCTTTTTGGGTCTCTTTTGCCATTTGAGTTAATCCATTTTTTAGGGTATTATTTTCTTCAGTCAGGTTGTTGACTCTCTTCATGATTTTCTTGTGTCGTTCTCATTTCTCTTCCCAATTTTTCCTCCACTTCTCTTATTTGGTTTTCAAAATCCTTCTTAAGCTCCTCTGTAGCCTATAACCAGTTTATATTTTTCTTGGAAGCTTTTGGATGTAGCAGTTTTGACTTTGTTTTCTCCGTCTTTGTGTTTTGATTTTCCCTGCCACCATAGTAACTCTCTATACTCAGGATCTTTTTCTTCTGTTCGTTCATTTTTCCAGCCTATTTCTTGACTTTTAACTCTATGCTGAAATGGTGCTCTGCTTCTAGTGCGGAGGGGCCATTGTCTCAGGTTTCAGATTTTGTGCAGTTGCTTCAGGGATATTTCTAGGGACCTGTAAGTTTTCAGTTCTTCTAAAGTGGTATGATCTAGGGCAAGGTGTGTTTTCTGTTCCCCTGGCCTGTACTCTGGTCTATGAGTGACCACAAGCATTCTCTACTGCCCTAGAACTGTGACCAGGGTTTGAGCTCCCCTGTGGTCACAAGCTCTGGTATACTAGTGCTTCTTCCTTGGCCTGGTACTGAGACTCAGGCCTGTAACTCAGATTCATATATGGTCAATGCAACAGAGTCCTGCCCCCAGTCCAGCAGAGGCACCCCTATAATCTCCATCTGACCTCCTTAACGTCTATAGGTTGAGAGTTCCATCAGTGAACAATTGCTACTACTGATTCACAGTTTCCCCCCAAGGTCTGTTGCTGGTTTGCTGGGATGAAACTTCTACTGGACTGTGTTCTACTCTCATTCTGGTGCCATAGACCTTACCTGCCAACTTCCTAAGTTTTTTTGGGTTGGAAAATTGCTTCACTGCTTCCTTTTATGGGTTTTGCTGCTCTAGAATTTTTTCTGAGGCATTATTTAAAGTTTTTTGGAGGAGTCTTGGGGAAAGCTTAGTAGAGTCTTTGCCTCTTCTCTACCTTCTTGGATTATCTACCATTTTTGAACGTTAAGTTTTTTCTTTATATTTAATAGGTCAGCCAATCAACCCTCAATGTCGAATCTACCCTGAGGAAATGATTCAAACTGGCCTTTCAGCAATAGATGGCATGAACAGCATTGCTAGGGGACAGAAAATTCCCATTTTTTCTGCTGCTGGCTTACCCCATAATGAGGTGAGTGCTAGAATAGCTTCCTGGCATCAGAGCTTTATCAGGAAAGAAATTTTGGAAGCTTCTTTTAATTAAGAAAGAGAAAAGCATGTTTTTTTAAAATTACTTTTGTAATTGCCATACTGTGATGTTTGTCTAAACTTAGTTTTACTTATACTTCCTTATACATACAGTATTTGGTAGGTTGGCCAGTCTTAAGAGGAGACCTATAGTATCTTACTAGTTTTTAACCCCTCTAAAAGAAATTCTAATTGTCTAGTATAAAATCTATGAGGTGAGGGGTTATGTTTACCATATCTCAATATAGTATGTTAGGATAATTTTTTAACTTTTTTTCTGTATAATATTCATTAGATAGCAGCTCAGATCTGTCGTCAGGCTGGTTTGGTGAAGAAATCCAAAGATGTGGTGGACTATAGTGAAGAAAATTTTGCGATTGTATTTGCTGCTATGGGTGTAAGTATAATTTCCATTCTGTAAGAACATTTGAAACAAATTGTCTTTGGTTACTGAAAACACCAGGTTGGGTCTGGAAGATATTACAAAATGATTCTTTTAGTAAAACTTGCAATTTGCTGATGTTTTAGAGTATAGCCTGTGACTATACCATAGATTTTGCAGGTGCTCTGGCTTGACTTTTTAATTGATTTAAAATGTCACTGAACAAAAATTTTAATTGAAGTTATACCTCTTTCTACATGTCTGAGGCGAAATAAAGACTGACCTTTGGTGTTCCAAAATTTAACTGTGGCATAATTTCATTCTTCATAAAACCCAGCCCTTGAAATAGACTAGCTATTCATTTCTTGTTGGCCTTAAGAGAACAAAGTGTTGCTAATGTTTGAATGAAATTGTAAAAAATTAGTTCAGATCCAAGGTTGGACTTTTCTTGGATATATTTAAAAAATTTTTGATCTCCCAGTGCTGATGAAGGTACTGTTATTTAGGTAAACATGGAAACTGCTCGATTCTTCAAATCAGACTTTGAAGAAAATGGCTCAATGGATAATGTCTGTCTCTTTTTGAACTTGGCCAATGACCCAACGTAAGTAAAGGCAACTATTTTCTATTTCTGTTCTTTTTCTGAGACCCAGGTTTTGTGCCGGAATGTCACTCTGTTTTCAAAGACTGGGGGGGTCCAGCCTCAGTTGCTTGGTCTCAGATCTCTCTAGATCTGAGAAGCTGAGAGATCATGGTGGCATTTAGCAAATAATTGATTTGATCCATATGCAGAAAATGATATGTAATGTTCAAAATTCACTAAGAATTAAGCAGTTTAAAAATGACAGCTTTGTTTTGCTCTCTGTAACTTTTACTGCAATTCTAAAGTTATATCTTCCTTTTAAAATTAGAGGCACAATAAGTTTATATAGTTTTTAACTTTTTAGCTGGAGTTTTATATTTTAAGAACTTATATTCATTTTCAGCATTGAGCGTATCATCACTCCTCGGCTGGCTCTAACAACAGCAGAATTCCTAGCCTATCAGTGTGAAAAGCATGTACTGGTCATTTTAACAGATATGAGTTCTTACGCTGAAGCTCTTCGAGAGGTAAATTTTTGGTGTTCTTTCATTAAGTATGATCATGCTAGCCAATGGGAATGAGCGAATGGAGTCTTTTGTAGATGATTCAGGAGCTAATTATTAGCTTTATGAATTATACTGATCTTTGATGCCTTGTGTTTTTTTTTGTCCACCTTTTTTTTTTGGCCATTTTTCTTCACATAGAACATCTTTCAGAGAGTGGGGTAAAAAAGGACAAGGAAAGAAAAAGCAGTCGATTTTGCTATTAACAGTTCTTTTTTGAGATGAGAGATTAAACCTCTACACACATATTAAATGCATTTCATTTTGTCTTGTTCCTGATAGGAATCCTTAATATGATTTATGTATATATCAACCATTGGTAGATAGTAAGGAGCAATGTAGAACCATCCAGAAGCCTTAGGATATTTGCTTTATTGTCATTGTTTAAATAAGACAGTTAAAGAGCATATTTTATTTCAAGTTTATCGTGACATTTCCCTCTGACAAAGAAGCATAGTCTCTAAATGTTTGAGTTTATGTTGATTATATTTTAGTGCTTGAAATTAGGCTTTTCGTTCCCCATTCTAAACAATTTGTGTTTATATTGCGGGTGGTATTTAATCTTTTGTAGAAAAAAAATTTAAACAGGCAGCATTCCTGTTTTTGAAATTCTATGTTCTAAAATGGTCTCCTGATGAGCAGATTTTACTTTTTCAATGAAAGTTTTTTTAAAAGGTGTAAATTGTTATGAATTGTTGGTAGGTTTCAGCAGCCCGAGAAGAAGTCCCTGGTCGTCGTGGCTTCCCAGGTTATATGTATACTGATTTAGCCACAATATATGAACGAGCTGGTCGTGTGGAAGGCAGGAATGGCTCAATTACTCAGATCCCCATCCTCACCATGCCCAATGATGGTGAGTTTTTGTTCTTTGGGTTATAACCTATCTAATCCTTATAAGACCTTGTAATTTTGAAGAAGTCTCCATCATACTTTTGGAGCTGATGGTTTTCACTTGCCAAGTTCTCAGAGTAACTGAAAAGTAGTTTTACTTAAAATACTTTTTGCTTTATTTCTAAGTTATATCCAACTATGAGTATCTTATTTGGCAGGATGGTAGTGTATTTTGGACACTGACTTTCTGTTATCAGTAAGAATACACCACACACATATCACAAATACAGACACAGTAGATGGAAAACTGGCTTCTAAGTCAGGAGGAACTGGGTTCAAATTCCAGTGCTGACACATTACTGGATGTGTGACCCTGAGCAAGTTATTTCTTAGTGTATCTATCGCTAGGCAACTCCTTTAAGACTAAAGGTTGATGGGACGCTAGGTGGCGCAGTGAATAGAGCACCAACCCTGGAGTCAAGAGGACCTGGGTTCAAATGTGGCCTCAGACACTTAACACTAGGCATGTGAACTTGGGAAAGTCATTTAACCCCAATTGTCCTGCTTTCCCCCTTCCAAAAAGCCAAAAAAAAAGACTAACGTTTGCTGAAAAAAAAGATGCCCATATGTATTGAGAAAGGAAGTTCTTCACTGAACCCATTTCCCCTCCATAAATATATATTAATCACACATATAAATACATTAAATAGAAAGAGCGTTGAAATAGGAGTTGGGAAATCTTGCTAACTTATTTAGTCACATGCCATCATTGGGTAAGTCATCTAACCTTTTAAAGCCTATTTTCTCATGTCCCTCCCATACTGCCCAAAATGGTGTGGGATAAACTGAATACCCTTAAGGTTCCATCTGCCACCAACATTTTATGATGATATTCTAAACAACAAATCTTTATCAAATGCTTCTGATAGAGAGGACATTATGCTAGATTCAGGGAAAGAAGTATAAGTTACTTTTCGCCTTGTAATTGATGGGTGTATGTGTATGTCTTGTACCTGAAAGTTTTTGAATTTTTATGTATATTTTTGTGTATATTTTGAGTTTCACAACTACAGTGAAGAAGTAGGTACTACAGAAACTGTCCCAATTTTACAAAGGAAACAAAGGCTGAGCCACTTACTTCAATATCACACATCTAGTCATTGTCGGAAGCAGGATTTCAATGCATGTACCCACTATCTACCATGCTGCGTCTCAGAAGGGTTTTACAGTTTAGTTGGGGAGACAGTATGGAAACATAAAGAGATACTTTGGAAAAAATAATGTAAGATTGCATGTGTTCAATGGCTAGTAGATGATATAGACAGTAAATTTTAGGAAAATTCTGATAATTAAGGGCTGACTGAACCTGTTAGGAAAAGCTTGTAATTAGCAACTTTTGTGTTTTCTGTGGTTGTAAAAGAAGTGCCTTGAATACGTTCTCATTGGCTACTTGCTTTACATTCACTGACTATTCTGGCATTTGAGGGAATTTAAATTTTTTGCAATTAATATAAAAAAATTTAAAAATGTTTTTTTTTAAATTTTGAGTTCCAAGTTTTCAGTTCTCCTTTGCTCCCCTTTCCTCTCATTGAGAAGGCAAGCAATCTGGTATAGATTATATGCAGTCATGCAAAACGTATTTCCATATAGCTAATACGAAAGAAAACAGACTTTAAAGAAAAAAAGTTGAAAGCACATTTGTAGGAATTTTAAAAAAATCTTTATTATCTTGGTCATTCATAAATAAGTCACAAGGTGCTTTTCAAGTAAGAAACTTTGTTCCTTTTTACACAGTAATAGTTTATTTCCAAAGGTGATACTTTGCATTTTATTTCACTATGTTATGGTGCTTTTTTGCTAGAAGTCATTCTTTTCATAAACTTTAAGAACTTTCTATGTCAGAAACATTTTATTTTTTAAAAACCAAGTTATTGTTTGCTTCCTCTGAGAGTCATGCATTTAGGTAGGCAACTGTTTTTGAGTATACATGGTGTCTCCATTTAGAACTGATACACTTTACAATGTCATCATATGTAGCTAACGAAACATGAAGTGTCCCTAAAGTCTTACTGTGTTTTTAAGCTCATAAAGCTTTAGGAGCTTAAAACTCCACTAAGACTTTTGGGACACCCTATACTTAATGGAATGATCATACTCTACTGTAGCAGTGATTAATCTTACAACCTTATTGAACAATTGTCATAAATAAATCACATTGTCTTCTTTGGAGTGTCCTCGTCTAATGAAAGCTATTCAGTACAGTAATACTATATTAACATAACTATTTTCTCTGGTAGATATCACTCATCCCATCCCTGACCTGACTGGATATATTACTGAAGGACAAATCTATGTGGACAGGCAGCTGCATAACAGACAGGTATGTAGGAGATCATTTAGTATTCTGAAAAGTGCTTTCTACAATGGCAGTAACTTTGTTGGATGACTTTTTTTTTTACCTTTGTCTTTGGGAAAAATTTTATTGAGGTATCTTATAGAGTAAGTCATGCTTTATATATATAATATGATTACAGATTTTTATACTTATATATGAGTATTTGTTGTAGCCTAGAAAGAGCACTGGTTTTGGGATAATAATTCCAGTTCAGATCCTAGCATCAGCACCACTTGATGACACTTTTGTTTGTAAGCTTCTGTTTCTTCATCTGTAAAATAATGATTATGCTTACAACATTGAGTTGTTCAAAAACCACATGAATGTGAACTTTTATTATTCATTACTTTGGAAGAGAGATTGGTTCTTGAATGAATATTTTACCACAAATGATCTGAGTTCTGAGGCCAAAAATGTTATCACTTTATAGCTGGTTGACATAACTGCCCATGGTCATGTCCATATTAAAAAGCCTTACTAACTTTATATCTTCAGTTAGAACCCAAGATCACTGCTATACCACAGTGAGGTATCAGAATAAGACTGATTATTTTGAGTCATGGTGTATAAGAATATAGTCATTAAAATTGCTTTGAATTAGCTTGCTACTTAAACTGTCATAATAATTCTTGTAAAATCTTGCCTTATTATGTCTTAATATTGAATTCTTTAGAACTTAACTACTATGTCAGACATTGAAATTCAAGTTTGCCAATCTCATTTGCTGGTGTAACTGTAAAACCTTATTGGGGATTGGGTCCCTAATAGGTAACTCTTCTCTAAAAATCAACACCTGGCTGGAGCTGTTGTTGCCTTTTCCTGTGTTGATACCACCTAAATATTGGCTAAAGGAATTGGGGATTTTCATCCAGGGAAGAAAGGTTTTGGGGGAAACATGATTATTGTCTTTAAATATTTGAAAGTCTGACATGGAAGAGGGAGACTTGTGCTGTCTGACCTCAAATGGAGGAAGTAGCAGAAACGGGTAGCAAATGAAAAGAGGCTAGCTTAGGTGTAATATATGGGAGATATTCCTAATGTTAGAGCTGTCCCAAGTGGAATGGGCTTTTGAGCAAGATAGTGAGTTCCATTTCACCTGAGGCTTTGGCTAGACACTTCTCAAGTGTACTGAACATACACAAACTTCCTAAATAAAAGTTGTCCATTTTTTCTTCTAAACACATTGTGATGGCTAAGAGAAGAGACTTCAGTTGCAGTTCTCAAAAGCCCTATTACCCTTTTAAGATGTTCCTTACTACTTTTTCTTATAAGAAAACATTGTTAAATGGAAGATGTCATCTGGTAAGCAAATGTTCATCTATATTTAACTACATTGGTAATGAACCAACTGGTGTAATAGGATGTTGAGTTTGACATTAGAAGAACTAAGTTTGAATTAATTCTCCAGCTTTGCTGCTTACTAACTCTGTGATCTTGGGAAAAGTTAATTAACCTCTGGGCCTTGACTTCCTTGTCTTTAAAATGAGAGAGAGGGTTGGATTATAATTTCTAAATTTCTCTTCCCACTCTAAATCCTGGAATTTTTAACCATCAAAATGTAGTTTCAATATTGTTTGGTCTTAAATATTCCAATTTTCTTAAAGCGTATTTTTTTTCCTCTAATCTTTCTCCTCTAATTCCATCCAAGATTTACCCACCTATTAACGTGTTGCCCTCCTTGTCTCGGTTAATGAAGTCTGCTATTGGAGAGGGTATGACCAGAAAAGATCATGCAGATGTATCTAACCAGCTGGTATGTATGTCCTTGTAAGTTTTTGTGTTTTTTAAAAATGTATACTTTAAAAAAATCCTAACCCCTCCCTCCCTATAATTCTTCTACCTTTCTCCCTTGTTCCTTTTGCCTCCTCTAAATTCCATTAACCACAGACTTTGAAATCTGAAATCAGAGTTTCCAAGCTCTCGTAGATAAGTGGAATTCACCATAAGCCTGTATATGGATAAACAAAGCAATATCCTTTTTCTAAAAAAAAGTAGTTACCACTCCTTTTCAGGGTTTAAATATCATATTCTTTAAAGTCCATATCTAATGTGGCAGTAGTTTCTAAACCTTAAACCAAGCCACAAAACTTATAAATTTTATTGGTAGTTTTATTACTATCCTAAAACGCATACAGTAAATTCTTGGTAGATTAGACAATAAATATTAGAAGCACTGAAGAATATAGTTTTATGTGCTATCTTATTTAGACAGCCACATTAGAAACTATTTCCTTTATTTAGGCTTAGAATACAATTTTCTCATAAAGTAAAGGCAGTAAAATAGCTGATAAATGCATCATTGATGGGGCATGAAAGAGACCCCTTGTGGCTTGCTCTGTCAAATCTTTATTGAACCCAGGCTTGGAGCATGGGTTTTATATTTTGGTAAAAGCTCTGGAAATAAACCCCACTAAGATTTAAATGGTATAAACATTTTTCTGCAACTCTAATGACAGCAAGAGTCTTTCAGCAGATTCCTGAGACTGGTCTCACTAATATCCTTAAGAATATGCACAAGGAAGTCACCTTTTAAGTGAGAGTGCTTTGTGATAAGTATTTTCGGACACTTTACTACTCAAACCCTTTTGTATAATTCTAAGCAAGACTCTTCTTGTATTGATTTCCGTTCTGTTTTCTAGGATTAGATTCAGGTTCCAGGGTAGTTTCTTTAGATGATGATTCCATTAAACTTAGCAGGACAACTATTATAGAAGAGAAAGTTCTCACTCTTGACATGTTATTAGAACCCTTTTTGTGTGCTCTGCCTAGTATGCGTGTTACGCAATTGGTAAGGATGTACAAGCCATGAAAGCAGTTGTTGGAGAAGAAGCTCTCACCTCAGATGATCTCCTTTATCTGGAATTTTTGCAGAAGTTTGAAAGGAACTTTATTGCTCAGGGTAAGATACAAATGTTATACTTAAAAACTTTGTAGCAAATTTTATTAATGATTCTGAAGATGTAGTTTGAATTGAAAGAATATATGTTGGTTTGACTGTATGTCCCTTTTCACTCTTTTCTCCAGTCTCAGATAGGTCTTGGTTCCTGTGGTATCTTTATCTTACATTAATCTTCTCTCTCCTTTCCTTTTTCTTCCATAAATAGTCTCATTTTGAAGAGATTTGAAGAGCTATATTCTCCTGTAGCTGATAAACTATTTGTCTCCTTTCACTGCCAGTTTATTAAATGAGTGACCTTTATTTCATAACCATCCCTTTTCTTTTAAACACTCCTTTTAACAAAATTATTTTTAGTTTTCAACATTCACTTTTATAAGTTTTTGAGTTCTGAATTTTTCTTCCCTCCCTCCTCTTCACCCTCTCCAAAGGGGAATGCAATCTGATATAGTCTATACATGTTTGATCACATTAAACATATTTCCATATTAGTCATGTTGTGAAAGAAGAATAAGAACAAAAGGAAAAAGCCATAAGAAACAAAAAATAAAAAGAGAAAATAGTATTCTTCAATCTCCATCCAGATTCCATAGTTCTTTCTCCAGATGTGGATAGCATTTTTCATCATTAGTTTTTTGGAATTGTCTTAGATCGTTACATTGCTGAGAAGAACTCGCAGAGTTGGTCATCATACAGTGTTGCTGTTATTGTGTACAATGTTCTCCTGGCCCTGCTCACTTCACTTATCATTTTAGACCTTTTCAGTAAACACTTGACTTCCACCTCCACTGCTCTAGTAAACTATACCCAAAAAGGTTTCTAGTCTCTTGACAAAAGTAATGGCCTTTTCTCTGCCCTGATTTTTGATCTCTTTGTGACATTAAGTTAATGTTTACCATCCAAATTTTTTCTTCGTTTCCAAGGTACGGAATTCTTTTTTCTCTGATTTTTTTTCCATCTCTGTTAGCTCTTCCTCATCCTACAATATAACTGTGGACTTTGGTTCCTTTAGTTCTTCTCACTCTATACTCAGTTCCTTTAGTGAATTGATTTTATGCCACAGTTTGCAACAACCACTATGATCAGATCTGCATGTGAGTCCTCAGTACTTTGATTTCTAAAAATCACCTCAATCTATATTCAAAATTGAATTTACTATCCTACTTCCACATCCCATCCCTCTTTTGTAACTCCTCTCCTCCTATATCCTGCTTTATCTGTCCATTTGTTTCCATTCCCACGTCCAGTATTTTAATCCAGTCTTTTACCCTGTTTCTTTCCTTTTCTCTGTCCCCCTTTTCTTTTCCTCCTTTTCTCATCTGCCTACAACACTCCCCTTTACAGGATCCCATTCTAATTCATTTCCTAGACATTCAAGAACCTCAGTAATTTGAAGTCCCTTTTTGCTATGTGCTCTCTTTCAGAATGAATGAATCCCTTATTCTAGCCACATTGGTCTGCCTGCCCTCTGGACATTATATACATATTCAGAAATTTAGACTTTTGTTCATTCTGTTCCTTTTTCTTCTACTTTTCTTCCAGGACTTAGTGAAAAACCAGCTTGTTGAGGATTTTCTGATCTTCCCTATTCTGTCTTCCTCTTCTCTAAATTTCTTTGACACTTTGACACTTCTGTGTAGTGCCTGTTTTGTCACAATGCTTTGCATTGTTACTCACCTTCTTAGTATAGATCTATATTAATATATATGCATGCATGTGTGTGTGTGTATACACACTTACAACACACATACACATATCTATAGATAGATAGATAACCTTTGTCATTGTGTAACCTCAGATTCTTGGTTCCTTGGGGAAAAGGGACTATTACATTTTATTTACATGCCTTAGTGCTATGCGTATAATAGATATTCAGTGATTGCTTATTGAATGAATGGGGCAGGCTTTCCTGTAATAGAATTAATCATCTCCCTTTACTCTGTCCTTTTTTAGGTCCTTATGAAAACCGCAGTATCTTTGAAACTCTGGACATTGGTTGGCAGCTCCTTCGAATCTTCCCCAAAGAAATGTTGAAGAGAATCCCTCAAAGCACCCTGAGCGAATTCTACCCTCGAGATTCTTCAATAAAGCACTAGCTTCTACTTCATCTGTGAAATATTGGTTTTATTCTTCTCTTCCCCCTCTGTATTGAAGTTTACGTGTTACCCTGTAATGAAAACAAAGAATAGGTAACATATTGTGCCAGTGTTCCTGATGTTTTAAACTGATAATAGACTTTAAAATATCCTCTATTCAAAAAGCCTGTATCTTCAATGATTTTTTTAAAGTGGCTGCAGGGACTGAATTGAAGCTGTCTTTTATTGATGTGTGTGTTTGTACTTAATGGTGTAGTTAATCGTTTAATTACACCCTAATTATTTGGGTCTCCTGGACCTTATTTCTTTAAACCTCTTCAGGAGTCTTGGCTTCCACATAAAGGGCAAATCTTAAGTTTGTGCAAGTCCTTTAGGAAGAGCCAAAGACATATATTTAATTCCCCCTTACTTGAGAACATCTTCTTTAATCCTCCTGCATACCACTGTTCCCATGCTGTTGCCCAGAGCAGGTGGTACTTGCTTTTTTCTGTTTGATGGACAGACTAGGAAGGGAAGCCTTTTCTCTCTAACTTTTACTACATCTGATGATGAGGATGATGGTCTACAATATTTGATCCCAGAGCACAGGTAAACACTGACCTTGCTTTTTACTCTGGAGGGAGGAGGAACTCTTGGTTTTTGCTGCTACTCCTTCTAAGTTAGGTATAAAAACTTGCAACTTTTGCACAATTGGTATTTATCTAGTGACACAGTGAATTTCCTACTTTGTCATGGTGATCCTTATTGAGCCTCTAATGCAGAGGCAGTGTGAGGTCCAGTTATTTTTGTCTGTGCTGCAAAAATCAGTTAGCTTGTTGGAAAGAGCATAGGAGCAGGCAAACACACTATCCATTCCACCTTGATAAATTATGGCACATTAGTATTCTGACATGCTATCAGTGTTTAAATCTCAAAAATGTTTACCAAAAACTGAAAGCATAACAGAGGGGAAAGAACAACATGGTAGCACATGTAAATGGATATTTTGAACTCTATTATATATAGAGCATTCTGTTGAAATTCTCCATTTGGTCCTGTTTTCTGACCTACTTTGGCCTCTCTAGGGTTAACCCCATGGCACAAATATTAACACTGAGATTCTTCAGGATTCTGATTTGCTCCATTCTGATGTTATCCCTGCAGCTGTCTTCTATGCAGCTTTTCC
Source organism: Pseudochirops cupreus (assembly GCA_028627135.1). Lineage (NCBI taxonomy): Eukaryota > Metazoa > Chordata > Mammalia > Diprotodontia > Pseudocheiridae > Pseudochirops > Pseudochirops cupreus. Next base: position 114,978,342 of record CM053581.1, read on the forward strand.
GTTGTTTGGTCTCTTTGTGTTCTTTGTAACTTGGGTGCAATTGCAATTTCATTTCTAGTGCATTCCATCCTAAAGTTGTGTAAAATCCTTTATTTTTCTTGGGGTGGGAGGGGGTTGTTAGCATGAAAATGTCAATGTAGAAAGTGTGACATCTGGATATTACAATATGAAAAATAAATGTTAAATAAAATGGAAATTGGCTAAAAGTTATTTTATATCCCTTTTCTATAAACTTGAGATTTAGTAGGCCACAGTTAGTACAGTATAAGAAACCTTTAAGATTTGGAGTTTTATGAGTCTTAATTTTGAATAGCAAAAATCTTTCATACTCACAGTGCTATAAATGCAGAGGTCATGTTTCTTTTCACGAAATTTTATTCCCCATACTGCCCTTTCATTTTCCTGATTATATTGAAGAGAGAGCCTCTAATAGACCCTAATCTCACGTTCTATGGTCTACCATGGAGTTTGATCCTTAGTTTGATCCTTGACATTAGTCCTTAGTTCTCCTTCTGCCACAGGCCTAGGACAGTATTTGTAGATTGCCCTATTTTCAGGGTAGTCAGGGGAAGAAGGGAAGGGGTTGGGGAGTGGTGTCTGCAGTCTATTAGCCACAAATGGTGAGGTGGGTGCCCTTCGGCAGGAAGTGGGATGAATGAAGAATTTTGTTTGAAGTACTGTCAATTGAACATTGCCATCTAAACATCCAACTATAAGCATAGGATTATTACAGACCTTACTCGGGGGGTAGATATACTTAGTAATATCTTTACATAGACCATGCTGGATGTTAACAGGTTCATTTGGCTTTCCTGTATATACTGTGATGAATTAGAATCTGGGCAGTGAAAATGTCAGATGAGGCGTGTTCTCAGCTCATCTTTATTATTGCTTTTTAGGCTAATCAGTATACACCCTGTATCAATTCATTTTGCAACAATTCCTTATTTTACTGAGAAAAAAAAAATTTCAACCATTTTAATTTCAAGAGAATATTTTCTATCTCAACTATGTTTAAGTGATTTTTTTTTTCCTCTTCTGTTTTAGCAAACAGGCTGTTAAAAGGACTTGTTAACTGGTGTTTTCAAGTGAATGTCAATCCAGTCTAGGTAACTTTAAGCAAAGGAAAGACATTTTTCAGGCAGTTTCATTTCTGGCATGTGAAGGCAGTTGAGTACATGTTGATGCCTTAGGCAAATAAAACATTGCTAGTTTATGGAAATTCCAAACCATATTACACTAGTGAGTGAAAGTTAAACCATCACTGGGTGCAAAGAGAAAATAACACTTTTTGTCTTCAGAACCAAAATTATTGTCATTTAAAGAAGCTTAAAAAAAAAGACAAACTTTCAAATAAGTCAACTGGAGCAATGTAGCAAGTATGAAAAAAGTGGGTGAAGAACTTACGGGAAAAATTTACAATCTCGCTGTGGGTTCTGTTTCTCAGGAGAAAGGCAGCACAAAGCACTTAGTACTGCCTGCCTAGCACAACCTGTTTTGAGGTGTGGGGCCTTGGTCTTGCCACCTGTACTATCACCGTCCCACTACTCAATGCTTCTAAGTGACGTACAGAAGAGAGCAGCTGCCCCTCCAAGTGTGAGCAACCCTAGAGTTTGGAGATTGGCACACTAGACATCAGGGACTCAGAATTGGTCGTGTGTTGCCTGATGACAGGGCCTGAGGACTTTTCTACTGTGCTCTCTTTTTAAAGAAAAACAGTCTTTCACTAAGGGCAAGAGACTTCACAACTCAAAACAACTTTGAAACAGGACTGCCTCAGATCTCATATTTCAATTTAATAATATGTTTATTAAGATCTTAATATTAGTCAAAGGCTACCAACAGGTAGTTTCAAAAGGAAGAAATCCAAGCTGTCAATAGCTATATGAAAAAACTCAAATTACTAATGCTTAGAGAAAGAAATATCAAACTAAGTAACTGAGGTTACTTCTTTGCACTTATCAGATTGGCAAAGATGACATCTTGGAAGGGCTATAAAAAGTTGCATATTAATAATGCACTTTTGGTGAAGCTATGATAAAACTGTTACAGAAAACAACTTAGAAAATTGTTCCCAAAGTTACAAAACTGCCGTATCTTTTTTTATTTTGTTTTTTAAAATAAAATTTTCTTGGCATCTTTTTTTTTACATCATTATAGTTATTCCCAGCATTCTTTCTCCTCCCAGAGAGCCATTCCATATAATGAATATTATTTTTTTAAGGCAAAAAAAAGAGAGGAGGTGTTAATCAGCACTACAGAACAATATATTAAAAAAGTCTGATGTGTAACATCTGTGGACTTCCCACCTCCATATAGAGGTAGGTTGGGGGTATCATCCCTTCATTTGAGCTATATTTGATCTTTGTGATTTTGTTATATTCACTTTTTTAATTTTAATTTTTTTATCTTAATCTATTTTTCTTTTAAAATTATTTTTATTTTGTTAAAAACCAATTACATATGAAAAAATTTACACTCACTTTTTTGAACTTCTGAGTTTAAAATTCTCTCTTATCCCTTTCCCTTCCTTGAGAAGGCAAATACTTTGATTTTAGTTGTACATGTCAGGCTGTGCAAAACATCTGTCCATATTAGCCATGTTGTAAAAAGAAAACACAAAACAATAAAAATAAAGTTAAAAAATAAGCTTCAATGTGCATTCAGAGTTCATCAGTTCCCTCTCTGGAGGTGGATAGCGTTTTTTCATCATGAGCCCTTGGAATTGTCTTTGATTATTGTCTTGATCAAAGTCTTTCACAGTTGATCGTTTTTATAATATTGCTGTTACTGTGTACAATGTTCTGGTTCCGCTCACTTCATTTTGCATGAGATCATCTAAGTCTTCCCAGGTTTTTCTGAAATCATCTTGCTTGTTATTTCTTCTAGCACAATAGTATTCCATTACAATCTTATATTGAAACTTGTTCTGCCATTCCCCAGTTGATGGGCATCTCATTATTTTCCAATTCTTTGCCACCACAAAAATAGCTGCTTATAAACAAATTTTGTACACATAGATCGTTTTCCATTTTCTTTTATCTCTCTTTGGGATACAGACGTAGTAGTAATATTGCTGGGTCCAAGGGTATATATGTATGCACAGTTTTATCATTCTTTGAGCATAGTTCCAAATTGTTCTCCAGAATGATTGGATGAATTTACAACTTCGACAGTGCATTAGAGTACCAGTTTTTCTACATCTTCTCCAGCATTTGTCATTGCCCTTTTCTTGTGCATTATTCAATCTGATAGGTATCAGGGCTATCTCTGGGTTGTTTTAATTTGCATTTTTCTCATTATCTGATTTTTTCATATGACTTGATAGCTTTGATTTCTTCTTTTGAAAACTGTCTATTCATCTCCTTTGAACATTTATCATTTTTGTAAATTTGGCTCAGTTGCGTATATATTTGAGAAATGAGACCTTTATTAGAAAAAATTGTTCTAAAAATTTCCACCCAGTTTCTGGTTTTTGTTATAATTTTGACTATATTATTTTGTTCATGTAAAAATTTTTGCAGGTCATATAATCAAAATTATCTTCTTTATTTCCAGTAATCTTTTCTATCTTTTGTTTGATCATAAACTCTTCTTTTATCCTTAGATCTGACAGGTACATTTTTCCATGCTCCCCAAATTTACTTGTGATAATCACCCTTTATGTCTAAATTATCTATTTATGAATATTCTCTCACAGAAATTCTAGGAGGTAGGTGCACTATTATCCCCATTTTAGAGTTAAAGAAACTAAGAGGTTAAGTGAGTTCCCCAGGGTCATACAACTAGTAAGTGCCTGAGGCTGGATTTGAACTCGGGTTTATGCTGCCCTGTGAAATTTTGGTCTATGCCTAGTTTCTGCCAAATTGCTTTCCAGTTTTCCTAGCGATTATTTCCTAAATACTGAGTTCTTACCCCAAAAGGCTTTTGAGGTTTATCAAACACTAGGTTGCTGTGGTCATTTACTACTATGTACTATGTGCCTAACCAATTCTGTTGATCTCTAACCCTATTTCTTAGCCAGTACCAGATTGCTTTGTAGTGTAGTTTGAAATCTGGAACTGCTAGACTGCCTACCTTAACATTTTTTTCCCATTGATTCCCTTAGTATTCTTGACCAAATTTTGTTCTCTCAGATTTTGTTACTCTTTTTTTCTAACTTTATAAAATAATTCTTTGGTAGTTTGATTGGTATGGCGCTAAGGAAGTAAATTAGGTAGGATTTTCATTTTTATTACATTGGCTAGAGACCTGCCCATGACCAATGAATATTTCTTCAGTTGTTTAGATCTGCCTTTATTTATATGAAAAGTGTGACTTAAATTGTGTTCATATAATGCCTGGGTTTGTCTTGGAAGGTAGATTCCCAAGTATTTTATATTGTCTGCAGTTATTTTAAATGGAATTTCTCTGTCTCTTCTTGCTGAGTTTTATGGGTAGTGTATTAGAAATGCTGATGATTTATGTGAATTTATTTTATATCTTGGAATTTTGCTGAAATTTATTGTTTCAACTAGTTTTTAAACTGATCCAGTAGGGCTCTCTAAGTATGCCGTCGTATCCTCTTCAAAGAGTGGTAGTTTTGCTTCCTTATTGGCTGTTTTTACTTCTTTGATTTCTTTTTCTTATCTTATTGTTACAGTATTGTAGTCTAGCATTTCTAGTCCAATATTTAATAATAGTAATAATAATAAACATCCTTGCCTCAGTTCTCATCTCATTGGGAAGGTTTCAGGTTTATCCCTCTTATAGATAATGCTTGCTCTTGGTTTCAGATAGATATTATTTACTGTTTTAAAAAGGTTCCGTTAGTTCCTTTGTTTTCTAGTGGTTTTACTAGGAATGTGTGCTGCTTTTTGTCAAAGAGGTTTTTTTGCATCTGTTGATATGATCATATGGTTTTTATTTTTGACATGATCAATTATGCTGATAGTGTTCCTAATATTGAACCAGCTCTGTATTCTTTGTATAAATCCCACCTGGTCATAGTGTTTGATCTTTTCTGTATATTACTGTAATCTCTTTGCTAGTATTTTTTTTTTTTTTGCACTGATACTCATTAAGGAAATTGGTTTATAATTTCCTTTCTCTGTTTTGGCTCTTCCTGGTTTAGGTATCAGCACCATAGTTGTGCCATAAAAAGAATTTGGTAGGTCTCTTTCTTTGCTTATTTTTTCAAATAGTTTATATAGTATTGGGATTAACTGTTCCTTAAACGTTTGGTAGAAATCACTTGTGAATGCATCTACTTCTGGGGACTTTTTCTTCGGGAGCTCATTGATAGTTTGTTCAATTTTTCTAAGATAGGGTATTTAAGAATTCTGTTTCCTCTTCTGTTAATTTGTATAGTTTATTTTTTATAAATATCAATTTCACTTACATAGTCCATTTTACTGGCAAATAATTGAGCAAAATAACTATTAATAATTGCTTTAATTTCATTTTCATTGGTGGTTCATTCATTTTTGACACTAGTAATTTGTTTTTCTTTTTAAAATCAAATTAACCAATAGTTTAACTTTTTTTTCTTCATAAAAACAGCTACTGGTTTTATTTGATGATTTTTTCTTTTAATTTTTATTCATTGTTGCTTTGATCTTCAGGATTTTCATTTTGGTGTTTAATTGGGGGTTTTTGATTTGTTCTTTTTCTATGTTTTTTTTGGGGGGGGGCTAAGTTGTATGCCCAATTCATTGTTCTGTTCTTTCACTCCTTTATTTATGTAAACATTTAGCAATATAAATTTTCCCCTAACTACTAATTTGAATGCATCTCACAAATTTTGGAATGTTGTTTCACTGTTGTCATTCTCTTGAATGAAATTCATTGTTTCCATTTGTTCTTTGACCACTCATTTAGGATTAGATCATTTTATTTCCAGTTAACTTTTAATCTGTGCTTCAATGGCCCTTTTTAAAAAAAAGAAAATTAATTTTATTTGTTTACTTTTCATTTTCAATATTCAGTTCCACAATCCCTTGATTTTAAAATTTTCTCCCCCTCCCCCCTCCATGGCAGCATGCAATCAAATATAGATTCTACAAGTACCTTCACATTAAACATTAGTCAAGTTGTAAAAAAAATATTATAACCAATGGAGTGAACGATGAGAAAGAAGGAACAAAACAAAATACAAAAGAGAGAGAGCAAGTAGTTTGTTGTAGTCTACATTCAGACTCTATAGTTTTTTCTCTGCATGTGAATATCCTTTTCTATCCTGAGTCTTTTGGAATTTTCCTTCTAACCTTGTGTTGCTGAGAGGAGCCCAGTCTATCAAAGTTAGTTGTCACACATATTATGTGTCTAATTGTGTACAAAACTCTGGTTCTGCTCCTCACTCAGCATCAGTTTATATAAGTCTCTCCAGGTTATTATGAAGTCTCTCTGCTCCTTATTTCTTATAGCACAATAGTATTCCATTACCTTCATATACCGCAACTTGTTTAGTCATTCCCCACTTGATGGGCATCCCTTTGATATCCAATTCTTTGCCATCACAAAAAGAGCTGCTATAAATATTTTTGTACATATGGGTCCTTTTTCCACTTCTATGATCTCTTTGGAATACAGCCCTAGAAGTAGTATTGCTGGGTCAAAGGGTATGCACTTTTTTCTATAGTCCTTTGGACATAGTTCCAGATTGCTCTTCAGAATGGTTGGATCGGTTCACAACTCCATCAACAATGCATTAGTGTTCCAATTTTTCCACATCTTCTTCAGCATTTATAATTTTCCTGTTTTGTCATCTTAGCCAATCTGATGAGATGTGGTACCTCAGAGTTTTAATTTTCATTTCCATGGCCCTTTATTAAATACAATTGTTATTGTATTATAATCTGAAAAGGATGCATTTAATATTTCTGCTTTTCTGCCATTTTGTTGTTAGGTTTTTATACCCTAATATATGTCAATTATTGTAAAGGTGCCATGTGCAAGATGTACTTAGAGAAGACATACTTCTTTCTATTCCCATTCAGTTTTATCTAGAGTTCTATCGTATCTAACTTTTGTAAGATTCTATTTCTCTTCTTGACTCCTTTCTTGTTTATTTTATGGTTAGATTTATCTAACTCTGAAAGGGGAAAGCTGAGATCACTTACTAGTATAGTTTTACTCTATTTCCTCCTGTAATTCTTTAAACTTTTCCTGTAAGTATTGGGATGCTGTGGTATTTGGTGCATGTATGTTTAGTATTGATATTACTTCATCATGATTCCTTTTAGCAAGAAGTACTTTCCCCATTTATCCTATTTAATTAGGTCTATTTTTTGCTCTTGCTTTGTTTGGGATCAGGATTGCTACCCCTCCTTTTAAAAAAAAAATTCTGCTGAAGTATAACAGATTTTGTACCAGCCCTTTATTTTAATTCTGTGCATCTCTGTTTCAAGTATGTTTCTTGTAAACAACATATTACTGGATTCCGGTTTCTAATCTATTCTGCTATCTATTTCCATTTTATAGGTGAGTTCATTCCTTTCATATTCACATTTATGATCAGTAACTGCATTTCTCTTCATCCTATTTTCTTTTGTTTCTTCTTCTCTTTTTATCCTGTCCCTCCTCTAAAGTCTATTTTGCTTCTGACCACTGCCTTCTTTTATCTGCCCTCCCTTTTATCATTTTTACTTCCTCATATCCTCTTCCCATCCTACTTCACTGTTGGGTAAGATAAATTTCTATTACTAATTGAGTGTACGTATTTCCTTTTTTGAAGCAGTTTAGATGTGAATGAGGTTCAAGCATTGCCTACTCCTCACTACCATTTCCCCCTTCACTTCCTTGTGTGCCTCTTTTTTGTGAGATTATTTTCCCCTTTTCTCTCTCCCTTCTCTCATCCCCCAGGGCATCCCCCTTCCTCACCTATTCGTATTTTTTTACATCATCCCAACATAATTGACTCACTCCTGTATTCTCTTTTTATGTAGAATCCTTCTAACTGCCCTAATAATAATGAATACATATATCATCTTCCCATATAGAAAGATACAGAGTTTAACCTTATTGAGTACCTTGTGATTTCTCCTTCATGCTTACCTTTTTGTGCTTTTCTTGCGACCCGTATTTAAAAGTCAGATTTTCTATTCAGCTCTGGTCTTTTCATCAGAAATACTTAAAAAATCAGAAATAAAAAAAATACTCCTCTATTATATTATATATAAATATCCATTTTTTCCCCTTGAAGAATTATATTGAGTTTTGCTGAGTAAGTTATTCTTGGTTTTATTCCCAGTTCTTTTGTCTTCTGGAATATCATATTCTAAGCCCTCAGTTCCTTTAACATGGTAGCTACTAAATCTTGTGTGATCCTGACTGCAGCTCAGTGGTATAAGAATGGTTTCTTTCTGACCGCTTGAAGTATTTTCTCTTTGATCTGGGAAATCTTGGACTTGGTTATAATATTCCTGGGAGTTTTCATCTTGGGATCTCTTTTAGGGGGTGATTGGTGGGTTCTTTAAATTTCAGTTTTACCCTTTGGTTCAAGGATATCAGGGCAGTTTTTCATGATGATTTCTTGAAATATAATGTCTCAGCTCTTTCTTTGATTATGGCTTTCAAGTAATCCAATAATTTTTAAATGATCTCTCCTCCATTTATTTTCCAGATCAGTTGTTTATCCAATGAGATATTTCAAATTTTCTTCTTTTTTTCAGTCTTTTGACTTTCTTTTATTGTTTCTTCGTGTCTCATGGACTCATTAGCATCCTCTTGCCCAATTCTAATTTTTAAGGAATTATTTTCTTCAGTGAGGTTTTTTACCTCTTTTTCCATTTGGCCAGTTCTGTTTTTAAAGATTATTTAGCATTTTTTGTGTTTGTGCCTCTTTTACCAAGCCATTAATTGTCTTGTCATAATTTTCTTGTCAGAATTTTCTTCCTCTGCCTAATTTTTCCCTACTATTTAATTTTGAAAATCATTTAATAGCTTTTCCAGGAATTCTTGTTGAGTTTGTGTTCAATTCACATTTTTTCTTTGAAGCCTTGCTTGTAGCTGCTTTGACTTCATTTTCTTCTTTTGAATTTGTGTCATGATCTTTCCTGTCACCATAGCAGCTTTTATGGTCTTGTGTTTTTTTTTTCTTTCTCATTTTCCCACCCTATTTATTGATTTGGAACTTTTTGTTAATGTTGGGCTCTGTTCCTGGTGTGTGGGTGGGTGGAATGGGGGGGGGGGGTAGTGGCTCTGTCTCAAGCTTCAGTCTTTTTTGCACTGCTGTTTTCAGAGCTAGTTCTGGGGAGTTGGAAGTTTTCAGTGCTTCTAAGGTGGTATGATCTAGGGAGAGGTATGGTCACTGCTCTCAAAGAGAGGGAAAAATTAATATACAAAAATATGGCAGCTCTTTTTGTAGTGGCAGAGAATTGGAAACTAAAGGGTTGTGCATCAGTTGGGGAATTTTTCAACCAATTGCGTTATATGAATGTAATTCAGTGCTATGGTGCTTTAAGAAATGACAAAAGGGATAGGTTTAGAGAAATCGGATGCAGAGTAAAGTAAGAAGAACCAAGGGACTAAAGCACCACTCTAAAGGCAAACGACTTTGAAAGACTTAAGAACTCTGATCAGTGCTGTAACCAACCCTTATTCCAAAAGACTCATAATGAACCACACTACCCACTTCTAATAGAAAAGTGATGAAATCGATGCAGAATGAGACAGTTTGAGGAGTAACCATTGTGGGAATTTGCTTTGCTTGATTGTGCATTTTCATTGAAAGATTTTGTTTGTTTTGTTTTTCAGTGTGGGGGTGGGGGTGAGATAAGAAGGAAGAAAATGAATGCTTATTTTAATTTTTTTTATCCTGCTATTAATCAGTCAATCATTTAAGTACCCACAATATGATAAATGTTGGAGATACAAGACAAAGAATGAAACAATTCAGGGACAATCTTGTCCCCCAGATAGATAGATAGATAGATAGATAGCTTAGATAGATAGACACACACACACAAAGTTAATGCCAGTAGAGACTGATGTCTTTCTAGAATATGGTTGACAAATTTTCTCTTGAATTGTTAATTAAGCAACAAAATGAACTTGATTATATGATGCCTTTCAAAGGAATTGAACTATCAAACTACTAAACTGAAATGTGCTCCAAATTTCCAGATCAGAGATTCAGACTAAGAACTTAGATCAGATAAGGTTACATATTTTTGCCAAGTGGATTTTTTTCTTTGCGGAGGTAACTTCCAACAAAATTGTCAGAGGGATTCTAAAAGGACAACAAGCATTCACTGAAGTCTTGCCTTCCTTTTTTCTTTTTTTAAATACCCTGGAACTCAGTTTCCATATAGTTCAGCTTTCTGTCAAGAAGCAGGTATTAAATACCTGCTATGCACAAGGTGCTGTGTCAGGTATCTGCAGTACAAAGACAAAAAAGGGAAAATTGTGCCAGGAAAGAGCATATATTCCAATGAGAAACACAACACGGAACTAAAAATAAGTAGTTCACCACCACTAAAGGGCAGCAGGTTAAAAAAAAATCACATAGTCTCAGCATTTTCTAGGCTAAAAGGCAATAGTCTTTTACAGCAGCTGCAGGGGTGTTATTTTATCCATAGCAAAAAGCAGAGAACAAAACAAACCTCAAAAACACAAAACCAAAAACTTTCCTTAGGTCAAACCCTTTGGGTCTAAATAAACAATAGTAGTGATAATTATCATCGTCAGTTATTGAGATTATTATTATTAAGGTGGGAAGGATCAAAGAAGTGAGATAGGTAGTCAGGAGAGCTGGGTTTTGCTCCAGGCTTTCTCTCTCCACTGAATAGTATTTTTTCCCCCAATTACATGTGAAGATAGTTTTCAACATTCATTATTACAAGATTTTGAGTTCCCAATTTTTCTCCCTCTCCTCCCCAAGACAGCAAGCAATCTGATATAGGATATACATGTACGGTCACGTTAAACATATTTCCACATTAGTCATGTTGTGAAAGAAAAATTAGAACACAAGGGGAAAAACACAAGAAAGAAAAAAACAAGAAAATGAAAATAGTGTGCTTCGATGTGCATTCATCTCTGTGCATGCATCATGCCACTGATAGTCTTGTGACTTGGTAGTATACTTCACCTCAGGTTTTCCATCTTTGAAATGAAGAATTAGACTTAAAATCTCTAGGGCAGGAGTTCTTAACCCCCCCTTTTTTTTTTGTGATATGGACCCTCTTCGCAGTCTGGTAAAACCTATGGACCTTTTCTCAGGATAACACTTTCAAATATATAAAATAAAATGCATAGGATTATAAAGGAAATTACGTTGAAATAAAGTTATAATTTTTTCCCATCTAAGTTCATGAATCTCAAAAAATTTAGAAAATAAAATCTAATCTATCACTATTAGTGTAGTGGATAGAGTGCTGGACTTGGAGTTAGGAAGACCTGACTTCAAATCCAGCCTCAGACACTTACTAGCTATGTGATTCTGGCAAGTTGGTTAACCTCCCTCAGCTTCAGTTTTTTTATCTGTAAAATGTGGATTGTAATAAATCCAACTTTTCAGGATTACTGTGAGGATTAAGTGAGATAATATCTTTATAGTGCTTTGCAAACATTAAAATACATGATGGTGATGGTGGTGGTGGTGGTGGTGGTGGTGATGCTGATAATCTATGAGTCTCATCCATTGATCCCCAGGTTTAGAACCTTTACTCTAAGGTCTCTTCTAACTCAAAAATCCTATTATTGTTTGAAAGAAAGGTAGAGTCTTTGTTTCAGATTCTATTGAATCAATCCAACATTTATTAGGCACATTTTATGTATAAGCCACTTCCTGGCCTACACTCAGAGATGGTCATACCATTCATTGATCTTGCTATCACCTGCAAATATCCTATTTCCATGTTCGTGAACTCCAAAATTTGTTTATCTGATCATGATCTGTTGTTATTCCACCTTTATCTCTGTCTTGTAGCCCCAATTCTATTCTTCATCCTTACTGTAACCTCCAGTTTCTTGACCTCTCTGTTCTTTCACAGGTTTTTACCCTTGCACTGGTTGGTTATACTCTTTCCCTTTCCCCACTTTGAGTAAATGAATAAAGGGCAGCCAGGTGGTAAAGTGACTAGAGTGTAGGATGCAAAGTCAGGAAGACCTAAGACTGAATCTTGCCTCAAAAACTTACTGACTGTGTGACTCCTGGTAAAGCACTTAAACTCTCTGGGCCTCAGTTTCTTCAACTGTAAGATAAAGGGATTGGACTTCATGGCTTCTAAGGTCTAACACTCTCTTTAATAGTGCATGGTAAGCTTAGGAATCAGGAAATGGTCCCTAAAGTCCACTTGGTTCTAACTTTATGCAGCTGTGGTGATTTTATTTCAGATGAAAGTTCTGAGTTCAGTTATATTGCTCTGAGCCCTTAGAAAAATGTATAATACTAAGCAGAGGTATTTCTGTCTTTAGTCAATATCTGGCCTCTTTGTGGTTGAGAAGGAATTCAGTTTGCCGAAAACATTTGGATAATGAAATAGATTATATTATGATATTTGTGGATAGAAAAGCATGGAGAACCACAAATAAAAGATACCAACCTAGATGGAGACTTAACAATGAAATTTACATAATAAGTGGATCAAAGAACAAATCTTAGAAACAATAGCTATATAAAGGAAAATTATGATGATGAAAAGTGCACTGTATCAAAATTTTAGGGATGCAATTAAAGTAGTCCTCAGGTGGAAAATTATATCTTTACAATCATACATTAACAAAATGGAAAAAATGGATTAATGACCTGAATATACATTTTTTTAAAAAATTAGAAAATCAGTAAATGCAAAATAAACACAAAAGAGGAGCTCTTAAGAATTAGAGGACAAACAGATACACTGGAAACAAACAGAAAACTCCATAGAAATGACTCTCCCCTTTGCTACCACTTCCGAGTCTTCTCTTTGTTCCATGTTTGCTCAGAATCACTCACCTTGCTCTGAGATAGCTTTTACCTTTTATGCATAGGTCCTGAACCAGTCTTCAAGTGATTCAAGGAGGTACACAGGCCTTATTGACACTCAGTTCTAATTGTTTTGATTCAATCAAAAAGTTTTTTCCTTAAGTAAGGCTCTAGAACCAAACAGGGTGGGTTCTTTTCTTTTCTTTATCCATAGATCTGACAGGTATATTTTCCTATACTCTCCTAATGTACTTATAATATCACCCTTTATGTTTAAATCACCTATCCATTTTGACTTTATCCAATATATAGTGTGGAGTTGGTTGCATATTTTTACAATCAATAAACATTCAGTACCAGCTGTGTGCCAAGCACTGGGGATAGAAATACAAAGCATGGCAGTCCCTGCCCTCAGAGAGGTTTTATCCCATGGGTGAAAGGGATATAACATGTGATAAAGTACATTTCAGGTATGGGGGACAGAAGAAGCTCAGTATAGCTGGACAACAGAGTTCCAGCCAAGTGCTGGCAGGGCTGTGTTGCAGCCACCTGAATTCTCAAGAGCTGGTTGTTAAATTTTCAGTCTAAGCATATATATATCTCAGAAATAAATACAAATCAGTTATTTTGCTTATTGTCTCTAAACCTAAGAAAATTTTAATAATACACATTAAACTTAAAATTGTGTCCTGCTTGATTTTTCCCCCTCGAGTGTTGGTTGTTAAATACTTACCAGCACACTCCTGGATATGGAGAAAGAATGGAAAAGTAGGTTGGAGCCAGGCTATGCTGTACCATTAAAGTCAAACAGATGAATTTATATCTGTTCCTAAAGACAACTGAGAACTATTGGAATTTTATTGACTAGGAAAGTGAGATGGTCAGACACTGGCTTCAGGGAAATCACCTAGCAATTGATTGAACTCTACAGAGATTCAAAGTGTTAGCTGAATAATCCCCAGTACCCTCATTTCAGTGATTTCATCAACCATTTCTGAACTGAAGGTCTCCTGAAATCCAGGGAAACTGAGAGCCAAAGAGGGATCTCATGACACTGGAATCACTTTGACATAAGACACAATAAAAGTAAAGAAAAAAAAAGATCCCCCCTTTCACTTTGAGAATGGAAGATTTTTCACATAAGTCCACTGCACTAATAAGAGTATATAAGGGCCGAATCTTCTGTCTAAAATATGTTCCTGCTCATTTCTCCAGCTCACTTCTACTTACCAAAAGATCAGTGACATTTCTGCTGTGAGAAGTTGCTGATCATACCTCCCTTATCCCTGAGTTGTCAATGTTCTCCCCCTTCTGAAACTGCTCTGTATTTACTTATCTACGTCCTAGTTTTCTTCTGTTGTTATTGTTTGTCCTAACTCAAGGGTGATGTCTTGACTTGCAAGTGATTCAGATTTAAGTGAGGCAGAGCTTCACAAAATCATCAGCCTCACTCGCTCCTCCAGTCATCAGAGTCCAGTGGCAAGACAAGAGTCAAGATGACTATATTCCTCTATAGAATTCTTAAAAGCCGGCTTCTTTTCTCATCTTGATAATCTTAGTGCCTGGCACATAGTAGGGTCTTACTAAATGCTTGTTGTGTTATATTATAATCTATTCTAGTATCTTATGTGATAAACACCGATTGGGTCTCTTTACCTGATGGCAAGTCAGTCCCCAAATAGGTCACTGAATATTTACTATGTTCTTGGCCTTTTGCTAGGTACAATAGACCATATTCAAGAAGGAAAAAAAGGCAGGGTCCCTACCCTCAAGGTACTTACAGTCTTCCTGAAGGATTGACCTTTAATCAATTAAGTGTTTTCTGAGATTTTTTTTCCTCCTCAAGGATTCTGCATAAGGTTTCCTTTGCCTTATTATGCCTTTTACCAAACTCTTTCCAGTGCAATGAGATCTCTTCCTAACTCTCAGTTTCACTTGATCCCAATGTGATGATTCCTGTGATAATTCCTATCCTGAGATTATCACCTCCAGTTTTGATCCTTTCTCTCCTATCCTAGCTGTAACCCCTTGTTAATAGAATATAAGCAAAGACTTTCATTTTTGTCTTTGTTTTTTCAAAATCTAGCACAGTGCCTAGAACATAGTTGATCAATTAGTAAATACTTGTTGATGGATCAATTGATTGATATTCTCAAGAGAAGTAATGCTAGGCAAGGAGGCAGCATAGTAGATAGAAGACTGGGCCTGTAGTCAGGAAGACCTGAGTTCATATCTGACCTTAGACACTTACTGTGTGACCTTGGGCAAGTCACAAGTTTGTCTCAGATTCCTCATCTGTAAAATGAGCTTAAGAAGGAAATAGTAAGCCACTTCAGTATCTTTGCTAAGAAAACTCCAAAAAGGATCACGAAGAATGGAACAGACTGAAAAACAACAAACAGATACATATGTGATCCTGGGGAAGGAGTATAGTATGGGGCTCAGGGACAATTCCTGCCCCTCATTACTGTACATTTTAGGAGATCTCAAACTTTTCCAAGATGCCAAGGTTTCCACAGGGAAGGCAAAATGGTAATTATCCATCTGATCTGTCCCTTCAACAAACAATTACTAAATGTCTGTTGTTTTAGAGAATTGCTAAGTACGGAGTGAGGGGTGGTAGGGGAGATGGGACAGTGAAAGTAGAGAGGTCATTTTTGGCCTCAAGACCTAGAAAATGCAAGTTGTAGCTTTTTAGTGTTTGTGAGTTGCCTTAGTTTTCTAGCCTTTGACCTTCTTTCATCTGGTTTCCCTAACTATCCTTTTCTGAAGTAGAGACAGGAATAGCCATCCCCGCCCTGCCCCATGGTTTTGTCTTCTCATAGTATTTCTTAAAGAATGGCAGTTCACATCCTGATATCCAAAGTGGATATCACGTCCTTCACACCAATTATGCAGGGTGTCCCAAAAGTCTTAGTGTAGTTTTATGCTATTAAAATGATTAAAGTTATTAAGACTACTCTAAGACTTTTGGGATATTCTGTATTTTACCCTTTGAAAATCAATTCAGTCATACCACAGGTGTCCTGGGGAGTTGACTCACTCAGGAGAGGAGATTCAGGTGAACTGAGTTTGCAAACACTGACTTGTCAGAATATTTGATTGTATTTCCCCATCTCCCACCCCCACACACCCATCTCCTCTATTTAAGGCTGCTGCTGGCACAGGCTCCCACGGGAGGTTTTATTTCCTGATGTGCCCTTCCCCATCACTCTCCTACATCCACCTCTCCACACCCTGTGTTTTTCCCATCTACTGGGGGGGCGGGGGCGGTGCCAAAAAGACTGGACCCTCAAAGATTCAGTAGTCTTCTGTCGCAGGTGGTTTTGTCATATGCATCTAACCAGATCTTTCCAGCTCTTCCTTAGAAATAAGGGAAGCTAGGGGACTAGAGGCAGTCCAGAAACAGTCGTCAGTGAACCAATTGGACTTAGAAGACAAAATGCTGTTCCTGCTGTCTGTGTCGAAAATATGCAGCTTCTGCCGATTATCTCCCAAAGGTGTGTGTCTCTGACCTTTATTCTGGCTTAGTGGATAGGTTGTGTATGTGGGGATTTTCTTCCAGGTTGTCCCCTAAATGGGAGAGGCTCAAGTTGGGGTATGGCTTCTCAGAAGAGGGGTGTGAAGAAAGAGAGAGAGAGAGAAAGTCAGACTTATCTAGTTAGACTAAACCTTTAAGTCCCCTGAGGGCCTCTTCGAGGAGGAAGGGTGCTGTGTTCCTTCCCATCTTCCTTCCCCATCCCTCTTTTTTAGCTGGGCTATGATGGGTTCTGTGCTCCCCTCCTCCCTAGCTTTGAGGCAATGTGACATCATGGAAAGACATACGGGTTCTGAGACAGTCAAGCCTGAGGTCAAATTTTGGTGGTAGAGTTTAGTAATAGCACATCTGTGGGCAAGTTATGTAACTTCTCTGACCTCAGGAGCATGGCTTGTAAAATCTGTGAGATGAGGGAGTTGGGCTAGATAAAAGTCCCTTCCAGCTCTATACTGTTTTTGTCTCTATAACCACTTTGACCAAAATTGGTATTTCTACTTCTTACCATAAGTTCTGGGCTAAAGGATCAGAAATCCTCACTAAAATATTTAGCCATATGTAGTTGTGGGTTGAATTTTAGGTCTTGGCTAAGAGAATTTCTTCAAGAAAGAGTTTAGTCTATCCCATTTTCTTGGGTTTCTCTGGGCTTCTTATCCCCTCTGTGAAATGGAGATAGTCTTGAGTGTGTTTTTCCGAGACCAGAAAACTAAATGGTAGGGTAGGGAAGAAAAGCTACCTGACCCCTAATAGGGATATTTCCCCTGTACATTTGACAAAAGCATGTGTGTATGCAAGTGTTCCCTTCAACACTCCCTTGTCTTTCCTAGAGGAAAATACTGTCCCTAGTCAATCTGGGGACCTGGAATCTCAGACTGATGGGACGAAACCTGACTTTGAAATCGCCGGTATCAGTGAGGTACAAGAAAACTGAGTGTGGAAGAGAGAGACAGAGAGAGAGAGAGAGACAGAAAGTGTGTGTGCGCATGTGTGCGCACGAGCATGCGTGTGTGTACACATACCTCTGAAAGGACTGCAGAAACTTTGAAAATAGATGTTCTCTTCCCAAATGTATTGAGTGGTGGAAATTCAGTGCTTCTTTTATTCATCAGAGTTACAAGACTCCAGCATGGCCACCAGGTGGAAGCATTGTCTTGTAGGTAGTCAGTCCAAGGCTAGGAGTGGGGGGGAGGAGGAATATGGAAGATTTTAGGGGAATCTTGTGGGTTAGAAGTGTGGTGATCCTCCACAGGGTCCTCCAGCCCCTGTCAGCGAAAGGTGAATTTTATTTCTTCCCCTCCCTCACCCCTCAAATAAAAATGACCTCTAGGTCTTTGAAGGATCCATTTACCTTACTGTATGCTGGAGAACTGGAAAGGAAATTGAAATTACTTCCCTAATATATTATGAAACCTAGGTGTTACTTGACAAGCAAAGCTGACCCTAGGGGACTGTAGGGCCCTTTCAGAAGGATATGGGGAGCAGACAAAAAAAAAAGACATTCCTGTTCTGCAGGTGAAATATATGAAGAGGAACATCTGGGTCAACTGTTCAACTGATGAATGGTAAAATAGTATAAAATGAGTTCTCCTTTGCCTTGGTGCTTTGGGGTTGGAGAAAAGGAGGCAGTATATCCAAACTTATTCTATTGTTTTTGGGGGGGTGGGGCACTATGCATTTTGGGAGGGGAGAAGCAAAGTTATAAGAGTGCGTCCTTGATACTTTATTGGATTCCTCTTTCCTAAATCTAACTGTTCTTACAGGAGAAAAGACTCAGTTGTTTCAATTCATTGGACTCTAGTTAGATCTAGTTCTGAGGGGTCTGACCCCTAGCTAGTGAAGGCGGGGAAGAAATGAGGGTGTTTTGGTTTGTTTCTTGGCAGGAGGTGAGAGTGGGGAAGAGGGGGCATCTAAGTGTGGCCCTGAAAAAGATTTACCATAATTTCTGATAATAACTTTCGCTTCCTTCCCCCTGTAATTTCTCTGCCATAGGATACTCCAGAACCTAATACCACATCAGACTCGTTTAGTTCCCGCCAATCAATATCCCTGGATTCATCTAACATCTCTAGTGTCAGTAAGTAATGACACATGATCCTCAGGCCTGTGCTGCCTTGAATACTGGCAGCGGGTGACCTGAGAGAATACGATGCTTAGAGTTGGGAAGGTCTGAGTCCAAATTGTACCTAAACCACTTCCCAGCTGTAACATTGGGCAAGTCATTTTCCCCATCTGTTAGTGAAAATAATAGCACCTCCTCACAGGGCTCATGGGAGCAGGCAGTGATGAGGCAGGAGAACATCCCAGGCATGGGTAGGCAGCCAGAAAAAAATGCCAAACTTTAGGAAACAATGTTTGGCTTGAAGAACAGCCAGGAGGGAAGGGGACAAGTATTAGACACTTCCTCTGTGCCAGGTACGGGGCTTGCACTTCATAAATATTCACCATAGCCCTAGGAAGTAGTTGTCACAATTATCTTCATTTTAACTGTTGAGAAAAACTGAAGTGGAAATTAAGTGACTTGCTTAGGGTCACACAGGAAGTAGCCCAAGTTGTATTTGAAAGTGAATTTTCCTGAATCCAGGCCCATTGTGTTAACACCACCTAGCTGATGCCAAGGAAACCATAATCTAAGGCCATGAAATTGGCTATGTTGGGAAGTGATGGTGGTGGTTATGAAAGACTTTGAATGATAAATAGGATTTTGTATTTGATCTGGAGGTAACAAGGAGCCACTGGGGGGGGGGGGCGGGGATTCAATGAGGAAAGACCATTGGATGTGGTGACTCAGATCTTTGGTAACCAGACAGAGCAGTTTTGGTGGAATGAGGTAGGAAGTATGAGAGAAGACGTAGAAGCATCTCTTGTAGATGGCCTTCTCAAGGAATTTAGGGCAGCCTCTGACACGGAATCTCCTTTCCTAGTCTACAATTGTTGTTGACCTTGCTGCCATCAATCAGGTTGGATCTGGTACCGCTAAGTTTTTGGTTTCCCTGAGGATTATCATGACCTTTCACCTTTCTGGCTCCCTTCCTCTAGATGAGTGGTTCTCAACCTTCCTAATGGCACGACCCTTTAATATTCATATGTAGGAGTATCTGCATGTGAACGGACCCGCCTAGAGACCGATAGAGGAGCAGTGTCTCAGTTCCTAAGACCATTGGAAATATGCATTTTCTGATGGTCTTAGGCAACCCCTGTGACCCCTGTGAGAGGGTCGTTCAACCCTCAAAGGGGTCACGACCCACAGGTTGAGAACCGCTGCTCTAGATGCTCTTTAGTTTATCAATGTCTTTCCAAAAATGTATCAACAACTGAACACAATACTCCAGATGTGGTCTGAGTAAGGGTAAAGCTGATAGTTATTCCTTATTTCTGAAAGCTGTAGTCCAATAGAAAAGTAGTACCTTTTTTTTTTTGTTCACCACATCATACTGATTTGTTATTGAGTTTACACTCTATTACCACATCTGTTTTTTACCCCCTTGATATTGCTGTCTGTCCTGGCCATCTTATACTTGTGAAACTATTTTTTTTTCCTTTACAATCTATGGAGGGCTTTATATGTATCTGTTGTGTTTCATCTTATTGGATTCCATCAAGAAGCTCTAGCCTCTTGAGATCTCTGGATCCCAAATTGATCTGAGGTTAATTCTTCCCCTGAAACTTGTGTATTCTCTGAAAATTTGATAAGCATGTCATTTGGGCCTCTGGATAATCTCAATCAATATTCGTCCCTTTGACAAGCTGGACAAGGTAAGACTGTCAAAAAAAGGGAAATAAAGTCTGATATGACCTGTTTGTAAGTGAATCAATGTTGGGAGTTTCATAATCAGTTTCCTTTTTTTCACTGTCTCCTAAATGTTTAGTTCTAAAATCTTTCAAGAAATCAATCATTCCATTGTCTTATAAAGAGAATTGGGGGGAGGGGCAGGTGATTCTTACTAATTTTTTCCTTTCAGGGCCATGATTCCAGCACATAGTGCCACGACCATCACTTCTGCTTACAACTCACGATTCATGCTACTATGCTCTCCTTATCTCTCTCGTTACTTTTGAATAAAGTCTGATCTTACACAGCAATGAGATATCGTGGGTTCCATCCTACAAATTATCAATGATACCTAAGGCGTTTTATTGGACTCTTTACGTTAGGATCTCTAACTCATCTCACTTACTAGCCAAGTTTGTGCTAAACCCCAAGTGGTAGCAAAGGTGGAATACTGAGTGTTTTCAGAAGTGAGCTGATAGAAAAGCGAGCTGTTCACATCGACCTTTGGAATATGGTAAGACTTCCTGGTTTTAGTATACTGGGTCGTTGTAGGGCCAAGTGTAGAGTAAGGTGAGTAAAGTCTTTGAAAATAAGATCATAGAATTTGAAGTCAGAAGGGAACATCATAGCCATCAGGGATACGTGACAGTTATTTGCCACCATGCTGTACATGATGAGAGGTCATCCAACTTCTGCTGGTATCCTTTTGGTGATCCCAAGGCATCCCTTTCTACTCTTGGCTGACTCTAATTATTTGGAAGTTTTTCTTGACATCAAATTTAATTCTGTACCTTTGTGACTTCCTGACTGAGCAATTAGGAACAGAGGTAGTTCACTGGACATCTGGTCTACTAGGTCTATGTAATAGCAGCTCTGGCTTGAGGCAGTGGGTGGGTAGATGGAAAAGAAAATTAAAAGATTGAACAAGTACTTCAAACTGAGTGAGTTTAGGCAAATCATTTCACTTCAGTGGACCTCTATTTCCCTCTCTGTAAAATGGGGACAATACTTAGATCATTTTATAGTGTTAAAAGACTATCTCACAAGAGTTTCATAAACAAAAAATTCAGAAATATTGATAGAACCTTAGTTGTTTTTTTTTTTTAATCTTTAGCATTGTAAAGAATTGTAAAGATCTAGTCCAACCCTCAGTGGGCCAAAGTTAATGAGGAAAACTAAAAAGAAAGTTTCACTTTTGGGGCTTTTCCTTCTACCCTCACTTAAATCACTAGTGGATCTCACTTGAGCATACCTGACTAGCTATTTCTAGAACCATAGGATTTTAAACTGGAATCTACTTTAGATTATTAAACCTAACCATTCTCTCCTTTCTTTCCCTACTCTTATGCACCCCCTTTTATTTTTATAAATATAGAGCCTCGGGCCCAAAGAAGTGACTTGTTTAGAGTCTAGTGAGTATCAAAATATGAAACTTGAAACTTGTTATTCCAATTCCAAAGCTGGTTCTATGTCAAAGAGGGGAAGAAGGAGAAAGTATAGTAGAAAGAATACTAGACTTGGAACCAGAAGTCCTGGATTCAAATCCTACGTTGGCCACTTTCTGTTGTGTCCATGCCAAAGTTACAAACCCCTACAATGGGGCTCAGTGCTCCTCCCTATTTTACAAAGAAGAAATATTTATGCCCCATTCCTCTCAAGGTCGTTGTAAGAAGAGTTTTGCAAGCCAAATGTGAATTATCAGGGATTTGGGGGAGGTTTAGCTCAGCTCAGCTGTCAGCTCTGCTCATACTAGGGCTCTCCAGGAAGAGAACAGTGACTTTGTTCAAGGAAGCATGTTTCTCAGGAGCATTTGTTCAATGAGAATCTTTTGTTGGAGAGCTGATATGTACATAATTCACCCTAACAGTGAGTGAACAAATAAATCTGGGAAGGACCATAAGGAAGAAGAACTTGTAAGAAGGAAGTCAGAAAAGGGAGGTCCAAAACATAAGGATGGACCCATAAGAGGCTTTGAGCTTCTTACCTAAACTTTCTCTAGGAAACCTGGTTTTAAGAAATATCCCTTTCTATGTATCCTTCCATGTACTGTGCCCTACCAACTCCCTCTTTTTTCCTTATGGGTTTACTGCCCCTTCCTAGTCAAAAACTTAGGAAGAGGAATAAAGAAGTATAAAACCTAGTAGCCCCAATGGGTGATTTCTGGGATTTTCCAACAGTGCTCTGGAGAAGCCCATTCAGAAGGTTGTATGGTATAGTAATGTTCCAAACTGGTGGCCTTTCCTTATATTAGAAAGGTGATCAAAAGAAAGTGGGACTGCCCTGTGTAAGATGCAGAGTCCCACCCTGGGGGCTGTGGCAGCTGACCCTTTCTTAGTGTATGAGTTAAGGTACTTTCCCCTTAGCATCCCACAGAACTGGAGGAATTTGACATACTTTCCCACCATTAACCAGCTCAAAGTTCAAGTTCAGTGGCCAGGTGTACTAATATCCTATAGTTCAAGCTATGATTATAATCTAGTTAGCTCTGAGACCTGAAGAAGGCCGTTTGCTTCTTCCAAATTATGTTAAAGCAAACCTGGACAAAACAGTTGTGAGGGCTTACAGAATGTCTAAGAACATCTTTTTTTTAGAAAAGAGGTATGGTTATGATTTCTAAGTAAGATGGACTGAATGCTGAATGAGCACGCTTCTCCCTCTCTCTTCCTTTGCCCCACCCTTCCCCTGTCCTCTAATGCTTACCCTTGGTTCCTACTTCTAAAGATTTCTTGGTGCTCATACATATGGCCAAGCATAATTGATTGTAGACCTTGGAAAGTATTAGAAAGAAGAGCCTCTAAAGAAGAAGGGAGAAAGGTATAGAAATCTCTTGTTACTAGTTTCTTCAACATGAAGGTGTATTTTGTTGTCTTCTTCCCACGTTTATATTCTGATTTTTTCTCTCTTGACTCTGGCTATACTAGAATTCTTACCAAGAATGTTCTTGCCTGTGATTAGTACCTCAAGAGAAGGATGTTGTATCTTTATTTTCCCCTAGTTTTCTGGAAGATCTATTGTCCTGACACGTAAAGGCAGCAAGGTGATACAGTGGTTAGAGTTCTGGGCTTGGAGTCAGAAAGGCCTGAGTTCAAATCTCACCTCAGACATTTATTAGCTCTGCAACCCTGGGCAAGTCATTTCAGCTCTGTTTGCCTCAATTTCCTCAAATATAAAGTGGGAATAATATCTCTTGCCTCCCAGAGTTGTAAAGTTCAAATGAAATCATTGAGAAAGGCACTTAGTGTAGTGCCTGGCCCAGAATAGGGGCTAGCTAAAGGCTTATTCCCTTTTCCTTCCTTCTTAATAATACAATCTTTTTAGCTCTAGCTCCTGGCTTGAAAAAAGAACCAGAGGAAGAAATGAGGAATGCAGCTATAGACAGCCAAGAGCTTCTTTCAGATGATTCAGATGTCTTCACCGCTTCTGATGTAGGGGAATCACAGCCTCTATTTCCTGTGACCAGGTAGGTAGGCTCTCCTTCAACTCTGACCTCAGCTTGTAGCCCTTGGGGCTTTCTCCTACTTCAATATACTTATGGATTTCAAGACGATCACTTCCTTAGACCTGTTATGGGGTGTTTGGGAGAGAAGGTGGGGTATACCTCAAATGCAAACTCAAGGCCTGAAAACCAGCAGGCCCAGGCAGCATTTAAGTAAAGGTGAGCACAGAGAATGTCTTGCTAAGGTATAAAAAAGACCGATGAGTTGGCTTACATTGTCTTTCTCATGCTTCACACAGGAGTTCTCCAAGTGCACCGCTTCTGCAGCAGTTCGAGACACATAGGCCCATTGAACTGGACTTAAGGCAAGCTCTATTCAAGGGTAAGTTCTCTTTGCCTATCCCTTTCCTAGTTCCATCCCTAAGGTGTGCAGTTATGTTTATCAGAGCTGTATAATACAGTCCCTTCAATGACCATGTAAAGCAGTCTTGCTTAGAAATGTGAGAGGCAGCTAGGTGGCTCAGTGAATACAGCACTGGACCTGGACAGAATCTGTCTCAGACACTTGCTAACTGTGTGACCCTGGGCAAGTCACTTTAAACCCCATATTCTTTCTACCTCTGTTTCATCATCTATAAAATGGATAATAGCCTCTGCCTCCCAAGGTTGTTTTAAAGATCACATGAGAATAGATACAAAGCTCTTTGAAAACATGAGGAGTTATAAGTAGGTGAGGTCTAAGGACCAGGTGGTTTTAGCCTCACCTCCCATTTCTTTCCATCTTTAGTCCTCCCTCTTTTTCAATTAACATACATTCATTAAGTTCCCATTATTATGTACCAGTCACTGGGGATGCAAATTCAAAATGGAAAGAGTATATGTCCTTCCAATAAAGAGACAGTTGGGGAAGGGAGTTTGTGGCAGTGATAGGGTTTTTAAGTAGAGCAATAGAGCAGCAGGTTGTCATATACCCCCGTGAATGGATCAGACTGACAGGGCAGCAGGAAAGTTCTCCATGGGCCCAGGGACATTGTTATGCTCTCTTTTCTTTAAGTAGAGAACGATTCTCTCTCCTGGCAGCCGAGTCTGCCTTCACTGGTTTTGTGTGATGCTTTTGGAGAACTCTACATAGGGACCAAGAATACGATTCTATTTCCCTGCTGAAATCCTGTTATTTTTTTTCCCTAAGCTGTCGGTATTTGTTCTGATCACCTTGTCTACGAGGTTTTTGTTTCTGTATTCCCTTCCTTCCACCAAGTGATTCCATCTTAGGAAAGAAGTATTTCAACAAACCTGTGACTTCTCATTGTATCAGAAGAGAGAATCTTAATTCAGAGATCACTTAAAGTGTCTGCTGTAGCCTAAACCCTAGGCATACATAGACAACAACAAATGGTCCCTAACCTCGAGGAACTTTTATTAAACAAGTCAAGTAACAAGCTATGTTCCCTGGGCATTGTAGTAAGCATTTGGCATAATAGTTGGAATTTACATAACTCCTAGTGGTTTTCAAACAGCTTTATAACTATTCTTTTTTTTTTTAACGCTTTTTGGAGGGGGGAAGGAAGGGCAATTGGGATTAAATGACTTTTCAAGGTCACACGACTAGTAAGTGTTAAGTGTCTGAGTCCGGATTTGAACTCAGGTCCTCCTGACTACAGGACTAGTGCTCTATTCACTGTACCACCTAGGTGTCCCACTTTATAACTGTTCTCATGTAATCTTTACAACAACCCTGGGAAGTAGATACTATCATCCCCATTTTACAGATGATGGAACTGAGGTAGACAGAAGTTACAAAGAAAGCCATAAAAACATGGTTCCTGCCTGCAAGGAACTTGCATCCTTCTGAAAGGGCAAAATATATCTATAAGGAATCAATTTTAAGAGCGACAGTACCTGGGGATTGGGGAGACATAAACTTAGATTGTTTTCCCATTTAGACCTTGGTTTTCCTCTTATTTTGGCAATAAAAGAGATAGATCTAGATCTTGCGTTCCTCCCTGTTTTAAAACCTCCTTAATCTCCCTCATTTCTCCAACCAAAGCAACTAGCAATCCTACCTTCAGTCTTTCCAAGGGTGGTAGAGCCCTCACCAAGAAGATGGCAGTGTGTTTCCATGCTCAAATTGCAAAGGTAAAGATATTTCTACTTGTTGGCTGGTATTTTTTCAACCTGATATGTGGGGAGGAGTGGGAAGTAATGTGAAGATTTCACAAGAGATTGGGTCTAATTATTTCTACAAAACCCCATATATACATATATCAAATGAAATGACGTGAATTATTCATTCATATAAGAATCCATAGAAGTGACTTGCCTACCTTCCTGTGGGATCTCTCAATGGTTTTTTCCCCTCCTCCCAAAACATTTACTTCTAATTCATTATCATTCCTTCCTCCTCCCCCACCCCCACCAGTTGGAAGGAGAGATTCCTATGAGACCATTAGAAGAAACAGAGAAAGAAGATGAAGAAAGCATTGTGCTGCCTGAAGAACAAAGTCATTCTACCGAGGGTAAGTAACTATTAGATCATCTAAAGAGTATAAAATACACACTTCATTTCAATATGGGTCTGTGCATGGTAACTACTACAATGGTTAGGTCAAAGGAGGGACTTCAGGAGGCCCCAGTACAATCTAATCTGATCCATGAGATTCTCTCCCTTAGCTTCCCTTAGATTCTATTACTCCGACTCCCTGTTTCCTATTCTAGAAACTTTTTAGGTAGGACAGTTGTTGAGTCTTTTCAGTCATATCTGACTCTTCCTGACCCCACTTGGGGTTCCCTTGGTAAAGACTCTGGAGTGGTTTGCCATTTCCTTCTTCAACTCATTTTATAGATGAGGAAACTGAGGCAAACAAGGTTAAGTGACTTGACCATGGTCACACAGCTAGTGTCTGAAGTGGGAGTTGAATAGAGTCTTCCTTACTCTAGGACTAGAGATCTATGCACTGTAGTGCCACCTAGCTGCCCAAAGATAGTGCAGTAGGTTTTCTTAAACTTAAGAGTTTCTGCCCAGGTGAATTTCAAGCTCAGGAGCCAGATATGATTCTATTTTTAGTTTGTGGTGGGGGGTTCCAAATTCTGTTTCTGTCATCTAATAACTGTGTAATCAGGAGTAAATCACCTTACTTTCTGAGCTACTCTCCCCATAGTTAAAATACAGCTTGTGTTACTTGTAGTTCCAACCTGATGGATGTATAAAGCACTTTTGAAAACTTTAAAGTATTGTATCAATTATTCTGAGGTACCTAAATATTAGTTATTCTGGGCTTACCCATAAAGCAAATTAATTATGACTCTTTCAGTAACCTAATCTATCTTGTGGGGCTTTTAAAAATTTGTCCAGATATTGCTGGATCCCCAGATATTCTTGCATTAGAAAAGCTGACTTTGCAAAATCAAGAGGTTTATGAGACTGCCCCAGACCACCAGCAAGAGAAGGTCCCTGAGCAGAGTGACCAAGATTCAACAAAGAACCTTGGCATATTTCACAATCATGAATCCCAATGTCCTCTAGAAGGTAGGTAAAACCTTTTTACCATCAGTTTCTCTGCAGAACTGCTAAAGGCCAATGATGGGAACAACTTGCTGCTATAGAATCTTGAGGAGCATTGTACCAATAGGCAGCACAAGTCTAGTGGCTAGAGTGTTCTTGGTAAGGCAGTTTAACCTGGTTTTTGCTGAAATAGTTACAGCGGAAATGGGAGAATCTCTTCACATGGAATGTAAACAAAGTTATATTCAACTCACCTATGCCATTTCCTTCCTACTTAGTCAAGAAGCATAAACATCCTCAAGACATGACAATGAATCCACATAGCAATGCTTTAGGGCTTTTGCATGTTAGAAATATTTTGCATGTTTGAAATTTTTATTCAAAGTTTTCAGCTTCAAATTCTGTCTCTTCCTGCTCCCTGAGACGGTAAGCAATCAGATATAGCTTATACATATGCAATTATGTAAAATATTTCCATATTAGTCATTTTGTACAAGAAAGAAAAAAGTGACAAAAAAGAAAAAGAGTGACAAATAGAATGCTTCAGTCTATATTCAATCAATATAAATTTTTTCACTGAAGATGGATAGTATATTTTGTTAGTCCTTTGGGAACATCTCAGATCATTGCATTGCTGAGAATAGCTAAATCATTCACAGTTCTTCATTGAACAATATTGCTGTTAATGTGTACAACATTCACCTGGTTCCGTTTACTTCACTGTGCATCAGTTACTGTAAGTCTTTCCAAGTTTTTCTGAAATCATCCTGCATAATCACTTCTTATAGCACAATAATATTCCGTTATAATCATATACCATAGTTTGTTTAGACATTCTCCAACTTATGGGCATCCCTTTGATTTCTAATTCTTAGCCATAGCAAAAAAGCTGCTGTAAATATTTTTGTGCAAACAGGTCCTTTTCCTTTTTTTTTTTAGATGTTTTTGGGATATAGACCTATTAGTGAGTGTTGCTGGATATAAAGGTATCCATGGTTTTATAGCCCTCTGGGCATAGTTTCAAATTGTTCTCTAAAATGGTTGGATCATTTCACAACTCCACCAACAATGCATTAGTGTCCTAGTTTTCCCATATCTTCTCCAATAACCAATATTTTCCTTTTTTGTCACATTAGCAAATCTGATAGGTATAAGGTGATACCTCATTTGTTTTAATTTGTATTTAGAGCATTTTTTAATATGACTATAGATAACTTTGATTTTTGTCTGAATACTGTCTGTTCATATCCTTTGACCATTTATCAATTGGGGGGTGACTTGTATTTTTATAAATTTGATTCAGTTTTCTTTATATTTTAGAAATGAGGCAAAATCCTGCCCCACCATTTTCTGCTTTCTTTATAATTTTGGTTGCATTGATTTTTTTTGTGCAAAAACTTTTTTAATTTTATATAATCAAAATTGTTTATTTTACATTTTGTAATGCTCTCTGTCCTTTTTTAGTCCTAAATTCTTCCTTCATCCATAAATCTGACAGATAAATTATTCTATGCTCTCAATTTGCTTATGGTATCACCCTTTGTGTATAAATCATGTACCCATTTTGACCTTATCTAGGTATTTTGTGTGAAATGTTGGTCTATACCTAGTTTCTGTCATGCTGTTTGTAACAGCAAGTACCCTTGCATACCCAAGATGGCTGCTAGCACAGGTTCTTTGATCTGTTTTTCTTTTCTCTTTTTAAATGTTTTTTTTTAATTGGTCTTTGGAGGGGGGGAAGGTAGGGCAATTGGGGTTAAGTGACTTGCCCAAGGTCACACAGCTAGTTTTTGGGTTAAATGTCTGAGGCTGGATTTGAACTCAGGTCCTCCTGACTACAGGACTAGTGCTCTATTCACTACACCACCTAGCTGCCCTTCTTTGATCTGCTTTTCTAAAGGAAAACAACTCAAATTACTTTAATCAAATGTGTGTGTGTGTGTGTGTGTGTGTGTGTGTGTGTGTGTGTGTATGTGTATGTGTGCGTGTATATAATTTACCTAGTTCAGGGGAAAAAGTTAGCATCCTGAACTTCAGAGAATACAAACAGAAGTTACAAGCAGACAAAAATACAGACAGAGAAAATAATTCAGAAGATCAACAGACAGGGTTTCTAGCTATCTGATCATCACATACCTACAGTATTAGTTACCAGAGAGAAGCACCAACATCTGGGTTTTCAAAGCCAGGGGTCTCAATGGCTGCACAGAGTCTCATCTGGCCAAATCACACAACTCTTCTTAAAGTGACCCCCAAAGCAAAACCTCTTCTCAGAGGGATATATAACCTTCTCCAGGGTCAGAACATCACAACTTGTGACCTACTGCCTAATTACAAAGTAACAAGGTATGGGCCTTCCTGAAAAACAAGTCTCCCCTAAGCAAGCTTCTCCTATTGGACTCTGTTCCACCCTTTAGCAAACTCCTTTCACCACAGTCTCCATGTAACCATGTTCAGCCTATTACGGGGCCCAGAATATTTTCAAATCAGTGAAGGTCCTCAAATTCACTTAGTCTTATTAAGGGACAGGGAAAATCTTCAAATGCCCTTACTATTACATTTATGTGTAAATCATGTACCCATTTTGACCTTATCTAGGTATATTGTGTGAGATATTGGTCTATACCTAGTTTCTGCCATACTGTTTTCCCAGAAGTTTTTGTCAAATAATGAGTTTTTGTTCCAAAAGCTTGGATCTTTGGTTTTATCATATACTAGATTATTATGATCATGTATTATAATGTAATTTGTACCTCTTCTATTCCACTGATGTACCACTCTCTTTCTTAGCCAGTTCCAGATTGTTTTGATAATTGCCACTTTATAATACAGTTAGAGATTTGGTATGGCTAGACTACCTTCTTTGCCTTTTTTCCCATTGATTTCATTGATATCCTTGAACTTTTGTTCTTCCAGCTAAATTTTGTTTTTTTAAATAGTTCTACAAAATAATTTTTTGATAGTTTGGTGTGGCACTGAAAAAATAGATTAATTTTGAAAGAATTGTCATTTTTACTATGTTGGTTTGGCCTGCCCATAAGTGATGAATATTTTGCCAATTGTTTATATCTGACATTTTGTGTAAAAATGTTTTATAGTTGTATTCTTATAGTTTCTGGGTTTGTCTTGACAAATAGATTCCCAAGTGTTTTATATTGTCTACAATTATTTTAAATGGAATTTCTGTATCCCTTGCTGCTGTACTTTTTTGGTAATATATAGAAATGCCGATGATTTATTTGAGTTTATTTTGTATCCTGAAACTGCCAAAGTTTTAATTCAAGTAGTTTTTAAATTGATTCTCTAAAATTTTCTAAGTATAATATTACCTGCAAAGAGTAATAGTTTTGCTTCCTCTTTGCTTTTTTAAAATTCCCTTAATTTCTATTTCTTCTCTCATTGCTATAACTAACATTTCCAGTACAATATTAAGTAATAGAGGTGATAATGGGCATCTTTGCTTCACCATTGATTGTATTGGGAAGACTTCTAGCTTATCCCCAGTACAGATAATGCTTGCTGATGGTTTTAGATAAATATTACTTATCATTTTAAGGTAAACTCCATTTATTCCTATGCTCTCTACTGTTTTTAATAGGAATGGGCGCTATATTTAGTTAAAGGCTTTTTCTGCATCTATTGAGATAATCATATATTACTGTTAATTTTGTTATTGATGTGGTCAATTATGGTTATACTTTTTCCTTGCCTTGCCACTGGTTATCCCTTGTGCTTGGAATGTACTTCTCCCTCATCTTCATTCTTGGAATCCCTAGTTTTATTCAAGGCTTAAATCAAGCTTTCTATATAAAATTTTTGCTAATCTCTATCAGGTGCTAATATCTTCCATCTAAAATTATCATGTGTTCTACAAATTGGTTATATATACCTGTCATTTCTCTCTCAATAGAATATGATCTTTTTGATGACAGGGACTGTTTTAACTTTTTTGTCTTTAAATCTCCAAGTCCTGGTGTTAATAGACACCTTAATTTCTACTAGTTGGTTGATGGTAGGGAAAGAATTGACTACAACAAGCCTTTAGTCTGGTAAATTAGAGGGATGATAAGAAAGTAGAGGTGACTGGGCCCATGGGAACTGATATTTCTTAGAAGGCTAAAGATAGGTACATACTATTCTTAGGCTACCTTTTTGTTTTATTAGACTGCCTAAATGAGTTACAGTTTTAAAGTTACAATTTTATAATATATTTATCAGTAATTTCTTCTAGTTTCATTATCTTTTTTTACTAGCATTTATTTCCTCCCCTTCCATATCTCTTCCCCACCATTCAGTAATAATATTTTAAAAACCTCATAACATGAATAGTCCAGCAAAGCATGTTCCCATACCGGACATATCCAAAAATACATTGAGGACATCATTTTAAAAAAAGATCGTGCTTTTTTTTCAATTACACATAAAAACATTTTTTAACATTTAAAATTTTGAGTTCCAAATTCTCTCCCTTTCCTCCCCCCCCATTGAGAAGGCAATTTGTTATAGATTTTATGTGCAGTCATGAAAAAACATTTTCATATTAACCATGTTGCAAAAGAAAATAGACAAAAAATAAATCAAGTTTTTTTTTTTTTAAAGTATGCTTCAATCTGCATCCAACTCCATCAGTTATTTCTCTGGAGGTGGATAGCATTTTTATCATAAGTCTTTTAGAATTGTCCCAGATGGTTGTATTGTTGAGAATAGCTAAGTCAATCACAGCTGATCATCATATGATATTGCTGTTACTATATACAATGTTCTCTTGGTTTTGTTCACTTCACTTTGCATGAGATCATTTAAGTCTCTCCAGGTTTTTCTAAAAGCATCCTACTCATCATTTTTCATAGCTTATTAGTATTCTGTCACAAACATGTACAATAACTTGTCCAGTCATTCCCCAATTGATGGGCATCCCCTCATTTTCCAATTCTTTGCCACCACAAAAAGAACTTCTATAAATATTTCTGTACGTATAGGTCCTCTTCCTTTTTTTTTTTTTTTAAATATCTTTGGGATACAGACCTAGTGGTGGTATGAGTCAAATGATAGGCACAATTTTATAGCTCTTTGGGCATTGTTCCAAATTTCTTTCCAGAATGGTTGAATCAGTTCATAACTCTACCAACAATGCATTAGTGTCCCAATTTTTCCACTTCCCCTCCAATATTTGTCATTTTCTTTTTCTGTCATAGTATTAGCTAATCTGATAGGTGTGAGGTGGTACCTTAGAGTTGTTTTACTTTGCATTTCTCTAACCAGTAGTAATTTAGAGCATTTTTCTGATTGACTAGGTAACTTTGATTCTTCTTCTGAAAAAAAAAATTACCTCTTCCTGTCCTTTGACTGTTTATCAGTTGGGTGATGACTTACATTTTTGACTTGGTTCTCTATGTGTTTGGGCAATGAGGCCTTTATCAGATAAATTTGCTGTTTAAAAAAAAAACATTCCCCCTAGCTTTCTGCTTTCCTTCTAACTTTGACTGCATTTTTTTTGTGCAAAAACTTTCTAATATAATCAAAAATATCCATTTTACTTCCTGTAATGCTTTCTATATCTTGTTCTGTCAAAAATTCTTTCCGTATCCATGGATGTGACAGGCAAGCTATTTCATGCTCCCTTAATTTGCTTATGATATTGCCCTTTGTGTATAAATTGTATACCCATTTTGACTCTATGTTGATATATGGTATGAGATGTTGATCTGTACCCAGTTTTTGCTAAACTACTTTTCAGTTTTTGTCAAATAACGAATTCTTGGAGGACATCCTTCTTAATGGGAGGGAAATGAGAGTTCTGGCAAATGAGACTGAAAAGGAAAGATGAAAACCAAGAGAACAATGTCACTCAAACCCAGGGAGGAGGAAGTAACTAGTAGGAAGGGGAAGTTCAAAAGAGCTCTAGAAAAGACTTCTTCTTTCTCGAAAAACCAAAACAACCAAATGCTAATTTTGGGATCTTTTCTAGGACAATGACTTGGCCTTAGAGTCACCTTGAAAAAGTGATTTCATATATGCTTTTGGTGAGTAGAATGTAACTGGCCCATATGACATATAGATCCTGGCATGTTTAAGCTACAACTCCTTTATGAGAGAAGGCAATAGTTTCATGGGCAGATGGGGGAGCAGAAAGAAGCTTTGTATATGCAACCTAGGGGTGCTTATAGGGTGGGAAGCCTAAAGTAATCAGTAAACAGACATGGCCTCCACATTTGGCCCAGGTTCTTGGATCTAGATACAAATACACACTTGAACATCTATTTTCCTGACCCACAAGTGGAACTACCTACAAAGTCTATCCTGAGACATGGCAAAGGTTGGCATTTGTCAACAATAGCCTCCCTTGTCTTAGACTCTTCTAATAAAAGGACCCTTAAATCAAGAGCTTGAACCAGGTAGTTGAACCCAGTTATTGCCTTCAGTTTGCTTCTTGAGTCTTCTCCAAGACCAATGAGCTGCTAAGGAAGGCAAACTTAAATCTGATTTAAGAAAAGCTTCCTTGCGAAGCTGTCCAAAATTGGGATGGGTGCCCTCAAGATATTTTCCCCTCCGTGGAGGTCTTGAAGCAGAGGTTGGATGAAGCAGAGGCTGGATGATAACTTGTCAGACATGTTAGAGTAAGATTTCCATATCGGGTTTGGACTAGATAAGCAGATCCTGAGGTCTCTTCTGGGATTTTTACACTCTGGCATTCATTCTCCAGGGGGCTACTGGTATACCCATGTTGAAAATCTTGCTGGTCATGTTGATGCCTCTTGTCCTTGATTTATTCCAGAAGTAAGAAGGAAGGTCATCCAGGCTGGGCCTTGCTCAGCTTTCAAAAGAACTAACACCTTGAAATAAGATCAGGGTTTAGCCTTAAAGGTCCTATGAGGGATGCTGTTTTTGATGTAGACATGATAGAAATCACAACATTCATAGGCCAATGTGACTAAAATTACACTTAAAAATTTAGTTGTCCACTATTTAACTCATACATCAGGCAAATAACTTCTTTCCTAATATTCTGGGTCCCCCAGATCCTTTATATAAATAACAAAATCTGTTTAACCAGGGAATATTAAGTCAGAGTTGGTGGGTAATTTTAATCTATTTTTAGCTGGATAGGCGTGTGTGTGCGCGCGCGCACGCACACATAACCTAGAGCTGCAAGGAACTCTTAGACTTAGATTGCTAGCTCAAGGGCCTTTGGTTCTCTGAGCAATCTTACTGTATTCAAAAGCCTGCCTGCATGCAGTTTTCTTTCTTGGGTGGTGGACCAAGATAAGGGTAGGGATGGGTTGAGATTCATAACTGGCCTTTCTTTCTAGAACAGGGTAAAAATGTGTTGGAGGTTTTTTTTTTAAACTACCTGAAGCTAATTATCTTAATAATTTTAAAGACTTTTTAACTTGGACATGTTGTAATTCCTTGTATATTAATGCACTTGTTGAATGGGAGTGGGGAAGCAAAGGACTTTAATTGCAAATTGCAATTTGTAAAAGGACTTTGTCTGTTTCTAAACTCACTTTACAGCTACTTACCTCTTGAATAAATGAATTTCAACATGATGTTCTTAACTTGTCCATCCATCACTGCCTGAGTGTCCATGAGCTTCCTTTGTCTACTAATCCTTCTACCCTTCTCCATGCTAGACCAGGGTAGTAAGACTATTTAAAATAATACCTGATAGTTTAAAGTCTTATTGCCTTTGCCTTTTTTATTTTAAAATTAGTAAAAAAAATGCTTTTAGGGCTCTTTTAGACCAGTTGTTTTCACATCTCCAGTTTACTACCTACTCTGAGCAACTTTGTATTTAGGTGACAATAGCAACTCTGTATGGAGGTGAAAAGTGACCTCCACTGGAATGTGAGGGGAAGTGAGAGGATGAATGAAAAGAAAGAGACAGGAATCCTAAGGCCAAACTACCTGGGAACCATGGGCAAGGCACAACCTCTCTGGACTTAATCACTAGGGTCCCTTCCAGATCTGAATCTATGAGTTTATAATCCATCCTTTCTTTGTTGCCAACTTAGATGAGTACTGTGCTACATTCCTTGTGACAAAGAAAACTGATCTATGAGGAAAAATTCTGAACCCTGCTCTAGATAAAACTAGGTGCTAGACCACCTAGGTCACAAACTGGGTCAGGCCATCTAACCCAGTCCATACTTCAGTAAGAATTTCCCCGAATAACTCACAGATGGTCATACAGCCTTGTGGGGAAGTCCCTGGTACAGAGAAACTCATCACTTTGGGACAACTGTGGAGGTCTTCCTTCAATCAAGACTACATTGGTCCTTATGCAACTTCTACTCATTACTCTTGTCTTCTGATCTCCCAGTGAACAAGCATTTATTAGGCACCGATTATGTGCCAGACACTGAGCTAAGGAGTGGAGATACAAAGAAAGGCAAAACTAAGAAAAAAATCAGCACTCTCTGCCTTCAAGGAGCTCCCATTCTAATGGGGAGGTGGCATGCAAAAAGCTACGTTTGTAAACAAGATCTATACGGGATAAACTTTGGATATTCTCAAAGGGAGGTCACTAAAACTGGAAGGGACCTTAGAGGCCAGCTATTTGTACCCTATTATTCTACAAATGGGGAATTGGGAAGTTAAATGACTTGGCCACGTATAGGCATACATATACCAATGGGGAAATCCACACCACCACCCCTCTATTAATTATTACCAACAATTATTTATATGCCTGTCCTGCCTCCCTTCTATGCCCTATTTCCGACCAAGGAAATACAAAGATTTTTTTTTTAAGTGAAAATGATCATGCTTATTGACTCTAGCTTCGTAAGTCATGGTGTAAGTAGTACGGTTCGTCAAAACTCTAATAGTATTAAAAGTCTGCTTTAATATTTATCTTAAACTAGGAAAGAAACTAAACTTTACCATTTTGATATATAGATTGACACTGATGTCCTAACTTGATCCAAGTCAGTCATATGGAATATATAAGAATATATAATATGATGTGGAATATATGAAAATAGTAATAAAATTTTTAGTGGAAAAAAGGTTTTTTTTAATCATTTAACAAAATAAAAATTTAAAGTATTTCTTTAAGCTCTCTTAACTTTCTATTTCATAGAAAATCTATACACTTAAAAATGTATGATAGTACCTATGTGTAAATAATATACATATATTACAACACATCGAAATTTTTAAATGATAGCATAATGATCAGGGTGATCAAAAAGAGTCTGGAGATCACTGCTTTCTATGACCTCAAAACAATAGGAAAAATTAATTTGCCTAAACTAATTAGGGATAGGGAAAGCAAAGATAATAGGTCTCTCTTGATAATCCCCCAAACCTTATTTTAATCGTTATATGAAACTCCTTTTATCAGGTATACTAGTAACCTGGCAAAATAATTCAGTCTCTTCCCATGATGTCAGTTGATAAATAATTTTTTAGATTTGGATGCGTTTATTGCATGAAGTTGAAATTGTGGAGCTGCAGAATTGAAAATTTCAGCTATTTTATCACTCCTGGAACCATCTGGAAATATAATTCGATTTGCACTCTGAGTCCATCATCTATCTGGAGGACGCCAACATATTTCATTGGGAGTCTTTTGTCTTTGTGGATGGTTACTGTGTTGATCACAGTTACTAAATCTTTCAATATTCATTGTGCAATGTTGCTGTTATTGTATAAATTGTTCACCTGGCTCTGCTTACCTGACTTTGTATCAATTCATGTAAATCTTTCCAGGCTTTTCTGAAACCATCCCCTTCGTCATTTCTTTCTGGAAATGTATTTCATCACATTCATATACCATATACCTATGCTAGGTATAAACAGAGTAGTGGTATTACTGGATCAAAGGATATCCATAGTTTAAAAGCTTTGGAGGAGTACTTCCAAGTTGTTGGTTGGACTAGTTTAAAATTCCAACAGTGCCTCAGTTTACCTATTCTCCTACATTGCCACCAGCATTTGTCATTTGCCTTTTCTGCCATTTTACCCCATCTGATGGGGGTGAAATGGAACCTCAGAATTGTTTTAACATGCATTTCTCTTATTAGCCGTTTAGAGCATTTTTTAATGTAGCTATTGACAGTTTTGATTTCTTCATCTAAAAGCCACCTGTTTACAATCTTTGACTATCAATTGGGACTGGCTCTTTTGTCCTATAAATTTGATTTAATCCTCTATATATCTTAAAAAAAAATGAGACCTTATACTTGCTATGAAGTTTTTTACCCCCA
>CM053581.1:115016186-115052636 GCA_028627135.1 Pseudochirops cupreus
TAATTACATTTATTTCCTATTCAAAGTTTGTGAATTCCCCTTTTTCATTTTTATATTGATAATTTGATTTTCTTTATTTTCTTAGTGAAATTAACTAATAGCTTATCTGTTTTGTTGCTTTTTTAAACTTGTTCTTAGTTTTACTTATTCAATTTTTTTTTAACTTTTGATTGTCTTCATTTCTCCTTTAATTTTCAAGATTTCTGTTTTGGTGTTTAGTTGGGAGTTTTAAATTTGTTTATTTTCTGGGTCTTTTTCCCCCCATGGTCAATTTATTGGTTTGAATTTTCTGGCTTTCAGTGATGGAAGAGTTTAAGAATATAAAATTTCCCCTAATTGCCACTTTAGCAGCATCTCACAAATTTTGGTATGTTTTATCATTGTTATTATTTTTAATGAAGTTATTTATTGTTTCTATAATTTGTTCATTATCATACCCATTCTTTAGGGTTATTTAATTTCCAATTAATTTTTAATCTTTGCTTCAACTATTTTATTTGAATATTTTATTGAATTGTGGTAGATAAAAGATGCATTTAAGGTGGTACGATCTAAGAAGAAGTGTTTTTACTATTCTCCTGGCCTGTGCTCTGGTCTGTGAGCTCTAGTGCTCTTTTCTGCCCTGAAACTATAATCAGGGTTCATATTCCCTTGCCACCGAAAACTCTGATGTGTTAGCGTTCCTCCTCACCCTGGGAATGCAACTTGGATCCACAAATGGGCAATGCAACAGAATCCTGCACCCAGTGCCAGCAAAGAAATCCCTATAATTTCTTTATAACCAGTTATCTAATCCTCTTGCCTTTTGTGGGTTGAGGACTGAGAAAGCTACTGCCATCAATTCAGTTGCTCCCAAGGTCTGTTACTGGCTTTTTGGGGTGTTGCCTGCACTGGACTATGCTTCACTTTCACCCTAGTGTGATGGTCCTTCCCTATTGACTTTTTAAGTTGTCTTGATCTAGAAAATTGTTTCATCCCATCTTTTCTGCCACTGTGTTCTGTAGCTACAGAATTCATTTTAAAGTGATATTTTAAAGTTGTTTGGAGGGAAATTTGGGAGAGCTCAGGTGAGTTCTTGCCTTTTCACCTACATTGTGGCTCTGCCAAATGTTCTATAAAATAAACCTTTGGTAGCTTAATGGGTGTGGCACTGAATAAGTAAGTTAAATTTCGTAGTATTGTCATTTTTATTATGTTTGTTTAGCCTATGCAAGAGCAATTTATTTTTAGTTATTTATGTTTGTGAAGAGTTCTCTGTAATTGTCTTTATATAATTCCTGTTTGTGTCTTGATAGGTAGATGCCCATATATTTTATATTATCTTCAGTTATTTTAAATGGAATTTCTCTATCTCTTTCTGCTGGTTTTTGTTGGTAATATACAAAAAAGCTGATGATTTGTGAGGGTTTATTTTATATCCTGCAATTTTTTTTGAAGTCATTAATTGTTTCAATTAGATTTTTTTTAGTTGATTCTCTAGGGTTTTCTAAGTAAACCATCATATCATCTGCAAAAATCAATTGTTTTATTTCTTTTTGCCAGTGCTTATTCCTCCAATTTCTTTTTCTTGTTTTATTGCTATAGTTGACATATCTAATATGATATTGAATAGTAATGGTGGTAATGGACATCCTGGCTTCATCCTGGGTCCTAAAAAACTTATACCGTATCCTCATTATGCTACAGATAATTTAAAGGAATTCTCCATTTCTTCCTATGCTTTTGTGTGTGTGTGTTTGTGTGTGTGTGTGTGTGTGTGTGTGTGTGTGTGTTAAACAGGAATGGCTATTATATTTTGTCAGAAGCTTTTTCTGCATCTATTGAAATAATCATATAATTTTTGTTGTATTTGGTATTGGTATGATTAATTATGCCTGTAGTTTTCCTACTCTTAAACCAGCCTTGCATTTCTGGTATAAATCCAGCTTGGTTGTGTATGATCTTTGTGTCATATTGCTATAGTCTCCTTGCTGATGTTTTATTTAATTTTTTTGTATCAATATTCATAGGGAAATTGGTCTATAGTTTTCTTTGTTTTGCCTCTTGCCAGTTTCAATCAATATCATATTTGTGTTATAGAAGGAACTTTTCTAAAATGGGGTTAAGTATTTTTCTCCTATTCTGTTAAGTTGGGAAATCTGTATTTCTATAAATATTCCTTGATTTCATTTAGATCATCAGTTTTATTTATATATACTTAAGCAAAATAGATCCTAATAATTATATTTATTTCCTCTTCAATGTTTGTGAATTTACCTTTTTCATTTTTTATAATGGTAATTTGATTTTCTTTTTCCTGATCAAATTAATTAATAGCTTATCTGTTTTGTTGTTTTATCAAACTACCTCTTAACTTTACTTATTAATTCATTTTTTTAAACTTTTGATTGTATCAATCTCTCCTTTAATTTTCAAAATTTCTATTTTGGTGTTTAGTTGGGAATTTTAAATTTGTTTATTTTCTAGGTTTTTGTTTGTTTGTTTTGTTTTTCTTTGGCCAATTTATTGGTTTGATCTTTCTGATTTTCTGTGATGGAAGAGTTTAAAGATATAAAATTTCCCCTAATTACCACCTTGCATCCCACAAATTTTTGGTATGTTTTATCATTGTTATTATTATCTTCAATGATTTTATTGATTGTTTCTGTAATTTGTTCATTATCTCATCCATTCTTTAGGCTTGTTATTTAATTTCTAATTAATTTTTAATATTTGCTTCAAAGGCCCTTTATTGACTATATATTATTGCATTATGGTTGGTAAAAGATGCGTTTAAAATTTCTGGATTTTTTTTCCCCACAATATTTTGTGAGGGTTTTGGTGAATATACCATGCACAGCTGAGAGCAGGCATATTCCTTTCTCTTCCTTTTCAATATTCTCCAGGGGTCTAGCATATCTAACTTTTCTAAAATTTATTCAGGGTTTTTCTTTCTTTCCTTCCTTCCTTCCCTCCTTCCTTTTTTCCTTCCTCAATGTATCTACATCTGAGAGGGGTCAATTGAGGTCCACCACTATTATAAATTTACTGTCTATTTCTTTCTAAAACTCACTTAACTTTTTCTTTAAGAATTTATGTTATACCATCTGGTGTATATATATTCAGTACTGATATTAATTTATAATCTATGGTAACTTTAAGCAAAATTTAGTTTCCCTATTTATCTTTTTAAATTAAGTTTATTTTTGCTTTTGCTTTGTCTGAGATCATGATTGCTATTCCTGCCTTTTTTTTTTAACTTTAACTGAAGCATAAGAGATTCTGTTCCATCCCTTTAGTTTAACTCTGTGTGTAACTTTCTTTTTGAAGTATGTTTCTTATAAATACCATCCTATTGGATTCTGGTTTCTAATCCATTCTGCTATAATCTCCCATTTTATGGGTGAGTCCATCCCACTCACAATCACAATTATGATTGCTATTTTCCTCTATCTTATCTTCTTATACTTATTCTTCTCTCCTTCCCCCTTCTTTAAGAGCCTGTTTTGCTTCTGAATAAAGCCTCCCTTAATCTACTCTCCCTCTTATTCACCACCCCTCTTTCCCTTAAATCCTTTCCTTTTTGTCTTTTGGAAAATTATATTTCTATTCCCACTTGTATGTGTATGTATGCTCTTTCTTCCTTTAACCAGTTCAGATAAGAGTAAGGCTGAAGTGTCAACTCCTCCTCCTCTTACTTCCTTTTTGTGTACCTCATTTTTTTGAGATATTTTTCCTATTCTTCTTCTCCTTTCCCCTCTCCACCAGTGCACTCTTGTGCCTCACTCTTTCCATTCTTGTTTTGAGATCATTCAAACACAACAGAATCAGAGGCCCTTTGTCTAATGAGACTTCCTTTATGACCATTAGTGATGATAAAATTCTGAGAGGTTATATGTTTCATCTCCCCATGTAATAATGTAAGCAGTTGAATTTTGCTTAGTTCCTTATGATTTCTTACTCATGCTTACCTTTTCATGCTTCTCTTGAGTCCTGTGTTTGCATATCAACTTTTTATTGAGCTCTGATTTTTTTTTTTTAGTCATGCACACTTGAAAATCCTCAGTTTCATCAAAGGTCCATTTTCTCCCTATAGGATTGTGCTCAATTTTACTGTGTAATGTATTCTTGGTTATAAGTCTAGTTCCTTTGCTTTCTGCAATGTCATACTTCAAACTCAAGGTTCTTTAAGTGGTGGCTGCTAAATGTTGTATGATTCTGATTGTGGCTTCCAGTACTTACAGGGTATGCAAATATATAGTATACATGGTACTTGGGTATACAGACACAAAAGCGACATAATCCCTGTCCTTAAGGACTAACGGAGGAAAGAAAGTAGAGTCCACAGTGATGGCAAGAAGACAAAGTGGGCCAGGTGGAGGGTTTTGGGCCAGATACAGGGGATCAGTTGATTTTGTTCCCACGCATTCATCAATTAAGCCATCTCAGAACCTGCAGCAGGAGTTCCAAAATTGAGTTGATTACCCCAAGGAATGAAGGCATTTTTCCCCCAGTGGTCCAGTCAAGAAGGGCTGATCTGGGCTGGGAGAAATGGAGTTTATATTTTAGATCTGGAAGTGACCTTAGAAGTCATCTCATCCAACTTCCTCATTTTAAAGGTGGGTAAACTGAGGCTAAAGTAGAGGCTTACCTAAAAATTTCAGGTAGAAAGAGGCAGAGCCTAAATTAAAACCCAGTTTTAACTCCCAAGTTGGGCATTCTTTCCACTTTTCTAGGTTGGCTTTGTAGGGACTCGGCTCTTCCCTACCCCATCCAGCTTTAGACACCTTTTGGCCAGGCGACCTGGGTGAGTAACTGAACCTCTTTCTGCCTCAGATTCCTCAATTATAAAATGAAGCACCCACCTCCCAGGATCATTGTGAGCATCAAATGAGATGTTCAGAAAGTTTAACATAGTGCCTGGCACATAGTAATAAATACCTGTTCCTGTCCCTTCCCTTCCCCTTTTCCCCCTCAGAACTTCTCTCCCTTGTACCTCCAAGAGGCAAGAGGCAACTTGCCTTAGACTAAAAGTCACTCTATTGAACCAGGCTGAATGGAAGCCCAGTGTGTTAACTTTCACCTCCACAGAGTGTAAAAGCAGCCAGTGGTCTAAGGGGGTGGAGACTTGGGTACATAACTCACTCCCAGTGACTTAATCTGGGTTTGTTCTGAGGGAAAATCAAAAATCCGCTGTCTGCCCAAAGTCCCAGGAGTGAGGAACTATTGGGGAGGCCCCCTTTTGAAGTGCAAATAACCTGCCATCTCTAATAGGTCTGCTGCCCTCCAGGCTGCATAATCACTGCGGCTTCACATCTGCCAGTCCTAGGCTGGGCCCTAGAGGGATAGAGGGAGGGACTCCTGGCTAATGTTTGTTCTGTCCAGGCCGGAAGCAGGGAGCCGACAGCTGCTCTTGGGCTCTCTGAGGGACCCCACTAGCTGAAGTCAGGTGGCTAGAAGGGATAGGGGCCGTGGCAGGCTTCATTAATCACCACTTAAGGGGGTGGGGAATGGCAAATTAAGAAAGCAGGAGTGTTTAATGTGCTGGGGAAGCAGCTGGGCAGCCAGCCTGTCCCCTTTGCTCCTTTTCCTTGGTACCTGCTTCCTCTTGCCTAAGAAATGGGGACTGGTTATTTCGTATGAGAATCTCTCTTTTCACTCAAGCTTCCTATCTTTTATTCTACATCCTTCCTTAATAAGAGATCTGGAACTGACCTTCCTGAAGGTCAGGGTTTATCTTTTTTTCTATTTGTATCTTCTGTGTCTTGCTTGTAGAAACTCAATAAATACTGGTTTGTTTGAAGTGAGCTGAACTCTTTAGAAAGCGGTGTCCCATTTCGTCCTGTTCTAGTCATGGTACTAGTGTGAGTGAAAATACCATTCCTGTAATTATGCCAGCGAGGCTAGGTGGCACAGGGGAGAGGGCGCTGGCCTGGAGCCGGGAAGATTTGAGTTCAAATTGGGCCTCAGAAACTCACCTGTTGGGTGAACCTGGGCAAATCACTTAACCATGTTTGCCTCAGTTTCCTCACCTGTAAAATGAGCTGGAGAAGGAAACAGAGACCACTCCAGTATCTTTGCTGAGAAAACACCAAATGGGGTCTCAAAGAGTTGGACATGACTGAAAATGACTGAACAATAAAATTGTGAATAAAAGCTGGAAGGACGAATTGAGCCTGTAGCATACAGCTCCTTTGTGCATAGTTGTGTGTTGTCTTTCTTATGACAATGTGAACTCCTTCAGGGAAGGGACTGACTTGTTTACCCCTTTTCTTGGTACATAGTGGGCACCTAAAAAGTGCTTCTTGGCTTGTCTTGTCTTTGGAATTCTAGACTAAAACTCTTGAGTGCTACTGAAATTGCTCTGAGGCGATTGGTGACCCAACAGTCAAATCTAGTTGCCTTTTCTTAGCCCTTATTCTCTTTCCCTCTTCTACAAGTTTGTTCCCTGCTGACCTCCTCCCTGATATCCTCTCCTAACCTGGCTTTTGTGAACCCATACACTTCTGGTTCCTCTCCTTCTGGTCTTCTATTTCTTTGTCTCTTTTAGTTAATCACCACCACCACCATCACCACCACTGTCACCACTACCACCATCATCATCATCATTAATAAATCATTTTCATTATCTTCACCAAGTATTTATTAAGCATATACTAGGTGCCAGACATTGTGCTAAGCACTTTGAATATAAAAAATATGCCCTGACCTCTA
Source organism: Pseudochirops cupreus (assembly GCA_028627135.1). NCBI lineage: Eukaryota > Metazoa > Chordata > Mammalia > Diprotodontia > Pseudocheiridae > Pseudochirops > Pseudochirops cupreus. Next base: position 115,022,880 of record CM053581.1, read on the forward strand.
GGAGCACATATTCTAATGGGGGAGACAATATGTAAACAAGTATGTATATACAAAGGTGTAAACAGAAAATAATCTCACTAGCTGTTGGGAGTCTATATGGGGGGGACAAGGAAAAGCCTCTTAAAGATGAGATTTGAGATAAATCTTGGAGGAAGGAGTCCTTTCCTCATACTTATTCACTCACACAATTTTTAGGATCTCAAAATTTTGAGGTGGAGTAAACCTCAGAGGTTATCTTATTCCTATGTGGATAGATAATCTAAATTTGATTCTCCAGAACACCACTATTCTGAGCTCCAGGATCACATTTCTAACTACTTGCTAAGCACCTCAAACTAAAAATCCTGCCTGCATCTTAAGCTCACCATGTCTGAAACACCTTTCCAATAAAAGGTACTCTACTATTGAATACCACTCAGCTTCCCCTTTCAAGTACACTGTTCATAAAACTCTGAGAAGGGATAAGATTTTTGTTTACAAGTCGAAGAAAATAAATAGGGCTCACAATAGAGTTAGTGGAAGGGGAAACCACCCCTCAGAAGCCTGTAGTTACTTAACGACTCCTCAGAAGCCAGAGTCCTATATAGGACTCCACAGGTTTTACTTTTAGTATACTGGGGACCTGTATAGCTCCAGGGAGTGGCATGCTTGGGGGCCTTCCCTTCCAGTGATCTTTTGGATTTTCTGGGCAATTCATAGGTTTACTTTGTCTGTGGCTTCCATAGCTTCCAGCAGATGGTACAGTAATTGCTCCCCAGTGCTAATTTCTGCCCGACTTTGCTAGGGATGTGATAACTTCTGAGCTCAATTGTCTGTCCGGGAAACTCTTAACTTCCTTATGTCCAGCTCTAATTGTACTAAACAAGGGATCCAGTTCAGAATCTCCCTCTTATACAATAGTACTTGCTGACCTTTGGCCTCATGTGAGTTTGCCTTGTGGTCAAGAATATACATGCTACTTTTCTTGTCTTTCAAGAGCTCTGTCTCCAATACGTGTTTTAGTCATGTTTGAGTTGGACTTTACAATCCAACATCCCCTAAACCAGAGGTGTCATCCACAAGCAGTTGCAGAACTTCCAAGTGGGGCCAGAGCAGATTCAAATATAATTGGAAAATGTTTAACAACATTAAAAAATACAATATGACATAGATAATGTAAGTTGGTGAATTTTAAAAACTCAATATGCAGTTCGAAGGGATCTATTTCTATTTCAGTTCGACAACACTGCACCTTTTCCTTTTTTGACAAGGATAACAGCTTGGTAGATCAAAGAAAAATGGTAGACATTTGTTCATTTAGGTTCTAATACAGCATATGATAAGGCTTTTCATCCTATGCTATTAGACCAGAGCTAGAGATATGAGCTAGATAGTTGTATGATTAGGTGAATTTGGAACTACTTAAATGTCTAGTCTCAAGGAGGAGTCTTTAAGAGGATAATTTTAACTTAGAAGGAGCTCTCTTCCTAGAGGAGGGCCTGTCTCTATGAGGTGTCTTCTGAGTGCCCTAGGGTTCTGTCTGTAGATGACCAAGTGCTGTTTAACATTTCAGTAAGGAAGTAATTGGGAAGTAATGGGATCTGGGAATTTTGAGTTGGAGTAGACCTGAGAGGTTATCTGGTACCTCATTTTATAGGTGAAGAAATTGATGCCTAGGGAGGTGAGGTTTGTGTTAGCTCACAGAGTGAATGAATAAATAGCAGAATTAAGATACAAGCCCAGGGCCCTTCTCATTAACTTCAGTGCTTTTTTTCTTCTCAGATATGCAGAACAGAGTTGGGAAAGAAAGTTATCACATTCATTGATGATCAGGAGTCAAGAAGATCTCATGGGTCTGAAGCTAACATTAGGAAATTTAATTTGGTTAAGTGGCCACAAGTACAAGCTAGGGAGAGCTAGTTAGAGAATAGTTCTTCTAAAAAAAAAAAAGATGGGGAAGGGCAACTAGATGACATAGCGGATAGAGCCCAGGCCCTGGAGTCAGGTGAACCTGAGTTCCAATCCAGTCTCAGATACCTACTAGAGGTGTGACTTGGGCAAGTCACTTAACCCCAATTGCCTCCAAAAATTTTTTAAAAAAAAGATCTGGGGCCTTTTTTGGTTCACAGAGAAGAAAGGTCTTTCTATCAAGAATGCCAAAAAATAGAAAAGACCTGACTCAGACACCAGAAGACAGAGTTCCACTGAGACCTATTACTAAATCAGCCTCATGACCTTGGTCAAATCACACCAACTATCTGAGCCTCAGTTGCTCAATCTGTAGAATCTATAATAATATTTGCAAGGTTATTATGATGGAAGTGCTTTGTAAACCTTATAACATTATGCAAATATGAGTTATCATTCTTATATTTTGAATTAGCAACAACAATAACAAGACTTCAATGCTGTAAAACACAATAAAGATTCCAGGCTCAGTTAGCACCTGTGTGACCCTGAGCAAGTCAGTAAATGTCTGATGGGGTATGGGCTCTGGGAAGCCCCTTGAACTCAGATTGAATCTTCCCACTTGATGAGGAGTTTGACTGAGGCCATAAGCCTTTCATTCTGGCTAGGTCCAAATCTCTGTTACTTTTAACCTAGCCTAGCCCTCCATTGTCCAGTTATTTCCCACTCTTGATCCTATCAAAATATCTCTACCCAAACCTGTTACTCTTAAATTAGCCTAGTCCTTCATTGTCTCTCACCTCCAGGTAGCCTTCTGCTATTTCCCTACCCTTAATCCCATTTCTGGAGTCTGACCTCAGTTCTTCAAGATCCTCCTTAGACTCCTCCTCAAGACCCTCCCCAAACACCTCCTCTAGACCACCCCTAGATCCTTCCCACTGTCTTTCTGTATGTAAGATCCATCTTGCCTTTAAGAAGGTGCTGAGATTCAATCTAGTCAGACTTACTCTGGGTCAGATTGTTCTGACCTGCTCGTCCAATACAAGTGTCACAAATACTTTGGCTCCTTAAGAGTCTACCCATAATGGCCAATCTTCAATAAACTTTGCTTTTCTTTGACTGAGAGGAGGCTTGAGTAGAATTTATGCTGTAGGACCCTGAGTGTTGGTATTTTGGGGTCTTGAGCACCCCTAAACCCCAAACCTCAACATCTCTACACCTCAAATTTCCTCATCTACAGAAGGGGGGAAGTAGAATTGGACTAGATGCCCTTCAGGGTCCCTTCCAACTCTAAATATGATTATATAATCTTTACTGATGCGAATTCAAAGTCTTAGTAAATGGTCTTCCAAAATTGCTTTGGCTAGAAAAATTCATTATCTGATGATGAAAATAACAACAGTAACAGTAATGAAACTGTTAGGTGACACAGTATGGTGGTATCACATTCAAATAGAAATGGGACCACAAAACAACACATTAAAGAAGTATATTGACTTATTGTGTTTTTGTTTATACTGTTAAATATGTCCCAATTACATTTTAACCTGGTTCAGCTGAACTGGGGGGGGGAGGGGGTGTTATGGCCACATGTGGTTTCCAGGCTATAGGTTTGACACCTCTGATGTAGTGGATGGAATGTTGGATTTGGAGAGAGGAAGACCTGAGGTCAAATCCTGCCTCAAAGGTACCACATCACACCTATCAGATTGACTAACATGACAAAACAGGAAAATGATAAATGTTGGAGAAGACGTGGGAAAATTGGAACACTAATTCATTGTTACTGGATTTGTGAACTGATTCAACCATTCTGGAGAGCAATTTGAAGCTATGCCCAAAGGGCTATGAAAATGTGCATATCCATTGACCCAGCAATACCACTTTCTAGGGCCATATCTCAAAGAGATCATAAAAATGGGAAAAGGACCCACATATACAAAAATATTTATAGCAGCTCTTTTTGTGGTGGCAAAGAACTGGAAATTGAGGGGATGCCCATCAATTGGGGAATGGCTGAACAAGTCGTGGTATATGTAATGGAATACTCTTGTGCTATAAGAAATAATGAACATGCAGACTTTAGGAAAACCTGGAAAGACTTATATGAACTGATGCTGAGTGAAGTGAGCAGAACCAGGAGAACATTGTACACAGTAACAGCCACAGTCTGTGATGACTGATTTTGATAGATTTAGCCCTTCTCAGAAATGCAAGAACATAAAACATTTACAAAGGACTCATGATGGAAAATGCCATCCATATCCAGAGAAAGAACTATGGAGTTTGAGTGCAGAGTGAAGGAGACTGTTTTCTTTTCTGTTTTGTTTTGTTTTCTCTTTCTTGTGGTTTCTCCCATTTATCATAATTCTTCTATGCAACATGACTAATGTGAAAATGTGTTTAATAGGAATGTCTGTGTAGGGTCTATATCAGACTGCAAGCCATCTTGGGAAGGGAGGGGGAAATAATTTAAAACTTATGGAAGTGAATGTTGAAAACTAAAAATAAATAAATTAACTAATTAAAAAAGTCCTGTCTCAAATACTTATCAGCTATGTGATCCTAGGCAAGTCATTCAACTTCTCTTATCCTCAGTTTCCCGGTCTGTGAAATGGGAATAATACCCCCACAGGGTTGTTCTGAGGATCAAGTGAGATGAAGTGTGTAAAGAACTTTGCAAAGCCTAAAGCCAAACACACACATATGCATACATGAATGCCAGCTATTTATTAATCTGTTCCTGTGTGTTGCTCTCTCTGGGCCTGGGCATGTCCTTCGTACTAACCATGTTACTGGGTATCTCAGACTATAGACTACAGTGGTCTGATCTAGGGCATCACACACACTGTAGGTTGTCAGGCAGGACCACTTCCCTGATCCCACAAGTCTCCAGGCCTTCTTTGCCCAGCTCTATCTATCAAGCCTCAAGTATCTTTTAGTAATTTCTACTTGTCTCATTAAGGCAGTTTAATAAAGAACCCTTTAGCCCCCCTTGTCATTGTCTGAGCCCAATTGTTTCTTCTCACACTTCTCTTTGTGCTGTCCCAGAACTGAAGGGCCTCTTCTGTGGGAAAGACAATGGGGCTGGAAAAGACCAATTCTCCCTCTCTGTGTCCTGCTGCCACAGCCGGGTCTCCTTTCACTGTCCTGTGTCCGTCCATCCATTCACTGAGGCCTGCTTGTTGCATCAGAGAGAGGCAATGTCACGTAGGCAAGAAGTAGCAGAAACTTGCCCTAAACACAGGTCTTCCTGCCCCAAATCCAGTAGATTCTTCTACTACACCATGATACGCCTCCAGGCCTATTTTCATATTTTACAAATTGCCATGTATAAAAATATTTTTGTGCACATATATGATATTTTGTAAGATAAAATAGAGACAGACTTAAAATTCTCTGACTAAGCCTCTATCTTCCCAGAGCTGCAGGGTTCCTTCTCAGAGACAGTTTGAGAACCGGTGCTCTGGGGTGCTACTGGACAGCTCCATCCCTCACTAGATGGTTTTGTTAATGACAGGCTGGCATTTGGCTTAGTGTTCCCCAAATGGGAAGGGAACAGTTTTTGGTGAGTTACTGAAGAGCAGCCAACAGTAGAGAAAAATGGAGTGGAACATTTTTCTTCTTCTACCACAACTATTCATCTGAGTGTGAAGAAAGAGAGGAAATATAATAAGAAAGGTTTGGGGAAGGATTGCCTAGAGACATCTAGGTGGTGTGCTAGGCCTGGAGTCAGGAAGCCCTGAATTCAAATTCAACTCCAGACTAGCCATATGACCCTAGACAAGTCATTTTACCTTTGTCTGCCTTGATTTCTGTAAATTGGGGATAATAATGACATTAACCATCCAGGGTTGTTGTGAGGATCAAATGAGATACTATTTGTAAAGCATTTAGCGGAGCGCCTGGTATATTTGATGTTGTTTAATTGTTGGAGAAGCATCAGATTGTGAGAAATGCTGGCAGTTTGGTTTCCACAGATTCTACAGGAATAATGGGTGTTTACATGCAAGAAGGCATAAATCTGTAAAGAGGGGCCTGGGCTAGACTGGCTCAGACCATCTGGGGGATGGTCACTGACTTTTGATCAACACACATGCTTAATGGGCAGGTCGGGGGAGTTGTAACCCAGAAGAGCTGGAGCCAATCCCAGCTCGGAAGGGAGGAATGGCGGGAAAGCTAAATGAAACAGCATAAAAAGGGTTTGCCTTTGTCTGATCCTTTGTAGTCTCTTCCCAGAGGCTACCTATTTATTCATTACGGAATAAATGTAAAATAAAGATCGTGAAACTTCCTGGATTCCCAGCAAGTGTGGTTATTCCCTAGACAGAGCACATAGATTTTCATTTACAACACAACTCTGTGATCATATTTGGGGCTTTCTTGGCAAAGATAGTGGAATGGTTTGCCATTTCCTTCTCCAGCTCATTTTACAGGGAACTGAGGAGGACAAGGTCAAGTAACTTGCTTGGGGTCACACAGCTAGTAAGTGTCTGAGGGCAGACTTGAACTCAGGTCTTCCTGACCCCAGGCCTGGTACTCTGTCCACTGTACCACCTAGCTACCCCATCAGTCATTTAGTGGTGGGAGGTAGTTTATTTTACACGTAATACCTCATCCTTGCTCTGGAGAGCAAGAAAAATGTTTTTTTAAAATTTGGTACCTATTAATACTGAAATGACTGAACAACCTTATAATCTCCACCGGAGAAGGACATGGCAAACCATTTCAGTATCTTTTCCAAGAAAACCCCAAGTGGGGGTCACAAAGACATGTTCAGACTTGTCTGAACAATAACAATAAGAACATGAACCATTTCAGTATCTGAAATGACTGACACGACAAATGTATCAGGGCTGGTATATAGTAGGTACTTAACAATTTTTTTTCTTCCTTCCTTCCTTCTTTCCTGCCTGCCTCCCTCCCTCCTTCCCTCTCTCCCTCCTTCCCTTCTTTCCTTCCTTTCTTCCTTCTTTCCTGCCTCCCTCCCTCCTTCCCTCTCTCCCTTCCCTCCTTCCTTCCTTCCTTTCTCTCTTCCTTCCTCCTTCCTTCTTTTCCTTCTTGCCTCCTTTTTTCCTGTTTCCTTCCTTCCCTTCTTCCCTCCTTTTCCCTTTGTTCCTTCCTTCATTCCTTCCTTCATTTGTTCATCCTTCCTTTCTTCCTCCCTCCCTTCCTTCCTTTCTTTCTTCCTTCCTTCTTTTCTTCCTCCCTCCCTCCCTTTCTTTCTCCCCCTGCAGTGAGGGAGTAAAAGAGAAGCCATTACAAGAAAAGACTGGCTTATTGTTTTGTCTCTACCCCAGAGACATTAGTAGCTGGCTCTTGAATTGTTCATGAGACTTGTCCTAGTAATAAGCTACTTCTGAACCTGAAAAAAAAGGAAAACGATCTTTTAACCAGTTGATTAATCAATAAGCATTTATTAAGAACCTAATAAGAACCAAATACTGTGATAGATACTAGGGATACAAATACAGAAGTGAGAGAGTTCTGTCTTCAAGGAGTTTATATTCTACTTATGGTCAAGGAAGGGGAACCTAGGTCTAAGAAGTCATGGTTGTTGTGAGTTGGGATGTAGGGCAGTGAATGTCATACCCTTCCAATGGTGTGAGGTAGTAGTATGTGGTCTACATGACTTTCATACTTTTAGTTCAAGCCATAGAATGGGCTCCCAGAAGGGGTCCTCTGGTGCCATAGAATTTTAGAGAGTTCATGTTGTTATTGTTGTTGTTCAGACAAGTCTGAACATGTCTTCGTGACCCCCATTTGGGCTTTTCTTGGAAAAGATACTGAAATGGTTTGCCATTTCCTTCTCTGGTGGATTAAGGTAAACAGGGTTAAGTGACTTGTTCAGGGTCACACAGCTAGTAAGTATCTGAGGCCAGATTTGAACCCTCTTCATCTACACAGTATTAGATGCAGTGTTAGGAAACCAGATACTCTGACTCTTCCGTTGCTCCTTTCAGAATCTCCCTCTTATTTCACATAGACAGATACTGACAGATAGTAATATATAAAAATAGGAAATAAGCTTGATGGGATTTTTCTTTTCTTAAGGACTGACCTTTCTGGTAAGTGCAGGTAGGGAAAATACCCCAATTAAAGGGAATATTAGATTGATTGATTTCTCCTAAGGCAGGGGGAGTGGGAGAAGACAGAATATGGTAAAGACTGGTGGGGAAAAATAAACACAAAAAACTCCAGGCCTGACTCTTTGGGCCTCTAGGTGGGGAGGGAAGAAGAGAGAACATTTATTTTTAGGTTTGGTTTTAAGTTGTATCTCTCCATGATGCCAGATTTCATTAACAGGTGGCCAACTGGTATCCCTCTGGCCAGTCCCCACATTTCTAAATATAGCCCTTGAGTTTGAGCCAAAAGCATAGAGCCAGAGTTTCCCTGGAAAGTATCTGTTTCTGCAGAGAAGGGAGGAAAGCTTGATAAATGAAACAATTTGGAATTGAAAAACCTTAGTGTTAGTGTGGGTTTCTTTTTTCTCTCCATGTTGCTTAGGGTTGACCTTCTTCAATATCTTCACTCTATCCCATAGACTGTATTTTATTTTTAATTTATGGAATAAAACAACATTTCCATAAGATAGCATAAAAAAGTTGAAGGCACATAGATCAAATACAGTCTGTATTATACCTTAACAGGGACCTCTGCTAAAAAATCCCTTATAGCCTCTGGTTGAAGACTTCCAGTGATGGGGAACTCACTATCTAGCAAGGTAGACCTGAACAGGTCTAATGTTTAAAAAGTTCTTTACTCAGGCAGGTAGATGCCAAGTAGATAGAAAAGTGGGACATGGAGCCAGAAAGTCCTGAATTCAAGTTTCAACTCAGACACTAGTTGTGTGACATCGTAACAAGTCACTTAATCTTCCTCAGCTTCAGTTTTTTCATCTATAAAACAGGAATAATAATAGCATCTATTTCTTAGGGTTGTTGTGAGGATTAAGTAAGATAGCCTGTTTAAGTTCTTTGCAAGCCTTAAAGTGCCATATAAATGCTAGTTATTATTATTATTGTTGCTGAGTATTCAAATGGATCTATAATCTCATCTATTGCTTCCAATGATGCAAATCGCAACCCACTCTCGAGTGCCCATCCTGTTCACTTCTTGTTTAAATTCAAGGGGGTGTCATTTGCTGGAGACCTCTCTCGATTTCTCCTTATATCATGAGGATACCAGCGGAACACTTGAGCACTCTGTCCATCCATTTGTCATCCTTGTTCTTACCACGTGAAAGGACAAGTCCATCTTCTTTTTCTCTTGTGCATTTCCTTGACAGTGTCTTTGGTTTTCATTTTCCGTTGGTTATATGTTACAGGTTGCTCACATCTACCACACACTTCTCCATTGTCCTCTGGGGCTTTTGAGACTTCTGGGTTTCACGTCTCATTCTTATACGCTAACACTGGAAATGTTGGTATTTAGAATATGAACTTCTGTTTTTGGGAGGTGATTGGGATCTTTAAAAGAACTTTGCATTTCTCTGAAAGCAATCCAGTCACTCTCTTCCTATTTAATTCTGGGTCTAAGCGTACATTTGTAAAAAATAGCTAGCATTTATATGCAGTCTAAAGTTAGCACAGTGTTTTACAAACATTATCTCATTTTATCCTAAGAACAATATGAGGAAATAGGTGCCATTATTATCTCTATTTTACAAAAAAGGAAATGGAGGCAGGCAAAGGTCAAGTGACTTGCACAGGGTCATGCAGTTAGTGTCTGAGGTCACCTTTGAACTGAGGTCTTACTGACTCCAAGTCCACTGCACTATCTAGCGTCCTATCAGATATTTATGCTAACAAACAAACTCTTTAGGATTATAATTTATCAGTCTAGGCAATAGACATTTTTCATCCACTTGGTATTTCCTGTGTGTATGGTCAGTTTAAACTTTTCGAAATAGTTGTGGATATCTTCCAGGAAGCTCAACAACATTCCAAGGCTTGATATTATCAGTACAATGTCAATGACAAATAGGAACATCTGGAGAACTTTGTCATCCACAAGGAATCTCCCCTCAGTTTGAAGTCTGTCAGATCTCCATCATAATGGCGATCGCCTTTAGCAAGCACACATCTCCTCATTCTATGCCTCGTCTTTACGACCAATATCATTGAATAAGGATGTTAACGTTGCCATATTTTTCAAGGAATCTTGAAGGATTTGGATGTTTGGAGGAGAGATGGATAGTTGGAAAGTGTCTTTAAGGAAGTATTTTGCTCTGCTGCATCAAATGCTTTTTCATCTTTAGCAAAGTAGAGGAAATCTTCTCTTTTCCACATCATTCAGGTAATTGCTTGTTGGCAAAGATTGGTTCATTGTAGCACAGTACTTTTAAAAACCTTCTTGCTCCCTACTAATGCCCTCGTGAAGGATGACTTTGATGGGCGGGTAGATGAGGCTCATAAAGATTTTGTATAGATTGGAAAATGTTGTTGACATTGTTTCAGTTGTCTCAGTCACCTTTCTTCAGTAATAATGTCAAGGATTTCCCCCCACCTTTGGCATCTTCCCATCCTTCAGATACCTTGTCAGTGGAGCTCTCAATGCTCTCACAGGTGTGTTGCCTCCAACATGGAGGACGTGGTCCGTCTGGCTACTTTCCCTGCCTTTGTTCTTTTTTCTACCCTTTTGCCCTCTTCCTACCTCTTTTCTGGCATATATAGGGCTATGACATTGAAGTCCAGGTATGGTAATTCCCTTGCCCTTGGTAGAAAACGCAGTAAATAAACAAATCTTTGCAGATCATTTCCATTTTTTCTTTTGTTAAGTTCTCTCCTTCCATTTTTATCCTTAAATCCCTTCAGGATGATTTTGCTTAGTTGGGCCTTATGTCAACCTTGCTTTACCCTGTGCTGCTTTTTAAACGTACATTCCTAAATGTGGTACCAAGAACTTAGTCCAGTATACAGGTATAACCCGACAATGGCTCTGGGTGCTATACTTTTCCCAATGTGGTCTGTTGTTATTGTTGTTTAGTCATTTTAGTCAGGTTCAACTCTTTGTGACCCCATTTGGGGTTTTCTTGGAAAAGATAGTGGAATGATTTATCATTTCCTTCTCCAGCTAATTTTACAGATGAGGAAATTGAGGTGAACAGGGTTAAATGATTTGCCAAAGTCACACAGTAAATATTTGAGGCTGGATTTGAACTTAGGTTTTACGGACTCCGGGTGGCTGATCTATCTACTGTGCCACCTAGCTGCCCAATCTAAGGCAATCTTATTCAAAAAGCATTTATAATGTATAATACTGTACGGAAGACACTGTGCTAGTCTCCGTATATACAGAGACAAAAGGAAAAACAGTCCCTCATCTCAAGTAGTTTGGATTCTACTGGGGACATACAACATGTAAATATATAAATATGTAGTGGCAATTTGAGGAATGTTGACTATATGGAATCCAGAAAAGCATGGAAAGATTTATATAAATTGATATAGAGAAAAAAGTGCAATACAGAAAAATATACACATCTATAACAACATACATGATAATGTGAATGATCAGACAAACTCAGATTAAGTGTATTAATCATAATGTCTATCTAAAAGAAGAGATGATGAAGCCTGACTCCATCCTCTTGGCAGAGAGGTGAGGCATTACATGTTTAGAATGGTACATGCCATATAAGCTAAGATGAATATGTTCATTGGTTTTGCTTAACTGTTTTTCATTTTTACAAAGAAGATCTTGTGTTTGAATCCTGGCTTTGCTATATGCCACTTAACATTTTGGGGGGCCTCAGTTTCTATATCTATAAAATTAGAGAATATATATACATACATACATACATATATATGTATATACATATATATGTATATACACACACACCATAATTTGTTAATCCATCCCCCAATTTATGGGCACTTCCATAGATTCCTTTCTTTGCCACCTCAAAAAAGAGCTACAAATATTTCTGTATATCTTTTAAATTTGTTTTCCTTAGAACTAATCCCTCTCTTAATCTACCCTCCTTCTAATTCCTCATTCCCCTTTTCTTTCCCTCCTATTTCCCTGTTGAATGGAATGTCTACTTGTACACTTTGGAGACAATTTCTTCTAATCTTCCTTTCCCTCTCTCCCTTCCCCCTAGGTATATTTCTCTTCTCCTCTTTTTCCATTACTTTCTTAAGATCATCAAAATATAATAGAACCATTCCAAAGTCTTGACTCCTTTCATGAACCCTGAGGACAATAGCATTCAGGGCATACTCATGTATCATCTCTCCTTTTTTGAATGTAAGTAGTTTATCCTTGTTTAGTCCATCCATTGTTCATTCTTGTATACCCCTTTCTGTTTCTTTTGAATTCAGCATTTGAACTTCAAAGTTTTTCCATATATCTGATCTTTTTGTCAAGAATATTTAGAAGTTCTCTATTTCATTACAAATACATTTTTTGCCTTGCAGCATTATACTCAGTTTTTCTGGGCAAGCTATTCTTAGCTATAAGCCCATATCCTTGGCCTTTTGGAGTTTTATATTCCAAATTCTTAGCTCTTTTATAATGATGACTGCTAAATCATATGTGATTATATGACTGGGGCTTCTCTGTACATGAATTCTTTCTTTCTAGTTGCTTGAAGTATTTTTTCTCTGACCTAAAAGCTTTGGATTTTGACTAGGATATTTCTGGGAGTTTTCATTTCGGGGTTCCTTTCAGGAGGGAACTGGTAGATTCTTCTATTTCTTAACTTTCTACATTTCACTTTCCCCTCTGGTTCTGAGATTTGAATAGTTTCTTTTCATATTTCTTGAAATATGACATCTTGGCTCTTTACTTTGGTCATGGAATTCAGATAGTCTAATGATTCTTCATTTTTTTTTCTCCATCTGTTTTCTGGGCAGTTATTTTTCATATTTTTTCTTACATTTTCCCCTGTTTTTTTTTCTTTTTTCCACCTTTTGACTTTGTTTAAGTTATTTCTTCTTGTCTTATGAAGTCATTGGCTTCTATTTGGTCCATTCTAATTTTTCAGGGATTAGTTGCTTGGGTAAGGTTTTGTACTTCTTATGTCAGGCTATCAATTCCCTTCCTAATTCTTTCTTCTATAGCTCACATTTCCCCCCCATTTTTCCCTCAAGCACTCTCATTTCATTTATTAAAAAACAAACACATTTTAAAACTTATTTTATCTCTTCCAGAAATTCTAGTTTAGTGTGCCCAAGCTGTATTTTTCTCTGAGGCATTAGTTGTAAATGTTTCTGAGTCATTCTTTTCCTCTGTATTTGTGTCTTGAATGTGCATTTTTTTGTTTGCTCATTCCCTCAGACTGTTTCCCAACTTTGGATTTAATGTTATGGCTAGGCTCTGCTACATCTCTGGAGGGCTGGTTCTATTGCTGTTTGCCTGGCATATTGAATGTTGTATTGTTTTTCTTGGGTCTCAGGGATAGGCCAAATTCTGCAAATTTTCAGTGCTCCCAAAATGCCCTGATCCAAGGCATAGTCTGATTATTCCACTTCCTCCAACATGTCTGAACTCTGAAAGTTCTTTATCTGGGTTTGAGACTGTGCAAGAGTAGTTTGGTATAGAATTCTACCCCATCTGCTACTTGGAAAACTCTCTTGGTTCTAAGTGGTAGAATTGTAGATTCTTCATTGGTGTGGGATTCCTGCCTTAGTTATTCCTTTTTGGGCTGGGGTAAATGCTGGAAGTGAGACCTTGGTCTGAGCTTGGGTTCTGAACTGGACCATTGCTGCTACTGGCTTCTGAACTTTCTCCTTCCTCCATACACAACCCAGTTACACCCTGCCCTGGAATGCAGGTCTCTTTCTCGGTCTGTCCTGGATCTCTGACATTAAATTTGGGAGTAAGCAGCAAAAGGTGCCAGTTCACACCTGTCCCCATCACAGTGCCATATTGGTCTGGGACTGGCCTGGGATGAATCTAGGGGTATAAGAGTGTGAGACCTCATCTTGCCCTGGTGCACAGCTTTTCCCTCAGTACTAAAGTGCTTCCCATGAAGCATGCCCCTAGTCAACCCTGTCCCCGGTATCTGTACACCTGTCTCCCTATGCTGAGCTGGGCTGGACAAAGGACTTACTGGGATTTTTTTTCTGAATTTCCCCATCAGCATTCTGTATGTTACATTTTCTATATCTGTTTGGAAGAGTTTGTAACTATTGGCACTGCTTTCTATCTCTCCCAGGAACATTGTTTAGATACAACCTTATAGGCAAATTATAGCAGTAATGATACTCATAATATTACTATATACTTATACTCTCCCCCTTGTAGGCATTACATGTTTAGAATGGTACATGCTATATAAGCTGAGATAAATATGTTCATTGGATGAAGAAGTGGCTCTTATCCCTATTTGTACCTGAATCTTTGATCTCAGTCTCTCCATTCTCCTCCTCAAGATTGCCTTAAAAATCATCCCTGCCCCTACCAAGAATATTTAAACTCTCCCTATATAATGGTTCCTTCAGGGCTGCCTACAAACATACCCAGTTTTCCTCTATCCTATTAAAAAACAATGACGATAAAAACCCTTCACTTAACTCTACCATCCTCTCCAGCTGTACCCCTATATTTCTCCTCTTTTTTCATAGTCAAAAATCCTAGAGGAAGAAGAAAAAAGCTTTCTACACTGGTTGTTTCTACTTCCTTTCCTGTCACTTCTCACCTTGCATTCTCTAAAGTTACAAATGACCTTTTAATTGCCTAATTCCATGGTCTTTCCTCAGTTCTCACCCTTTTTCATTTCCATGCATCATATGACACTATTTACTACCATTTTATTATAGAAAAACCCTCTGGGTTTTTGTGACACTGTTTTCTTTATTCTCCTTCTACCTGTTTAACTATTTCTTATCAGTCTTCTTTTCTAGATCTTCATCCATATTGTGCCCCTTTGCTGAAATGGACCCAAGGTTCTGTCTTGGGCCCACTTCTCTCTTATAACCTCTCTGTCAGTGATATCTGCTCCCATTGGTTTAAGAGTTGTCTATGCAGATGATCCTTAAGCCTATTCATGTAGCCCTAGTGTTGCTCTTAAATTCCAAATGCACACCACAAACTGCCAGTTGCACATTTCTTATTGAATTTCCCATATGCACTCCAAATTTTAATGTCCAAATGGAACTTGTTATCTTTGCCCCCCAAATGTATCCTTCTTCCTAACTTCTCTGTTTTTGTTGAGAACACCAGAGGTGTGAGACTTTAACATGTAGCTCTCTTAGAAAAAAAAGAGGAAAAAAAAAAGAGGCATACTCAGCATACCTTTAAGATAAATCTACCACTAGGTGGCGCAGTGGACAGAGCGCCCAGCCTGGAGACAGGAAGACCTGAGTTCAAATGTGGCCTTAGACACTTCCTAGCTGTGTGACCCTGAGCTTAACTCAGTTTTCTCATCTGTAAAATGAGCTGGAGTAGGAAATGGTAAGCCACTCCAGTATCTTTGCCGAGAAAACCCTAGATCAGCGTTTCTCAACCTGTGGGTTGCGACCCCTTTGGGGGGTCGAACGACCCTTTCACAGGGGTCGCCTAAGACCATCGGAAAACACATATTTCCGATGGTCTTAGGAACCAAGACACCGCTCCTCTAACTGTCTCCAGGTGGGTCGGCCCACATGCAGATATGCCCACACACAAATATTAAAGAGTCCTGGCATTAGGAAGGTTGAGAACCACTGCCCTAGATGATATCTTTGAAGAGTCAGACACAACCGAATGATAACATACAGGTACATGTCGTTTTCCTGGTTAGAATGCAAGTCCTTTGAGAGCAGGACTGTTATATATTTTTTGTCGTGTCCTCTCTTGTTCTTAGTACTATGCCTGACTAACAGGAGCTTAAGGTTCATTGAGTGGTTGATGTTATAGGTTTTCAGTCTGGAAAGAACAAGTTGGGTGGACCCAATCAGAGCCCAAGCCCACAGCACCCTCCCTCTTCTGCCTCCTTTCCTGCCCCTCCTCCAACTACACATCCTTTTCTCTCTTCCTTCCACCTGCCCCTAGCAACCCAAGAGGGGGGCCATTGGAGTGACAGATCATGACAAGAAAATTGTGCTGTTATTTTTGGTGTGAGGAATTTAATTTGTTTCACCTGTCACTGATTACCAAGGTTGTCGTAAGCCTGCTTAAGGCTCAATTACCCATAACTGAGGCAACAGGGGGGAACAGAAGGGAGGGGAGCAGAAAGAGGGAGAGGAGCAGAGGGAAGGCAGGAGATAGAGGAGAGGGGGCAGCATGGGCATACGGTGGGGGCAGAGTCTCGGACATGGGTTTGGATTTTGTCCAGAGACTGTTGGTGAATCCGGGTTCTAATTGACTCCTGTTTTTAATATGTTGGTGTCTTTATTTCCAGGCTGTGTCTGAACTCCTTCTGGAACCACATGTCAACTAGACTCTCTACCCTCTTGCCATCCAATACTCCCGCCCTCTTAGAGTCCCACAGTTAGAAGGGACCTTAGAAATGATCAAATGTGATCCCTACCTGAACAAGGAATCTCTTCTCTGACAGGCTTCTGTCTAGTGTTTGCTTGAGCACTCCCAATAAGGCTCCTGCCCTTACTCAAATTATAGTTCAAATTATACTGGGGGTGTGTGTGTGTGTGTGTGTGTGTGTGTGTGTGTGTGTGTGTGTGTGTGTGTGTGTTTGTGTGTGTATGTGTGTGAGTTTGAGAGAGAGAGAGAGATTAGAATCCCTTTCTCCTCTGAGTCCCTTCTAGTATCTATAAAAATATCTTTTGGGTGAGAAGAAAGCTAGTTTATAATCTAGTAGGGGAAAAATAAGGAATTATTGATCTAAGAGGCAAAGTTACGTTTAAGGAGCATTGAACTTGAGGCTGGATTTTATTCCTTTATCCAATTGGACCCTAACAACCACTTAAAACTCTTTGTTTTGACACAAATACTCGACCCTTTCTAGGTGTCCAGCCCTCCAAAGGTGAGTTAGGTAAGGTAGGCCCCTTGTAGGGATGATTTTGGTTGACAAAATGAATAACTATATTTTTACCTGTCTTTTACTATACAAGTTAAATTTCTTTTAGGGGGTAGGACAGGATCTGATCAAGAATGATCAATATATCTGATTACTTATGCTGAATATAACAGGCTTCATTGGAGCACCAAGCTATCAATTCAGGATCATTGAGTCAATCATGTTTCTTCCTGACACTGAGTAACCTCTTTTGTAAAGATTATAAGATGATTGGACTTGGGAGTGAGAGGTCCCCCTGGACCAAATCCACTCTTATCCACCTTTCTTGGGAGAGAGATTGGGTGGTCCAATGCTTGATTTCATGCTCTTTGACTACAGGGATCAAGTTTCTGTGACCTTAGAAACGTTTCCCCAATTTCCATTTAGTAACCTCTACACAGCAGAACTGCTAAAGAAATGAAGGAGCAGAAGGATTGGTGAAGGGGTGAATAATACTTTTTCAATATGTTGGTGTCTTTATTTCCAGGCTGTCTCTGAACTCCTTCTGGAACCACATGTCGACTAGACTCTCTACCCTCTTGCCATCCAATACTCCCTCCCTCTTGGAGTTCTATTTTATGGCCCTATTCAATTTAATTCAATTCAAGAGATGTATCAAGTATCTGCTATGTAAGTGCCAGACAGTGGAAATACAAACATGAAATATTGCAGCTGTCCTTGCCCTCAGGGAGAGTAGACAGTACTGGGGAGATGTGGGAGCTAAGGCAAGAGCACAGTAAGTACATGGAAGTAATTAGAAGGGGGAGAAAAAACCAACAATTGTGGATGGGAACGGAAATTAGGCAAAGCTTCAGAGAGGAGGTGGCACCTGAAATGAGCTTCTGGAGCCACTCCTAGGACTGATGGATTGTGAGCTTTGTGAGGACGGGGACGATCTTTTGCCTTTCTTTGTATCCCAGTACTTAGCATGGTGAATGGCTTATCTTAGGCACTTACTAATGTTTATTGACTGATAGAAGAGCCCAGATCTCCTTGACCAAGAAGAGTACTCCAGGTACTCCTAGAGATGGCGGCAAGGAGTGGCTATTTGTTTTTAAATAGAATTTAAGTAGAATTTTAAGTAGAATTTTCTATATCTCAACCTTTCTAATGCAGGGCTTACTCTTTAATACTTGTATGTGGGCGTATCTGCATGTGGGAGGACCCGCCTGGAGATGGATAGAGGAGTGATGTCTCGGTTCCTAAGACCATGGGAAATATGTGTTTTCCGATGGTCTTAGGTGACCCCTGTGAAAGGGTTGTTCGACCCCCATCGGGGTTGCCACCCACAAGTTGAGAACTGCTGCTCTATATCCTTTGTAGGAGGATGTTCTTTTTTCTTTGGGCGTAGGAACTGAATGAAGTAGATCAAGGAAAAACCTACCAGCCAGGGCCCTTCCAAAACCTTAAATCGAATTGGTGGTCTCCGATCTTTCCCCCTAGCTGCCCCCTCCCTAACTTCATCCGTCACTTGTTATGGTGTTAACCTTCCCAGGGCACATACACATTTTTATAGGGAGCCCTTATATGATCATAGATTTAGAACTGAAAGGGGCCTTTGAAGTCAATGAGTTCAACCTCCTTGTCACACAGATGAAGAAACTGAGCCCCAGGAAGGTTACTAAGAGTCTGAGGCAGGATATAAACCCAGGTCTTGTTCCTACTCAAACGCAAAAGGAAGTGGTGAAAAAAATCTATGTCTGTGATGGTAGGCTTTCTCATACCTTAGTAGGTGACTTTGTACAGGTTTAGAGACAGGGAGATGTCCCAGAAACCATTCAAGTAACACTAACAAGAAGGTTCTGTATCAGTATGGACAGTGATGATACAGCATGTCCATTGTCAATATTGCCCTTTCCTGTGTACTGAGGGCTCAAAATTCTGTAAAATGCAAAAAAAACAAACAAACAACAAAAAAACCAAACAACCCACAAAAAAACCCCCAAAATAAAACCCTGCTGTGATCAAATGCTTCCAATTGCAGCAGAAAGTAAGGAATGGACTACTCTTATTGCAGAATTTTTTTTTCTTTTTCTCTCCTCTTCTCCCTCCTTCTTCCCTCAGTCTCACTTCTTGACACCTCCCCACCCCCAAATTAATAAGCAGGTTTGGGGAATTCCGTTGAAAGCTGGTATTCTTACCAGCACACTATCATTAAAAGCAATAGGTTTTAAATAGAGATCTGGGAAGAAGCACAGTGTCTTCTTTGATGAGGCTGTGGGGAAGCCTTCTGCCCATCTCCAGCTCTTTTAGCCAGAGAAGGACCCTATCTTTATAACACCCTTTCAAGGAGACATAATTTGGGATCTGACTTTCTGGTGGAAAATTATTTATATACATACATATATATATATACATAATATTATATTTTATCCATCACTTTCTTAAGCCAAGGGAATTGACAAGAGCAAAAATTAAGTCCTGATTTGTAGCCTCTGTTAATTTCCAAGATCTAAATGCTCACACTGAAAATTTAACAAGTGGTTCTTACTAGCCAGTCTCAGCTGGGTCCAATACACCTTCAAAACTTGGATCATAGCTCTACAGCTGAAAGTGACCATGAAGGTTATCTAGTCCAATCTCCTCGTTTTACAAAGGATGAAATAGGGACCCAGAAGGGGTTTGAGTGACTTGAATGGGGCTAACTCTGGGAGGCGGTGGTTCCCATGCTCAGGGTTTCAAGTTGTAAAGTTGTTGAGAAGAAAAAACTGGAATAGTCACCTTCTTCCTCTCTTACACCAACACCCCCTCCCTCCACACACATATACACATGCACACTTTTTCCCACATCAGATGGGAAGTGAAGGAAAGAGAAAACAGAAGGGGAGGAGCACCAGTTAAGGAAGAATAAGGCTCTGGTTAAGAAAGGAAGGGGCAGAATCAAGGCTGTCAACAGAAAAACTGAGAACCAAATTCTTCTTTCCCATGTTATAGTATGATCCAGATATGAATCATATCATATTGTTTCCTCAAACACACTTGGCATATTCCCAGTCTTTGTTCATACCTTTCCGTTTACTTGGAACACATGGCAACTTTTGTTTGAATCCTACACATTTCTCCAAAGCTTAGTTTAAATTTCAGCTCCTCTGTGAAGTCTTTCATGGTCACCCCCTCCCACAGTATCCTTCTGCTCCCCAGTACCCCCTGACACAGAGCTCTGGACTAGGTTAGAATTGGGTTCTAGTCCCAGCCCCATTATTTACCAATAATATGACCCTGGCCTTAAATGGTGATATTTAGTCTTGGTACATGTGTTGAATGAATTAAATGTGTACTTGGCTTGAAATCAAACCATTGGGTAACATGTTAAGCAGATAACTAGTCCCATTACAATCTCCATACCCTCTAACTCACCAAAACTTCAGTGACTCCCTATTACCTCTAGGATCAAATATCAAATCATGTCTTTGGTGTTCAAAGCTCTTCATAAACTGCCCTTCCTCCCACCTTTCCAATCTCCTTACATATTACCCTATACCATGTACGATGCAATCCAGTGATATTGGCTTTCCTTGCTGTTTCTCAAATAAGACACTCCATTCTTAGACTTCAGATCATTTTACTGGCTATTCCATGGAACGTTCCATTCCATTCCTAGAATATTTTTCTCCTCCTCTCTGTCTCCTGACTTTCCTGGCTTCCCTCAAGTCACAACCAAGATTCCCCCTTCTCCAGGAAGATTTCCAGATCCCTTCTTAATTCTAGTACTTCCCTCTATTGAATATCTTTAAATTATCCTTTTTATAGCTTGTTTATACAAAGTTGTTTGCATATTGGCTTTTCCCTTAGACTATAAGCTCCTTGAGGGCAGGGACTATCTTTTACCTTTCTTTGTATCCACAATGCTTAGCACAGGGCCTGGAATATAGTAGGTGTTTAATAAATGCTTATTGACTGACTGTATCCTTGTTTCCTTTTCTTTTTTTGGTTCAGATTCATCATTTCTTCAATGTAGGAAATTCCCCACATGTAAATCACAACTCTTTTGCAGCTTATAGTTTTAAGGAGGCACTTGGGCGGGTGAGAGATTAAGTGACTTACCCATTGGCACACAGCTCAGTGTATCAAAGATGGAATTTAAATCTTCCAAGTAATACTATCACCCCTAAGGGCAAGTAGGTGACACAGTGGATAGAGCACCAGGCCTGGATTCAAGAGAAATCATCTTCCTGAGCTCAAATCTGACCTCCAGATACTTACTAGCTGTGTGACCCTGGGCAAGTCACTTGACCCTGTTTGCCTCAGTTTTCTCATCTGTAAAATGAGCTAGATAAGGAAATGGTAAACCACTCTAGTATCTTTGCCAAGAAAACACAAAATGGGGTCATGAAGAGTCGGACAGAACTGAACAACAATATATAAAATACACATACATACATGTGTGTTGTGTGTGTATATATATACAAGCATATACATACAGACATACACAGCCATACACACACACACACACACACACACACACACACACACACACACACACTCTCACACACACACTCATACTCTGCCTGTGGGAAAGTCCAGTGGTGATGTTTCCATGACCATTATTGGCAAAGTACCCCTTTGTGTGCACTGGGATCTTTCTACCACCAAGGCCAGCCTACTCACCATTGCCACATTGCTGCTTCATTCACTATCTCTGGGAAATTTCCCTGGAATATGTCACTTTAGAGCAGTTTACTCTTGGAGATCTGTGTAGGAGGGAGCCCGAGAAAGAAGGGAGGAATGAAGAAGAGGGGAAAGTTTCCCGTTCCTTAAAGAATAAATTCCAAACTCCTCATATAACTAAGGAATTCTAGAGTCTGGTCCCCACAACCTCTCTCCATCAGTTGAGAGAATGGAGTCCTGGGAGTTCATTGCATGAATCTTCGTAGACTCTTAGAGTTTAAAGGGGCATCCCAGGCCAGCTGGGCCAACCTGTCACTGAACAGGAATCCTATTTACATCACCCTTGACAAATGGTCCTAGAAGGCCTCCCTAATCCACTTTAGGCAGTTTTTCCTTATATGGATCTGAAATCTCCCTCTGGGCAGACTCACCCCATTGCTCCTTGGTTCTGCCTTCTGGGGCCAAGAGGAATAAATCTAATCCCTCTCCCACGTGAGAAAGCTCTTGTAATTCTTGAAGACATCTATCATGTACTCAGCTATAAAGTGAAGGGGTTGGACTGGGTGACCTTGGAGGTCCCTTCCAGATCTAATTTTATAGTTCCATGATCCTCCCTAAGTCTACTTTTCTGCCAGTTTCTTAAACGATGTTTTTATAGCATGGTCTGCAATCCCCCCAATCTCTTACTCATTCTCTTCTCTAAACATGCTCCAGCTCACCAATGTCCTTCCCAAAACAAGGAGCCAAGAACTAAACACAGTTCTCTAGACATAGTCAACCCAGGGCTATGCTATTCTGGGGTCCAGTCATGTCTCTCCCTTACTGTATTTGTGAAATGTGTGTTTTGAGCCCAAGTGCAGGACTTTTCTACAGAAAGAAGGAAGGAAATAAGCATTTATTAAGTGTCTACCGTGCCAAGGGCTTTATCATATTATTTCGTTTGATCCTCACAACAACCCTGGGAGGTAGGTGCTATTATTATTTCTAAAAGGAAGCAATGGGGCTAAGGGCATACAGCTAGTAGGTATCTAAGGCTGATTTTAAACTCAGGTCTTCTTAACTCCCATTCTATTGTGTTATTTATTACTCCACCTATCAGTCACCTTCCAGGAAATTTGGTCTTTTTGCTACTCTTGAAATCACTAGAGCCAGCATGAGTCAGTCATGTCTGACTCTCCATGATCCCCTTTTGGTTTTTTTTTTTGGGGGCAAACGCACTGGAACGGTTTCATTTCCTTCTCCTGCTCATTTTTACAATTGAGGAAACTAAGGCAAACAGGGTTAAGCAGACTTGCCTAGGGTCACACAGCTAGTAAGTGTCTGAAACTGGATTTGAACTCAGGTCCTCTAGCCACACAGCTGCCCTCTGGGCTTCAATGCCCCATCTGTAAAATGAGGAGCCTGGGTTAGATGCCTTCTGAGATTCCTTCCAGATCTAAATCAATTATTTCATTTGATCCTCACTACTGCTCTAAGTTATATTCGTTATTATCATCATCTCCATCTTACAGATGAAACCGAACTAGCATCAGGCAGGATTATAACCCAGGGCTTCCTGTCTATTTGGCCAATGTTCCATCTGCAAGGTCAAGTTACCTCTTGATGGAGACTGCTCCAATCCGAAGGGACAACTCCCTTCTCCAATAAACACTGCCTATAACCATGCTTGTGGTTCCATGCCATCTTAACTTACTTATTTTAACTTTTTGTGCCCATGCAGTACTGCTCAATTAGATTCTTAGCTTCTTAAAGTCAGGGCCTGTATCCTGGATCTCTCTGCACCTTAAGGTGCACCCTGCCCAGCTGAGCCTGGGACCTGGTGGAGGAGCAGGTGCTCAGGAGATGCTGACAAAGACAAAGAGTTGGCCCAGAAGCTCAGTTAGCAGGCCGGACAGATGGCTGCTGTAGTTACCTCCTTCCCTCCCCCAGACACCTTCATTCCCTTCCAGGACAATGGGGTTTTGGCTAAAGGAAGACCAGAAGCCCCCAACAAAGCCTCTGGCCGAAAGAGGGGGGGGATGTTTTCTCATGCAAATAGCCCAACAAGTTGGCCAAGAAGGTGAGAAATCAGTATGTTTTGAGTGTTGGGTTGGGGTTAGAGAGGAAGGAGGATGGGATCCGCTAAAATAACTTTGTAAGCCCCTTCTTTTATTTCTGCTTAAAAAAAAAATCAAACCAAAACCAAAGCAGGTTGACCCTTTGAGTGCTAATATCAGAAATGTTATCCCAAGCTCTTTCCCAATTACTAGGAAAGAGTCTTTCTTCCCCCCAACATAGTTTCATTGCCATCACTCACAGACTGAAAATATCATATTTTCATGAGGTATGGGTTCTGAGGGTGAGAACCCCAAAGACAGGCTTCCCCAGAGAAAAGGGAGGGGAGAATTCTTATGCCCCAGTCATATCACAGCAAGGCACTTGGGGTAGCCATGCCAACACTGAAGGTGAGCGGGGCCTTACAGCTTTCTCCATTTCTGCCAGTACTGTCTTTATAACCACTTACTGTCTCCAGGGCAGGCAACTCAGGGGTAACTTCAGTAAGGGGCAGCAGGGATGGTACTAGGAAGAATAAGGAGCAGACATATCCTTGAGGGAGATATGGCATTCTTTATTTATAAATTAAAACATAAAATTACAAGGAACCATTTACATGACTGGAAGAAGACATGAAAAATAGAATAAAAGAGAGTTGCCCCAAAACCAAAAAATGACAAAGGGAATAAAAGTCTATTTACACGTCCAACAAAACACGGGTCTCCAGAAGCTGGAGGTGGGGATGGGGAGAGGGGAATGTTCTCCTGTGGCAGTCCCCTGCACAGCCTGCAGTGACAGCAGCAGGTATGAGCTCCTGTTGCCAGGGCAGACGCAAAGGCTTCAGGGTTCCCCACAGGCACTGCCCATACAGCTCTGGGGCATTGGCTCAGATTTCAGCTGCTGGGCAAGCAGGAGATTCTGCCTCCTCTAGGGACAGTTTCAATTCTTCCTGCCTGTTGTCTCACCAGGATCCTGGAGAGAACTTGAAGGAGGGAATGATCCTGGTTTATTGGGCATTTATTTTAGACATTCACCTAGATACTTCTCCCTCTGCACCTGGAGCTGACCTGAGGCATCTTCTAGTTCCCAACCCCTAGATCTCAGAACAGAGGCAGCCTCCAGAAACAGCACATTTCAAGTTCAACCTATATGTTTGGGGCAGGTTGGAGTCAGGTGCCCATAGCTGCAGGTCATAAGGAAGAGGGCAAGACAATCAGGACAGACATCCAGTCATTGCAGTGAAGACAGAGTCCACAGAGGTCAGCTTCCAAAACATACAGGCACAGTACCATTCTTGGTGAGAGGATGGGCTTTCTGGGTTATGGCTTTGCAGATAAGCACTTATTCTCTGACCAACCATCCTCATTCCTCTGGGAGCACAGGGAATGGTTTGGAGAAACAAGCAAGCAGTGTGGGGATAGAGGGAGCAAGAATGTTGCTAAAGGGAAGGACCACGGAGTGGACATTTCAACACTAAAAGGAACCAGAACAGTTAACCCTCTTGCCTCCACCCATCCTTGACTTTCCAAAGGACAGGATGCTTGCCCACCTTCATCTGTTCTCCCTAATTTAGAGGTGGCCAGGTTGACACAGTCCAAGAACATTGAGGGCTTTTCATCCAGTGCCAAGAAAAGGGAAACCAAGTCTATTTCACCTAGCTATATTACAGAAAGCAGCAGTACCTGTGTGATGACAAAGGGTACAGACCATAGCACTGGGCCATGCCCTCAGGGAAAGGCATCTTTGTGCCTAAGGATGCTGGAGCTAAAGGCTTCAAAGGCCATCCAGTTAGGGCTTTCCTCTGACCAAAGGCCCAAATCCTGGTATAGCCTGGATTACGGCTGTTGGGGAGATTGGGAGAGCTCTCTTCTTAGTTGAGAGTTTGTTAACATCTTGGTCTTTGGGTTCAGAGAAACCTTCCCCAAGGCTGAAGCATTCCTCTCTTCTTTATCTTTGTACCCTCAGGACTTAACATGGTGTCTGGCATCAGTAGGTGCTAATAAATACTTATTAATTGATTGGATGAGGTCTTTCACAAAGAACCCTTTGTGTTTTGGGAGCTGTTTTCTCTTGGATAGACTTCAATCTAAGAAGGAAATGTTGGCTCTCTCTACACAATTTTTTGTTTGTTTGTTTTTGTTTTTGCTATAAGATGGAGTGGGAAGATTTGGAATGTAGAAGGCACAGGCTGGCTTGAAAGGGTTTGGGGTTGGGAAGGTGAGGTCTTTTACTAGCTGGTTGGGACTTGGGTGTGTTGGGTCCTGCAGTGTTCTGCCTTTATGGAAAAGGAAGGACATTTGGTTTTGGAATTCTAGGTTCAAATTAAATCTCAAACCAGCCATGATTGTAAAGCTCATCAAGAACTGAGCTCCTGAGCAAATTCTTCTATGTCAAGGGGTCATATTGTGTGTGGGCTCAGGAAGGTGATTCTTTCCTCTCTTACCAGGTTACTCACTCATAGCCCTAACCCACCTGCTTTGATTTATGATACCTGACACCAGGGACTCAAAGGAATATTGGGGACTCCATGGACAGATCATGGGGAACTAGGCTTCTAATCTTCCATCCTGGATCTTCAGTCAAGCAAGGAGGAAACTCTGAGTGGCACTAGGGAGGCATTTCTCTGGAAGAAGCAGGTCAAAGCCTAAGAGACAGGGAGTAGGGAGAACTGCCTAACCTCAAAATTTTCAGAACCTCAATCACTGCGTCCATTGGAAACATCTCCCTGGGAAGTGCTGGGTATACAGTTCTGAGATTTGGAGGGAGATGGCTGTTATAAGTACAGCATCTGCAGCTAGAGGCAAAAATAGACTGGGGAACAGCCGGCTGCCTGCTAGGTCTGCTGTTTACTTCTGAGAAGGGAAAAATATCCTTTAACAACTTCCAAACCAAGCAATTCAACGTCCTAGAAACTGAAGGGGTGGGTGTGGGGGGAGAAACAGCTCACAGATTTTTAAAGCTGGAAAGAAACTTCACAATCACCTATTTCACTCCTTTCATTTTACGGAAGAGGAAATTGAAGTCCATGAGAAGGGAAATAATTTCTCCAAGGACACACAGCTAGTTAGCAGCAGTGCTGGGACCAGAGCCCAAGTCTTCCGGTTTCCAGGTCTCTTGGATGCTGGCTGATCCTGCTGGTCTGGCTTTTTGGTCTCCATGTTTCTGTGAGGTGGAAGGAGGATCAGAGGAGTGTTTATGAGCTTATTTGATGGACTTGGGGATGGTAGATGTGAGGTTGTCTTCCACCTTCAGCTCCAACATCACTGTCCCAATGGCTCTTTGGGTGTGGTACTGAAACTTGTTAAGAATTGGCACTGAAGATACTACCCAACAACTGGGCTGGGTTGGGTGTGGGAGAATGAATCAGGCCAGAAGATAAGGAGCCAAGAAAAGAACTCCAGTAGTTACATGGGAAATGGTGGTGTCCATTGATGATTATGGACACTAAAGGGAATACTTCCAACTTGAATTGGAAGAATGGGCAAAGGCATCAGGTTTCTAGCTTGGAACCAGCAGGGAAATCCACTCCCTTGGTCTGCCTGGAAAAAAAATGGCAGCTCCCCTAGAGACAGTGGAAAAACAGACAAATCCCTGCATTGGAATATCTTGAGAAGACACTAAACTCTGGGATTTGTTTTTCCTCTCTGAAGTCTAGTCCCTTGTTTCCATAGGGACTTCCATTTAAGGAGACTGGTCACTGAAGTCAAACCTTAGCAGCCTTCTTTGGAGAGAGACCAACCATCTCTGCCAGGTAGCATCCTGGCCAGAGGAGTTGAGCTAGAGTTGGCATGAGTGAGCCCCTGGCTTTAGTTCTATCATGGATTGGTCATTCTCATCACTGCTTCCTGTGACTGATTCATCTTTAACTCATCCCTAAACTCTCAGGCCTCTTCCCTCACTTTATCCCTGGCATCCTTGGAACCATTCTTCCTATTAAGTCTTCTTCTGTGAGGCAGAGGAGGGTCTACTGGACTTCAAAGAATTCTGGAACCACTGAGGAAACTTCTTATTCTTGATGAATGAGAAACAATTCAGGATATCCTAAAGAACTTCTCTCTAGCAGGGGTCCAGTTCCAAGGCTGTTGGTCAGTAATGGCTTTTCTCCATCCCAAGGCAAATTAGTGTCTTCATGAGAAAAAAAAAATCTTCTCAGGGCAAGAGGAGAATTCTGGGTGCCCCAAAAGGTAGAAGTGAGGTTGGGATGGCTATAATACCCCTGGGAGGGCAGTCCAGGGTATGATGACCAGCTCAACTGGGTCATGGCTGATGCAGACACCTTGGTGAGGGTTTGGCCACAGGATCAAGTATCATGCGTCTCTTCTCCGAAAGTTACCTTCTACCTTTGGTGGCTGGGGTAGAGGGATGGGGCAGATGGGAGTAACTTGGCCAACAGCGAAGAAGAAAAGGCTTCCCCAAGTATAGCACAGCTGAGCAATGGCAAGGGATGTGTTGTCTTGGATGGGTCCAGCTTTTCTGCCCCCCACCCCCACCCACCTCAGGGCCCTCAGATCTCAGTGGCAATGATATCCTCATAGGGGACATCAGCCCCCTGGATGTCAATCTCCAAAGGCTCAGCCCCTCCCTCCCCTCTCGACAGCTGCTGCAGGGTCTTCTCCAGCCTCTGATTACGTTGGTACATGGCCAGGTAGCTCTGCTGAAGCTGCTTCTGATAATGGATCACCTTCTCCTTCTCCTCCCTCCACACCAGCCGCTCGTGCTGGAAGCCGGAGGACATCTGGTCGTGGCCCTGCCGCTCCTCCTTCAGCTCCGCTCGAAGCCTCTCCAGTTCCCTCTGCAAGGCCGGGATGTCCTCTGGGCCAGTGGCCCCCGCGGAGACGCCGTCCCACTCGGCCTCACCCCTGCGGCCGCGCTCCTGGCGGAGGAGCCCAGCCTCAGTCCGCAGCTCCAGGAGCTCCTGCTCCAGCAGGTTCACCTTCTCGCGCAGCAGTTCCGCCTCGTTCTTCTTGCGCTGCAGCTCGTTCTCGCACACCTCCAGCTCGAGGCTCTTGGTCCGTAAGGCGCTTTCCAGGTCTTGGGTCTTCAGCTCCATCCCTTCAAGCTTCCCCCGAGTGTCCTTCAGTTGGGCCTTAAGGCTGAGAATCTCGCTGGCCTTGGCATTGACCTCTGTCTGGGACTCCTTCAGCTGCTGCTTCAGGAGGGAGATCTCACCTGACTTCTGGCACACCTGCCCAGAGAGAGGAAAACCAGGGAATTTCATGAGAGGAATTTCTGCTCAGGGAAGGCCCTAATTTCTGAAAAGCAGCAGCCTTATCCAAAAGGAAGGAAACAAACAAAACATTTACAAAGCACCTATTATGTGCCGGGCACTGTGATAAATGCTTTATGAATATTTCCTCACAGAAATTCTGGGAGGTAGGTGCTATTATTACCCCCCCACACACACACTTTGCAGTTAAGGAAATCGAGTGAGGGGTAAAGTGACTTGCCCAGGGTCACACAACTAAGAAGTGCCTGAAGCTGAATTTGAACTCGGGGCTATCCTTCCTTTTGGATTGTAACTCTATCCAGTATGGCACC
This sequence comes from Pseudochirops cupreus, assembly GCA_028627135.1. Taxonomy (NCBI): domain Eukaryota; kingdom Metazoa; phylum Chordata; class Mammalia; order Diprotodontia; family Pseudocheiridae; genus Pseudochirops; species Pseudochirops cupreus. Next base: position 115,051,891 of record CM053581.1, read on the forward strand.
AAGCTGTTCAGGTAGTTTCAAGGACTTGGACTGATATTTCCCAGTTTTTTTCAGCCTGTGGGATAACCGGGGGAGTTTACTCAGCTCTCAGACTCAGGCATTGGTGTATCCGTACACCTACTTCACCCCCAACCAAATCTGTTTCTGCAAAGTAAAAGATTTGAACCAAGTGATTTCTTTTTTTTTCTTTTTTGGAGGCAATCAGGGTTAAGTGACTTGCCCAACATCACACAGCTCTTTAAGTGTCTAAGGCTAGATTTGAACTCTGGTCTTCCTGGCTCCAGAGCCCCCTAGCTGCCCTCAATGATTTCTAAGGGTATTTATATGGCATAGGGGAAAGAGTGCTAGACTTGGAATCAGAATGACCTGGGATGAAATCCAAATTCATTACTTAAAAACTAAGTGTGCCCAGTGGCAAGTCATGTAATCTCTTAGTCACTTAGCCTCAGTTTCTTCATTGGTAAAATGGAGGTCATCCTAACTCTGGTATCCACCTCATAGAGTCAGTGTGAGGATGAAATGAGATAAAATGCATAAAATGCTTTACAGCACTTAAAGCTCTATGTCAGCTTTAGTTAGCATCATTAAGATTATCACCTGTAGAACAACATACACACTCAATTGGGTATCTTACCCTACAGGAAAGTAGGGGGGAAGGGGATAAGAGGGGGGATGATAGAAGGGAACGCAGATTGGGGGAGGGGATAGTCAGAAGCAAACACTTTTGAAAAGGGACAAGGTCAAAG
>CM053581.1:115052736-115080702 GCA_028627135.1 Pseudochirops cupreus
GGATAGGATGGAGGGAAATATAGTTAGTCTTTCACAATATGACCACTATGGAAATGTTTCGCATAACTACACATGTATAACCTATATTGAATTGATTGTCTTCTCAATGGGGGTAGGTGAGGAGGGAAGAAGGGAGAGAATCTAGAACTCAAAGTTTTAAAAACAAATGTTAAAAACTGCTTTTACATGCAACTGGGAAATAAGATATACAGGCAATAGGGTATAGAAATCCTTCTTGCCCTACCAGAAAGTAAGCGGGAAGGGGGGAAGGCGAGGGATAGGAAGGGATATATGAGAGGGCAGTCTGGGGGAAGGGGTAATCAATATGCTTGCCATCTTGGAGTGGGGGGTAGGGGAGAGATGGGGAGAAAATTTGGAACTCAAAATCTTGTGGAAATGAATGTTGAAAACTAAAAATAAATAAATAAATTCTGAAAAAAATTAAATTTAATGTTAAAAAATTATCAGCTCTACCTGTTTGTATAGCTATGACGTATTAGGATTTAGAACCACATAAATTGGGTCTAAACCTCTGTTCTTACACTGGCTATTGAACTACATCTAGAAAGTTGAAACTTGAAAGTTTCCTTGCAGTTCTGAAATTCTTTCTATATTCCACAATCTAATAATAACAGTTCATATAGTGCTTTAAGGCAGGAGTGGTGATGAAGCCAGCTCCAATAGACAAGTTACTTTCAGGGTGAGTGTTTATGCCTTGGAAATTGGCATACACTGCAAATCAAGACTTGATTTATCATTCTGTTGATTGTCTAGACTTATGAAAGTGATGGATAAGATGTTAATAATGAAGACTCAGCTTAGTAGAGTGTGTCATGCTAGATTGTGAAACATTGACCAGTATGCCCCAACTTTAAGATGTACAAAATGCTACGTGTATATTATCACATTGGATCCTCATATCAGTCATGTGAGGGTGTACAATTATTATCCCTATTTTAGAGATGAAGAAACAGAGACTGAGAAATGAAATGATTTACCCAGGGTCACATATGGCTTGCAAGTGTCTGAGGCAGGTATAAACATCAGTCTTCTTCATGAAAAGTCCAGTGTTGTATTATTATCCATTTATTATGTATTAAAGATTTATATATTTATTACATAGTATATATTAAAGATATGTATTCCATATTAAAGATATCTTTTAAGGTCACAGGATTTAGAGGTAGAAGGGATCTTTGAGAACGTCTAGACAAGGAGGTCCTCAGACTGTAGATAGATTTTTAAGAAATCCATTTACTTGGATGGAAAAAAAAAGATACATGTTTACTTGAAAATAGCTCTTCCTTTAAAATCCTATTTATCGTATGCAATAAACACATTACTCTGAGAAGGGGTCTGCAGGCTTCATTGAACTGACAAAGGAACTGAGGAAAATGAGGCAGGGTAGGGAATATTTTTATTACTTCATTTCTCTTTAAAGATCTCTGATTTTGTCAATGAGGCTACTGTCTACACCAGTGTTCTCTCTGTCTCTCTCTCTGTCTCTCTTTGTCTCTCTCTCTCTCTTCTGATCCCTCCCTCCCCCCATCTCTCTCTCTCTCTTTCTCTCTCTCATATGCATATATATGTAAAATTCCCATTCTATTTGTTGTTTATTAGGTTCATAATGACAAAATTAATCAAAATAAAATGGCACATGGCAATAAGAAAGCAGGGCGGCTAGGTGGCGCAGTGAGTAGAGCACTGGCCCTGGAGTCAGGAGGACCTGAGTTCAAATGCGACCTCAGACACAACACAAAAACTAGCCGTGTGACCTTGGGCAAGTCACTTAACCCCAATTGCCCTCCAAAAAGCAAAAAAATAAAATAAGAAAGCCAACACAGAGTAGTGGACAGACATCTTTGGATATTAGTGGAACATAGGGGTCTGCCTAGGCAATACTGTTTTGCTCAAGAAAAAGAAAGAAGTCATTCACCTATCAGTGGGAAACCTGGGTAAAACAAGAGGGATCTTCCCTCCCAGACTCTCGGTAGCTTTACACTAAGATTCTTTGTCCTTTATTTCTTATCATCATTCTCATCCACTTCTAGGGAAAAGGATTCCTAGAGGGTTCCTACTGCTGGGCCATTGGAAGTCTGGAGGTAATCCTATCTGAAGGACTGATGATCTCTTGGCATTCTTTGATTTGCAAACATCATAAATTCTACCCTCCACTGCATAGTCTTCTCCAGTACTGAGGACAGACATACTTACTGGGTTATGGGTATATCTCCAGACAGTATGGGAGGCAGCTAGATGATGGAGTTAGATAGTGAGGCTGGTTTTGGAGTCAGAAAAACCTGAATTTGAATTTTGCCTCAGATACTTGTTAGGTGAGTGGGTGAGTCATATAACCCCTCTCTGACTCATTTTCCTCACTTGTAAAATGAAGGGGTTGGACTTGATGGTCTCAGAGGTCCCTTGGAGCCCTAAGTCTGTGAGGTATGGTTCTATGATTGGATAACTTCTAGATGGGTATGGATACAGGATTGGTACAGTGGAGAAAGTGCTGGGCCTGGAGTCAAGAAGACCTGAGTTCAAATGTGGCCTCAGATACTTACTAGCTATGTGACCCTGGACAAGTCACTTAACCCAATTTGCCTCAGTTCCTCAATCTGTAAATTGACCTGGAAAAGGAACTGGCAAACCACTCCAGTATCTTTGTCAAGAAAACCCCAAATTGGGTCATGAAGAGTCAGACACAGTGAAAGATGACTGAACATTAACGGGGGGGGGGGGAAACAAGCATTTTTCAAACATCTGCTTTATGTCAGGCATTGCAATAAGAGCTTTACAAATACTATGGGGCATCTAGGGGGTACAATGGATAGAGTTGCCAGGCCTACAGTGAGGAAGAACTGAGTTCAAATCTGACCTCAGATACTCACTAACTGTATGACCCTGGGTAAGTCACTTAACCTCTGCTTGCCTCAGGTTCCTCAACTATAATATAGGGATAATAATAGCACCTATCTCTCAGGGTTGTTAATGAGTTAATAATTACAGAGCACTTAGCACAAAGCCTAGTACATGGTAAGTATTAGTTATTATTTTTTTTTGGAGGGGGGAAGGCAAGGCAATTGGGGTTAAGTGACTTGCCCAAGGCCACATAGCTAATTAAGTGTCAAGTGTCTGAGGCTGGATTTGAACTCAGGTCCTCCTGACTTCTCTCCTGCTCTATTCACTGCACCACCTAGCCACCCCCATAGCTATTATTATTAATCTCATTTGATTAATAGGCCTCATAGAAGGGCTTGTGGAGGAAGGGTCCCCCAAGCTGGATTCAGAGACCCTAGAAGTCCTTGTGGCTCTGAACATGTAGTCCCTTGATTTCCAGGCAAGCATCACCCTCCCCTCTGCCTCCAGCAGGCTACCTGGCCCAGCCTCACCTCCCACTGAGTCTCCTCCAGGGCAGGAGCAAAGTTGGTCTTCTCCTTCTCATAGGACCTCAGCTTGGTCTCCAGCAAGTCCTGTTCCTTCATGAGGTTTTCCAGCTCTCCCCGGAGCTGTTTCTTCTCCTGCTGCAGCTGGAAGACCTGCAGCTGCAGAGCCTGCTGGGTGCGCTGGCTCTTCTGGGAGGCCTGCCTCAGCTTGTTGCTGCATTTCTGCTTCAGCCCGTCCAGCTCCTCCTGGCAACGCTGCTGCTTCTCCTCGTAAGCCTGGCTGGAGGCCAGCTCCTTCTCCTCCAAGCTGCACTGTAGCTTCTGCAGCTCGCCCTCCCTCTCCAGCAGCTTCTGCTCCAGCTCCTGGATGGTACACTCATCCGTGGAGAGGGGCGAGCGGATGCAGGCAGCCTTGTCGGCTTTGCTCGGGTTGCCAATCTTGCTGCCCCCATCAGAAAAGGACAGGGCCTTCAGGCTCATCATGTTGCTGTCTTGAAGCATGGCACCCTGGGTGATATTGTGGGCGGAGCCCCCGAAGCGATTGATGGGCCCCACGGGGGTTACCAAGGGGTCCAGCTGGTAGCTGCTGCTGGTGCTGTGAGTGGGGAGGCTCGACATAGAGTTCCGGCCTGAGTCAGACAGTGCCCCTGAGCACAGGGCAGGTTTCAGCTCCTGATCCTTGGCTTTATCCAGAGGAGTTGGGTGCAGTTGGTGGCTGGCGTTTTCTGGGGGGGAAGAGTGAAGAATGGCCCCTGACCTGGGCAACACAGGCTTGAATGCTGTGGGCCTTGCAATGCTCTTTTCTGAGCCCTAGGGAAGAAAAAGAACCAGATTCCTTTATATTTCCTCCCCTTTTCTTTTCTCCCTCTTCTGCCAGAAATAATAATGATGATAAAATTGGGGAGTTTGTGATAATAATGAGAAACATTATGGTATAGTACAGGGGTGGGGAACCTGCAATCTCAAGGCCACATGTAACCTTCTAGGTCCTTGGGTGCGGTCTTAGAGTCCAAGTTTTACAGAACAAATCCTTTTATTAAGAGGATTTATTCTGTGAAGTTTGGGTAGAGACAAAGGGCAGCACTTGAGGACCTAGAGAGATCCATTTGGCCTTAAGGCTGCAGTTCCCCAGCCCTGGTAAAGTAGATAAAGGGTTGGCCTTGGAAAATGAAAGTTATCGTTCTTGTTCAGTCCTGTCCAACTATGTGACTTGGCAGTAGTTTGCCATTTACTGCTCTGGTGTATCCCCTCCTTATGGAGGAGGACCTGAGGTAAATAAGAGTTAAGTGACTTGCCTAGGGTCATACAGCTAGTAAGTGTGTGATGTGAAATTTGAATTCAGATCTTCCTGACTCCAGGCCAGATGCTCTAGTCACTGCTTTACCTAATGCTCTTTATCTTTGGTTCTCAAAGAGGACTAATGACTTCACCAGGGTGATCCTGACGTGTGTGTGTGTGTGTGTTTGTGTGTGTGTGTACTGGATTGAAGTGAGACAGAGCTGTTCAAAGTCATTAGCCTAGGAAGACCCTCAAAGTTTCTGGATTGGCCTCTTGGAGAAAGAGGAATACTTCATTAAAGGCATGTCCCAGGACCCTATAGCTAGAAGGGGCCTCAGAGACCTTCTAGTCCAACTCTCCTGTTTTACAGATGAGGAAACTGAGGCTCGTGAGTTAAGTGATTTGCCCAAATTTAGGCAGGTACTAAGTGTTTGTGGTGGTATTTTTTTTTGGAGGGGGGAGGCAGGGCAATTGGGGTTAAGTGACTTGTCCAAGGTTACAAGGCTAGTAAGTATGTCAAGTGTCTGAGGCCAGATTTGAACTCAGGTCCTCCTGACTCCATGGTGGGTGCTCTATTCACTGCACCACCTAGCCGCCCCTGTGGTAGTATTTAAAGTCAGATCTTCCGACCCCAGGGCAATTACTCTTTCTTTGGTACCATACTAACTCCTAGATTCAGATTTCATTGCAAGTGCTATCCTCTTCCATATTGGGATTATTTCTCTACAGATAACTTTGTAGATGAAGTAGCCTGACATATAGGAGGGATCATGCGAGTGAAACTGCCTTGTGTCCAGAAGGAACTGGTGATATCTGTCCTGTGAGATGCCCACCTCTCACCTGCCTTCCAGTTTGGGAGTCAAAGGATCTGAAGGTCTAAAACCCTGACCTTGTCTACTTGTGTAACCTCCGTGACCTTGGGCAACCTCACCTTTCTGGGCCTCATTTCCTCCTCTGTAAAATGTATAGGTAGGAGTAAATCTTTAGCATTCCTTCCAGCTCTAAATTTTATAATCCTATGGGCTATCACCAAAATCTTGAAATGAAAGATGTCGTTTTCTTCCATAGGATCTTTTAAGGCTGCCATGTTGTTGTTAACTTTTTCTCTGAAATATCTATCAACTTGTTCTCCATCTCTCACTCAGGATCACATGAGAAATTTTCAAGGGGTATCATCTTATGCACTGGTAGGATGGGGACCAGTTTTCTCAATACTTGTTCCTTATGAGCTGGATGGTGAATATTCCCACCTATTACCCAGGAAACCTAGGTTCAAATCTCAAGATCATTTTAAGAATATTCTTTTTTTCCCCATGGGATGGGGTATCCTTAACTTCTAGATGGGTTATATCTCTAGCTTGTCCCCCTTTTTTTAGAGGGGGGGAAAGCAAGGCAATTGGGGTTAAGTGACTTGCCCAAGGTCACACAGGTACTATGTCAAGTATCTGAGGCTAGATTTGAATTCAGGTCCTTCTGACTCCAGGGCCAGTGTTCTATTCACTGTGCCACCTAGCTGCCCCTGGCTTGCCCTTCTATACCACATCCTCTACATGACTGTCAGAGACAGAATCTTGGGTTGGGCAGGCTATAAACCTGACTCATGTGGCATTTCCTATATTCTAAGAACAGATGCTGTATGTAGGCTGGAGGAAATGGAAGTTTATTGTCTTAGCTACCAAGAATCACAGACCTAGGGAAAATTATATCATTTTACGATGCTGGACATCAAGAACAAGTCATAGATGACATAATTGTTCATAATTATGATATGTGATCAAAGTTTTAATTTAGGAAATTTAAATGAAAAACTTAGCAAATTATGATGTACCTTTCTCACAGCCCTTTTAAAAAGTGAGCCCTCCCAATCACCCATTCTCTGCCCTCCCACCCTTGGAGACCCTACTTACCAGTTCCAGCTGATTAGAGAAAGGCATAAGCTTTGGGGGTGTGCCAAAGTCCATCCCAGCTTGGCCTCCCATCTCCCCACTGGACAATGAGGTGTAGTCTGTTCGGTGGGAGCCCCTGGCCTTCTGACTGACCTTGATGTAGAAGAAATCCTCGCTCTTGCCGATTTTGGAGCTTGATTTGCCATGACCCGAGTCTTGGGAGAAGCCAAATCTCAGCAGCCCATCCGAGTACCTGTTGAGTTTCTTTAGATGGGAGGACTTACGAAGCTTATACTGAGAAGCCCGGCAGTGCTTGCCCTGGAAGCTGTGGCCTGAGATGAGGCTGCTGACGCTGCCCATGGTCACTTGGGGCCAAAGGCTGGGATGGCAGGAAGGGAGCCTGATATTGATTTGGCTGCAGGGGCACGTCCTGGCTCTGTGAGAAGACTTCGGTCATAGCAAAAGCTTCAGACCTGTGGGGGTAAGCATTTAAAGGTAGCATTTAAATCAGGGCAGTGAAAAGCGATGTTTTATCCTCTTCCAATGAGTTTTTTCATCTATAAAATGGGTGTAACATTATTTGTACTGCCTATTTCATAGGACTGCTGCAAGGGTAGTGCTTGGAAAGTGGCAAAGGAACAGAGATTGAGATTGCTACTGGACCTATGATTACACTGATATAGGAAGCTAGATGGTGTAGTCAAGTGAACAGTACCAGACACAGAGTCAGGAAAACCTGAGTTTGAATTTTGCCCTAATCCCTTACTAATTGTAAGACTCTGGACAAATTATGTAGCCCCTCTCTGCTTCAGTCTCCCCCTCCCTCCATAAAATGGATATAATAATAGCACAGGTTGTTGTAAGAATCAACTGAGATAATGTACATAAAGCGCCCTGTAAACTTTGAAATGAACTATTTTTATTATTATCGAGAACTCTTGGATGAGGATACTTCCTCTACCAATTCGAGTTTTGATACCTTCTCTGCAACACAGCAAGATTAGAGTTGTTTAGAACACTTGGAGGTTAAGTGACTTTCCTAAGTTCACAAAGTCTATATGTGTCAGGACTTGAACCAAAGTCCTTCTGGCTCTGAGGTCAGGTCTCTTTCCACCACACCACTCAGTCTCTTAATGCCATGCTGGCTTTCAGTTGCAAACAGCAAACTATTACATAAATGTGAGCTATTTTAACAAACATTTATTTCAAGTTACGGTCTGGCTGGAGGCAGAACAGTGACCCAAATGAATTTCCATCTGCCTTTAGTGGGTTTCCCTTTCCCTGTCAACACAGGACCTTCCCCTCCTTTTCTCTGCCCTTCCCCGCCCAACCCCCACCCAACACACTCAGTTCCCTTTGGCTGCTCATTGCCTTTATTCCAGACCTACTTGTTAATCATAAACCTTCACGTTTTTCATCCTGGTGCTCCCTAGTACCCATCTACTGGTCCTATACCCTACTTTTTTTTTGCTTTTTCCCGGGGGAAGGCAGGGCAATTGAGGTTAAGTGACTTGCCCAAGGTCACACGGCTAGTGTTAAGTGTCTGAGACAGGATTTGAACTCATGTCCACCTGACTCCAGGGCCAGTGCTCTATTCACTGTGCCACCTAGCCGCCCCTATGCCCTATTTCAGTACACCTCCATCAGGAACTTGGAGCGAAAGTGATCTCTAAGGGTTGAATGTGCTACCCACATCCCAGAAAAGAAAGCATGATTTTACCTTTGGGCCTCAATACCTTAACAGAAAGATGATTAAGAGAGAATTTGAGACTCTGTGGTAAGATGGTGGAGGACCGAGGCCTGGCAGACCGGTCTATTAGGGTCACATCATGGACGCAGCTGCCTCTTTATTTGTTCATTCATTCATAAAGGTCCTACTATGTGTAGGGCATTGGGAGGAGGCAAAGGAGAGGCAGACAGCAGGCCCCCTGCAGAGATCAAATGAGACAACAGGGGGCTGATCTCCTGTGCCTAAGGTGGTCAAAATACCATTAGAGCTCTATTCAGCAGTGTGACAGCCCAGAGCTGAAAGGTCAAGGGAGGAAGAGGTGAGACTGGAATGGGGCCTTGAAGAATGTCCACGACAAACCAAGGAGGAAGAGTTTCAAAAGTAACAGCATTAGCCAGTGCAAAATGACCATTGGGTACAACCTGATTTTCCACTGTGATTATTCATTCTGGAAGTTTAGACTCTGCTTGTTACCCTCTTCCCCCAACCTCCTCCAGCAAAGGATCAGAGCCAAGGATAACAGCGAAATGCCCTATCATCTGTGCACCAGGAAACTGGAACATCCAAGCTGCCTGACTCACTCCCACGCTGGCAAACTGTTCCAAGAAAAGCTGAGAGGTGGCCGAGTTCTGAGCTGTCTCCTGGGTGCAGTACCCTTCAGCCTCACAGACTTCTGGGAAGGCCCATCAGGTGGAAGGGCAATTCTCTTCATTTCATGAGTGATTTGGGGAGGCCATGTGGTGCATCAGAGGTGGAGCCCAAGTCGGAATCCAAGGTCCTAGTCTCTGCTCACTCTTCCATCTCCAGAGTGTGGCATCGACAGCCACTTGGGGAGTAGATGTGGCTCCAATCACAGAACTCATTTTTATGATGCTGAACATATGTTATCTCATTAGAACCTCATGTTAATCCTGTGAGATACCATCCACAGAGTCTCCATTTTGCAGATGAGGACATTGAGGTGTAGGATACTAAGTGACTTGCGCATAATTAATACACAGCAAGTGATTTTCAGAATCTGGGTTTGAAGTCAAATCTTCCAGATTCCAAGGTCAGTTTTTTATTCATTACTCTGCTTACTCTAGAGAATTGGATCATAGGTTCAGAGTTGAATGGAAATTTAGAGGTCGTCTAGTCCAATCCCTTCATCTCGTAGATGAGGAAACAGAGTGTCCTGGAAGTTGGATATACTGAAGTTCAGGCAGGTAGGAAGTGACAGAGCTGAGTTAGGAGTCAAACCCAAGCTGGTACAGTGGGAAATGTTGGCTATGGAGGCAATGGACCTGGGTTCAACTCTTGCCTCTGAGACTTGCTTTCTATGAGACCTTGGGGAAGTCACTTAACATTTTTGTTTCAGTTTCCTTAACTGTAAAATGAAAGAATCGGACCTGATGGCCTCCAGGTTCCCTTCCAGATCTAAATCTATTGTCTGATGACTCTTTATGTAACACCAAATCTACTAATCTTGTACCACAGGGGGAAAATGATGGGAGAAGGGATAGGAGAATTTATAAAACTTTCAGAGAGATGTCCCTAAACCCAGGAAAGACTCTCCCTTGCTCCCTGGAGCTCAGCTACCTTTGATAACAGAGAAAAACTTTGAAGATAAGCCTTGTTTTGCAATCCATTGGAAGTTGACTGGCTCCATGAGTCTCCAAGCTAACTTCCTCCCCAGTCTGCCAAGTGATATAACTCACTGAACCATCTTACCCAGATGTGTAATGTGATAGTAAACACTGATGTTCCATGACCCATGTGCTCTTCCCTTGACCCCAATGCCCCTTTTCCCTGGCAGTTAGAAGGGAATTATGCAATATCTGAGGGCTAAGAAAGGAATGAGGAAAAATAAAAGAAAGACCAACATAAGGGAAGGGAAAAAATCATTCATAAAATGATAGAATTTAAGAATACCATAGCTGGAGAGCACTTCAGAAGTCATCTAACCCAAGTTCTATGTAATCGTTGTGATGTAGTAGAAAAAGTGTTGGATTTAGCATCAGAAGATGTTGCTTCAAAACCTAGACTGTCACTTTGTACCTGTGTGACTTTAAACAACTCATTCTGGACCTCAGTTCCTTATCTGTAAAATGTGAGGGTTGCATGTGACATACTAGCTGTGTGACCTTGGCCAAGTCATTTAACCCCAATTGCCTTGCCTTCCCCCCTCAAAAAAAATGTGAGGATTGGACTAAAGTTTCCTTTTAGCATAACTCTTACAATTTTGTAAACCTTCATTTTAAATTATGGGAACACTGAGGAGGGGAAGCGACTTAGAATATAGAATCATGGACTGTTTGGAATGAACAAGTAGAAGTCAATTGGGCTTCATTGTAGGGTGATGGGCTTTATTCCTTCTGCTGTGGGAAGTAATTGGGGAAAAGAGTCTAGAGCTCATCTGGTTCAACCCTCATTTTACAGATGAGGAATTCAAAACCTAGGGAGGTAAAATTATTTGCCTAAGGTCACACAGTAACTTGGTAGTGGAGTTGGAACTAGAACTGAGACCTCTCAGGAGAGAGAGACAGAGAAACAGAGGGAAAAAGAGAGACAGGGAGGGAGAGAGAAAGGAGAGAGGGAGGGAGAGAGACAGAGAGACAGACACAGAGACAGAGACAGAGATAGAGAGATGGAGACAGAGAGGGAGAGAGAGAGACAGGGAGGGAGAGAGAGAGAGATAGAAAGAGACAGAGACGGAGAGGGAGAAAGAGAGGGAGGGAGAGAGAGAGGGAGAGAGAAAGGGAGAGAGAGAGGGAGAGAAAGACAGAGACAGACAGAGAGAGAGCGAAGCAGGGAAAGATGAGGTGAGGAAAAGGGAAAAGTAAGAAGTAGAGAAGAAGAATATAATTATGGCAGGGGTACCTGTCGTGTGTCCTATTCCCTTCAATCACTGGAAACTCAGAAACACTAGGGAGATGGCATATTGAAAGGTCCAGACTATTCTGAGATCTTCCTTAGAATCTATCTTCATAGTGATTCTTCAGTCTCTCCATCCCCAACCTAAAACAGTGTAAGCTTCCCCAATGGATGGCAAGTCAAGGGCACACCTTGGAATTTCTTATGCTCTAAAGCAGGGACAGGATGGGAAACAACTCCTACCTTCATTCCCCCTCCATTCCCCAAGGCTTTAGGATGCATCTCTGTCTTCTATACTGGCTTCCCAACTCATCTCTAGTTTTGTACAGGGAGCTGAGCAAGTTGCTAATGTGATATTCTCCTTGAGTTGGCCATTGCTTAGAAAAAGGATATCCTACAGTAGAGTTGGATAGAAATCTATCTGGACTCTGATTTTCTTTCTTTCTACTTTTAACAAAGAAAATGAGAGTCCAGACAGATTTCTTTCTCATCACTTAACAAAGGGGCAGCTAGGTGACACAGTGAATAGAGTGCTGGGCTTGAAGTCAGGAAGACTCATCTTCCTGAATTCAAATTCAGCCTCAGACATTTATTAGCTATGTGACTCTGGGCAAATTAATTAACCCTGTTTGCCTCAATTTCCTCATCTATAAAATGAACTGGAGAAGGAATGGCAAATCACTCTATCTTTGCCAAGAAAACCTCAAATGGATCACAAAAAGTCAGACACGTGAAAATGACTGAACAACGACACTTAACAAAGGGCAGACTCCCCAGAAAACACACACATGGAGCCTGTTTCTGATCTCTCCATCCTCACTGCCCATTTTTCTGTGAAGGCAGTGGAGGAGCGGGGACAATGGGTGAGCCTAATTCCATCAGGAGTCCCAGGTCATGGAAGGCAATACAGCTTTGTTTCCCTCTTTCAACACACTTCTGGGTCTCTTCTGTGCCCAATATACAGACACAGAGACCTGACCTGAGCCTAGACTAGAACAGTCTCTCATCCTACACTCTTCTTCACTCCTCTACAAACTACCTCTTTGCCTCTTTCTTTGTTTCTTTCTACTTTCTCTCCTTCCTCCCTCCTCCTTTTACTTATTCCCCCTCTTCTTCCAGTCTATAGGAGCAGGGCGATAGCCCAACTAGCCAAGAGACATCCATAGGAGAGCACCACAAGCACTGTCTGTCTTTCCCTCCTGGCTCTCCTGCTTCCCTGGCATCATCACTGCCTCCCTATTGTCTCTGTTATTCTTGCCAGCCCTGCTGTTGCTGTTGCCACCACTGCCATATGGCAAAGCAGGGACCAAAAAAAAAATGTTGAATTACAACACTGACAATCAGAGACCTGAGAGAAGAGAACATTAGAAAGGAAAAGGATGTCCAGCCTCCCCTCACTCACCTGCATCACTTTCATGCTCTTTCTCTTCTCTCTCTGCTTTTTCTTTCTGATTTTCTCTCTCTCTCTCTCTCTCTCTCTCTCTCTCTCTCTCTCTCTCTCTCTCTCTCTCTCTCTCTCTCTCTCTCTCCCTCTCCACACACACTGTCCCCCAGACTTCAGCTTGGTAACTGTCATGCCAAGTAACCTGTAGGGAAATCCATGCTTCCTGGGCTGTCCCCCCTTACTTTGATGCTGTATATGATTCTATCTCTAACTCTGGTTAATTATTACAGGAACCAATGGTCTCTGGGGTTCTCATCTCATTTCTGTCACTCCCCTCCTTTATAGCATTGAGCAAACCACTTAAATTCAATGGGTTTCAGTTTTCTCATCTGCTGACAAGGGGATAATGACATATGCCCTTCCTGTCTCACAGAGATGCTATGAGGCTAAAAGAAAGATTTATGTGCAAGCACTTCGAAAAGTTTCAAGTGTTGTATAGCAATAAATTGTTATTAATGTTATTTTTCATGCTTTTTAAGTGGATTTACTCGAGAAATACAGATGGCATTATAGGGTCAAATTTTTTTAATGTGCATCTGGAACTATATTTGGGAGGAGACAATATTGCCTTGACAATAAAGACTCTTTGGGGATGATCACAACTATTTCTCTGAAATTAGGATTCATGGGATCTAGTCTTGGATTTGACACTAATGGGGGGGAGGGAGTTGCAACCTTGGACAGATCTTCCCCTGAACTCTAATTTTTCTGTGTGTAAAATGGAAGGGAATGGGGTTGATTTAGATCAGGGTTTCTTAACCTGAGGATCATGAGCTTGGATGGGAAAACCAAACCAAAACAAAACTACATGTTTATTTTGACAGACCTCCAACTGAAATTTAGTATTTCTTTCAATAATGAATTAAAAAAAAATTCATTCTGTAAATAGGTCCTCAGGTTTCACCAGGCAGCCATAGGGGTCTGTGACATTAAAAAGAGTAAGCCCCCCTGGATGAGATGATCTTTAAATCATCCATTTGGGAGCTGGGGACTATAAAGTTTCTTCCAGTTTTAAAAGTAGCATCCCTCATCCTGTTTAATCAGCCCATGAACTCTGTGACCTCCTGGACAGGTACAAATAATGTGGACTTGCGCTGTTGATTTAGCCATTGACTTAACTCTAATGACTCCCAGGGTCTTTCTAGACACGAAGAGGGGAAGGTGAGGGAGGGGAGAAGGGTCATGGACGTAGGGAAGAGGTTCGTTTTCACCTTATGGATACCACAAAGCCCCAGATTCTCAAAGTCATCTTATTTTCCTGCCCCGACTGCCCCATCCTGCTATACTTGGGTCCCCTGGACCCAAATTGAGCTCCTGATCCTTATGAAGTAGCAGAATGCATCAGGCAGTAGACTAAAGCAGAGGAGTCAAACCAACCATGTAGCCTGAGCTGGATTAAAATGGAATTAGGAAATACTGAACAAAGTAAACAAAGGTACTGTTAGTATGGGATTAATAATGTCAATATATGGTTTTCTAAGTCAAGATGCACTGGCGCAGAGCCAACTCTGGCACTCTTTCCACTGCAATGAAGTTGGAGTCAGAGGACCTGGGTTTGAATCCAGTCTCTGTAGTCCTCAACCTGTGTGAACATGGGAAAAGCCTTTTAAATTCTCTGCCCCTGTCTCTTCATCTAAAAATAAGGGGACTAGACTTGATCAGAACTGTTAAACTCAAACAGATGTGGGGACCACTGCAAGTAACAAGGATCACAAAGTTCAACTTTACTTCCCCCTGACAGTAACATGAAGTCCCCTCCCCAACAGGTTCATTGTATGGTTTTGCAAACCAAAAGGCTCTATATAAACGTGAATTATTTGTGTAGTTATTACTATTGGAGAAGCATAGATTTAGGCCTACAAGCAGTAGTGTCCTGGAACCAGCTCAGGAGCATTTATACTGCAGAAATTAGCAAAAGCTATGGCTCAGGGCTTGATTTATCATTGTGTTGATTGGTTTAAGAAAGTAGTGGAGAAAATGTTCATAGTACAGATCAGACTTAAAAGTCTGTCATGGGTACGTTATTTTTTCCCACCCAGGAAAGATCTGATGGTTAAACATTTACTAGTACACCCTTGGCTAGAAGGAATTTTAGAGATTTATTTAGATAAATTCATTTTACAGATAAGAAAACTGAGTCCCAGAGAGGAGAAGTGATGGATCCAATATTACGAGAGAGTAAACAGTAGGTTCAGGAGCAGAACCCAAATCTTCTGGTGTCTTTTTCTAAAATTTATGAAATAAAACAAGCGTTTCCCTCATGTAGTAGAATAAAGATGCTTGCACATGAAACTGCAAATCTATTATGTACAATTTACTATTCCTTTTAAATATATAATAGAGTTATCACATAAGTTTCTTTTTCCCCCCTGTCCTCCCTCCCTCTCGTTAAACACAAATATATGTATATACATATACATACATGTGTTTAATCATTTTATACATTTTCCTATTTATCAATTCTTTCTTCATATGTCTTTCATAGTTAATTTGGGTAAACTAGTACTCTTTCTACTATACCACACTCCGAATAATTGCATCAAGTCCCTTCCCTATTCAAAATCCTTGGAAAAAGCATTGAATTGTCCAATGTTTGAATATTGGCTCTGTATCTATTTATGTGACCATAGCCAAGAGATTTTATCTCTCAGACCTCAATTTCCTCATCAATAGGATGAAGCAATTTAACTAGATAAGCTTAATTAAACTAGATTAAGTCCCCTCAGGCTTCTAGCTAGGATCCATGACCAACTATTACCTTAGGAGTGATTTGCTTCTTTTTGGGGATGGGAGGTGGGGTGTCTAAAGAGGAGAAGTAGGATATCAGGAGAAGGTCAGAGGGAGAGGAAGAGGAGGTTTTAAACAAAACCCACCAAATTCACAATTTTATTCAAGATCATCCATGAGTGCAATAAAAAGGGGGAGTGCAGGGGAGCCTCATAGAGTTGATCTGGGAGACTCCGCTCATAGGCCCTGTGCAGCCGGAAAACCAGTGGCTTTGGAGTGTGCTGTAGGATCAGCTGAAGGGATTGGACATACGTAGCCTGGAGAAGAGGAGACTCAGGAAAAGCGTGATAGCTCTGTTCATGGCTTTGAAGGCATATGATAGGTAAGAGGGTTCTTTTTGGCTCTGAAGTCAATACATTTCACAGAATCAGGAGCACTAAGTAAAAATTATAGGGAGAAAAATGTAAGCTTGGTATCAGGAAAACAAAACAAAACTAAAATTCCTAATAATTCAAGTTTTCTAAAAAAGTAGACTGTGTTTAGGTGGAATGAAAGTGGGAAGAGGGACTGGGATGGGATTATTGTAGGTTTGAAAGTAAAGCCTGTAGAGCAACTTGTCAGGAATGTTGGATTGAATCTCTCTTACAGGGGTGTGTGTGTGTGTGTGTGTGTGTGTGTGTGTGTGTGTGTGTGTGTGTGTGTGTATGTGATAGACATATGGGAGTACAGACAGAGGCAGAGAGACAGAGAAAGAAAGGCAGAGAAGCAGACAAAGAGACAGAGAAAGACAGACAGACAAGAGAGACAGAGACAGAGAGAGACAGCGAGAGAGACAGAGACAGAGAGACACAGACAGACAGACAGACAGACAGACAGACTGATTGACTCTGTGTAGGGTATTTGAAGAGAAAGTCCCCAGTATAGAACAAAGGCCCTGGAAATTAATAGCTGATGTACAAGGGCAAACCACTAGCAACATGGAGGCACAGTGGATAGAGTGCTGGGGGCTGGAGTTAGGAAGACCTGAGTTCAAATCTAGTTTCAGACACTTTCTAGCTGTGTGTCCCTGGCAAAGTCACTTAAAAAACAAACAACTTTGCCTCAGTTTTCTCAACTGTAAAATGGGAATAAGACCACGTACCTCCAAGTGTTGTTGTGGAACAAATGAGATAATATTTGTAAAGCACTTGGCACAATGCTTGGCACACAGTAAGCACTATATAAAGGCTGATTTCCTTCCTCCCCTTCCTCACTGAATTGCAGAAAAATCACTCCTAGGGCAGCTAGCAAGACAACACAGTGAACTGAATGTTGGACTGTAAGCCCTGAACACAGGAGGTCTGCGGTTCCTCAGAGAGGCTCTGACCCTGGCAAGCCCTCACCTCGGGGTCTTAGTGTCCTCACCTGTAAACTAAGGATAATAACAGCACTTATCTCACAGCCTTATTGTGAGATCAGATGAGGTAATGTGTGTGAGGTGTTTTGTAAACCTTAAAGCACCGTGTAACTACTGGTGACTTATTGCTATGAGGCATCAGAGTCAGGAGGGAAGAAGGGTGGGTCCATGGTGGCAGAGGAGAGTTTGGCTGCCTTATGCAGAGGAAATGGGTGGCAGGGACTGTGTGTGTATGTGTGTAAGTGTGTGTGTACGTATGTATATGTATGTGTTTGTGAGTATGTGAGTGTGTATATGTATGTGTGTATAGTATGTGAGTGTGTGCATGTTGTGTGTGAGTGTGTGTGAGAGTGAGTTAGTGTGTGATTGTGTGTATGTGTGAATATGTGTTAATGTGTGTATGTGTATGTGAGTGTGAGTATATACGTGTGAGTGTGACTTTGGGAGTGAGTTTGTGTGTATCTGTGTGTGTACATGAGTGTATGTGTAAGTGTATGTGTGTGTGAGTATGTATGTGTGTGAGTGTGTGTATGTGTATGTGAGTTTGTGTGAGTTAGTGTGTGTATGTGAGTGTGTGCATATGTGAGTGTGCATGTGTGAGTGTGTGTATTTGAGTGTGTGTGACTGTGAGTGTGAATGTGTGTGTGTGTGTTCATGATGCTGCCAGACACACTGTCATCCTACACGGCTCACTGTACCTGGGATTCTCAGTGTGTGTTTCCTGGTTGTTGTTGACCTCTTCAGAGATTATTGTTCCACACAAATTTGGCCCCTAGCAGGAAAATGGCATCTGGCTCCCTGGACATGGGAGGCAGTAGTTAGGCAAGGCCAGGGGCCAGCAGCCACCCTCCTGGCCTTCTTGAGAGACATTTGGATGTCATAGAACAAGTGAGCCAGGGCTCTTCCCCTGGCACAGGGGATACAGTCCCAGGCTTGGAGTCAGGAAGACTCATGTGGTCCACTTTCTAGTTGTGTAACCCTGGACAAGTCACTTAACCCTGTTTGCCTCAGTTTCCTCATCTGTAAAATGAGCTGGAGAAGGAAAGGGCAAACCACTCCAGTGTCTTTGCCCAGAAAACCCTAAACGGGGTCAGGAAGAATTGCACCCAACTGAACAATAACAATCCCAACGAACTCCTAAAATTACCAGTAGCATTAACAATATTTCTATGGCACTTTTAAGGTTCACAAAACCCTTTTCCTATAGCAGCCATGGGAAGCCACTGAGAGGTGGTTTGGCAAGCTGGAGGATGGGGAGTCAGGAGATTTTACTGGCAGCTATGTGATTATGGGCAAATGGAATCAACTTTCAGAGACTCGGCTTCCCCAGTGGAAAAAGAACATAATAGTAACTGAACCTCACAGGATTTTTGCGAGGAAAGGGCTTTGCAAACCTTAAAGCACCATAGAAATGTGCTTATTGATTATCGTTTGTGTGCATATAGCACTTTCCTTCTGCATTCCTCAGGGACACTAGGCACACATCTGTTACCCCCCTCCCCCATTCTTATTTTACCTGTTCTTAAAGGTTTCCCTCCCAACTTCCCTTCCTCCAGGGAGCCTTCCCAGGCTGCCCAGAGCCTCAGTGCTCTCTCTCTCTCTCCCTCTCTCTCTCTCTCTCTCTCTCTCTCCCCCTCCCCCCTCTCTGGATTCTTCTTTCTCACTGACTGAATTACTCCTTGAGCAATTAAATCACACCAACCACATAATTAAATCAACCATGATTTAACTTTTCAAATATGTAGCGTATGTTAATTCAGAATCAAATTTTAAAGTCTCTCGAGGCCTGGAACTGTGTTTTCATCATATTCTCCAAAGCACCTAGCTCAGTGGTGGGCCCTCAATAATCACTCTCTGAATGAATTCTCTCATAGGGAGGGCACAGTAGTCATTCATTCATTCATTCATTCGTTCATTCAGTATCTTCAGCATTCCGTTTTGTGCAGAGGTGTGTTAAGGGTGATGAAGAGATACAAAGTTAAGATAATGGATTCTTGCTCTCAAGGAGTTTATATTCTAGTTGGAAGTTACCTCCTATTTTGTGGAACCAGAAAATTAGGCAGAGGATGCCAAAATCACAGTGAGTCCCTGCCCAGACTCTGCACCAGAATCCAAGTCTCCTAATTCTTAACCCAAGACTCAGTCCTTTAGATCTAATTTGGTCCAGTGGCCTAGGGGACCTCAGGCTGCCTCCTTCCTCCCCAGCCCTGCCCTGGGGCTACAGAGGAGAGATCTCAGAAGAAAGGAGATTTGTCTGGCTTAGCACAATGACAAGCACAGTTCTAAGAGATGAGGCTATAAAGAGATAAGGGGAAGACCCTGTCCTCAAGGATCTTACATTCTAAGTGGATACAGCTGTCAGTCCAAAAGGATATACTAGACATATGCAAAGGGACGTCACAAGCAGGTGGTAGGATAAGGAAAGGCTTCATATAAAAGTTTCCATTGGGCTGAGTCTTGAAATGATTCCAAGACCAGGAAGGGAAGAGGGAATGCCTCCCAGGGATGGGGGTATGCAGTGGCTTCTTCTTGTCATTCAGTCACTTTAGTCGTGTCTGACTCTTTGTGACCCATTCACTGGAGGTCTTTAAGCAAAGGTTGGATGACTACTTGTCAGGTATGCTGTAGCAGGATTTATGTGTTTTTTGGGGTGCACTCAGTGGTCACTGAAATTCTGTGATTCTGGTGCCCCTGCTTTAAGTGTTCTCTCCTTGCTCTGCCTGAAACCTAACCATCTTCTTTCCTTCACTGTTCTGTTACTCCTTCTCCCCCAAACCAACTTGTAAATTATTCTGAGTTTTACTGCCCCAGATGCTTTTGGAGAGCTCTGAATTGGTATGACTATAATCCTAAGGTTTTCCTGCAAAGATCCTGATAGTGTAACGGTGACACTGAACCAGGGCCTACAGGCAAGGCCTCCTCAGAGGGCTGAAATGGGTCTTGCCTAAGGTTAGTCAATCACCACCTTTGGAGATTCTCCTTATGGTCCCTTATTTTCTCTTGAAACCAAGCAAGATTTCTGGTTTTCCCTACTTAGTAATCCTCTCCCAGCACCTTCTGTTCTCATCCTTGCCTTGACCGTTATCCCACTTAACTTGAGAATAGGATATTTAAAGTGAAATGGATGATGAAAAAAAAAAGGTGGGGGGGTGATCACATGACAAAACATGAGAGAAAACAGAACAAACAGCCCAAGGGCTCCTCTGGGATATCTGTGATGTCTTGAGAAAGGGAAGCAGGCTCCCAACATCTTGAGTGAGCCACTTGTAGAGGGCTTGCTGACGGGCAAGCAGGCATGGCTGGGTTGTGGCCTCATCGTGAGAGGAAATATCCAAACACATGAGCTCTCAGCTCCACATGAAGCTTCAAGAGAATTGCATGATTCAAAGCTGGAAGGTCCCACAGACTCCATCAGGGGTGTAGAACCTGTGGCCTTGAGGCCACATGTGGCCTCAAGTGTGGCCCTTTCCCTGAATCCAAAACTGAAGGCATTTGGATTTTGATTTGAAGGTTTGGATTCAGGCGAAGGGCCTCACTTAAGGGCCACATGTGGCCTGGAGGCCATAGGTTCTGAACCCCTGATCTAACCCAGCCTCTTTATTTTAATGAGAGAAAAGCTGAGGGTCAGAAAGGCAAACTGATTTTCCCAAAGTTACACCACCAGGAAGGAGCATCCTAGATCATTTAACTCCAAATCCAGCTATTTTTTTCCATGGCACCACAGTGTAGACTTGGCTGTAGTACTGCTTAGAGCCCAGGAGGATACAGTGGGATCTATGGGAAAGCTGGCTAATTCACTCTACAGAGGATACCCACCCACACTTACCCACCCTCCCACCCACACACAGACACAAACCTCCTCTTTCCCCTCACCCACTCAGTGATGCCAGGACAAAAGCATCCTTCTTGGCTAGATTCAGATGAAGTAGCTTACCAAGTGGGGTTAGGGGAGGAGGGGAAATAAGGAAAGATGAAAGTAAAAACAGTAAAGAGATAAGAAAGGGGGAATAGATCAAGGGCAAGGCCAGCGATGAACACAGAGAACTAAGAGTAGGGGCACAGGAGTGGCAAAGTAGGGGGCAGAGACAAAGAATAAGGAGCCAGGGCAGAGCAGAGACAGGGACAGAGTGAGTGATGGATCAGAGGAAGGAGAGACAGAGCAGATGAAAGAATACAGATCAGGGGCACAGCAGGGAGAGATCAAAGAGCAAGGGCAGAGCAGAGACAGAGAGAGATGGAAGCAGAGTCTTGAACTTCATCAGGGGATCCAGATTGCTGGTGGGTTGGCAGTATAGCCCACTCACTCAGCTCACTTTTAAGGGCCATTGCAAAGAGGCAGAAAGTGAAAGGGAAAATGGTCTACGGCTGAGTCATTCTGTTGGGGTGAACAATTTGAAAGCCCTTCTGCCTCCCACTACTTCAGAGAAAACTGAGCCCAGACCTTGCTAGCCCATTTTTGTGTCTGCGAGCTGGTCCTTGTCAACTTCCATACTGTGGATGGCCCTGGATGCCAGGCCCTTCATCCTCCATCCCTCAAGCATCTGTAGGCTTTTCCTGTTTTCCCTGTACTGATTGACATCTGCCCAAGAACATGTTTTACCAAGCAACCTCAACCCTTCCCCTACTCTTTCCAAAAATAAAGCCACAACTGCATGCAAAACTCATGCAAATTCAACCCTTGCTGCTTCACCTCCCTGCCCCCTCCCCTCTACCTCTATCACCTGTCAGAGACCAGAAGGCAACTGCTTCTTCAGGCCCAAGGCAATGCCTGGGACTAGCCCTTGCCAAGCAGCATCAGGCAGCTTAATTAAAAGGCAGAGCGCCCCTCTTTATTCAACAGAGCAACTAATTATAGACCAAGGTTTCAGACTGTAGTTAGGGGAAGGGTGTAGCATCACAGGATGAGGGCTAGAAGGGATCCCCCTAGTCCCAAACCTTTCATTTGAACAGAGGCCCAGCAGCTCAAACACAACATGTCCAAGATGGAACCTCTCATCTTTTTCCCCAAACTATCCCCTCCTCCCCACTTTTCTGTTGTTGTTGAAGGCATTCTCCCAATGGTCATGTAGGCACACAGTATTATCCTGAGCTCTTTCTTTACCCTCACTCCATACACATCCCCTGTTGTCAACACGACCTCTCTTATGTGCACCCCTCTTTCTTCATTAACATGTCAGCACCCTAGTTCAGGCCCTCATGTCTGACCTTAATCCCGGCCTACTACGGTAAGGAAGGAAGGAAATTAGCATTTATTAACACATAATATGTGCCAGGCACTGTGCTAAATACTTTACGAATATTATTTCATTTGGTCCTGTCCAGTGGGTGCTATTCTTACCCCCATTTTATAGATAAGGTGACTGAGCCAGACAGAAGTTAAGTAACTTGCCCAGGGTCGTGTGAAGTTGGCTTTGAACTCATATCTTGCTAATTCCAGACCCAACACCCTATAACCAAATGTCTAGTTTCTGTAAATCCCCTCTCCTTCCTAAAGGCTCTCCTCTCTTTGGTCAATCCCATACACAGCTGCAGAAGTGAGATTCTTAAAGCATAGATCTGACCATGTGACTCCCCTGATCAATACACCTCGGTGACTCCCTATTACCACTAGGACAGAATACCAATTCCTCTGCTTGGCATTTAAAGCCCTTTACAATTCAACTCCATTATATTGTTCTTGGATGGTTATATAGTAGTCTTCTGGTCTAAGTAAATGGGTCTTTTAATAATTCCTCATGCTTGAAATTCCGCTTCCTATTTATGTACACACTCCCCACCCTCCAGCCCTGTGGGCCCCCATGCGTGGGCTACAGTCCCTCCTGATCCCTAGGCTTCCTCCCATGTGAGGTCTAGCTTGATCTGACCCAGATCACGCTAGTACCTCCTCAAAATTGCATTTATTTTTTATATATTTTTAATAAATTTCTGTGTAGACTGGCTGTCTCCTCCAGTAGAATTTGAGCACCTGTAGGGCAGGGGTTGCTTGATTTTTGTGTTCCCAGGACTCGAAACTGATGAGGACCCTAATACGTGCTTTTTGACTGGTTGATTGATGTTTGCCATAGTAAAGAAGGAGGAATAAAATGGATGCCCATCAGTTGGGTAAGAGCTAAACTGTGGAGCCATGAGTACAACTGAATGTTGACGAGCAGTCAGAAATGCTGACTACTGTACAGTGGGGCAGCTAGGTGGCACAGAGGATAGAGTACCAGACTGAGAGTCAGGAAGACCTGAGTTCCAATCTGACCAGAGGCACTTACTTAGGTGTGCGACCCTGGGTAAGTCACTTAACCCTGCTTGCCTCAGTTTCCTCATCTGTAAAATGAGCTGGAGAAGGAAATGGCAAATCAGTCCAGAATCTCTGCCAAGAAAACTCCAAAGGGGGTCACTAAGAGTCAGACATGACTAAACAACAAAAGGTATACATCGAGCAGGCTTGGAATCAGGAAGACCTGTGTTCAAGTCTACTTTTAGATACTTACAAGCTTTGTGAACCTGGGAAAGTCACTTCACTCTGTCTGCCTCAATTTCCCCAGCTGTAAAATGGAGATAACAATAGTGTCTATTTCTTAGGGTTGTGAAGATAAAGTGAGATGTTTGTCAAGATTTTAGCACCGGGTCTGATACACAGCAGGCACTTAAAAAGTGTTTATTTAAAATATCAGAGATATAAGGGAAGGCTTGGATGATACAAAGTGAAGTAATGCCAAGAAAATAATATATACAACTTCCACAACAATATCGGCAGAAATAACAGAAAAAAACCTAAAGACACACAAATTTGAATACGATGCAGTTTTCATGACCAAGCCTGGTTCTGAAGAAAAGCTGAGAAGCTGCATCTCCAGCCCTTCTTTGAAGAAGGGGCCCACGGTCAGTATAGAGTAGTGCATCTACAGGCAGACATAATTGTGATGGCTGGTTTTATGGAACGACTTTTTTGGTCTACTTAAATTTTTCTTTAAAAACAAACAAACAGCAAGGGAGGGTTTACTGGGTAGGGGAAGGGGCATTCATTCCACTAGGAAATGAAGGTAATATGACCAAGTTATCAGTTTAAAAAAAAAAAGAAAGTAAATGAAATATTCATATTAATAGGTCAGGTCATGGGAGAACAACAAACTCAGGAAAGATGAAGTCTGGTCTCAAAGTCCCAGAAGTCTCTTTTCTTCCCTCCATGCCAGGTGGTTAGCCTGTTTTGGATTTAATAAGCACCGATGGCCAATAAAGTCTCTGCAGGGTGCTATTTTTCCATGAGATATTAATGGAAAATTGGGGTTTTGAAAAAAAAAAGTGTGTGTGTGTGTGTGTGTGTGTGTGTGTGTGTGTGTGTGTGTGTGTGTGTTTTCTGCCTGCTAAGGAGCAGGTATAGCAGACAGCCTCTCCCGCCCACACCACCCATTCTACCCCTGTGAGACAGCAGCTTTGGGGGAGTGAAGGAAAGGAGAGAAAACAAGGAAACAACCCAGAGAAATGACTCCTGGGGGGTGGGGTATGGAAGGATGAGAGGGAAAGAGAAGAAAGCACTGAAGACGAGCTACTCATCCACAGACAGCCCACCACAAGGAAGAAAGATGGGTGGTAGGGGGACTTGGAAGTCTTTTTGTCCCTTCCCTTCATTTTACAGGCATTTTAGAGGCAGCTAGGTAGTCCTGAAGTCAGGAAGCTCTGAATTCAAATCCAGCTTTACCTTTGCTAGCTGTGTGACCCTGCCCAAGTCACTTAATCTCTGCCTGCCTCAGTTTCCTCAACTGTTAGATGGGGATAATAACAAACCCTACCTCCCAAGGTTGTAGTGAGAATCAAATGAGATAATACTTGTAAATTGCTTGGCATATATTAAGTACTTAACAATGACTGATTTTCTTCCTTACAAATGAGAGTACTGAGGAATAGTTTTTGTTTTTTGCTTCTTTTGGATGGTGGGAGGCAGGGCAATTGGGTTAAATGACTTGTCCAAGGTCACACAGTTAGTTTTGTGTTAAGTTGTCTGAGGTCAAATTTGAACTCAGGTCTTCCTGACTCCAGGGCTGGTGCTCTATTCACTGCACCACCTAGCCACCAGCACTGAGGAATAGAAGGGAAAAGTGATTTGTTCAAGATTTGTTGTTTTTCAGTCATATTTTCTTGGCAAAGATACTGCGGTGGTTTGCCATTTCCTTCTTCAGCTCATTTTACAGATGAGGAAACTGAGGCAAACAGGGTTAAATGTGAACCTGGAAAAGTCACTTCTCTGTCTGCCTCAGTTTCCTCACCCAGCTGCTTCCTTGTTACTAAGTCAGTAAATTGCAAAACTGAAATCTGAATTCTACTTTTCTGCCTCCAAATGCAGCCCTCTTTGGAATGTACCACGTTGTAGCGTTTTTCATCTTCTTTTTGTATCTTTAGCACTTAGTAAGTGATTTTTCAATTCAGGGGTGGGTCTGAAGGTATAAGGGTTTTAGTAAGAGTTGGTAAGAGTCAATCTGAATTTCCTGCAACATGCAATTTATCTGAATCTGTTTGCCCATGTGGATCTGCTCTTTTAAGTTGTGTGTACATGTGTATGCACAGACCTGGTTGTCTTTTTCCTGGGGGTGGGGGCGGGGTGGGTTCTGGTATGAGGGGGTCTGTATATAGGATACCCATCTGTCTGCACTGAGAGCGGCTCTTCAGTGTCTGGCTGTCTCTAAAGTATGTGTGTGCATGCCTGAGTTCATTGGAGGTCTCTGGCTGGTCCCTGCTTGCCCTAGTTAATTCATCCTTACCAAAAGGTGCTTTCTTCTAGTCTCAAAGCTATTTAATGTGTCTGGCTGGGTGTTTTGAATGCCTCCATCACTTACTGTCCTGAATTCTCACCCTGCTGGCTTCATGCTGCAGTGTGAAGCCACTGGTCCTGGCCCTGCCCTCCCCCTTGCTAAATAAAATAGAACCCTCAGCACTTAATGGAGCTCCCTGTAGACATTAACTAATGTCTTTAACCTCCCTGCCTGTAGGACCAGTCACCCCCTGGGGAAGAAAAGAAGCAAGATAATTAGGTTATTTCCTGAAGCCAAGACTGGCCCATTGTCTTGTCCCTTTAAGACGCCTGAAGTTGCCTATGGTTTCCTTCCCCTGAATCCTGCCCTCGTTTAGCCTACATTTTTTTCTCCATCTAGTACAAAAGTCCAAGAAAAGAGCTAGACAAATGAAATGAGGGTAACCAGAACTTCCGAGGCAAGTAGGTGACTCAGTGGATAGAGCTAGGCCTGGAGTCAGGAAGACCTGAGTTCAAATCCAGCCTCAGACACTTACTAGCTGTGTGTCCCTGGGCAGGTCACTTAACCTCTATTTGCCTTAAAACACTGGAGAAGGAAATGGCAAACCCCTCCAGTATCTTTGCCAAGAAAACCCCATGGACAGTATTGGCATATTATGGTCCACAGGGTCATGAAGAGTCAGATACAACTGAACATCAACAGATCTTCACAGGGGTTGAGCAGAAGCAGATTTCTAGGACTTATCAGAATGGAGTTTCTGTTCAGTATAACTGAAGGGGAAAAGATCATCCCTGAAGCTCTGTGAAAGATCCCACTTCGGATTTAGAGTCGATGCGGTTAAGACTCTGGCTCTTCTCTTTGGCATGCTGGAGACCCAGGAATGGGGACCTTGGTAGCAGAAGAAAAGTATCGAAGAGTTCTCCCATGGTGGTGATGGAGAATGAGTTTGGGGAGGTGGAAAGATATTGGATTTAGAACCCAATAACCTGGCTTTGACTCTGAATTCAAGGCAGTCTTCTGGTGCAGTGGATGGAAGACTGGGCCTGGAGTCAGGAAGACCTGAGTTCAAATCAGTCCTCAGACACTTACTAGCTGTGTGACCCTGGGCAAGCCATTTAACGTAAGCCTGCCTTGGTTTCCACATCTGTAAATTGGGTATGAAAATAACACCTACCTCCCAGAGTTGTTGTGAGGTTCAAATGAAATAATAGGTGTCAAGCACTTAGCATATAGTAGACACTTGATAAATGCTTGTTTCCTTCCTTCTGAATCTACGACTTACTACACATATGACCTTGAACAAGTCATTTACCTCTTAGGGCCCCAGTTTCCTCTGAAGATGAGTGGGTGGAATGGATAGGTCTCTGAGTTCCATTGCTCTGTAAAGCCATGATCTCGTGCAATCAGGAATGGGCACAGAATCAGAAGAACTCTAATTTCAAAGCCTGGCTTTACTTAACAACTGGGTGGCCTTGGATAAATCATTTAAGCTTTCTAAACCTCATTTTCCTCACCTGTAAAATGGAGGCAATAATACTTGCATGGCAAATCTCTAGGTGGGGTTGGGGGGATGTTATTTCGAGGAAAGTACTTGATAGCTGGGAGTTATTATTCTGAAGACATTCATAGATCCTAGGGTTGTATGTAGAGAGCTGGACGATCATTGAGTTCAATTCTTTCATTTTATAGACAAAGGAAGCTTATGCCCCAGATAGGTCTCCTATCACTCTTTTCACTGTACCCCCTTGCCTCCTGAATAAGATTTGAACCAAGGATACAATGGAGGGTAGACAGGGTGAAAAGCTGGGCAGCAAGTGAGTTGAGTTGGTACAATAGGCAAACATGGCTAGATAGTCTACCCACTGGCTCATGTATCTGAGGAGGAGTGAGATAAACACAAAGGAGAAATTCAATCAAAATGCAATGAGAAATTTGGGGAAGGAGACCTCACTTTTTTCATGAAAGGTTCACTGAAAGGCTTTACAGAAGAGAGAGTATCTGAGTTGTCCTTTGGAGGAGGAATTTCAAAGGATGGCTATGGGCCAAGAGAACAGTAATGCCTTTCTTGCCTACCCGTCTTGACAGCTGGGCGGTTCAGTGGATAGATCACTAGGCACAGAGTCAGGAAGACCTGAGTTCAGATCTGGCCTTAGATACTTAGGAGGAGGCAAGTCACTTAATCTCTCAACCTCAGTTTCTCCATTAATTTAATAAAAGCACCTGCTTCATAGGATTATAAGGATTAAATGAGATAACAAATATGAAAATGCTATATGAAAATATACAAATGCTATTTATCTATCTATCTACAAATGCTATCTATCTATCATCTGTGTCTGTCTGTCTATCTCTCTCCCTCTTTCCCTTTCTTCTCTCTCTCTCATCTGTGTGTCTGTCTATCTATCCATCTATCTATCATCTGTGTCTGTCTACCTATCTCTCTCTTTCTCTTTCTTCTTCTTCTCTCTCTCTCTCATCTGTGTCTGTCTATCTATCTATCTATCTATCTATCTATCTATCTATCTATCTATC
>CM053581.1:115081202-115145250 GCA_028627135.1 Pseudochirops cupreus
TAGCTGAGCTGACTTTAGTGGGAAGTATCTTTGTGTGCGTTTTGGAGTTCTAGGATTGGTTTAGAGTCCTGTTTTATGGGTATTTTGGGGTGGCTATGTGAGAGCTGCGATATGTTGCTGCTGCTACAACGCCATCTTGGCTCCGCCCCCCTGTACCTCTTTTTCTATTTGACCAACTTTGATTTTTTTTTTGCTTTTTGGAGGGCATTTGGGGTTAAGTGACTTGCCCAAAGTCACACAGCTAGTAAGTGTGTCAAGTGTCTGAGATTGGATTTAAACTCACGTCCTCCTGACCCCAGGGCCAGTGCTCTTTTTACTGTGTCACCTAGCAATCCCAGGATTTAAGATTTTGTCTGTTTGTGGCTTTGTTAAGCCTTGTCTTCCCGGGAACGGAGACTCTGAAGGATTTGAGATGGACTGGACACTGTGAGCTCCAGTGTGGAGCAGGAACTTGACAAGGACTTGGGAGCTGTCTGCCTTTGAACCCAGGTGACAGTTTGATGAATCCAGGTAGGATCTGGGACCATGGAAGGGATCCAAGGAATCCTAGAAACCACCCAGAGTCAAGCTGAAAGAAGACTTTACTTGGATACTATGTGCTGACTGAGAAATTATAAATTTACTCGTGACCTAGGGGTGGAGTGTTTGTGTATTTTCTGATGATTGAATAGTGAATGATGAAGGATGATTGATTGACTAAATGATTGTACTTAGTGATTGATGACTGAATAAGTAATTGATTTGTAACCTAGTATGCTCCATGAGCAGACAACTTTGACTATTTTACTTTATGATTGAATTAAGGATTTTGTGAATGCTTGAGTTACTAAATGATTGTTCTTTGTTCAAAACTTTGTGACCACTGTAGTGGAAACTGTATGGCCATTTTCTGTGATAAGTTGTTGTGAATGCTATATTTTAATTTTCTGTAATAAGTTGTAACATTGGGAATGCTGTACTCTGATTTTCTGTGAATGTTTTGCTTAGATTTGTTATGGAATAAATAGAGTGTTCACTATACTGTGTAATCAGAACCTTAAAAGCTGTTCACAGTAGCATTCTTCTGAAAAGCTGCTAGTGCTTGGCTTTATATTATGGCTATACAGGAGAGCTAGGGAGCAGAGGACAGAGAGAGATGGAGAAAAACTAGAAATGATACAGAATGAAGACAGCTGGACACACATGGACTCTGGTTCCCTGGAGAGAAGCCAACACAGTCCCCTGATCCCATGTTTCCCCTAGGGCACAATGTGCATGAGGGAATCCATGTGATCCCAGTAGAAGATGTACCTCACAGACTCAGAGAAAGCAGCAGGCGACATTGATGGAAGGGTAAAGAGATTCTCCGTCAAGCCAGTAACTACAGATAGAAAAGCCAGTATGTGGAGTAACGGATCCATGGCAGAGAAGTGGAGGGATTCCTACATTGGAACCCGTCCACATGGCTTTGAACTTCAGAAGGCCAAGCTACTAACTCTGGGAGAATATTGATGCAGTGGAACAGTTGCCAAACAGTGCCCCTTTTCTGAACCAAGGGAGAGATGGAGATCATCAAGGAAGAAGGGACTTGTAAATATCACACCTAGAGTTATATGGACTGTGCAGGTCCAGGGACCAAAGGGATTGATCATCTAGCAACCTCATTTGCTTTTCCCTCAGAGGGGGCACCTCAATCTTTGGGGCAGAGTTGTCAAACACACCATCTACCAACAGCTGACCTAGTTCAGTCAAATCAGATTAAAATACAGTTGGGAAGTATTTAATAAAATAAATAAAAATACAATAGAACATAAATAATGCTAATATTCTATATAGTTTCATGGCCCCAGTTCTATTTTAACCTGACACCACTGCTCTAGGAGAGTATTACAGAGATAACTTTTGGTTTCTTGGGGAGATGGGTCATATCTCATTGAGGGGGGATTGCTTTAGTCTTTAGCAAGACGGTTTGCTTTCCTTTCTGGGTGTGGGAGTAGAGAGCAGGGGCAAGGGAGGAATGCTCAGTCCTGCTATTAGAAGTCTGGAGGCCCCTATAAGTCCCCAAATTAAAGAGAGTTCTACTAGAAAAGGAGGGAAAGTTGTTTTGACTGTTTATGGACTCAGTTGCGAGTCTTTTTAGTTTTCCTTTTATCAAATTGGCTTAAATAAAGTCTTTCACATAACATAAAAAGTTATGCTAGCCAGAGTGCTTATGGGGGACTTGAGAAGTCTTTATGTTTTCAGGAGCAACCTAGACTTAAGTCAAATTCTGATGTTCCTTGGAAAACTACTTTGGTTGAAGTATAAAACAGACCAAAACATGAGGTTCCTAGGGTAATCTCTTTGGGGTGGGGGTGAGGATAAGCCAAAGACAGTACATATTTATGAACTGAACTCAGTTTGTGCAAACCCCAAACTTTGGGTTTTGAGTCATGGGTCACAAAATAATCATTCATATTTATATAGGGCTTTGAGGTTTAAAAAGTGCTTTCCCTAAAACAGCCCTGTGAAGTTGATGGCATAATGATTCTTATTCCCATTTTTACAAACGATGGAATTGTACCTCAGAGACATTATGTGATTTGCCCTGGGTTACTCAGCTAGTAAATGTCAGCTGGAATTCCAATCCAGGTCTCCTGATCTGGAGACCTTCATCTGGAGTTTGTCAGGAGCTTTACCACAAAACACTGTGCCTCCACGTATTCTCTTTGGGCCTCAGGTTTCTCATCTTCAGAATGGCCAAAGGGTGAGGGCTTGTTTTAGGGTGACTTCTAGGGCTCCTTTAAATTCTAAACTTTAAGTTACTTGGCCAAGGTCAGATAGCTAGTTTTATAGAACAAACTCCTGTCTGCTCTGGCTCTTGGTTCTAGCTGTGCAGAACTCATCACCCTCTTCCCTAAGCTGCCATTCCACTCAGCTAAGGCTGGCTCAGTCTAACATGTCGTCTCCTCTGCTCTGACCTTGCAGGTAGCCATGCAGACCTGGCCTAAGGGGCAACAATGAAGCCGGATCACTTACCAT
Organism: Pseudochirops cupreus; assembly: GCA_028627135.1. NCBI lineage: Eukaryota > Metazoa > Chordata > Mammalia > Diprotodontia > Pseudocheiridae > Pseudochirops > Pseudochirops cupreus. The sequence goes on from CM053581.1 coordinate 115,084,203, forward strand.
ATTTGGGAGTTGGTGCCACCTGGTGGCCCAAATACAGGACTTGCCAGATGAGTTATAACCCTAGGTAGGTTGACCCTTTTTTGCTTACAACCTTGGAAGATGCCTCCATCTTTCTGGTGCATTGATTTAAGTGCAGTTCTATGTATATGCTAAGCCTTAGCAAATAATAAGTAACCAAACATGTCCCAACAGAGGACCTTTAGGACCTGCTTTAGTGAATAGATGGGAGCAACTAGTAGTACAAGAGAGAATATGGGCATGAAGTCAAGAAGACTCATCTTCCTGAGTTCAAATGTAGCCCCAGACACTTATTAACTTTGGAGCCTGAGCAAGTCACTAAACCCTGTTTGTCTCAGTTTCCTTATCAGTAAAATGAGCTAGAGAAGGAAATGGCAAACTATTCCAGGGTCTTTGCCAAGAAAATTCCAAATGGAGTGTCATGAAAATTTCCACACCACAGAAAAGGAATGACTGAATTCATGAATAGATAAGAGTGATTTGGAATGAGCACATTTTACCATTGCCTCCAACCTTTATAAATGCCTTTGTCTCTCTTGATTGTACTTCAAGGTCCCAGAAGACAGTGATCAAGTCTAATCTACGTATGGATTTCTTGATGTAACATTGCTTGTTCTTTGAGATGGGATCAATAGTGTACTTGGGTCAATCATCCAGAAATCCTCAGGTTACAACTGTATGTAGTGAACTTAATGCAAACAGCAGCAATGACATTGCACCATTGTCCTTCTGGACTCTGGCCCCAACATATTTAGTTTGTTGAAGTTAGATTTAAATAAGTTTCAAAGGAGGTAGAAGAAAAGAGAAGAAGGGAGGAAAGGAGAGGAGGAAGAGAATCTAACATGTGGGAGCTAATTGTGCATAGATAGTTATAGATATAACTTGACAAATTTACATCTCTCTCTCTCTCTCCCCCTCCCTCTCTCTTTCTTCCCTTCTCCCCCTCTCCCCCCCTCTCTCCCTCTCTCCTCTCTCCTCTCTCTCCTCTCTCTGTCTCTCTCCATGTAAGGATACACACACTTATGCTTTATATTGTATGTAAGCTACAACTGTATATGCTCAAATACCTTAAAAACACCAGTTAAGTTTCTCCCTTCTCTCTCTCATCAGTTTTCTCCCTCCAAAGTCCAGGGATGGAGCCAAAGTTCTGTCCAAACTGTGACTTGGCAAGGTTAGATATGCCAAGGTCAGATATGGAGTTAAGTAGACCAAACTGCTGCCCCTTTTGCTCTTGCTCTTGGTTCTAGCACTTGCAGTATTCATCACCCTCCTTGGAAAGGCTGGAAAGGTTCCAACCTGTCTCTACCCCCCACCCCACCTGCTCCCACCATCCCCCATCCCTGTACCCAATGGGCTGTCATTTCTGAAAGTAACTTATTTCAAGTCTTTTTTTTTTCTTTTTTTTAGACTTTGTTCTTTCTGCTCCCTCAGCTTCCTTGCTTTAACCACTGTATCACTTCCTACCATCTCCTGATCTGAATGAGTTGACAGGGCAGTGGGCAGGTAGCAGTTACTTTAGGAAACAGCTTGACAGATGAACAGAAGAGAGGAGAATAGGCTAGAAGGAGGCCAGAATAGCATGTCATCTTCAAAGCTGAGGGGGAACCAGACTATGGTAGGAAAGAGTCAAGATGGCATAGTAAAAAAGCACTGGCCTTGGAGTCAGAAAACCTGAGTCCTGGCCGAGCTCTGCCATATAATAGTTATGTAGTCTTAGGCAACTCCTATGATCAGTCAAGAGATGTGGGTTCTATTTTCTCTTCTGTAAAATGAAGGGGTTGGACAATGTGGGTTCTGAGGTTTCTTCTGGCTCCCAAAGTCTGTGTCTTTAAGATCTGGACTCTATTTGACAACATTTCAGCCCAGCTTCGGTTTCAGTAAGAGTTAAACAAACCTTCATCTGGGAGCCTGGGTCAAGTTACTTGTCTTTTATGGGATCTTAGATTATTCCTGTATAAAATGAAGGAGTATGTTCTGTTATGTTTACTGAAAGAACTCAGATACAATTCTAATTTCCTAAAGAATAAAATTTGACTTTTTATATTAAAAAATGGAGTAGGACTTTATCCTTTACTTTGCAGGTTTGGGCAGGACTGCCTCTGAGCCCTGTCTGGGCCTCCTTTCCCAAAGCATCTGGTTGCCGTCAGGGTTATCACTCCTCCTCTCTAGATAGACAGGCTTCTTGGATGCTAAGTGCGAAGAAACAACTGCCCTTAACACCTAGTTATCAAGAATAGTTAGTTAAAAGAGGAAGCTACCAGATGGCTTACTTCCTCTCCCTGGATCAGCCTCCCCAGCAGCAGACTTAGGGTGTTGTGGAATCTGTCATTCAGTCAATGAGCATTTTATTCAGTGCTTACTATGCCCCAGGAACTGTGCAAGGTAAAGGGGATATAAAAAAGGCAAAAATCCTGTCCCTGCCCTCAAGGGGCTCACATTTTAATGGAGAAAACAACATGAAAATAATGATGCACTTGGATTCACTGACACCTGAATTCAAATCCTGCCTCAGATGCTAGCTTTGGGGCCCTGGCATCACTTAAACTCTCTGGAAGTCAGTTTCCTTTTCTGTAGAATAGGAAAGTTGAACTCAATGTCCCGTTGATGTCCTTTACAACTTTAATTGAGTATCTTAAGATTCCATGAGTCAGCAGAGCCAGAGATCAATATTGCTTCTGGTGGTTCCAGATGCTGGAGGTAGATGAAACCTGAAATCTATAAAGAATTTCCCTTCTTGTCCAAGGAGTATAAACTCACTTGTGTTCTTCTAAGGATGAAGATCACTTAACAGAGGCTGACAAGAATATATTTTCCTGACATGTTTCCAATATAACTTAAAGGTTTGAAACTGAAGAGAAAAAAGGAAGGTAAAAACTATATACAGATACATAGCAAGTTAGATACCACAGAGGGTAGCTAGGTCATAGGAGGAAGAGCAGCTTGGACACCTAGAGTTTCACAGGAGACAAAATGCAAGGAAGGAGCAAGTAATAAAACTCATGACCTCAAATACCTATATACAAACACACCAAGTTTAGTGAAAATGATACAGGAGGCAGCTAGGTGGAATAGTAGATAGAGCCCCAGGTCTGTAGTCAGGAGGATCTAAATTCAAATCTGGCCTCAGATACTCTCTTACTGTGTGATCCTGGGCAAGTCACTTAACCCTGTTTGCCTGTTTCCTTATCTGTAAAATGAGCTAGAGAAAGAAATGACAAGCCACTCCATTATTTTTGTCAAGAAAATTCCAAATGGGGTGATGAAGAATTGGATGTGGCTGAAATGATTGAATAATAAGAAAAATGATATGGTGCTGGTATCAAATTGTAAACTAAGAAGGTATACTAATGTGGGGAAATATAGAAGGCAGAGTACCCAGTAGAGAATATTTACTTGAAAGTCAATGAAGAAAGAAACACAAGGAATTCTATTATCAGAGTATACTGAGTAAACACAGAGTATAAACAACCCGGATAAAGAGGAAATAGATGAAGAGTCTAGAAAATGGATCCCAGTGCAGTGAATAGAGCACTGGCCCTGGAGTCAGGGGGACCTGAGTTCAAATCTAGCCTCAGACACTTAACACTTGCTAGCCGTGTGACCTTGGGCAAGTCACTTAACCCCAATTGCCCTGCCCTCCCCCCTCCAAAAAGGAAAAAAGAAAAGAAAAGAAAATGGATCCCAAACCTGGCATAGAAGACTGATAGAGCAGTATACAGGAGGCCAGTGTAGCTAAACAACTTTTGAAGCTCTCACATCTAAAAGTAGTTAATAATTTCTTGACTCATTTTAGTGATCTTTGACTATTCCCCTCTAGAGCTTGGGATAGAGAAGAAAAGGAAAGTCGATCATTATTCAGCGGGCAGCCCAGAGTTTGATAGAAGAGATTTTTAAAGAGTTCAGAAGAAGGATCGGTAGCATTTCATGGCCTATAATTATAAAAGGAAAAGTCAACCCAGGAGGGATTAAAAACTAATGAATTTAATTCTGAAGACAGAAAAATAATGCTAATCATGAGGAAAATAGTTATCTGAAAAGACTGATGTGGATGCATAGGGAACTCACCAGCCATTTAAGATTTGGAAAGACATGTACAGAAGATTGAAGCAAGGTAGGTAAAAGGAAACAAAAAATAGAAAAGCACAATATGGAATTATAAAAATAGGAATGCTAAAGAAGTTCACAATGAGCTATGACTCAAAGGAAAAGCTAATGACAAAACAATCTTTCTTATTTATGTGCATATACATATATATATATACACATACACATATGAAAATGTATATCAGAAAAGGGACAGAACCACTGCTTGAGGTGAATGAGATGACGAAGGACGAACTGTTTCATTCTTAAGGTTTGTTTTGTTGTTATTGTTGTTTTGGCTTTTTTGCTTGTGTTTATGCCAAGGAGAAAAATCTTTGCATTGCAGAGAACAGAAGAAAATCAGCTAATAGGTAGTTGATTGCCCAAATGAGGAAGGTGATATTAGGAGAGCACAGAGATGCCCTTGGAGGTACCTAGGTGGTGGCACAGTGGATATAATACCAGGTTTGTAATAAGAAAGACTCATCTTCCTGAGTTCAAATCTGACTTCTGATACTTACCAGCTATGTGCCCATGGGCAAGTCACTTAACCTTGTTTACCTTAGTTTCCTCATCTGTAAAATGAACTGGAGATGGAAATGACAAATCACTTCAATATCTTCGCCAAGAAAACTCCAAAAGGGGTCATGAGGAATTGGACATGATTGAAATCACTAAACAATAATGAGATGCCCTTGATGAATTCAGGTAACTAGGCCCAGATGAAAAGCATTCTCAGGAAGTAAAAGAAACAGCAGATATCATTGCTTTGATACTCAATGCTATTCAAACGACTATGTGAAACAGCAAAGATACCATAGGACTGGAGAAAGACAAATGTCCCCATTTTCAAAGAGAATGGAATCTACAAACTATGGGTTAATTAGCTTGACTTATTTCTGACAAAATTTTATAATATGAATTTAATAAATGATTAATGAACATCTGGAAAAGGAAGCAGTGGTTACAAAGAACTCATGTAGCTTCATTAATAATAATTTGCTTATGAAGACTAACCTTATTTTCCTTTCCTGATAAGGTTATTAAAACTAGTAGATCAGGGGAAGATACAATTGCAGATATAGCATATAGAGGTAGAGAGAGTTCATTTAGATTGTAGCAAAACAGTAGATCCTGCTATTCTTGTAGAAAAGATGGAGGGGGAAGAGGAATGATTAAGAACCTACTCTATGCTACTGTGCTAAATACTTTACAAATATTATCTTATTTGATCTTTGTAAAAGTCTTGGGAGGTGTATACTATTATGATCCCCATTTTATAGATGAGAAAACTGAGGCTGACAGGTTAAGTGACTTTCCTAGGGTCACAGTTAGTAAATGTCTGAGGTTGGATTTGATCTCAGGTTTTGCTGACTCCAGACAGTGCTCAACCACTTAGGTATGGGCTAAATGATAATACAATCAGCTGGATTTGGAATTGTTTGAATGGAAGTAGTCATTAATGGTTCTACATCAACTTGTAAGTATCTAGGGGAGTGCCTCAGGTTCTGTGCCACATAACATTTTTATCAATGATGTAGACAAAAGCATAGATTAACCAAATGATCAACAGGTATTTATTAATAGGTGCTTGGCACCATACTAGGCTCAAGGGAATGAAACAATGGCTAATCACAACAAATTTGCATTTTGTCAGGCAAAATAATGGAATAGATAGTTTCCAAGGAAAATTGGAAGACCTCTATAAACTGATGCAGAGTGAAGTGAGCCAAACCATGAGAACCGTTTATACACTAACGACAATATTATATAGAAAAGCACTTTGAAAGACTTCAGAACTCTGATCTATGTGATGATACACCAGGATTCCAGAAAACCAAAGATGAAATATATTACCCACTTCTTTCCAGAGAGGTAATGAACTTAAAATGCAGAATGAGCCATATGTTTTGGGACATGTTGACGTGGGAATTTGTTTTGTTTAAGTATGCATATTTGATATGAAAGTTTTCTTTCTCTCTTTTAATTGTTCAATGGTGGAGGCAGGGGAGAGTGGGAAGGAGAGAAAATAAAACCTGGTTTAAAAAAATCAATGAGCTTATATTCTAATGGGAGAGCAACAGTATGTACATGATACATTGATGGTATACTTAGCAAACTTGTGGATTAGATAAATCTCTGAGACAGTCAGCAACTGCATGACAAAGTCAAGATTGAAAAATATGTTGACAGGGTAAAATATTGGGCTGAATCCAATAAGATTAAATTTCAAAGAACTCAATGTAACATCTTAGGCTTGGGTTACTACAATGAACTCCACAAGTCCAAGATGAGTGAGGCATGGTTAAGCTAGATGTTTGATTGTCAACTCATTTGTCACCTTCTATATTTGATCTTTCTTTACCCCCTCCAATGTCTAATGATCTCCCCAAATCACCTTTTATCTGTTTTTATATACTTATATTCCTATACACATAGACCCTTTTCTCTCTTTCCCCCCTCCCCCAAATTGCCTCTCCCAATTGAACATTCTCAATGCTCCTTTCTGGAAAGAGATAATCAAAATCATTTGAACAACAAGTTTCACGGTCTCAACCCAGGTCTCAAAGGTTTTTTCAACCTCTGTTAGTCCTATGATAGAGCAGTCCAGAGCTGAGCTGAGCCAAGCATCTTCAGAACATGTGTACTTCAAGACAACATCTGAAGCAATGCTCAACATTTCCACTCTCAGAAGAAGATATGGATACCTACTTGAAAACAGCACAGAAAGAAGGCAGTCTCTATAAGCTGAGGGGAAGACAAGTATGCTGTCACTCAACTTTTGGAATTTTTGATTAATCACAAGATCTTATCCCATGGTGGCATGGTGTGTGTGTGTGTGTGGAGGGGTGTGATACAGTGAAGCACCATGTTTTCCTGGGTCTGCTCTGGATGCCACTCTCACCATAATTTTGTCAAGTTAACAATTATGAACTTTAAGAGTCCTTTCAGTTTTCATGCAAAATTGTTTTCTACCTTGTGGTAAGGAGCCAGAGTTGGCCCTTTTCACATCTGTATAATCTTCCCTAAACTCTTTCCCCTAGAGAATATGGAAAGAGGAGGTTCCCCATTATTCTTCTCATTTCATCCCTGATAGTATAAAACAGTCTGGAAAAATGAATTAGGGTAGGGAAAGACCAAGCAAAAAATGCCTTAGTAAATGTTTGGGTTGAATTGCACTGACCTGGGCTTGTGCTTGGCTAGAAAGAGTGAGTCATTCCTCCAATTATCCAGCAGGAATATTTTCTCTACTACATCTGTCTATGATATGGTTTATGATGGGAGCTAGAGGGATGGATTTCAGGAATTCTGGAGGCCCTTTCCCCTTAGAGTACTATGGGTTTCAATGATTACTTCCATCATAGTCCTGCTGGATTGAGGATAGCCAGGAGGTAGATACTTATTCTTGTTTCAGATAGGTTCTAACCTGTTATTCTAACTGTTAGATATCAAGTGGAATTGGAATTTGGCATTGTTTTAGGAGCCAGGAAAAAGAGAAAGATCAGACCTCATATTTATCAGAAAGAGTAGAAAAGCTCATTTATTAATTCTTTCATTTTTAGGATTATAAAATCAAGAGAAAAGAACCTTTGGAGGTCATCTAGTCCAGCCCCCTCATATCACAGATGAAAAAACCAAGAACTAGGGAGGTTAATAGCTTGGTCAAAGGTCAGAATCAACATTAAAAACCCACTCCTTCTAATTTTGTATCCAATGGTCATCCAACTATACTAAATTCATTAAGAAGTTTAGAGTTCCCCTCTACCCCATCCCTGGCTGAGCCTAGACCTCATTTAGGTGATATTAGACTCAATTCTCTGTATTAGTCTATCAGCTTATAACTACCCTGTGGTGTCAGGGGCAGGTCTTGTCATGGTCTATAGCTGAGAGGGCTCTGTGAGCTAGCTGAGAGATGGGAGGACATCAGAGTTTGGCCAAGACAGACTGTAGCAGGAGCACTTCTAGTAGTGAGGGACCAGAAGTAAGTAGTAAGTCATTCAAGTTCTGTTGAGGTGATAACTAAACAGAGAAAAGGAAAACCGGGTTAAGTTCAAGATCTGGATATGCAAGATGGCAACATGACAGGGTCAGAACTCAAAGGACAAAACAAGAAAATGTGTATGAAGGTTGAGTGAGCATCTATGAAACTGGATGTATGAAGAGGTTTGAACTCCTCCAAAAGATGACTCCCTCAACACAGTGATGATGCCGACACTCTTGTTAAATATTAAGGAATTTTTAAACCTATTTTTGTGTCACTGTCTCCTTTGCTAAGCTTGTGAAGTCTACAGAGTCCCATTTCAGAATCATATTTTTAAATGCACAAAATAAAATATATAGGATTACAAAGGAAACTAATTATATTGACATGGAATCTTCAAAATAACAACAATAAAAGCATGGACCCCAGGTTAAGAACCACTGACCTAAGCCCTAGTTGTTGGGACTAATCCTGCTCCCCTTTGGATCTTCTGAATGAGCCTCAACTGAGGGCAGTTCCAGATTATGATAGGCATAAGAATTTATAGAAAACCACTCTGTTTATGTGGTAATATTAATGAAACCACTTTAACTGAATTGGACGTAAGCCAATTAAGTCCCACAGTGCCAAAGGTAGAAATCCATCTTTTCCAAATTGTTCCAAATTTCAAGTTGACCACCCAACCCCCCATCCCCATTTTATCCAAGCATTAGGGGAAAAAAATGAGAAAATAAATTAATGAATGTCCGTAAGTTCATCTATGGAAATCCCTAAGATGCTAAGCTACTGTACCTGAGAAGGGGCAGGTGTGGCTACTGCTTCTTCTCTTCTGTATCCCCTAAAATACGGAAGCATGTCAATATAACCTTTGTGGTCACTGAGCCAATGCCCACTTGCCTTCAGTAGTTGACCTTTACTGGTAGTCTTGACAAGCTTCAACAAGCCTCATTCCTTTCTTTCTGCCTCTCTAAACAAGAGAATCATCCAGAGAATGGCTTCACAGTGAAGCTTAGCCTTCCTGGGGTTCTTAGGGAACTTAATCTTGGAGTAAAACCTTGTTCATATTTGAAAGACTTTTCTTGAAAGAAATCTGTTACCTTCAAGTGCCTATCACCCTGACCTTTGTCCATCTAGGGAAGAAACAAGTCACCCTGCTCAAGGCAGAGAAACCATTGTAACCACTGCTTCACTTGACTAGGTTTGTTTCCTATCAAATGGGGAGAAAAATTGACTCCACTGTTAACTTCCTGGTAAAGGAACTGGCAGTCTCCTATGAGGACTGTTTCAACCAGATTCCTACCCAGATCTGTGGGCGGGAGCCCCCAGAAACCCTTCTTGTCTGTGACTGTGGGACCTCCCTCTGTGGTTGGTCCTCAGCTAATGTCTCCCCTGCTCCTTCTGTCCTGTGCCACCTGCCTAGCAGGCGAGCCAGGCATCTGCCTACTGTCTGGGAACCCCTCTCTCATTGGTGCCAATAGACCCTGGGTGGTTAGCGCCAACTGTCACATGGTAAAGTTTCCTCTTTTTTTTGGCTTTTATTCTGTTTTTTTTTTTCTTCCATGAACTCATAGAAGGAAAGACTATTTTCCCCTCTTTTTCTTTTCCTTTAAAGTCTCTTCCAGAGAAAGGAACTGAAGGCAACCACAGAGTGACAAGGTAAATGTTACTTGTCACATTAATTAGGCAGCTGGTGACTTCAAGCTTCTTAGAACCCCTGGGAGGAAGTGAAAGGAAGAGAGGCAGAGGGAGATGATGACTAAAATGCTCAGGAAAGGAAAGAAAAAGGAAAGGAGGCAGGGTTCTCTAACCATTATCACTGAGAAGTACAATCTGAGGGTCCCCTTGGAGAGAAGAAAGCTCTTTCAAGCTATTCCCCACTGATAGGACTTCAAGAGTTACCTACAGCTGTGTAAAGGTATTTATAAAACCACAGAATCACAAAACTTTGGAGTTAGGAGGGACTGACTAGTCATCTAATGGGAACCATACCCTAAAAGGAAACCCCAGTGTAACAGCCAGTTTGTCAAATACCAGTCTCTGTTTTAAGAATTCCATTCCATGTGCCCTCCCCACCACAATTGCTTTTTGTTCTTGCCCCTGGGGTCAAATAGAAAAAATCTAATCTCTTTTGCATGACACTTATCATGTCTCCAAGAGGTCTATGACATAGACTTTAGGCCTTTCTATCATCTTGGTCACTCTTCTCTGGAGACCATCAAGCTTATTGATAATCTCTAACAACTAGGTAAAACAGAGGATAAAGCACTAGGGCTGGAGTCAGGAAGACCTGAGATCAGATCTCACCTGCCATTCTTATTAGCTGTGTTATCCTAGGCAAGTCACTTAACCTCTGTCTGCATCAGTTCCTAATTTGTAAAATAATGATAAGTGCACCTACTTCCCAAAATTATTGTGAAGATAAAATGATATATTTGTAAAGCACTTTGTAAGTGTTAAAGTGTTATATAAATGAGAACCATTGTTATCATCATAAATATCACAATCATTATCACTCTTAAACTGTGGCCTAACCAAACATAGTAGGGGCTTGTAATCTCTTTATTTCTGGAAAATAAGACTTTCTATAACAACCCATGATGGCATTAAATTTTTTGACTGCACTATCACTCCACTATCACATTTTGAGTTTTCAGCCTACTGAAATTCCCCAGATACTTTCAAACTGCTATCTAGCCATGCTTTGTCTCTCTTATAATTATGAAATCGATTTTCTAAACCCAAGTGTAAGACTTAACATTTTTTCTCTACTGAATTCTTCTTATTAGATTCAGCTCAATGCTGTAATCTGGGGGTCATCAAATGATAGCACCAAAGGCCCTACTTCCAGAACAATAGTCCAATTAAAAAATGCAGGTTTGGGGTTTTTTTGGTGTTTTTTTTTTACATTTTTAATTAAGTACAATAATACTTTATTGAAAAATGTAAAAGAAATTCAGATGGCAGCTAGTTTGCTGACCCTCGCTCTTGCAGACAAAGAGATTTTTGGATCCTGATTCTGTCATCATGTAGGTTAGCTATTCCTCCTGACTTTGTATTAATAAGAATACCTTCTATTAAAGGATATATTTGGAAAGTACTTTGTAAATGTTAACGTACTATATAACTCATATCTGCTATGGTTCAGTTCTACTACTCTCTCTACTATCATTGTGTTCAGGGGTGTGCAGGTAAATTTTAACAACTGACTCAAGGAAAAAAATATACCTACAATAAACTTTCCAGTTTAATCTGCATTATTAACATTTTCTTCATCATTTCCTTAGATCTAGAATTCAGGGGTGAGGAACCTGTGGCCTTGAAGCCATATGTGGTCTTCTAGGTCCTTGGGTGCAGCCTTATGACTGAGTCCAAGTTTTATAGAACAAATCCTTTTATTAAGGATTTAAGGCTATAATTATTAAAGCTATAAATGCTCTGGGAAGCCTGTGGAATATTGGTAATATTTAAGTCCTAGCTCTAGAGCGGCAGCATGGTGTCATGATGAATGCGTAAGACTGGAAATTTAGGGGGAAACAAAAGAGACCTGGGTTCAAATCCTGCTTTGCTAATGCCTACCTGTGAGACCTTGGTCATGTCTCTCCTCTATTTCCTCAGGTGCAAAATGAGAAACTCAGTCATTACTGAATCACTGAACAAACTCTCCCTGTCTTCAGCATAGAAAGACTGGTTAAGGTAGTAGGGGATAGGAGATAAGTAAAATAAGGGAAGACTTCTTAGAAACCAGGATGAGTCTAGAAAGTACATAGTTTATGTGGAGTAAAGAGAAGAGCCAGCCTCCTCCAGTAGAGGAATGGAATATTTTAAGGATATGGGAAGATGGTTACAACTTAAGGAATGGGAAATTGTGGGGAAGATAATGACTTTTGTTTCTATTATTGAGAGGAGGTAGAGAATAATGAACGATCCAATAACAACAAAGGTGACTTAGAATATAAATGTTTTTATCATTAGGCCACCACAAGAAAGAATATTTTTCCTAATTAAGTTTTCTGGTATGTTCTTCATTGACAATTTTTAAAAACCATATTATACAATTAGAATGATTTATAAGAACTTGGGATGGCTGGGTGGCACAGTAAATAGAGCACTGGCCCTAGAGTCAGGAGGACCTGAGTTCAAATCCAGCCTCAGACACTTAACACTTACTAACCATGTGACCTTGAGCAAGTCACATAACCCCAATTGCCCTGCCCTCCCTTCCTCCAAAAAGCAAAAAAAAAAAAAAAAAGAACTCAGAAATTCTTGTTTTGTAATCAAGAATCAGTTCTTGAACTATTATCAGTTTGAAATTTTCCATTTTGGAAAATAAATGTGGAATTATGCAAAAAAGTCATTGACCTACTTATAAATTTGATTCAGCAATCCCAGGACTGTTCAAAAAGCCCTAGGAGGTCAAAGATATAAAGAAATGTTCTATGGTGATGTCAAAATATTCATGGCAGAACTTTTTGTGTGTGTTAGCAAAAATGGCAGAGGAGGCCATCATCTGAGGAATGGCTGAACAAATCCATTGCAATTTGTGTCATTAAAGATTATTGATCACAAGAAACAAAAAAATATGAAGAATTCAAACAAGTGTGGGAAGAGTTATATTGGGTCATGGAGAATGAAGCAAGCAAATCCACAAGAATATCCAACCTAGACTACAATAATGTGAATGAAAACAATGGTAAAGAGCAGACAAACTTATTAGTTTCAAGAATAAGGATCAATCTCTTCCCCCTCTCCCAGGCTAATTCCATTAATAAATTATAGCATCTGTTCACCTCTATACAATACGGGCACTGGTCAGTCTGTTCTTTTTTCATGGCTTTCCTACTACTGATTGCTATATCAAAGAGAATGAACCAATAATAGCCGCCATTTTTTCCCCCCTGGAAACTGAGTTTTGCTTTCTGGCTAGGATAGAAGTTGAATGGCCACTCATAGGCCTGACCCCACTGTTGATCAGAACAGAAGCTTTGACCTGTTCCATTTCCATCTGGGTTCAGTTTGCCCCTTGTCAGTCAGTCTAGTGGCTTCCCCATCCCATTCCCACCTTACTGGTGATAGATTTAGCTCAGATACCCAATTGGCTTTTGCCCTCAAAACTCCCAGGCTCAAACAATGCACCATAACTTTAGCCTACTTAAGAGCAGGAAGTATAGGTGTGCACCATGATGTGGTCAGCTGGCATTTCAAAACACTGTTAAGGCTCACGCAGTGTTTTCCACCCAATGACTGGTGAGATTTGCAGTACAAATATTCTTAATCCCCATTCTCCATATTATGAAATGGGTCCAGAAAGTTAAAATTATTTGTCCATGGGCTTGCCCAAGTCTCTGGTCTCTGAATTCCATGACCTTTCCACAGCAGCATGCAGCTGCCTGTCATTAAGTACCTAAGTGCAAACAACATCCCAAGTGTTAAATGCACAGAATGTGTCTCCTTAGGGTAGGGACAGAGACAGGCAACACAGGCAGGCTCAGTCAGATAAAAAGCACACATCAAGACAAAATTATATTTTTAAAATCTAAAGTAGTGGACCAATTTGTCATTGGTTAGTAAAGTCAAATAGGAACCTTTTATAACATTTCATTAATGCAGCTGCAGTTACAACTAGGGTCAGTCACAGCATCCCCATCAATACACCAGAGCTACATATTCAAAAGCCACGGATAAATACATATGGCACTTAAGTTTCATATCAGTCAATCAACAAACATTTATTAAACTGTGCACTATGCTCCAGACCAAGTGCTAAGTAAACACTAAGAATACAAAGAAAATGAACAAACAACCAGTCCCAAGAGGTGTATAATCCAATGGGGGAAGAGAGCATGTCATATCTTGGTAAATATCAGTTGATCAAAGAGAATATGTCTCAGAATTTCTCTCTGACTGTCTTTCTCTCTGTGTCTCTATCTCCATACCTCTCTTTCTTACCTCCAAAACACAAACTCTCTAGACGCTAAAAGAAGCCTCCTAATACCTAACATTTGTTTAGCACGTGATATTTTTTCTAAGTGTTTTCACAGGTGGTGGTCAAGGCTGTATTAAGGGTCAAGAGGGATGAAAGAGTGCATCAGTAGGGGAAAGAACACTTTACTGGTTATTTTAAGATTGGTCTTAGACTCTGCTACTAACTTCCTAGGAGCTTAGGCAAGTCATTTTACCCTTTCTGCACCTCTATTCCTCACTGAAAAAAAATGAAGGTTGGGCTCAATGAACTTTAAGGAGGCTTCTAGTAATAATATTCTATGAATCCACAGATTTTCTTTCTTTCTATTTTCCTTTCCTTCCTTCCTTCCTTCCTTCCTTCCTTCCTTCCTTCCTTCCTTCCTTCCTCCCCCCCTCTTTTTCTTTCTCTCTTTCAGGAAGACTTAGTTACACTTAGGGGAGACATGCTGAGACAAGTAAAGCTGACACCATATGCGTACTCCCCATATTCTCACTCAGGAGTTTCAAAGGGATAGGACCAGAGAAAAAAATGCTTCATGAATCTGTTTCATCTTTGCACAGGAGCCATACTCACCTCCTTATCTTTCCAATTTTAGTATATGTGCTGCCAAAGCAAGCATGAAATAAAAGATTTTGACAGCATTCCTATAAGGTAGGTAGGGAAAGTCTTATCTCCATTTAATAGATGGAGAAACTGAAGCCCAGAGAAATTAAGTGACTTTCTCAAAGGAAATGAGTAAATTTAAGACTGTGGAGCAGCACAATGTATGATTTCAATCTGAAGCTGCTGGGTCTTAAGGACTGGATCTAGGCTGTGGGGTCACAAAACCCTCAAAGTCAGGAAAGTTCCATGTAATGGCTGTAAGATGGAAATATTATCAGGAAGGTTTGAATAGCCTGGTGACCTAGTAATGTTGACCTGCCTCTAGAGAGAGCCTAGTCTCATGAGAACAGAGGACTCTTTCCATATCCCAAACCCCCACCCCTAAAACTGGGTCTTCACTGGAAGCTTCTGATTTTTGTATTTTCACACTGTGGCTGTATGAGTTTTTCCCCAAGCCCAGACAGCTGCAGGCAGGGCAGAAGAAGAGTGGATAACGATTATAGATGGGACTTTTCCAAGGCCCCTTTAAGGGGAGAGCTTACCTTATAAGGCAGGTGGACTGTGGAAGGGCTCACTTTAGAGGGATGCCTCTTCTCTTGTTTTCTTCACCTGCTTGTTAGGATTGGAGGAATCTGATCTGTGAGAAGGGAGGCTATCTCCCCAGAACTGGCAAACACTCCCTAGTTCAAATACCCCTTCCTCCTTAGCTCTCCAACATGCAGGGCTTGTATTTCCAATGTCTTCCCATCAGCCTAGAGCTGTGGGTGGAGAAGGAGATGAGAATGTCAGGTCCATTAGGTCCTGAGCCAACACATGATAGGCTCTCCTTTCTTCTCCTATCCTCTTCTCTTGAGGCCAAGTGAGTTTTATCGGTGACTCAGAAAACCTCTAGTCAAGGTCTCGCCACTCTGCCAGATGATAACAGGTCAACTCCCAACACCAGATACCTCCCCCCACTGTCTGAAATAAGAAATTATCTCTTCTTTTATGCAAGGCCAGATGGCTGGACTAGGTGGCCATGAACCAAAGGGTAGAGATTTCCATTCAGAAATATAGTAGCTTGGGAAAGTTTTTCAGATCTCTGCCTTCTTCAGAGAATAGAACCTGATCCATTCCTCCGTTTCAGTTTATCCTCTCATCTCTGCCCCAACCCAAAACTAGATACCTCAACCTGGTGCAATTTCTGTTTTCTTAAAGTGTCGACAGAGAGATGGAAGATGGGAGTTACTGTAGAAGTTTTCTCCTTGCTCTCTTTTTTTTCTCTCTGCTGCCTGAATCATATGGTTTTAGGAAGGCTTCTGTTTCTGACCTCTGGGCCAGGGTGGGCTGCTTGGAACAGAAAGAAGAGAATGGCCAGAGGGATTCAATCTTATTTTTAAAAAAAGCCAGACAAACCCCAAACCCTAACGATTCCTCAAATATATACTGCATGGGATTCTGAGCTAATCACCAGGAATAAAACAAGAGAATAAGATCTTGTGCCTTCAAAGACTTATAAGGCCACTGGGGAGGTAGGATGTGTTGCCCCATATTCTTAATCTTGCCTTAAGTACCAACTAATGGGTACATACAGTTAAGTGCTAAGGGAATCCAAAGGAGGAAAAGATCATGAAGAGACAGGACCCCTGAGGGGAATCTTCCCTCTCTCTAAGAATTAATTCCTTGCTCTTAATTGAGGGAGTGTCATCCCTCATTTATGGAGGCCAACAGGTATGAGAAAGCACTGACCTGGAGCTGGGAAACCGAGTGTGAATCCTGGCTCTGGCTCTGCCTGGCTGTGTCACCCCAGGAAATTCCTTAACCTCTGAGCCTCAGGTCCTTCACCTATTAGGCAGAAATCATAGGATCATCAATTTAGAGCCAGAATGGAATTTAAAGATCATCTAATTCACCCCCCCCCCCCATTTTACAGATGAGGAAACTGAGACCCACTAAGTGACTTACTCAAAGGTCCTGGGAGAACACTACTCCACCTATCTCAAAGGGTTTTTTTTTTATGGGTATTAGTGCTTTATAAACCTTAAAATAGGGCAAGAATGTGACCTGGGATTAGTGAGGTGATTTCCTTTGTAAGATTTCATTCACTTTTCCTCCTAAACTGGGATATCAGTCTGTAAAATATTCCACATCTTTCTTCCTCGGCTGGTGAAAGGCACATACATCTCTTTCCCTTGTCTCCTGGGCCCATTCTCCTCTTGATTTTCTCTTTCTCTTTCCCCCTCCCTTCATGGATATGCTGACTTTCTCTCTCTCTCTCTCATTCTCTTTTTCAGCAGGAATATAATGTTCGGCTGCCTTACACCCACTCTCCTAACTCTGCCAGTGAATAATGACTAAGGTGGTGGGTGGAAATACAGCAAGTTGAGACCAATTTAGCAGTCCAGGGTGCCAAGGGGAGGGTGATTTAGCAGCAAATGGGTTTGCAACAGCAGGGAGAATTGAAATGCTCCCAAAGCTAACAGGCTGACAATAGCCGAGGGCACAGGCCTGACCACGTACCCCCTCTGGGTAGAGGGTATATATTACAAACAGATTACCTGGGGAATCTATGTGACTGGGGCAGTGTGTGCATTTAGGCATGAAACTGTTCATATGTATTGTGTGTTTATGAGAGGGTCTCTGCAGGCCAGAGTGTGTATGTTCAGGATTGCTCCTGGACAAAACTGTGAAGTTGCAGGTTAGAAAGCTCAGAGGGACCCAAGAGACCATTTAGTTCAGACTGCTCTATAGGAAACAGATCTGGAGTTGGCAGGGTCTTTGGAGACCATCTCGTTCAATTCCCCGCTTTGGATACAGGAGGAAATGGAGGCCCAGGGAGGTCAAATTGCTTGGCCCAGGGCACACAGATAGGAAGCGTCAGAAAAGAGACTAGAACCCAAGTCTAGTGACTCCAAATTAATGCTCTTTATGAGGAAATTGAGGATTAAGAAAGGGGAAATGCCTTGCCCAAGGCCATAGAGGTATAGTAAGTGACTGAGCTGAGGTCTCCTAACTGAAAACCCAGGCTTCTTGTCTCTATTTCATACTGCTCAAACCTGTCTTTGGGGATCACCATTTCCACTTTTTTCCCACCCTCCCTAAAATCCCTGAAACTGCCAACCAAGGCTCCAAAGCCCAGGAGCCTTTCCTGTGGCGAAAGTAAGCAACATGACAAACTAATTCACATCAAGGTGTTAGTAATGCTGTTACCCTTCCTAGGGGTATTTACATTTCAAAAGAAGAGCAAAAGGGAGTTGTAGGGGGAAAAGCAAAGGAGGAATTTCAGGTATGGTGATACGGGCATGTGGCAGATATTTAGGGATGAGGGTCAGCATGGTAAGGCTGGCCTATGTGGATGTATGTGTATTCCTGGTGGTTGTAATATCGAGTTTTCTATGATTTTGTGATTTGTGGTCTATGACCCTAAGGAAGGCCATGATCATTTAGCTGTGACTGTCTCTGTCACTGAAAAGATGTGTGAGTATGTGAGAGAATGTCTATGAGGTTATCCCTGTGTCTTGGCTCCTGGCAGGCTTTCTTAAAACACTTATCTTCTGCCACATTGAAACTACTCAGATGGTGATCTGGGCAGAGAGGCTTTTTATTGCTTTTGTTACAGGTACTAAACTCCACCCACATCACATCTGTTCAGAATCCAATTTACCCTTATTAAGAAAAATCACCTCTTTGGCCTAATTGGAATAATTAGCTGGGTTGGCTATTAGTTTTCCTCTCTCTGTTTTTATCTCTTCTGCTCCTTCACACCTTTCCTAGCCTCCTCTCTCTTCCTCTTTTCCCATCCCCTCCTTTCCTTTCCCTGGGTACCTTTCACCTGTGTGAGGAGTGGAATCTATCTATGCTCTATCATCTCCTTAAATGTGATCTTAAACACAATTTAGCTCATAAAGAAAAAAAAATGGCCAAATGAGTTTAGGAATTTATTGGGTGCTAGAATTAGGTACTAGAATTATTAGGTACTAGGAATCAGGAATTTATTTTGGTACTAGAAAGGTGAGAAAAACTGACAATGAAGTAAACTTTGTTATTTCTTTAAAACTTCAATTAGAAATCCATTGTTTCAATATTTGGTATAATATGGATATGGACTGTGCTAAAAAAAAGTTTGGCTTTGAACTAGTTGGGGAGCAAGTGCTAAAGAAATCTAGAGACTAAATGAGATTTCAAAGAGGAAACTCTTAACCTACTTAAGAGACTGAGCCCATCCCTAAACCCTATGGGAGCAATCCCCCACCACCATTTAGTATACTAATTACAAATCTTGCTTATCTATTTACTTGGCTAAGTTTGGCTATCCTATTTTCTTTATTCAAATTATCATCTACTGATCAACTAACTAGCAGCAAAGAAGGCAAGACACAGTCCTTTTTCTCTAGTGTACGTGAGAGTACATAGGTCTTTTAAACTAGTCTAGCCTTTTCTCTGATATCATGATGTTAGTCAACAAGCATTTATTCAGCTCTAACTGCCTGACAAGGTACGAGGCACTGGGGATACAAATATAATAATAGTAATAATAATAATAATAGTGTCCCTGCCCTTAAAAACTTCATATTATTATTATGTTTTGCTTTTTGGAGGGCAATTGGGGTTAAGTGACTTGCCCAAGGTCACACGGCTAGTTTTTTTTGTGTTAAATGTCTGAGGTCGGATTTGAATTCAGGTCCTTCTGACTCCAGGGCCAGGGCTCTATTCGCTGTGCCCTCTAGCCACCCCTTAAAAAGTTCATATTATAAAGGATGAGTCAACATGAAAATAAATCTGTATGTGCAGGATATATTCAGAGTATCACAGTTGCATTTGTCCTTCGTTCTCAAAGAGGACTGTGACATCAGGGAGGTGATGACACGTCTAGCAGTTGACTTTGATTTGAGTGAGGGAGGACTAGGCAAAGTCACCAGTCTCACTTTCTCCTCCAGAGCCAGCTGAGTCCAGTGGCTAGTCATCAGGATGACTGGAGATGGTCCAGGATGCAATATATGGGGAGAAGAAGAATGAGGCAGGAGAAGCCAACAGAGGCCTCCTGCAGAAGGTGGGATTTGAGTGGAGGCTCAAAGAAAGCCATGAAAGTCATGTAGTGAAGGTGAGGGAGGGGAGCAGCACAGGCTCAGGGGACTGCCAGTGCAAAGGCAAGGAGTCCAGAAAAACAGCAAGAAGTCCAGAAAAGTGGCAGGGTGTATCAAAAGCCACCAAATCCAGTGTAGTTATATCATAGAATGTGGAGGGGAATAAAGTGCGTGAAGCCTGGAAAGTTAGGAAGGGGCCAGTTACAAAGACCTTTAAATGCTGGAGGGCTTTTTATTTGCTACTTCTATTACAGGGAGCCACAAGATTTTATTGGATGACTGTTGCTTTGGCAGCTGAATGGAGGATGGATCAGAGTGGGGCTCTCTCTCCACTCCAATGAGTCAGACAGCTATTGCAATCCTACATACAAGAGGGGAGGAGGGCCTGAACTCCAATGGAGAGGTGACATAGAGATATTGTGAAGGTAGAAATGATAAGATTTGACAACAAATTGGTAATGTGGGGTGAGTATGAGTGATCCTGGGTGACTGGGAAGATGGTGGTACCCTCAATAATAATAGGAATGCTGGGCAGGAATGTTTGAGAGGAAAAACAAATGAGTTTTATTTTGGAAATGCCGTTATTGAAAGGTCTACAAGACATCCAGTTGAAGGTGTTCACTGGGTTCTACAAGGCTATAATGGTAATAGGAGCTCTGGTAGATCCTACCAAGCCTTTATGAATAGGTTTGAGTATGGGATGGTGAAACACTGAAAGACTAATCACCAAAATGGCCACGGGGTGATGAAATTTGTGACTAGAGCGACCACCTACTAAGTTACAGAGGAGCTGCAATCTGCATTGTTGAAGGGTGTACTTATTCCGAGGACATCGCAAATGAATGGAGTAGGTAGGATTTTCTCATGTTTAGTATTACCTAAATTCACTTGATTCCAGGGTGAGCAGTCTTGCCAGATAGAATGGAAACCACAATGTGACTCAGAGGTACCCTGAAAGAGCAAAGATGTTTGCTGGCCCATTGCCCACTTAGACCACTTTTGCCCAGCAGGCACCATGAGTCTACCACTTCTCTAAATATCCTGAACCTGCTCTTTAGTTCCCATTGCAACTCATCTCTTATGACACCCTAAGAAATTAATTGTCACCCTCACTTCCAGTTAGCTACTTCAGAATCAGGAGGTGAGACAGAGAAGGTTTGAGGTTTTGTCTCCATAAGTGGGAAGAAAACAAACTTTCCTCCTGGGGAATAATTCATACCTCCTCATTTCAGACAGATGTTTTGTAAACACAACAAGGATAGATTCCTTTCTTGGTTAATCAATATGTATTGAGTATCTTCTATGGTCCCTGCTGTCAAAGAACTTGCAATTCAGTTGAGTCAATAGGTTGATCCATTTGCTTGGAAAGTGAGAATTTCCTATTACCTCTAGAACCATCTTTCCATTCTTCAAAGTCCAATTCCTCTAAGAAGTCTTTGACAACTACTCATCCTTCAGGAAATAGGAGGGAGGGGAATTGATATTTATGGGTTTTTTAAAAGTACTTTCTTCACAACTACCCAACTAGTTATATGGTGCCACTTTTAGCACTCCCATTTTATGGACCAGGAAACCAAAGTTCAGAGAGTGCTTTGCATAGAGTCAGATAAATGTCAGAGCCAAGACTTGAAAGCAAATTCTGATCTTGAAATCAGCAGCTGGAGTTCAAGTTCAGTTAACCATATGAACTTCCAATTTCTAAGAGTCTCAGTTGTTTCATCCTTAAAATGGGGATAATAATGCCTTCACCATCTGTCTTCCAGGGTTGTTAGAAGGATGAAGTGAAATCCCATATAGAAAGCAGTTATAAGCACACAAGACTTTGTAGATTTCAGTACTGTTACTTAAGCTCACATAGACCTCTCCTTTCAATGAACTCCCAATTTCCAATCACTTTTATTCTCTCAAATGAATTCTAAATCTCTTAACAGGGACCATTAGGTGCTCAATATACATTGATTAACCAAGGAGGAATCAAAAGTCTAGTAATATCTCATCTTTTGCTTTTCCCCACAACAAACCTTCCCAACAACAAGTTAGGTGGTACGGGTCTCACTGTCTCCATTTTTACAAGCAAGGACATTGAAGAGGTTAAGTAGCTCTTTCCTGATCATGTGCTTATTAAGGGTTAGAGACTTCACCAACCATGTCAAACCTGATTCAAAAGTCCAGTGGGCTTTCCATTATGCCATTCTGCCTCTCAAGACTTTAGAAGTACAAGACCAGACAGATGACCATGAAATATGGCTTCCCCCCCCTCCCCCCCATATTCTTCCTATTGATTAGAGGCAGGACTTTTGACACAGATAAGGTGTTTTGAATAAGGGATCCTGTCCACAGTCAGATAGCAGAGAGAAATGAACACAGTGATATATATATATCTATGAACTGAGGGAAACTCACAGCTGTTCACCTTTTGATCAACATATCAACACCCACTCTCTGACCCTCTCCATGGACATAATTCTCTCATGCCTCTCCCTTACATACTAACATCTCCCTCCTCTCTAGTAACATGGCGATAGTGCCTGGCATATAGTAAGTGTTTAATAATTGTTTGGTGTTTGACACTATGACATCTATAGCATCCCAACAAACATAGGGAGTAGGAATAAGAACAAGACCTTACATTACATCTGTATTGTAAAGTCTTAGAGAGTAACCTAGGGCACTGAGAGGTTAAGTAGACCTTGTCTAGGGTAATGTGGCCAATACTCTCCAGAGGTGATCTTGAAACCAAGTCTTAATATTTGTTCTGAGGCTGCTTCCCAGTTGCTAATACATATTTTATTATTAAATATCATCTCCCTATCAGGCATACAACCTAAATCCTTTCCTCTTGCCCCTCTTCCTCATATAATCATGCCTTCTAAGGAGGATGATGTTACTCCTCCCACCAAAAAACATTTCTCAATTCCACTCACATCTATATGTAGAAAGACAATGTGTCCTTCCTGATGTAGAGACCTGGGAGAGAAGGCAAGATTGGGGGTGCGGTAGGGAGGTGCTATACCTAATTTTGTCCCTTAGTTGCTAGGTGACCCTGAACAAGTAATTTTCCCTCCCAGTGCCTGCAGTTCCTTCATCTATGGAATGGGGGTGCTCTCAAATCTACTTTTCTGGGACATTGTGAAGATGGAGATGGCCAATGAAATAGCAACTGAGAAGTCCATTGAGCTATCCCATGCTGATTATTACACGTGCCCATCGCTCCATAGACTTCCACCCACAGAAGACATGCCCTCTTCCTCAGAGGCAAACCACTTCTTTTCATACCCCAGCTCTAGCAACCCTGATGTTACTGGCCCATTTCTGTTTTTATGTTTCTGTAACTCACTTTTTTTTTCTCTTTCTGTCTCTGTCTCCCTCTGTTTCTGTCTCTCCCCCTCACCCCCTCCATTCCTTGCCTTTCTCTCATACATATATTAAAGGTCATTTGCATACTCATATCCCCATTCTTCCTTCATGCACATCTGTACCACCAGCATATCAAATTTGTTCTAAGAGAAAGCTCCAGTTAAAAACACTCCTTTTTTCTCTCCAAAAAAAAAAAAAACCCTTCTTAAGAAGTGGTGAGGAATTACCAAACAGAAAGGCTCATCTTGCTTTGGCTGTACATCCCACAATTTGCCTACATGGTGGACTGAGCAGGAGAACCTTATCTGGCAATATTGCTTGCCAAGGGTCCTTGAGAACTCAGTCCTCTTCCGAGAAAGTTTCCTGAGACTCCACAACAAAGACGTTTTGGGGAGTGGGAGGAAATGGATAGGGATGAGGATGGAGATCGGGAAGTAGTATACCCAGATATTCAGATGACAAGGGAAGTCAGCCCTCTTACCTGGGAGGCTGAGGGCTCTGAAGCAAACCAACCCACTGGCAGCTTCTTCAACTGTTTGAGACAACCGTGGGTGAAGGAAAGTGTGGGCGAGTTTTACAGCAAATGGGTGTGCGCCAACCAGCCAGCCCCCACTCTCCAACCTTTTCATTTGGATCAAGAAACTGGAATATCTCCACCTGTCTTGGTCTTTGCTTCTCTCTTCTCAGTTCCCCCCAGCCCCCTCCTCTTCGGTGGAGGGTTATTGTATTGTCTGTCTGATGTGTGAGAGGGAAGCATGTGGTAGGGAGTGTGCGCCTCGGGGCTGCGTGTGTGAGAGAAAGGAAGGAACGTTGATTTGAGCTTATTTCGGGTCTTCTGAACCCCCCCCCCCCATATCTTTCTTTCTCTCTGTATGTGTCTCTTTCTGTCTCGGTCTCTCTGGTCGTCTCTCTCCATCTCTCTCTCTCTCTCTCTCTCTCTCTCTCTCTCTCTCTCTCTTTCTCTCTCTCTCTCTCTGTGTCTTTCTCCCTTTCTCCCTCCCTTCTTCCCCCCGCCCCTCTAGTGCTTTGTCTCTCCTGTAGACCCTTGATTGACCTATCCATTGACCTGAAGCTCTGGGGCAGTCATCCTGAAACCTCAGATTCCTTGCCCCTTCTCTAAGCTTTTTCTCCCGGAATTCAGTTTCTGCAAAGGGCCAAGTTCACCCACAGCCCCTGCGCCTGCTCGCCAAGCAATCCTGGTCCCTCTCTCCCACTCGTTCCCAGATGACAACTACTATGGCCAGCCAGTAAAGTTCAAGGCCTTTTAACCCTCCAGCTGCCCTTAGGCCCCCTTCTGCAGCAGGCTCCCCACTACGCGCACACAGTGCCGGAGCTCTAGCCGCTGCTGCCAATGTCACCTGAGTACTTTTATGGAACGAGATTAGTCTTGGGGTTGGAACGAGATTGAGCACATACAGTCATGCACACAGTTTGGCACTGACAGATGAACAGACAGACAGACGCACAGACACACTGATAAGACAGGTCTGGGAGACGCACAGACTGACAGAGATGAGAGCCCCTGCCCCCAGAGCAGGGGAGATCACTACTACTAGCAGCAGTCAAAGACTTAACAGAAGGTAACTAGATCCCACATAGCCCAGACCTTGCCTCCCGCCTTCCCCCCCACCCCTTCGCCTTGGGGCTGATGAAGATTTTTGTTTAGGCTTTTCTTTTCTTTTTACTTTCTCCAAGAGCTGCAGTCAGCGCGAGTGCTTAGCCTACCTGCTGGTATCCGTCCACTGGTCCCCCTCTCTGACCCCGG
Organism: Pseudochirops cupreus; assembly: GCA_028627135.1. Lineage (NCBI taxonomy): Eukaryota > Metazoa > Chordata > Mammalia > Diprotodontia > Pseudocheiridae > Pseudochirops > Pseudochirops cupreus. The sequence continues at coordinate 115,109,036 of CM053581.1, forward strand.
AGTAAGGAGCAGAAAAACTTTCAGTGTCTTCTCTAGCCCAACCTCTCTCTACTCGGGCACAGCCAGCCAGTTCTGAGCGAAGCTTTCCCAGGCACCGAGCTCCTACAGGCAACTTGGCTCGCAGCCCAGCCTCTGTTCCTCAATCCATCCCCAGCTAGAGGAACCCTAGCCAGGCAGGCGGAGGTGGGGCTACCTCGCCGTTCTCCCAGCTCATTGGCTCGGGCGTCAGCAGCAGCAGAGGTCCGGGAGCCCTTCCAGAAAGCCTTTGTTTCCTGCATGACAGCTGTACATTTGTCAGGATCCCCCCCCCCCCCCGCCACGCCAGCCTTCCCCCTTGCCCCCCCATCTCAAATATTCGTTCGCTCTTGTTTGCTTGTGGCTGGATGGTCTCTCTTCCCTTACCCCAATGTCACACTGCCACCCTCAGTTAAGCTTGTCTTCACTCCTCTTTCTCCCTTTCACTTTCATTGTGGTTGTTTCTGTCTTGCCCCCCCCCCCCCATCCGCCAACACTCCTTCTTTCCTTCTCCTTTTTATGATTTTCCTTCTCTCTCTTTTCCATTCCCCCTCCCCCACCCCATTTTCTAGCCACCTCTCTTACAGTTCTTTTTCCCTTGCCTCATACCCCTCCAGTAAAAATGTTGAATTTTTCTGTTTATTACCAAGACATCTCTCCCCCTTTACCTTTTTGGGACGGGATGGGGGACACCGTGGGTGTCAGCTGAGCAGCTCCCCAACCCATTCTTCTCAGAGGCTAAGTTCTGGGTAGAAGGTCAAGGTACAAGGAAGGTACCCACTTGGTTCTCTTCACTTTTCTTCAACAAATACTTATTAAGACCCTGTGGTAAAGTTTAATTTGTTAATAGTCCAGATTCTCAAGGAGCCCATAATCTAATGGGAGGGAAAGACATACATGAAAACACCTGTGATATAAAAGAGAAGGAAAGAAATACATAGGAGAGACCCAAGCAAAACACAAGAAGAAGTTCGTGGAAGGGCAGACACTTTTCCTTGGGGAGGTCATGGTTGGAGGGCTTCATGGAAGAAGGAACAACTGAACTGGATCTTGAAGGAAGGAAAAGGCTTCCAACATATGAATCTGGGAGAGGGAAGAGAGAGAGGAGTCCATTTCAAACAATGGGAGAAATTCATGAACACAGATAAGCTGAAAACAGAGGCAGTGACTAGTCTGAAAAGTAGGTCCAGGCACAGGTTATAAGTCATTTGAAGAGGGAGAGACCATAAAACGATAATGGTAGCTGGAAGCCAAATAGTGGAGAGGTTTAAGTAATATGATAAAGATTTTATACTTTATTTGGTGGGCTATGGGAATCAATAGAGGCTTTAAAGCAGAGGAGTAAAATAATTATAGCAGTGCATTAGGATGATTACTTGAATAAGTGGTGTGAAGAATAGATTGCAAAAAGAATGGACAGGAAGGCAGGAAGACCAGTTAGAAGGTAATTACACTAGTTTAAGTAAAAAGAGATGAGGGCTGTAAGTAGGGTGATTGTGATTGGAGTGGTATTATAAAGGTAAAAATGACAGAATTTAATTGGATCCAATTACCTGGATGTGTGTGGAAAAGGGAAAGGAAAGAGCTTAGTGTCTACAAGCCTGGGTTAGTGGGAAAATCAATCTACAGCCAAAAAGCATCTGTTCAGCACCTACTACATGGAGCAGGCACTGTGCTAAGCCCTGGGGATAGAAAGACAGAAGTGAATTAATTTCTGGTCTCTTATAGCATCAACAGAAATAGAGAAGTTGATGAGTTTGGTTTGGGAAATATTAAGTTCAAGATGCTAAGGGAAAATCTATTATGCTTTATAGAGAATTTTGTATATTTTATATTGTTTAATCCTAACAACAAATCTATGAAGTAGGTCTTCTTCTTATTATTATTCCCATTTTACAGATGGGGTAACTAAAGCTTAGAGAAGACATGTGACTAATTCACAGTCACATGTCTAGAAAGTGTCAGAAACAGCATGTGAATCTGGGGTCTCCTTTCTCTAAGTCTATCACTCTTTCCACTATACCATGTTGCTTTTCTAAGTAAAGATATCAGCAGGCATTTGTAAGTATGAGCCTGGAACTTCTGGGGAGATGTTGGAAATATAGACATAGATTTGTGAGTTTGTAAAGAAATCATCATTGAAACCATGAGAGTGGGTGAGATCACCAAGAAGGAGAGTGTAGAAAGAGAAGACCGATAAACACAGGGATTGGGGCATGGTGGCGGGAGGGGGGGGGAAGAGGGGGGCAGACAGACATACATTGCAGAATCAACAAAAGACAGAGACACAGCCATAAAGGAAGGAGATGAACCATGAGAGAATGCATTATCATAGAAGGCAAGGGGAGAGAGGGCATTAAAGAGGGTATAGTCTACAGTGTTAAATGCTACAGAAAGTGCAAAGAAATATAGTGTTTTAGAGCTAGAAGGGGCTTTCATCCAACCTTCTCAATTTAAAGTACATAAAAATAGAAGAGGAAGAAAGAGAGACACAGAGAGAGATAGAGAGACAGAGACAGAGAGACATACAGAGACAGGAGACAGAAAAGACAGAGGGACAGAAACAGAGAGGATTTATTAAATACTTACTTTGTGCCATGTACTGCGGTAAGCAAATACAAGCAAACAAGATAGTCCCTCTGCCTTTGAGGAGTTTATATTCTAATGAGGAGAAAGACAACACATAAAGAGGAGAGCAAGGGAGGGACCTTCAGACTGTGACATGGCGTGTAAATGACCTGGAAGTGTTGTAGAAGATAGAATGCAGCAATATAAGGACAAATCAGGTTTTAAAGCCAGGGTGTTTCTGTGGGAAAATTCCAAGGTTCCGGTGGAAGGAGGAAGAGATGACGGATCAAGCAGAGACCACAAGCTGTGGAGATTGGTGACAGAATTGTTCACCATGTCTTGGCAGACAAGAATAGAGGCCAAATTTAAATAAGGTGAAATTTACTAATGAAAAATATAAAGTCCCACCCTTGGATTAAAAAGCTCAGGGGCACAAGTATAGTATGGGGGAGATATAACTAGGTAGCAATTCACGTGGAAAAGAACTATAGAATTCAGTAGAATGCAAATTCAATTAATGTGAGACAGCAGCTCCAAAAGTTAATGTGATCGTAGGATGCATTGATAATAGTTGGCATTTATATACGACTTTAAAGTCGGCAAGTCGTTTTATACGCCTTATGTCATTTAATCCATATTACAACCCTGTGAGGTAGGCATACATAACCATATTTTGCAGATGAGGAAACACAAACTCAGAGAGGTTATCCCCTGTCCAGGGTCATACAGCTAGCAAGGGTTGGAGGTGCGGTTCAAAACCAGGTCTCTCCTGTCTCCAGGTCCTGTTCATTTTCCTCTGTACCTCCCTGGCTTGGGCAATAGAAGCATAGCATCCACCATGTGAGGGTTATCAAACTGCTTTTCTTTGCCACGAGGCGGCTCGGGCAACAGAATGCTGGACCTGGAGTCAGGAAGACCTGAGTTTAAATCCAGCTTCAGATGTTTCCTAGCAGTGTGACCCTTGACAAGACCTCTATTTGCCTCAGTTTCCTCAACCCTAAAATGGAGATAATAATAGCATTTAGCTTTCAAGGTTGTTGTGAGGATTGAATGAGATCATATTTGTAAAAAGCACTTAACACAGTGCCTGATGCATAGTAGGCCCTTAATAAATTCTTGTGGCTTTTCCCTCCATCCTTGCCCCTATTGGTTGGACCACAGCTAGAGTACTGCATTCAGTTCTGTGCGCCATATTTTAGGAAGAATATTAACAAGCTGGAACACTGGCAGAGGAGAATGACCAGGATGGGGACGGGCTCCAAAATGATGCCAAATATGTTTTGATTGAAAGAATCAGGAATGTTTAAACTAGAGAATAGAAGACTTGTCTTCAAGTATTTGAAGGCCTGCCATCTGGAAGAGGGATTAGACTTGTTTTCCTTGGTCCCAGATGGCAAAACAAGGAGCAATGGTGGGAGTTGTGAAGAGGCAGATTGTGGTTCAATATAAGGAGGAAAAAAACAAAAAAAACCTTCTGAACAATTAGAGCTGTCCAAAAGTAGACATGGCTGCTTCATGAGATGGTGAATTCCTTATTCCTGGAGGTGTCAAAATGAATACTGAATGAACACTTGTCAGTGTGCATTATGTTATATTATCATGTATGGTATATCATATAACGTATTATTTTATTGTGATCGTTATTCCTGGGTAGGGTGGGGGTAGGATGAGAAAACCTCTGAGGTCCCTTCTAATTTTGAGATTCCGTGGTAAGTTTAAAGTTGTTGTTCTTACCTATTCCCTTTGTACTTTGTCATTTCTGTTCCCTTCAACTTCCGTTAGTGTAGGATCATAGAATTTGGGGATTTAGATTTGGGAAGAGAATGCTGAGATCATCCAGTCCAGGAGTTTTTAATCTTTTTGTGTCCTGGACCCCTTTGTCAGTCAGTTTATGGAAGCCTACAGACCCCCTCTTAGAATCATGTTCTTAAATGCATAAAATAAAACACATTGGATTAAAAAGAAAACTAGTTATATTTAATTAAAGTTGTAATTCTTTTTCTCTATACAAGTTCACGGACCTCCTGAAATCTATCCATGAGTCCCAGGTTAACAACCTCTAATCTAGGCTAACTGGATCATTTTATAGATGAGGAAACAATCACTCAAGGATTAAATGACTTATCCGAGGTTCCACAGGTAGCAAGTAATGAAGCAAGATTTGACCCCACATCCTTTGACTTGAGCTGTGGTGCCCTTGACACAAGAGCTCTGGACCTGGAGTCAGAAAATTCAACCCAGTTCAAATCCAGGTAGGAAATCAGTAGGTAATGGAGACTGGAGCTGAGTCTGGAGGCTACCAATGCTAGAGAAGTTTATAATAAGGTATCATGCTACTGAGATAGTACTCAGACATCTGTGAGTCTGACTAAGACTCATCTGGAGGATGAGGAGGTGGGTTAGTGATAGAGTTTTATGGGCTTGGCTTGGCACCTGAGAGAGGTAGATTTCCTTAGGGAATACAATCATTGGGTTCTAGTCTGGATCTGGCCCTTCTTTAGAAATGGAGAGATGACATTACTTTCATACCATTCCTTCTTCCCCCCACCCCCCACCCCTAGTCAAAAACTTTTATTGTCTACAGGAAGCAGTTCATGTTCCTTAGCCTGACATTCAAGGACCTTCACAATCTGTTCCCCAGCTTACCTTACCAGTCTTACTTCCTTCTGCTTCATTACAGGTACTGAATTGACTCACTATTGCTACTGCTTTCACACCCCACATCTTTGCTCATGTGTGGAATGCTTTCTCTTGTCTTCTTCACTTATCAGAATGTGGCATGTCCTTCAAGGTCTATTTCAAATGTTGCCCCAGCTGGAAGATTGATCTCTTACGTACTGTTGTTTCTACTGCTCATATGCCATTTATTACTTATTACTTAGTGTATTGACAGCATACTCATAGTTTTTCATGTATGTGTCCTTTCTTCTTCACTTGATTACACATTCTTTAAGAGTGGGGAACTGCACCTTGAACAGACATTTTTAAAATGGATTTTAGAAAATGAATTGAATTTTGTGCCATCTTGAGAAAGGAACAGGGGTCAAGTATACTTTTATTGTTCTTGGGAGATGGAGAATAGTTTCAGGGTCCTTGTTTCATATAAACTTGAGCATATCTCAGTGGTAGATCTTCCTTAGTTACAAAACTCCATGCAAGAGAAGAGTAGAAAGAACATTGGACTGGAAACTTGGGGATTTAGTTCTCCTCTCTACTATAACAGTAACTCACTAGATGACTTTAGGAAAATCATTTCTCTTCTCTGAGTCTTACTCAGTTTTCTTATCTGTGAAATGAAAAGGTTCAGTTAGATGCCCTCCCATGATCCAGCTCCATCACTCTATGATTCTATGTGAGATGCATGCCAAGAAGGGCTACTGGGAGGGGTATATGGACTTTTGATAACATCTCTTTTAGGTAATAAATTTGGACAGTGTTTGTGATTGGTGGTCCATTGAAAGAAAAGGAATTCCCATATATGATATTATATGTTAATGATGTTTAGGAGAGGGAATGGGGTGGGGGGCAGAGGGGATGGCGTATAAGCAGAAGGGCACATGATGGTACATGCATGTGGCGGTGTTGTTTGTAAAAGCCTCAGGAATGTGTGTTCCAGCAGGTGGGAGGCAAAGCCATAATTAGCTCCCTGATTCAGTGGCTAGATGTGCTAACGTAATAGTTGGGTGTGTCTCCCCCATCACCCCGGTGGCTCCAACACAGCCCTTCCTTTCCTTTGTTTGGGGAAGGAGAGATGCCCTTTCTCCTGCTTTCTTGGTTTCTGCCTGCAGACAGAAGTCTCCACACTGATCATCTGCTCTGCCTCAGGGTCTATCCAGCCTGACCCAAGACTGGAATTCCAGATAGCCACAAAGTGCTTTTGTAGAATCTCTTTCTAACTTCTCTGCTCCTCTGTTGCTGAGACTTTTGGGAGGGATGGAAGAAGTTTATGATGAAGATGACAGAATGATGAACAATAAGGACATAAGCAGTGTCATAGCAGATCACTCTCATGGGCCAACCAACCTTGGTACAAATATGGTACCAAGAATTGTGTTGAGTGCACTAAAGCTTGGTGCAGCATAATGGAATCAAAGATAGGAAACATGGGAGGTAGTTAGCTAGCTGGATAGACAGATGACAGATAGATAGATAGATAGATAGATAGATAGATAGATAGATAGACAAACAGGCAGAGTATCTATTAAGCGCTTACTATTTTATATTATATACTATATATATTAAGTGCTCACTGTGCTAAGTGATAGGGAAACAAAAGCAAAGAAATAAGAAGGTCTCTATTTGTGAGGAGTTTGCATTTTAATGAGAGAAGACAAAAATATGAAGGAGACCTAGGAAGTAGGGGGAGGGGAAGAGGAAGGCAGAAGGCAAAGGAAATCATGTGGCAAGCATGGGTGTTCAGGAGTTAGAGCAATTTGTAGAGTAAGTTGAATAGGGAGTGAAGCAAGCATGGCTAGAGTCCCTCATGAAATGCTATTGGGGCCAGAGAATCACTAGAGAACAGGGCCAGATCTGTCATTAGACAGCTATGTGACCTTAGGAAAACCACTCGACTCTTCTGTTTCTATACTTTCCTCACCTGTAAATGTGATAACAATTTCCATCCTATCTACCTTCCTGGGTTGTCCTGAGGATTAAATGAGATCATGGTTGACAAAGTCATGTAAGTATAAGGCATTGGGCAAATGTAAGGGATTATTATTATTATTCCAAGTCCAATAGCCCAAGGGTCTAGCTGGGAAACTAAGAGAAGACCTTTGTACTTATCCATTGTCTAATGTTGGCATCTGGAGATGAAACATGTGGAGGAAATTCTCATATTTCCAGACATGGTCCAGGGGATGGCAGGCAGCTTTCTTTTCTACACACCCTAGAAAAAGGTCCAAGGAGCACAGCCGTTGGGCAAATGTGTCATTACCTTAGAGTCATGGCCACTCTGTCTACCCTCCCTCTAGAATGTATGAAGCTCCAGGGTGCCCTTGCCAGAGTTGGCCTATTGAGTCATTATGTGGGTCTAGTTGCACAATACTCCATATTCTCTGGGTTTTAATTTACCTGCCTATAAAATAGGAAAAAAATTTCCCCACTCTCTTCTTTGAATCCCAAGGGTATCTTAAGGAAATTAAAAACAAGAAGAAGCATTTCTACTTCCTAAGAAGAAAGATACTTCATAACCTCAAGGGATTATTAATTATTGTCATTGCTAGGGTTATTAGTAGCTGTATCATACTAGATGTAGGCTTAACCCATGGTTAGGGGAAGGTGGTTGGAATGGAAACACCCTCAGACTCACTGGGAAGGATGTGTAGACATCAGGGTGTCCATCCAGTGATTCACCTCCTGCCATCCCTCTTATCTCTCCAATCATCACCATCTTATCTTGATGTTTGGAAACAATTGCCCTAAGGACTAAAGTCAGTATAGCAAATAAGACTACTCTATTTGCTTTTCCACAAGAAAGCCAAGGCAAAGAGTGAGGAAGGAAGGGATTTATCTGATGTTTCAGAGACAAAAAAAGAACTCAAGCATGTCCTATGAGGGCATGTAAATGACATGATATCTATACATTGGATGTGACAGCAATGGGGCAAAATGTGCCATTGAGCTCAGAGAAGGCCAGCCAGCAACACTGGTTGATGCAGAGCCAGGGATGGGATGAACTATCCCATCTGTGGAGTGTGTTAGCGGTCCTTGCCAACTGCTGGCAGAGCCCATGATCTAAATGGTCCTTTTCATAGAAGAGCAACTTTGAGGCAGATTAGGTAGAAACAGGAAGGACTTTTGGCATCTGATTTTATTTTCCACCTAGCTTCTCAAAAAGAAACCTATCCAGCCTTTTTATATATTCATCCCCTCACACACTCTGTGGTCCAGGCAATTTGGAACTCTTGATGTTTCTCACATATTACATTCCAAACCTAGTCTTTGCGTCTTTTTTTTTTCTTGGCAATCTCTCATGCCTAAGAAAGAAGAAAGGAAGTAAACAAATATTTATTAAGTACCTACTATGTGCCAACAATATGCTAGATGCTTTACAAATATCTCTTATTCAATTTAATATTTTGCAGTTTCCATCCATCATCCTTAGTTCTGTCTTCTTGGATTAAGCAGAAAAAATCCAATCCTTCCACTTTCAAATACTTAAAGATAGCTATCATGGCCTCCTGTAAGTCTTCTCTTCTGCACAATAAACACCTCCCTCCACCAGTTTTCTTTTTCAAGCTGGAGAGATAGTGATTATATTTTTTAAAGTGATCACCAGTTTTCAATTCAACACTGCTGTCTTTAATGGAATTTTAGATTTGAGAAGGACTTTAGAGGCTATCTAGTCCAACCAATACCCGATGCATAGAATTCCACCTTTAGCATCCCCAACAAGTGGTCCTCAGCTTCTAGCTGAAGACCTCCCATAAGAGAGAGTTCATTAACTACTAGAGTTAAAATATAAGAAGCCAAGGGTGAGGGACCATTAATCTAAGAAGATGTTTCTAAAGAGCACCATATTGGTCCTGCAGACATGAGAAGTGTAGCTTTGGGCTCGTTTGGGGAAGGTTAATAATAGAGGTGAGGCAACCAATTCTTGTGTCTTCCCCATACTGTTTATCTGTCACCAGTCACTCCTGGTACAGGCTGCCATTGTCCCTCCAATAGGTTTGTGAAAGTTGGAAGTAGATATCCCTTCTTCCTGTAGCAATCTGGGCTCCAACATTTAAGCTAAGGCTGGGCGCAGAGGGTGGGAATAGAAATGAGAAGTGAACAAAATCTTTAATCCTTCAGAATAGAAGACAAGCTAGGTAGCTGGCCACAGGGGTCAGGGAAGGCATATGGGGTCTCCCAATTTCCATGTGGTGTTACAATGACCTTAATGCCTGGCTACACTCTGTGATTCCCTTCCCCCAGGGAGATACAGACAATGTAAGGGGATGAGATTGGAAGATCCTTAAAGCAGTGGAACCAATCTAGTCTCCCAAGGTAGGGCAGGAGATAGTATCCCATTGACACTGGGAGCAGGTACCATAAACTCCCATCCTCTCCCTCAAGGAGAAAGATCATGTTATGTTTACAGACTGGGTAAGGGGAGCTACCCGTGGTCCAGCAACCACACCTTCCCTTCTGATATTATCTCACCTCAAAATATAAAGAGTTGTGAGTATATTTGGGCATACATCTGCTTGGCTTGGGTTAGGTGGGAAGGTAAATTCTCTCATTACTCATGCCTTGGGACTTAGTCTTACCCACCATCAACATATACAAAAAGCTTGGGGGCCTAAGTGCAGTTGGGAAGGGTATTAGACCTACTTCTTACCTAGTTTGAACCAGCTACAAAGAACCTAACCAGCATCTTGTTATTTAACAAGAATAATTGATTAAAATAAGAAGTTATCATCCATGACTGTTCTCCCCTTTGTAGCCAAACTCTTAGAAATAACCTTCTACATTACTTGTCTTTATTTCCTCTCTTCCCACTTACTTATCAATCCTTTGCAATATGGTTTTCCACTTTGATGCTCAACTGAAGCAACTTTCTCCAAAGTCATCAATAATCTCTTATTCACTAAATTCTAAAGGCTGTTATTATTCCTCATCCTTCTTGTTCTCTCTGTAGTTTTTGACTTTGCTGACTTCCAACTCCTTCTGAGCCTTTCCACCTTTGGTTTTCATGATATTGTTCACTCCTGTTTCTCCTGCCTATCTGACCACTCCTTCCCAGTCTCCTTTATCCATTACCTGTCCTCCTAGCATGAGTATATACTAAATTTCTGTTCTGTTCCTTCTTTCCTCCTAGTTCTAGATTTATGATCCTGTAATTCCTCTCTCTTGATCTCAAGTCATTTCCTAGTGATAGACTGAAATATCATCTGTTTGCAGGTGACTCTGAGGTCTGTATTATAGTCCCTTATCACTAAGTGTCTTGCCTAGATTCCTGGCATCAAGGCTCTGTTCTCCCCAAACCTTTCTACGCACAATTGCTGAAACAATCAATATAAAATACAAATCTTCCCATACCACTTCCCTGCTCAAGATCTATCAGTGGCTCCCTATTCCTTTTAATTTAAAATACAAGTTCCTCAGGTTAGCACTTAAAAACAAATAATAACCTGGCTCCAGACTACCTTCCCAGGATTGTTGCAAAATACTTTTCTTCATATACTCTACATTCCAGTCAAACCGGTCTACTTGGTGTTACTTAAACTCCATATTATGTCTTCTACCTCCATGTCTTTTCAAAGGCAGTCCCTCCTGCCTGAAATTCACTCTGTCCCTCCTCCCCATCATCTATCCTCTTACATATATATATATATATATATATATATATACATACACACACATATACATACATACATACATATACATGCAAATATACACATACACACAAAAGTATATTTGTGCAAGCTCTCTTTCTCCATGTTTTAATCTTTTTAATAGAATATAAACTACTTTAGGGGATATAGGTACTATTTTGATTTTTTCTTTTGTTTTCCATTTTTGTCACAGAATCACAGTATTTTAATTCAAAAGGGATCAATATCAACAGCTATCCAGTTCAACCCATACATGAAAAAGAAGCTCCTTTCAGCTGATGAGTGACCATCTACATTCAGCTCAATGAAGTCTATTTTGGGATAACTTGCCACCTCCTGAGGCAGCCTATTCTACTTTTCAATTGCCCTAATTCTTAGGAATTTACTCTTTCTATCAAAGCTAAAACTGCCTCTTTGCAACTTCTGACCATTTTCCTTGGTTCTGTTTTCTGGAGCCAAATAGGACAAGTCTAATCTTCTCTTCAACATGAATGATCTTCACGTACTGGAAGAAAGCTAACATCCTCACCTGGCCCCTTACCAGCCCCAGTTTTTTCTTCTTTAGTCTAAAGATCCCTATTTTCTTGGATCAATCTTCATAGGACCTTCACCATCCTGGCTGCCCTCTTCCAGGAACTCTGTGGCTAATTACTAATATTCTTCTTAAACTGATAGCCAAAAATGCCCCTAATACTTCAGATATGGCCTGGTAAGGGCACGATACAGAGAGATTATCTCCTTATTTCTGTACACTAGACCTCTTTTAATGGAGCCCAAGATCCCATTAGGTTTTTTTATGGTTGCATGAAACTGCCCATTCTTTGTATTCACAGCACTTAGCATGGAACCTTGAACTTGTACATGCATAGCAAATGCTTGCGGAATAAATAAATGAATTTTAATCACTTATGAAGTATTTATTAAGTACCTAGCACTACTAAAGCACTGGATATACAAATACAAAAAGCAATTCAATCCCTGCCCTCAATGAGCTTACATTCTGATACAATCCATTTGAGGGAGTAGTGGCTGGCAAGTGTGCTTTGGTTTGGAAAGTCACAGGGATGATGAACAGAGATAAAAAGGCATTGATTCACATGTGCTTTCCATAAGCAACAATAGTATGATTTGATTATTGTTCTTAGAGAAAAGATGCGGAAAGGGAGGAAAGATAGATGACAAGGAAACTAGCGGGATAGATAATTAAGTATCATGGTCTGGGGACTGCACCTGGTGATATATGTGGTTTTCTGCCTGCTGATTTACCAAGAAGCACAGAAGGCACTCTCCAGACCAGTTATTCCAATGTTACTCAGGGCCTCTTGTCCTGAATAAAACAAATTTTAGTAAAGTCTTTGCTAGTCCTTTAAGCACTCCCCACCTCATTTTATTTTTTAGACAGTTTTAGAAGGAAGTTTTCCCTTAGGATCACAGATTAAAGTTGGGAGAAACCACAGAGGTCATCTAATTCAACCTCATCATTTTACAGATGAGAAAAATTTGTACCATTGAGGTTAAGTGACTTCACCTAAGAACATGGGTAATAAATGACAAAGCTGGAATTTGAACCTAGGACTTCTGACTAGAGAACAAAGTAGGTACACATTGATTGGGGAATAAATGAACAAATTATAATATAGGAATTTAGAAGAATATAGCACTGTAATGAATGATGGATATGAGAAATTCAGAGACTCACCAGGAGCTCTGTGTGCGTGGATGGGAGAGTGAAGAAAGACAAACAACAAGATTAACACACACTATGACTACAAAAACAGAAGCAACAAAAGAAACACTAAAGGCAAGTGAACTCAGATTATTGGTTCTAGAAGCAGATAACGAAAGGAACCTTTTTCTCTGCAGGCGGATGAGGACGTTGGACTGGGTGCTAATGCCCTGCATTGGCTGGTTTGGGTTCACTGTTTTTCCTTCTTACAAAGGACTGTTATATTGATGGTAGTTGGTCAGGGTGGCTTCTATTAGGAAATGAGTGAGTGCCAACCAGTTCTATCAATCCTATTCTTTCTTGGAACTCGAAATTCATTTAAACAAATAAAACACTTGTGACTGGAGAGCTGGGAAATGATAGATTTCTCCTGTGGGGAAATTTACAGTGCTCATTTTTCCCACTTGCTCCCACTTCCTCCCTGGGGAAGGACAGGGGAAATCAGGAACAAAAGGAGGTGGTTGTGTCCCAGGATGCTAAAATTTAATTTACAAGTTCTCTTTATTCAGGTAATTCTCTCTTCCCTTCCTATCTCTCCTCCCAACATACACCCACACCCACACCCACACCCATACACACAAGCACACACACACACACACACAGAGTTAGTTAGAAAGGCTGCTCTGGGAGCTAGGAGACTGATATCAAATATTAGTTCTGTCCCTTGTTAGTTTTGTAATTCTGGGCAAATCATTTTACCTCAGCAGGACCCAATATTATCATCTGGAAAACATTAGTGATAATGTGTACCTTATCTACCTCATAAGATTTTGCGGGAGAAACTAGTCTCCAAAGTTTAATAAAGTTTCTCCTGTAGTAATATAGACTTTATGGGCTTATAAGGGTTCTTTTTCCCAGCCACAGAATCTTAGGGTTGGGAGGCTTCTCCAGGTTCCACTAGTGCTATGTTTTTACCAAGCTCCAAATCTGTATCTCCAAATACTTGCTCCACTGGTACCTCAACCACAACTTGTCCAGAAATGAGCTTATTTACTTTACTCCTAAACTCTTTTCTTCTTATGACTTTATCATTTGTCAAGACAACATGATGGAGTGAATGTGGCACTGAACATGGGAGTCAAGAAAACCTGTGTTCAAGTGCCATCTTGTACACTTACTTGTGTGATGCTGCTTAGGTCACTCACTCTGTTTGGGCCTCACTTTGTGCATCAGTAAAATGATGAGGTTGGACTTCATAACCAGTAAAATCCCTTCTCACTTGAAATCTATGGTCCTATGATTCTGTTATTTCTGTGAGTGGGGCCATCATTGACCCGGTATCCCATGTTCAATAACTTGGGTTATCATGAACCTTTCATGCTCCTTCGCTTCTCACATCCATTCAGCTATCTAACTCACAACATCACTTTCAAGCCACTCATCTCTAGATCCACTGCTACCATCTTGGGACAAGCCCTCATTGCCATTCGCCTTGAACTAATGTAATGCTCTCAAAACAGGTCTTTCTTCTCTAGTCCAGCCTTCATAACACAGGCAGAACAATTTCTCTGCATAGAAAGGGTCATATCTCTCTTATGTTCAAAAAAATCTTCAATGACTCCTAATCGTCCCCCGAGAAGAATTTAAAGTCTCTGGTCTGTTGTTCAAGATCCTTCACAATTGGGCTGCTACCCTTCCTTTCTAGCCTCAACTTGCACCATTCTCCCCTGTATCCTTTCTGTCCCAACCAAAGTAGATGAATTTGGCCTCCTGGAAGCACCCCATAGTCAAATTCTGTGTTTCTCCTTCCCTCTCCACTTTTGGTCATTTGAATTCCTGACCATCTCCTTAAAGTTCAGCTCCAATGCAACGTTTTCTAAGAAACTTTCCTTTTTCCCAAGTCAATTGGCTTTCCCCTCAGACCTTACATTTTATTTTTTATTTCTTTAATGCATTCAGCTAATATTATTCATTAAAATTGCTGCATTTTGTCTTATTCCCTTACAAGATAGTAAGTTCCATCAAAGTCAAGACAGACTCATCTTAACTTTGCATCCAAACCACCTCAGTCCATATAGCATAGTGTTCTGCACACTAGATCAGCGGTTCTCAACCTGTGTGTTGTGTTCAATTTGTAACAATGAAAATACATCCTGCATACCAGATAGATTCATAACAGTAGCAAAATTACAGTTATGAAGTAGCAACAAAAATAATTTTATGGTTGGGGGTCACCACAATATGAGGAACTGTATTAAAGGGTCACAGCATTAGGAAGGTTGAGAACCACTGCACTAGATGTTTGTTGAAATTTGAATGAATACATTAATATATCTGGAATCTAGTCTAGGCAAAAGACAGTGGGGTCATTAGGTCTTGTATCTGAAGACTGCCTCTGCTCCAGGATCTTCTTCTCTTTGACTTTGATATTTTTTCTTATTAAAATAACTAGTTTGCCTAGAGCCTATTTTTCAACAATATATATGATATGTAAAGATTGTGACTAGTTTCCAATACTAACAGGAACACTGCTGCTCCTCCCTCCTCTTCAAAGGAGAAAAGCAGCACTTGGTTAAGTTGGGACATTTATTACCCCTTGCACAGATCTCTTCCTTCCTCCAACTTTTGCTAATGCTGTGTCCTTTTCTGGCAAACCCCCCTATTTCCCCATCTTCTTCTTGTCAATGTTGTTGAGTTCAGAATGGATCTGGCAAATCAAAGTAAGGGAGGTGTTTAACATAAGCAATAGGGTGAGGGAGCCAGTCCAAGATAATACTAAAAGTGGCTAATAGTCTTAGTGGACTGCAAGCTTAGTGAGTCAGTAGGGTGATATAATAACCAAAAAAATCTAATGTGATTTTGAGCTACATTAAAAAGGCTATAGGGAGGTTAATTACACTCTATCCTGGTCCTGTCTCATCCAAAATATGATGCCTTTCCAGGCACCAAGTTTAAGGAGGATATTTTCAAGCTAGAGAATATCTAGACCAGCAGTCAATCAACAAGTATTTGTTAAGATCCTGCTGAATGCTGGGGTCTGTACTAAGTGCTAGAGATGGAAAGGAAGACAAAAGACAATCCATGTTATCAAGGAGATCAGAGTCTAATGGAGCAGACAAAATGGAAATAATTGTGTGCAAAGAAGATACAGATGGGATGAAATGGTGATAATCAACACAGAAGGCACTGGAATTGAGAGAGATTAGTAAAGACTTCCTGTAGATGATGGGATTTTTGCTTGGATGTGCAGGAAGTCAGGGTAGCCAGGAGGTAGAGATGATGAAGAGGAGTCTTCTAGGTATGGGAGACAGTTACTGAAAATGTCAGGAGTTGGGAGATGGAGTGTCTAGTGTGAGGAACAGCAGGAAGGACAACCAGGCTAGTGAAGGGCCTTGAGTCTGTTTTTATTTAAGGATTAGATAAAGGAACCCGGATGTTAAACCTGGGGAAGAGAAGCCTGGGTGGGTGGGAATGTGATAGGAGAGCTATCTTTGAGTAGTTAAAAGGATTGTTGAGTAAAGAGGATTAAACTTGTCCTATTTTGTCCTAGAGAGTAGAATCAGAAGCAATGGGTGGAAGTTGCAAAGAGACGGTGGGTTGAGGTTTGATGTTAGGAAAAATGTCCTATTTGAGCTGTCTGAAGTAGGAAGGGGCTTCCTGGAAAAGTAGTGCATTCTCCCTCCTTAGAGGCTTTCAAGCAGAGGTTGGATAACCACGTGAATAAACAATAGGGCAGTTATATAGGCTCAGCTGATGGGAGTACTGGATCTGGGGTCCGAAAACTCTTCTTCCTGAGTTCAAATCTGACCTCAGACACTTACTAGCTGAGTGACTCTGGGCAAATCACTCCACTCTGTTTGCCTGTAAAATGAGCTGGAGAAGGAAATGGCAAACTAGTCCAGTATTTTTGCCAAGAAAACCCCAAATTGGAGTAATGAAGAGTCAGACACAACTGAACAACAACAAAACAATGCAGAACCCCACAATATGGGCTGGGCCGAGCTGTTAATGAGATCTTTTCCAACTCAACTTATGTGCTTCTTGTATGCTCTGAGGGGCTCAGAGCAAAGTTTGGAGTGTTCTCCCTCATTAATCCTATTTAAAGCCCTGGTTGGCTGATGGAGAAGGGGAGGCTGGGAGTCCTGTTGCAACTTGCAGCCTGAGGTTCCCTGCTAAGGATGAGAAGCTTTTTCTGGGCTATAATAGTCTTTGGGGGAAAGTAGGAGGGGCTGCTTGTCTGAGTTCAATTAACCCAAGCCTGGGTTAGGCAAGAGCATAGCCCAAACCAGAAATTCCATGGAATTTCCTGGGTCTTAGTCAGTCTGTCTATGTCCTTCGTTCTCCTTTCTGCCACTTCCCTATCAGTCTCCCCACCCCAGCCTGTGATCATTGCTTGAAATCAGCAGGCAGGAGGAGGAAGGAGGAGTGCATTGCCTCATTGGCTTGTAGGATAACGAAAGAGTGAATCAGAACCAGGTCTTGCATTGACAGAGATGACTTTATTTTGGGCAATCTCAAGTTTGAGGTTTGGGCAAAGGGGTAGATATATAAGAGAGGATGAAAGGAGCCCTCTTGTTTAAGGAGATTTTCTGGGGAAGTCCCTCTCTGGGATAAAAGTTCTCACATGGAAAGTTCCATCTGATTTTAAAAGCTGAAATCAGGCATGTCTGGTAATAGAATCCTCAAAAATAAAAAATAAAACAAACAAATTGATTAACTGATTGATTAATAAATATGTGGTCAGAAAGCTGCAAAGAAGCTTTGAAAGCCAACAAGAAGTCACCCGCATGGTTTGCTGTTCAGTCATTTTCAGTTGTGCCTGACTCTCTGTATGGCATTGGGGGTTTTCTTGGCCAGGGCACTGGAGCGGTTTGCCATTTCCTTCTCTCGCTTATTTTACAGATGAGGATCCCCCTGCCTTATCTCAAGGCAAAGAGTTGCAGGTGAAACTTCTTCTTTTTTTTTAAATTTGATTTGTTTATTTACTTTTAATTTACAAGATTCAGTTCCATAATCTCTTGAGTTTCAAATTTTCTCCCCTCCCTCCCCCGCCATAGTGGCATGCAATCAAGTATTGGATTTGCAAATACTTTCACACTGGACATTAGTCTGGTTGTATAGAAGGGTTGTAACCAATGGAGTGAACAATGGGAAAGAAGAAACAAAACCAAACATGGAAAAGAACAAGAGCATGTATTGCTTCAGTCTCCATTTAAGCTCTGGTCTTTCTAGATCTTTCTCTGAATGTGGATATGTCCTTTCATCCTGAGACACAGGTGAAACTTCTGAAAAAGAAAATCAGAATAAACCTTTTATATAAGTAAAGTAGGGACATTACTGTCTGATGATAAAGTTCATTCATTGGCCTGTCAGTTTTATCTTTCCTCTTTTGGGGCTACTGTATTGTATGAAGAAGTAGAAAGACCACTAGGTCTGCAGTGGGGAGACCTGAGTTCCAGGTCCAGTTTCACTACCGGCAGGCAAGCTATCAGTACAGTGCTAGAGAAAGAACATTAAACTTTTCTAATGAGCCTGGTTTTATAGGATCTGAGTATCATAAACCCTGGCTTTGCCAATTGTCTAGGTGGCACAGTTGATAGAGGGCTGGGCCTAGAGTCAGGAAGAGCTGAGTTCAAATGTGACCTCACACATTTACCAACTGTGTGACCCTGCAAGTCATTTATCCCTGTTTGCCTCAGTTTCCTCTTATGTAAAATGAGCTGGAGGAGGAAGTGACAAACCACTCCAATGTCTCTGCCAAGAAAACCCCAAATGAGAACACGAAGAGTCAGGAACGACTAGAACTAGTAAATAACAGCAATCTTTATGACCTTTCTCTGCTTGGGCCTCCGTTCCTGGAGATATAAAAGTGGTGGTTGCGGAGGGTGCAGTTAAACTACACACCCTCTGAGGTCCTGTCTGGCTCTGGATGTAGCCTAGTAATTTAACTTAATTTTTTTACCCCATTTGGAAAATAAGGATTAAAGTGTCCGTTTGACATGCCTCCTAGGATTAGTGATTTTTTTGAAAAAGGATATGAAAGTGTATAGGAAAGTGAAAAGTGCTACACCAAAGTAACTCAGGTGATGGTCAGCCTGGCCTTGTGAAAATTCATAGGGGTAGAGGTTAGGGAGGGAGATCTCTCACCAAAGTGCATCCAGCTTCCCCAGCAATTCTCGAAAAAGCTCCCCCAATGCCAAGTTCTATGTTTGTTGCCTTTAAAGAGGCAAAGCAATTGGGTGGAATATGCTATTTTTAGGCCTTAAAGCTGAAAAGCAAAAAAATAAATAAATAAAATAATGTGAGCATAAAAGAATAATTTAACAGGCTTGCACTCATGGGAAAGAGAGGAAACGTTATGTATTAACTTCCAGTGAAGTGTAACTTGACATTTCTGCAGTGAGTGAAGTCACCACAACCTCCCCCCCCTTCCTCCACAACCCCAATTGCTAATAGTCCAATTATCACCAAGCAAAGGAGCATAGAAATGTGCCAGCTTCCTTTAGAATGTCTCTAGAGATTTGAGGGAAAATACTGCATTTTTATTTTTTGGATGATGGAATCTTCATCTGGGAATCAGGAGATTTCATCTTTGTGCATTTCTGCTATTCCTCAGGAGCACTTACATCTAAAAGCTCCTTCCCTTTAGGCTTAACCCAAAGCCATGGCCTCTCCTTCCTGGGGTTCCAGACTATAATCCATGGCCTACATAGTGGGTACAAATTATTATCATCCTCCCACACTCCTCAACTTCCTACCCTTTCTGATTTGGTCACAAAATGAAGTTTCTAGTGCTCCTAGCTTTGCGTAGCCAAAAACAAAAACAAAAACAAAACAAAAAGGCTATCTTCTATCCCAGTTGTTGATAGTGAACAGAACCAATAGATTCTATGGAATCATAGAATTAGAGCTTTTAGAGGTGGAAGGTACCTTAAAAGCATCTTTACAGGATTACCAAATTCAATCTTCTTCTCAGTGAAGGAATCACTTCTGATATCACTGATAGCTGGTCATCTACTCTGTGCTTGAATTATGAATTTCCAGAGATGGAGATCCACCTGCTTTTCAGGGTCTACTCATTGCATTGTTTTATCTCTCTATCTTTTAGAAAGTCTTTATAGGAATGTGATGGGATATTTATTGTGCCATGGGAAATGAAGACAATTTCAGAGAAACCTGGGAAGATGAACCAATGCAGAGCTGAACCAGGAGAACAATTTATACAACATTTTAAGGATAATTTTGATGGACTTAAGAACTCTGATCAATGAAACGACTGACCACGATTCCAGAGGACCAATGATGAAACAAGCCACCCATCTTCTTAAAGAAATGGACGCAGGGTGGAGAATGAGACATTTTTTTTTTAACATGGTCAATGTGGGAATTTGTTTTGCTTGACTCTGTGTGTGTGTTTGTGTATGTGTGTGTGTAAATTATAATAGTTTTAATTTTCTTTCTTTTTTCCAATAAATTAGTGGGAAAGAGAAAAAATATTTTTGTTAGCTGAAAAAATAGAAAAGGAAATGAAAATGCTATCAATACAAAATATATAAATTTTAAAATTTTAAACTGAAAAAAAAAACAAAGTACTTATGTTAAGCCAAAAGCTTCCTTGTTATTTTTACCAACTGGGACTGGTCAGCCTTGTAGAAAAATATAGAATATGACTATATCCTTTTTCATGTGCAATCTTGCAAAAATTTAAAGATAACTGTTATATCATTCTTTAATTTCTTCTTTTTAAAAATAAAATATTTTCCTCTTTCAATTGTTTGTTATATGTCATGGCTTCTAGACTTTCCACTATCATAGTTACAATTTTCTGGATAAACTTAATCTTGTCAATATCTCTATGTGCATTGCTTATAGAACTGGTTATAATAGTCTAGACATATCCTCATTGGCACAGCTCCTTGTTTTGGACACTATACTTCTAATGATGTATCCTAAGATAATATTAACCCTTTTTTTCTTTTTTTTAAGCAAGTAAGGCAAACAATTAACTCATGTTAAGCTTGTGGTTGAGTATAAACCCCACATCTTTTTCTTTTTTGTTGCTTTATTATCAACTAGAAAATAATCAGTAATCATTAATATTTCTACATAGAAATAAAGCCAGAAAAATAAAGTTATATGTGAAAGTACAAATTATTTACATATAACTTGAATTTTAAACATTTATTAAGGTAAACATGGTAGTACCAAAATTGTCTTGATTTTCTGTGACCCTTTCTGAAGATTTTTCTCTTGTCTTCTGTGACTTTTAAAATTTTTATTGTTGCTCTTTTTTTTTGTTTTTGTGTCAATCTTCCTGCCCCCCATCCCACAATTTCCCTAAAATATAAGCCCTCTCTTATAAAAATAAGTATAGTCAAGATAAACAAATTTACACTGTGTTGTTTCTGTCTGAAAATGTGTATCATTCAGCACCTACATAATCCATCACCATGAAGTGAGTGTCATGTTTTTCAACAGTCTTTCCTCAGGTCTTTTCCATATGAAACCACTTCTGTCTTCTCTGTACTTAGGGATTTCTTTGGTTTTATCCTAAGAACAGGACTTTGCATTTATCCCTTTTTAATTTAATTTTTTTTTTCAATGCAGCCCTCAATCCAGTCAATTAAAACCTTATAAAATCTTGATTCTGTCATACAAGGAATTTCATATCACTCCTGGTTTTGTGTTCTCACAAAACCCAACAAATGTGCTGTCTATATATCCCTCCCAGTTGTTGATAGAAATATTGAACAGAACTAAGAACAAAAGCCTTGTGAGATGCCACTTAAGACTTCCTAGCAGGTTGACCGATTCATGAATCAATACTCATTATCTATAGTCATTCAACCAGCTACAATTCTACCCAAAGGTACTATTATCCAGTCCACAAAGATATAATGAAAGACTTTGTTATAATCCTTCTTTAAATAAAAATATACTGGCTTTATAGCATTTCCTGATATATCAGCCTAGTTTGCCATTTTTAAGGAAAGGAAATAAAATTAGTTTGGCATGACTTATTCTTGGTGAACCCTTGGAGACTTCTAGTGACCACTGCTTCCTTTCCTAAGTGCTTACAAACAAATGATTTACCAATTATAACTAGAAGTTTATCTGGGATATCATCAAATTTAATACTGCATAATTTTTGAGGTTCATCTTTCTTCCCCCTAGTCTCTTGTGATAAAACAGTACTACATTCACCAATTTCTAGCTTGTATTATCTCCTGTTCTCTATGATTTTTTAAAGAATGCTGAAAGTGGTTCTATAATTGTGTCTGAAAGTTGTTATGTAATTCCCTAAGAGGAAATGAAATGTTATAGTGAAAAGATTCACAAGAAACCAAAGGATGTGGGTTTTAATGATGAAAGCCTATGTGACTTTGGGTGAGTCTCTCTGGGTCTCAGTTTTCCTCAATGGTGGAAGAGGTTACCAGATTATCTTTAAGGTTCCTCCCCATCTACATTCTATGACTTAAACTTCTTTTAATGACCAAGTGCATTCTTATTATTTCCTCTTCTATGCTGGGCTTTAATTCCCTCTCAACTATGTTACATTCTTTCTGGTATAAAGATCATTTTCCTTTTTGGAAAGGATAATGAAAAAAAAAAGGGTTGGATTGTATCTCCAAGGATACGGATTCCTTGGCATGTTTCAATGCTTATTAATCATCTTCAATGTGATAAATCTTTCTTCTTCAGATTTAATGTTTATGATGCAGTATGGCATAAGAAAAAGAGGACTGGATTGGGAGCTCAGAAACTTGGGTTCTAGTTTTGGCTCTCCCACTGCCCAATTGCATAGCCTCTGTCTAATCTTTGGAGCTCAGTTTCCTTATATGAAACATGAAGGAACTGGATTGAAGGTTCTCAAAAGTCCCTTCCATTTCTAATATTTTATGATCCTATCATTGATGGAAAAATTCTTTCCTCCTCCTGCCCACCGAAGGGATACTATTCTCTATTATTATATAATGCAAGGAGGGGGAATTTTTCTCCTCTCTAAACCCCTATAACACTCAGATGGATAAAGCATTTATTAGGCACTTACTACATACATGCTGGCACTCTGCTAAGTATTGAGTATACAAATAAAATCAAAAGAAACAGTCTGTCCTCAAAGAGCTTATATTCTTAAACACACACACACACACACACACACACACACACACACACACCAAGAGAACCAGTTGAAAGCTCAAGAAGGTCACAAAATTTTAAGTACAACTGGGTAACAAGTTTTTTCTATGTGTAAGCCAGTCTGCATTACATTGCTAAGTGGCACAGTAGATAGAATGACAGGCCTGGAGTGAGGAAGAAAGTTCAAATCTGATCTCAGACACTTACTAGCTGTGTGAACATGGGCATTTAAGCACTGCTTGACTCAGTTTCCTCAGCTGTAAGATGGGATAATAATAGCATCCATTGCAGGGTTTTATTGTGATGATCAAATGAGATAATCATTGTGAAGTGCTTAGCACAGACATAAGTGCTATATAAATGTTGGTTACTATTACTACTAATAATATATATTTTAGTAATATTGATATATGTATTGCATATTAAATACATGTATATTATTAATATTATTCTAACCCAAGTGAGGAAATTGGGACTTAGGGAGTTGGAAAAAGTGTCTAAGGTCACATATCTAGTTATTGGAAAAGCTGGAACAAGAACTTAGATCTCTAGGGTTCTCTATACTCTATCCTATTCCTTGTTTCCATCCTTTGGGCCTAATTTGCCTTCCAAGTGAAATCTCTCTAGGCATATAGGTCTTTTCTGACCCTGCCTAAGGTGGAGAGAAAAAAAGTGATAGAAATCTAAAACTTACACCTGACTCATTCATTCATTCACTCAAGAATTTTTAATTAGTAGCCACCATTTTTAGAACATAATCATTAGGTATTGGTGGATGGAGCAGACACAGAAAAAATACAGATCCAATCTCTTTACTTCAAACATTATGACAAAGCACGTTCCATAAGAGAGAATTTTCATATTCTGAAGGATAGTCCCAAGGAATGGGCCTCTGCTGATGTGATTGCAATTGACTCTGTCTATACCAAACTTCCATACAACAGATGCCTTTTCTGGTTAGTGTTCCTCTAACGCTAAAATCATAGCAACAACTTGCATTGGGATTGCACTAATCTAACTAACTAAAAGTTTAACAAAGAATTTTTCTCTCAACAACTCTGCAAAGTAGATCATGAAAGTCTTATTATTCCCATTCAGAAATGAGAAACCTGAAGAGGAGGAAGTGAAAAGAACTTAATTATTCAAATTCATACAGTTAGTAAGTTTCTGAATCAAGAATTGAACTTTGGGCTCCGAACTCCAAGTCCCAGTTCCACAAATTCAACAATTCACCCAATGTTTGTTGATTTTCTGCACTGTTGAATGAGACACTGCCTCTGACCTTGAGAAGCTTACATCCTGGGACAGTGGTAGTGGTGGGGGTGGCATGCACACATGTACATATGATACAAATTTGAGTATAAAAGATAAGTAGAAAGGAATGACCGTGAGAATTCAAAGGAGGGAAAGATCACTTCTGTTGGAAGAATCAGGGAAAGACAGAAAGAAAACAATGGCAGCTGAGGGAGGATCTCGAATACTAATAGTTGACATTCATATCATGCTTTATATTCATGAGTTCACGGATTCTCACAGCTCATTAGTGTTCAGAAGTACTATCAAAAGTCAGGTTCTTCTGACTCAACCTTGTCCATCAATCTGTCCCCCCACACTATCATGCTTCTCTTCAAGTCTTGGTGCATTTTCAACTAGGGGAATGGGGAAGGGAAAGGAATAAGCATCTTTATAGTGTCTATTATGTGCCGGGTTTATGTGCTTTGGCAGTACAAGGATCATTCTGTCCTTACCACAAACCTGTGAGTTAGGTGCTATTATCCTCAATTTACAGTTGAGGAAACTGAGGGAAACAAAGGTTAGGTGACTTGCCAGGGTCACACAGCTAGTAAGTGCCTGAGGCAGGATCTGAATTCATTTCTTCCTGATGCCAGACCCAGTGCTCTAATCACTGGGCCATCTAGCTGTCTCCAAATAAGAGAACTATGAGCGCAAGGCTTTTAGGGTGATGTATGAATAAATGCGCAGAGATAGGGTGGGATTACTCTCAGCACACATGTTCAAGTGATGGTAAGAAGTTCAATTTGGCCACAGTACATGATAGCAGATAGGTAATGGTGTGAATTAAGGCTAGAAATTTAGAATCATTCAGGAGTTAGGCTCATTCTAAACTCTTCACTCTTTTTCAACCCCCATATTCAACCAATTGTAAAGTTCTGTCATTTCTGCTTTCATGACATCTCTCAATATGCACCCCATCATTCCTTCTGACCTTACCCCTCACTGTGATGCAGGCTCTCATCACCTCATTCTTGGACCGATACAATAATAATCTGCTTGTTGGTCTTCCTGCCTGAAATCTCTCGCCACTTCAGTCCATTCTCTGCTCAGCTTTTATAATGTCTTTATTAAAATGCTGATTTGACCATGTTTCCCTCACGTCCTATTAAATACATTACAGTGGCTCCCTATTACCTCCAGGATTAAATGTAAAATCCTCTGTTTGACTTTTAAAGGCTTGGCACCTTCCTACCTTTCATTTCTTCTTATATTTTACTCCTTTCCATATGTAGTGACAACTGGCCTCCTTATTGTTCCTCCCATAAGACACTCCACCCCTGAAGTCAGTGACTGTACTGGAATTCTCCCTCTTCATCTCTATCTTTGGGCTTCTCTTACTCTTTCTTCAAGTATGCTAATCCTACCTTCAGCAAGTAGCCTTCCCAGTCCTCCTTCATTTTAGTGCCTTCCCTCTGAAATCACCTCCTGTGTAGACATCTTGTAATTGTTTACCTGTTCTGTTCCATACTCCCTACCCCACCCCCCTTAGATTATCTTTTGCCTTTCTTTTATTCCCAGAGTTTAGCAGAGTGCTTGGCTCACAGAAGATGCTTAATAAAAGCTTCTTCCTAGAGTAGATGTGACTTGAGCTGGGCCTTGAATGATAAGTACAATTAGAACTGGTGGGCAGGAGTTGGGAGCATGTCATAAGCAGGGGGAGCTATGTAGGCAAAGGCTAGAGATAGGAAAGAGTACATGCTTTGTGATACACTTCCACTGGAGTGGAGGGTTTGGCCAGGGGTCTGAGTGGAAAGTCTTAAATTTAGATACATGAACTCAAGGTTTTAAAATCAATCAAACAAACACACATATATACATATATATGCATATTATAAACATTTTCATGTATGTATTTATAGTTATGGTTATCATCAGAGATACGCTGGAGCCAGCTCCAAATGGCTCATAAGACTCAATTGTTAAATTTTTAGTAGGAGCGTTTACATCCCAGAAATTGGAAAATGCTACAAATCAGGGCTTGATTTATTGTTTTGTTGATTGTCTGGACTTAAAAAGTTATAATGAAAAAAGATAATATGTGTTACACTTAAAAGTAGGTTTGCATTTGTAATTTTTAAAAAGAGAACTGTTAAACATTTACCAGCAGTCAGGCAGGCAGATGGGAAAGAAGGAAGGAAGGGAGGGAGGAAGGAAAGGAGGAAGGAAGGAAGGAAGGAAGGAAGGAAGGAAGGAAAGAAGGAAGGAAGGAAAGAAGAAAGGAAGGAAGGAAAGAAGGAAGGAAGGAAGGAAAGAAAGAAGGAAGGAAGGAAAGAAGAAAGAAAGGAAGGAAGGAAAGAAGGAAAGAAAGAATGAAGGAAGGAAAGAAAAGAAGGAAGGAAGGAAAGAAAGAAGGAAAGGTAAAGGGAACAAGTATTCTTTAAGAGTGTATTATGTGCCAATGCTAATGTTATTTTTCTCTTGCATTAATAGACATACTGGTTATAGTTAAGTTATACAGCCTGTCCCAAAAATCTTAGTTCCACCTTAAGCTTTAATAGTTTTAACAGCTTACAATGGCACTGTTACTTTTGGAACACTCTGGATTGTATATGTTTTAATGAAGCAGTTTTGTCCCAACACATAAGAAAAGGTAAGATAAGGTAAAGCAATGCTGATTCTTGCCTGGCACTGAGAATCCACTGGCTCAGCCTAACTTTGGGCTGGTTGCCATGGCACCTAGGGGCTCAGGATTCAGTGTTCAAAACAGGGTGCTTGCTATCTGCTGGGACTCTCCTGCCCGACAAGTGTTGACCCAGCTCAGTACTTCCTCTCCTGGTGACACACACCTGCTCAAACTTCCTTTGCTATTTATTCTTTGCCAAGATCAGAGGAATGACCTTGGTAGTGACTCAGGCTATCGTGATTACTAACACAAGACAGTTATTGAATCCTGAGAAGTACCTCTGTGATCCTTTCCCAAGACACCAGAGAAACAATTGCTTTGAGAACAGGGGAGACATGCTTATGTATGTGATTGTTTCTGTGAAGATGGGCATATACAGAAGTTATAACATTGATGCAGCAGGAAAAATGGCAGGTGAAGTGAGGGAGCAGCATTGTAAATGTAATAGATATGCTGTGGGAGGGTTTAAAGGTACATGTGTCTGCTCTGAATAACTCCACAAATTGGGAGGCAGCAGTCAGTCAATGAACATGTATTAAGCACCTACACTGGACTCTCCACTAAACTCTAGGGATACAAAAGAGCCAAAAGACAGTCCCTGTTCTAAAGAGTTCACAGACTAATGGGGGAGATAACATACAAAGAATTCTGTACAAATAAGCACTATGGTATATTGGAAAGACTGATGTAACTAGAAACATCAATGTCTGATGTTGATTTTATGTGGCCTTAGACTCTATACCTTGCTGTGTAAATTTTCTGGGTTGAAGTTTTTCTTCCATAAAATGGGAATGATAATATCTCTTCTCAATCTCCCTCACTTTTCTCATTGTTGTGTAGACCAAAAAAGTGAAGAGGAAAATGCTTCTAGAAGTATAAAATAAAAACCTTATTACTATCTTCCTCATCACTTATTGAACAAGGAGGCATACATGAACAAATAGAGCAGACCAGGAATGGAACAGGAATGGAACATCGAAAGCTGGGAAGTTGAAGCAATATGTCAGATATTAGAACTGGGGTTTACAAGGACCTTGAGAAGATAGAGTGACTGATGAGATCTAATAAGATTAAATATCATAGCATGAATGTAAAGCATTATACTTATGCTAAAAAATTAATCTGTACATGCACTTATAGATAGGAAAATATCTGGTGGGTTTAGTGGACTACAAGGTTGATATGAAACAATAATTGGATGCAAGTACCTGGGTACCATGTTATAGAGACCAAAGTTATGTTGAGACAGTGGCATCTCAGTGCCAACTGAGTATTGTTTTACTTTGCCTTACCTTATGAGTTAGAAAGAAGGAAGGAAGAAGGAAGAGAGGAAGAAAGGAAGAAGGGAGGGAGGGAAGGAAGGAGGAAGGAAGTAAAAAGGAGGAAAGGACAGAAGGAAGGAAAGAAAGATGGAAGGAAGAAGGGAGAGAAGGAAGGAGGGAGGGAAGAAGGAAACATTCATTAAGTGCTTATTATGCACCAATGTTAATGTTATCTTCTTTTGCATTAATAGAGGCATGGCATTCAAAGCAAGATATGGGCTAGTTCTGTAATACCCTGTTCTGGCCAGACCACATCTGATATATTATGTTTCATTTTGGATGCCATATTTTTGGAAGAACATTGACAAGTTGGAGAGCTACCAGTCAAGTGCAAGCAGTATAGTGAGAAGACTGGAAACTGTCATAAAAGTACTGATTGAAAGAAATGGGGATGCTAATCCTAGAGAAGAGAAGACTATTTATGTGGAAGGAGGATTACATTTGCTTTGCTTAGCCTTAGGGGAAAGAACTGGGAGTAAAGGGTGAGACTTTCATGCATCCCAGGATTTAGACAGGTGGAGGGCATATTGCCCTGTACCTGGCCATCATAGCAAAGATATATGAAGTGGGAACATTGGTACCACCCTGACTGGAGCAGAAGGTGCCTGTAAGGAGAGCTGTGGGAAATAAGTGGATAGGTGAGGAACAGACAGATTTTAGAGAATCTTTAAAAAAAAAAAAAAGCAGAAAAGTTTAGAATTCAGGGGTAAGGAACCTTTGACCTTGAGACCACATGTGACCTTTTAGGTCCTTGGGTGTGGCCTTTTGACTGAGTCCAAGTTTTATAGAACAAATCCTTTTATTAAGGGGATTTGTTCTATGAGGTTTGAATTTGGTCAAAGGACCACCCTTGAGGGCCTAGAGGGCCACATCTGGCCTTGAGGTCATTGGTTCCCCACCCCTGGTAGATTCTACTCAAAATGCTAAGTTCTCTCTCTGTACTTTACCAGACACTCACATATCTTGAAGGATTGGTTGAAGATTCATTTTTTTAAAAAAATTACAATGTGTGTGATTTTTCATGCATTTTTTGCATAATATTTTCACACTTATCCTCTACCCAAGATCCAACCATCCTGGCATTACTTTTGGCAGAGTCCTGCTTTTTCCACTTTTTTTGTCCCCTGGTCTCTTCTTTCTTCTCTCCATACTAAGATAGCTTAGGCAATTTTGCTCATCCTCCTTGGCTGGGTAAGAGAGGGAAAGAAAAAACAAAAGAAAACAAAACAAAATAGCTAACTTCATCAGAGCTCACTCAAATTGTGTTTTACTCTCTGCTTCACTGGCCAAGTGCCTCTGGGCCCTCCTCCCACTGAATTATGCAGCATGGTTCCCTCTTTTCAGGTCTTAATAATTTATCTCCAGCACTACGTTGAGGGACAGAGGCACTGAAAGGCAGAGGGACAGAGGGGCGGAAAGCTATACAGAATGGGGACAGAGGACCTGAGAAGCTCTAGAGAAAGGTATCATGTGATCAGAGTTGCAGAGGGACATAAGGACATAGGACTAGAAGGAGGGACAGAAGGGAGTTGATGGGGCTGGAGGGCAGTGGGGCAGAGAGGTACAGGGGCAGAATGAAATGCCAGTTAAGTGTTGAGAGTAGTGGAACAAAGGAGTTGGAGGTATCTAGATAGAGCAAAAGAAGGACATTGGAGAAAATGAGGAGAGGTTGAGAGGCTGATGGGGCTGAGTGACAAATGGGAGTAGAGAGACCAAGGGATAGAGGGGGAGAGGGATAGGTTATTGGGATCCATACTGGTGGGAATCCAAATGGTCAGCATTGTTGAGAGGGATCTACTTTGTATTTCACAAAACCAAGCAGGGAGACCTAACTCTGTCCCCCTAAATCTCCTTAATAGTTTGGCCTCACTATTTCTATTGTGGTACCCATTCTACTTGGCCTGACATTGAATGAAAATCTTAATTGAAATTGAATTGAATAAATCTTAATTGATACTTAATATTATCTATGATTCTTCCTTCTACCATACCTCTCATCTCCTATACATTACCAAGCCCTTTCTATTCCCTATCTTTCCCTTTCCCCATTTTGACTGCCATCTTGAGCTTTCATTAGCACCCAACCAGACTATTACAATAACCTCCCACTGTATCTTGCTGTCTCCCATTTCTTCTTCCTCCCATCCATCCTTCATATAATTGCTAGATAAGTTTTCTCTATGTATAGCTCTAGTTATGTTGCTCTTCCTTGGCACAATAATTTTAATGGCTCCCCATTGTCTGCTGAATTGAGCTCACTCTTGTTTGGTATTCAGGGTACTCCACAACTTGGAACTATCCTCCCTTTCCAGCCTTAGATTTTATTAATCTCTTCCCTATACTTGAGGCTTCAGCTAAATTGTATTATGATCTGTCCCTCAAACACACCCTGTGCTTTCCTACAAAGTTGTTCTATATGCCTGACATGTCCTTCTTCCTTTGTTTGTTGAATTTCCTCCTAACTTTCAGTGCAAATGTACCCTCCTCTAAGAAACTTTTCCTCTATTGATAGTGACCTTCTTTTCATCAAACTGTATATGGTTCCTTATGTGCACCCCTCTAAATGACTTATCATTTATTACTTTGACAGTTTATCTGTGTAGTGTCAAACTTTCTGTTTCCCCAGCACCTAGGACAGAGTTCTGTATAGAGTTAGAGCTTAACAAATGTTTGTAAAATTAATATAAATTTGCTTTATGAAGAGAGTCAAGGGTGGACTTTAGCTATCATAGGGAAAATAACTTATACAAGTCAAAGGACAAAAGTTGACCTCAAAAGTTGACCTAGAAATCACAAAGATCCCCTCATCCCACTTCTTTACAGAGGTAGAGCTTTATAAATGTGGAACAATATACATAGTCACACTTTTTTGATGTGTGGCAGCTAAGTGGTAGAGTGAATAGAGTCCTGGGCAGGAAGTCCTGTATTCAAATCCAACCTCAGATATTTACTAGCTAAGTGACTGTGAGCAAGTCATTTGACTTCTGTTTACCTCAGGTTCCTTAACTGTGACATGAGGATATAACAGTACCTACCTCCCAGGGATGTTGTGAGGATCCAATGAGATAAAATTTGTAAAGTACCTGGCACATAACAGGCATCTTATAAATGTTAGTGTTTATTATTATTACAGATTTGTTGAACTTTTTTCTTTCTTCATTTCTTTTCTTAAGGTATGGCTTTCTTAGAATTGTAATGAGTTGGAAACTTTGGAAAATATGGGTGATGTGGCAGGGGTGTGTGTGGGTGCTCAAATGAGACAATCTCCCACATGGAAGAGACTGGAGATGTTCCTCCTAAGAGACATCATGATATGTAATGGAAGTACTTTGGAGAGATTTGGAGCATGTACAAATGGTCTCTAAGTGGTTCCAATCTGCTAGTAGGAACCTTTTTGGCTGGTTATGGAGCCAGAAGTAGGTTACATTAAATCAAGGTCCTTGGCTGCTTCTCCTTTTCCAACACCAATAAGTTTAGAAAAAAGTCTTCATCAAGAGCCTAGTGCCTTTCTAAGTACACCCCAATTCCAGCTCCATAGCCAATCAAAGAGGCTATTTTCAACCATGTGGCTAATAGAGCAGAACCAGTTACAGAATATTTGTACATGCTCTAAATCTCTTCAAGGCACATTCATTATATGCCTTCACCCCTCACTGGGAAGTAGGTTCTCTAGTCTCCTTCCATGTCAGAGACTGGATCTATTGAGTATGCTGATTCCCAGGTCCACACAAAAGTTGTCAATAAGTATTTTTTTTTCAAAAGACAAAGGAAATAAGTTAAGAGGGGAAAAGTTTCAAGCTTTGAACAATTCCTTGTTGTTGAAACCCTATCTCCATGTGGAAAAGTAATTGGCAGAGTGGCTTTAACAAATCTTTTAGAAAGCAAGAAAATATAGGAGGACTTTTGTAGTCATGCCAACTGTGTAATGCTTCTGTGTATTCTTCAATTTGATCCAAGAAACATTTATTGGGTATCTATTCTGTACAACCCTGGGAAATAGAAGCAATTATTAGCCCCATTTTATAGATAAAGAAACTGAGGCAGAAATTGCTAGTGTTACTGCTACTACTACTACTGCTACTGCTGCTGCTGCTGCTGCTGCTGCTGCTGCTACTACTACTGCTGCTGCTGCTGCTGCTACTACTACTGCTACTACTGCTGCTATTACTACCACCATCACTACCTAACATGCTTACTATGCACCACAAATTGTGTTTAATTTTTACAATAGTTACCTTATTTGAGCCTAACAACAACTCTGGGAGGTAGGTGCAGTTATAAGTCCCATTTTACAGATAAGGAAACTGAGGCAGAGGTTAAGGGACTTGCCCAGGGTCACACAGCTAGTAAGTATAGTTTTTTCCATTTGATAGTATTCCCCAATTATATGTAAAGATAGTTTTCAACATTCAGTTTCGTAAGATTTTGAGTTCCAAATATTTCTCCCTTCCTTCCTGCCCCCTCCCCAAGACAGCAAACAATCTGATATGGGTTATACATGTACAATCATGTTAAACATATTTCCATATTAGTCATGTTGTGAAAGAAAAATCAGACCAAAAGGGAAAAACCACTGGAAAGAAAAAAAACCCAACAAAAGTTAAAATAGTATGCTTCAATCTGCAAACTCCATGTTTTTCCTCTGGATGTGGATAGTGTTTTCCATCACAAGCCTTCTGGAATTGTCTTGGATCATTGTATTGCTGAGAAGAGCTAACTCTATCACTGCACAATAGCTATTACTGTGTACAATATTCTCCTGGTTCTGCTCACTTCATTCAGCATCAGTTCATGTAAAACTTTCTAGGTTTTTCTGAAATCCTTTCATTTATCATAGCCTAACAGTATTCCATTACATTCATATACCACAACTTGTTCAGCCATTTCCCAATTGATAGGCATCTCCTCAATTTCCAATTCTTTGCCACCACAAAAAAGAGGTGTTATTAATATTTTTGTACACGTGGGTCTTTTCTTCCTTTTTATGATCTCTTCGGGATACAGACCTAGTAGTCTGGATGAAAAGGTGTGTATAGTTTGGTTGTCCCTTGGACATAGTTCCAAATTGCTCTTCAGAATGGCTGGATCACTTCACAATTCCATCAGCAATGTATTAGTGTTCTAATTTTCCCACATCTTCTCCAACATTTGTAATTTTCCTTTCCTGCCATATTAGTAAATATGACAGGTGTGAGGTGGTACCTCAGCTTTGTTTTAATTTGCATTTCTCTAATCAATAGCGATTTAGAGCATTTTTTCATGTGCCTATAGATAGTTTTATTCATCTGAAAATGGCCTGTTCATATCTTTTTGCCATTTATCGAGTGGGGAATGACTTATATCCTTATAAATTTGACTCAGTTCTCTATATATTTGCCTTTATCAGAAACACTGGCTATAAAATTGTTTCCTAACTTTCTGCTTCCTTCTAATTTTGGTTGCATTGGTTTTGTCTGTGCAAAACCTCTTTCATTTAATGTAATCAAAATTATCCATTTTGAATTCCATGATGTTCTCTGTCCCTTATTTGATCATAAATTCTTCCCTTTTCCCTAAATGTAACAGGCAAACTATTCCTTGCTCTACTAATTTGTTTATGGTATCACCCTTTATGTCTAAATCATGTATCGGTTTCAACCTAATCTTGGTATACAGTACGAGATATTGGTCTATGCCTAGTTACTGTCATGCTGTTTTCCAGTTTTCTCAGCAGTTTTTGTCAAATAGTTAGTTCTTATCCCGGAAGCTGGAGTCTTTACATTTATGGAACAGTAGATAACTGTGGTCATTTACTACTGTGTCTTATGGATCTAACCTATTCCACTGATCCACCATTCTATTTCTTAACCATTACCAAATAGTTTTGATGACTGCCCCTTTATAATTTAGTTTTAGATCTGGTATGGCTAGGCCACATTCCTTTGCATTTTTTTTTCATTAATTCCTTTTGGTATTCCTGACCTTTGTCCTTCCAGATGAATTTTGTTATTATTTTTTCTAGCTCTATAAAATAATTTTTTTTGGTAATTTGATTGCTATTAAGTATAGAAGTTTGTATTTGAACTCAGGTCTTTCTGACTTCAGGCTCTATGTACTACACCACCCAGAAACCCCTTTATTATAATAGAAAACATGTGACTAATTAGAAAAACCACAAGTAGCATGTGAGGTAGAATTTGTTGAGGACAAAGAAAAAATCTGGAAAAAGAAGAGGAGATATGA
Source organism: Pseudochirops cupreus (assembly GCA_028627135.1). Classification (NCBI taxonomy): domain Eukaryota; kingdom Metazoa; phylum Chordata; class Mammalia; order Diprotodontia; family Pseudocheiridae; genus Pseudochirops; species Pseudochirops cupreus. The sequence goes on from CM053581.1 coordinate 115,143,209, forward strand.
TGAAGGAGAGGTCAGTTTTAGCTAGAAGGACAAGGGAAGCCTTTGTGGAAGTGGCAGACTTCATGAACTGGTCCCTCAAAGGAGAAGGGGATTTGAAGCATGTGGAGGTGTGGAGGGAGTGTGTTCCAGAAATGAAGACAAACCTGAATAAATATACTTCATTAGGAGAGGGGGTAAGTAGATAGGAAGTCCAGGTACCTATTTTGGGGGCAGCTAGGGGGTAAAGTGGATAGAGCTCCAGCCCTGGAGTCAGAAAAACTCATCTTCCTGAGTTCAGATCTGGTCTCAGACACTTAATAACTGTGTGATCCTCAGCAAGTCATTTACCCTATTTACATCAGTTTCCTAATCTTTAAAATAAGCTGGAGAAGGAAATGGCAAACCCAGGGGTTGGGAAACCTACAGCCACAAGGCCACATGTGGCCCTCTAGGTCCTTTGACTGAATCCAAACTTCACAGAACAAATTCCCTTAAGGGGACCACACTTGAGGACCTAGAGGGTAACATTTGGTCTGGAGGCCACATGTTCCCTGCCCCTGGGCAAACCACTCCAGCGTCTTTGCCAAGACAACCCCAAATAGTGACATGAAGATGTGACACAATTGCAAATGACTGAACAACAAGAAAATAAAAGGGATGGAAAGGGAAAGGGGAAAGGAAATTAGCTCAGTTTAGCTGGAATATTGAGTATGGGGAAGCAGGGTTGTGTGAAATGAGCCTGGAAAGGTAGGATGGAGCCAGATTATGAAGGGAAGGGAAGGGCCTCAAATGCCAAACTAAGAAATTTAAGGTGAGCCACTAACAGTTTTTGATCAGGTGAATGATATGGTTCAGAATTATCCCTAGAATCTGAGCATTGGAGGAGACTTACAGGGATCATCTAGTCTAACCAGCCCATGCTTGCATAATATGAGGGATAATTTATAGTGAAGTTTCCCCATTCTGAAAAATCAAATCTAGAATGGCTTCAGTACTCAGTAGGCCTAAGGTCAGTTCACCTGACCTTCAAGCATTAGAGCAATGGAGACCCTCCCCCAGAGCCAACACAGGAGAAGATATGCCAAATAAGGTTAAGACTACTTTCATTGGACACTCACATGTTTCCGGGTCCTTTGTCTCAGACAGATTCCCATGCTTAGGTTGTGGGACAGCCCCCCTACCAATAAGGGTTAAGGCCAGTTGGGGGGGTTGGGTTTCTGCATTGGAAGATTATATAACCATAGGCTGGCTTCTACCTGTTGCTCTCTCCCTGCAGATGCCATGTTGGGCTACAGGGGGTAGAGTCCTTTTTCATGAGAAAGAATAAAGACCTTTTCTGACCTAAGATCAGACTTCAAACTCTTTCATCTCACACAATAATGATCCATGCTACCTTTGCCTAACAAGTGGTCAAGGAAAAAGACCTCTGTGTTGGAAGCTTACTGTCTTTCAATGTAGACTTTTCTATTCTTGGGCAGCTCCAATGTTTAATAATTACTTATATTGCCATAGTGTTTTCATCACAACCACCTGTAATAGTAATCAGTTTAGCAGATACTTAGCACTTAGTACCTTGGGGCTAAGTATGGAAGGTGGGAACTCTGTCCCACTATTGAGAGGACACAAACTCCCCTGTTGCCTTGGAAGAAGGGGATTGCCTAAGACAGGAGGCCAGTGTGTGTATACAAGCAAGAATTCCAGAGACAGAGAGACAGAATTGGAACGCTGCTCCTGGTGAATGAAGAATCCTGGAGACTGAGACCAGCTGAGAGAGAGGAAGAGAGAGAGGAAGAGAGAGAGAGAGAGAGTGAGTGAGAGAGAGAGAGAGAGAGTAAGTGTTTCTCTCCTAGCATCTGGAAGCTGAGAACTGACTGAGAGCTGAGATGGAGTTTTCCTGAGACCAGAATCTGGTGAAGGCCATCTGGAAGGCTGAGAGGGCTTGATTGGAAGGCTGAGAGGGCTTGCCTGGAAGGCCTCCTGCAAGGCTGATATTCCTTCTGGGTCCTAGGGCCAGCTGAAGTGCTGGAGGACTGAAGAAGCATAACCAGGATAAGACTTTGTTC
>CM053581.1:115145750-115184729 GCA_028627135.1 Pseudochirops cupreus
TGGCCTGGCTGATCCTTGAGTTCCAGGCAAGAGAAGTGGTGAAGAGTTTGAGATGTGCTGGACCCTGTGAACTTCCATGTGTGCCAGGGACTGCCCCAAGGACTGGACAAGGACCTGGATGCTGTCTGCTTCTGAATCCAGGTGACTGTTTGGTAGATTCAGGAGGAAGCTGGGACCATGGAAGGGGATCCAGGGAATCAGAGAGACCACCCAGAGTCAAGATGAAGAAAAGGCCTCCCCTTGGATGAAATTTGAGGTTTGTTGAACACTGAGGGGTGGAGAGTTTGTGTGGTTTTCTAATGACTGTATTTTCGATTAATGATATTTAGTAATTGTGAATCTAGAATTGTGATTGATTAAGTATTGAGTTGCCCCATGAGTGGAAGTTTGATTATTCTATTGTGAATTGATTGAATGATTAAGTATTGATTTGCCCCATGAGTGGAAGTACTAATTACTATATTATGAATTGATTGAATGCTTTCTTCTAAATATTGTGGCCATTGTAGTGAAAACTGTGTGGCCATTTTCTGTGCTAAGATGTAATGTTGTGAATACTATATTGTGATATATTGTGAATATTTGCCTTGATTTGTAATGGAATAAACAGAGTGTTCACTATACTGTATAATCCGAATCCTAAAAGCTGTTCACAGTAGCATTTTTTTGGGAATCTGCTGGTACATGGCATTACACCACCCTAAGAGGTAACATTGTGGGCTAGTATATTGGTGGAATTAGAGAGGCATGAGTTAACTGTGGCCTTCCCTTCCCCTGCCACCAATTCCTACAACACCAGCCAGAACTGTTCCAAGCAAGGAAGTTGTGGTACAGATCTGGAGTATTTGGGATTAACTTTGCCCATAAGTAGATTGATCTGGGACCCAGCAGCCCTCTCTTACTTAAATCTAATTCTCTTGCAAGTCATGGTATCACCTTCCTTGGTCCCCTTCCAGAACAAAGGAAAAGCAACAACAACATTAACAATGACCGCTGTGGCCTTTTTTGGCAAAGCAAGCACAAGAGCAGTGTTTAGAACTTCGGCCAGTTTTCTCCACTTCTATCTTTCTGTCTGCCTGTCTCTGTCTCTGTCTCTGTCTCTGTTTCTGTCTGTCTCTGTCTCTGTCTGTCTCTCTTATAGTTTTCTCTGCATTTTGCCACCATGCCTCAGCTCTTTCCCACTCTGAGAGATGGAAATGATGCCTCCTCATCCTGTTATATCCCTTTGCCACATTGACTACCTTTCTCTAACGGGTAAATTCCTCTACAATAGTTCAGGAGATAGTTCTTAGAGTGATTGAGTCAAAATCTGCTTCTCTGCAACTTCCACCCATCTTCTCCTAGCTCTGAGTTCAAATAAACCAAATATAATCCCTCTGCCACATAAAAACCTTCAAATATTTGAAGATATCTTCTTATCTCCCTGAAGTTCTTTCCAACTCTATACCCTCTGAAAATTCGATGTGTAAGAAGTCCATCATTGTATGTTTTTATAGAAGTCTTTCCTCAGGGTCCTGATCCTCCAAATCTTGAACTTTTGCTCTCCTTTACACTTTCTTCTTTTGGTAGCTTGGGAGTAGACCGGAGGCTGCACCTATAGGGTAGTAATACATTGTTTACATCCTTGGTCCAGTAGCTTGGCAAGAATTTGAGGAAGGTTTAGCTCATGAGACTGCTCAGCAGGTCCAAAGCCACTGGCAAATTGCCAGTGCTATATCTGGTTCTGGAAGGGAGAAGGGCCTCCCTTTTCCTTGCTAGTGACAGGGAGATACACAGTGAGTAGGAAGTTGTCATTTGGATTGTTTTGCCAAGTATAATTAAATTCAATTGACTTCCATCAGAGTTGATTCAATGAGCATTTGTAAAACTCCTACTGTGTGCTCTTATTTCTGAAGCCAATTCAATTAAAATCAAGTCAGTTAAACCAACCTTCATTAAGGACCTGTGATTTCAACATCTAGGAACCTCCATTCCATCCCCCTCTATAAAAAAAAAAAGCAACAAAAAAGGAGTCTTCCATCAATATATTGGCAATTCTACTGTAACTAATAGGTTTACAGGGTTGCCTGGAGTCAGTAAGAAGTTAAGTGACTTGCTGATGATTTATCCAGCTAGTTTGTTTCAGAGGAAGAACTTGAAGCCAGGCTTTCCTGTGCCCAAGATTGGTCTTGTATCTACTAAGCCATGATGGCTGAGTGATATTGTTGTGATAAAAAAACCAAACAAACCTAGGAGTCTGACTTTCCTGAATTGGTATGTACAGTGACTGACTGAATTTGTGATTGCACCCAAAAGCCATGGTCTCTCTCATGATAAGCACTCCCTAACCCCTCACCCTGCTTCCTCCCTCTTCCCCTTTCTCAAGAATCAGCAACCAGAAATGCATGAATAGCTCTCAGGAGCTGGGGAATCAAATAGATGGGTTTATCAGCTTCCCTTCAATGTACCCTGGATTTCCCCAGGGTGAATTCCTGGAAATTAGATTGGCTAGGAACTTGCTCTCTGGCGTCAGGAGGTTGGGGGAGGGCAGAGTAAGTTGCTGGTTGCACTCGATAGGGGAATAGGTGGGGGCCTGGGTTTTGGCATAATCTCTTCACAGCTTGCAGGCCCCTAGAGGCCCAGGGCACAGCCTTCTCAATTCCTGAAGCATAGCCACAGATGGCCCTCATCATCCCCAGAATAGAGACAAGCTTCTCACTCCTGCCCACTAGCTAAACTCTGACTGCCTGATCTCCAGTCTGTGACAGACTCACAGATGGAGGAATGACTGGGGCCCAGGTGGGCCACGCCTAATTCCATACCCTGAGGCCCAATCCTAGGTGTGAATGGGGCCTGAATTATCCTTGTTTTTGAGGTACCAGTATAGCTTTGGAGGGTAGGGAGACCTTTTTACATCCATCTGTCTGCTAGACAGCTGACAAAGGGGGGTGAAGGGACTGCTTTAGGTTGGGGGTTGGGAGAGAGGCTCAATGTAAATGTTGGACCCAGACACCTGGCTTTGTTTCTGAAAGAGGGGGAGAGTTTCATCAAGATATGTAGCAGGCTGCCTGAAGTACAGTTTTTCCGCAGATAAACTCTGAAGGTAGATGTTTTTTAGCAGTAGAGGAAAGAATTAATGTGAGAAGACAAAGGTGCAGATGAAGGGGGAGAGAATGTTAGAGGATTCATAGGCTTTCTGTTCCTGAACCAGAGAAATAATTATTTACATAATTTGGAACTCTGCCCCACCAGCTCATTAAACTGTTCATACCCTCTGACCCAGTGATGTTACTTATAAGGTCTGTGTGCCAAAGAGATTTAAAAAAAAATAGGACTCCTGTACAAAAATATAGCAACTTTTTTTGGAAGTGTCAATGAACTAAGAAAGAAATTTTGGAAAGGACAGTTTCAGAGAAACCTGCGGAGACTCGTTAACTGATGTAGTAAAGTCAGGAAAACAATTTTGTTTTTCAATAACCACAGTATAAAGGCAGACATCTTTGAAAGTCTTAAAAACTCTGATTGATGCAGTGACCAATCACAAATCCAGAGGGCTGAAGATGAAGCATGTTACTCAAGCCTGGCGGATAACAGATTCAAGATGCAGTGATACATACATCTTTGGACAATGCTAATGTGAGAATTTGTTTTGCATGACTATGATTGTTTGTTACAAGGGTTTTCTTTTCTTTTCTTTTTCCAGGGGGGAGGGTGGGAAAATAAATGCTTGTTAATAGAAAAAAATTAAAAGACAAAAAAAAATTAGTAATTGCTCACATGTATACAGCTTGGGAAGACAATACTCAACCCTCAGTGGCCACTAGCAGCTCCTTCCAGCTGTTCCCCAGCTGCTCAGGCTCTTTGTGCTCAGAGATAGTCGCCTGGGCACAAAAGCCAAGACTGATCTCTCTCTCTAAAGCAGCTGTGAGTAAAGGATATTGACTCTGGAACAATCAATGAATCCTCTCTCCTCCTTTCTCCCAATCACCATTAGGGTTATTATTCATACTTGGCTGAAGCATTAGAAACACAGGCACACTTTGGATATACTGCGTGTGGGTTCCAGACCACTGCAGTAAAACAAGTATCACAGTAAAGTGAGTCACTTGAATTTTTTTGGTTTCCTAGTGTGTATAAAAATTATGTTGACAGTATACTGTAGTCTATTAAGCATGCAATAATACTATGTCTAAAAAAGAATGTTATATACCTTAATTTTTAAAAATATTCTGTTACTAAAAAATGCTGTCACCTGTCTTCAGCTAGTCATAATCTTTTCATGGTTGGAGGATCTTGCAGGGTGGTTGCTGGAGGTGGCTTGGCTACGACATTTCTTGAAATGAGAAAATAAAGTTTGCTTCATCAACTCTTCCTTTCACTTCAACCATTAGAAGCTATCATAGGGTTCTTAATTGCCCTAATTTCCATATTATTATGTCTCTGGGAATGAGGCCTTAGGAGAGGGAGAAAGACTGAAGACCAGAGCTCAGTGGAGCTGTCAAAACACACACAATGTTTATCAATTAAATTCGAAGTCTTTGGTTTATTGTTTTTGTTTTTGCTTTCTGGAGGGGGAAAATAGGGCAATAGGGGTTAAATGACTTGCCCAAGGTCACATGGCTAGTTTTGTGTTAAGTGTCTGAGGCTGGATTTGAACTCAGGTCCTCCTGACTTCAGGGCTAGAGCTCTATTCACAGCTCCACCTACCTGCCCCTAAATTCTCAATCTTTTATGGGTCAGTTTGTGGTACCTCAAAACAATTACAATAGTAACATCAAAGGTCACTGATCACAGATCATCATAACAGATATAATAACAATAATAATGATAAGTTTGAAATGCTGCAAGAATTACTTAAACGTGACACAGAGACACAATGTGAGCAAATGTCGTTGGAAAAATGGCACCAATAGAATTGCCTGATGCAGAGTTGCCACAAATGTTCAATGGTAAAAAAAAATTTAATATCTGCTGCTCAGAAAAGTGAAGCCCAATGAAACAAGGTAAGTCTGTAATGAGGAAGAAGAAATGACAAACGTGAGATGTGAAGATAGATGTGTGAGAGATGGGAGTAATAAGGCCGAGAGGAGGGTGAGCACCAGTTCTTGGACCCCATCTCGGACAGAAAAAAGTCCCTTTCAGAGAAGTTAATAAAACTAAGTCTCTTCACTCCAGCACTGTCTTTGTGACTTTGGGAAGACAGAAAGGAGACCCAGAAAAAACAGACTGAAGGTGAGGAGAAGGAATAGGGGAAGTTTGTTGGAAAACCTTTTATAAAGAAGAAATTGTTGTTTGCTAGAGGCAGGATTAGTATAAATTCCCCTGTGCTGTGAACTGATTCAGACGTTCATGGGACAGTGTGGAAAGAGCAGCCAGGGACTGGTCTATCCTACATACACACACGTGAGATAATAAAACATGCACTACCTACCTCACAGTGGTGTTGTCAGGACCAAATGATGTAATTTATCTTAAAAATTATAAGAAAATTAAAATGATCAACAAATGCATATGCTGACATACAAAGAAGAGAAAAAAAGATTGCCTATGAAACTGGACTATATAGTCTTTAAAAGTGCATCTTGAATTTACAATCCAATGCAATACAATAAGCATTTATTAAGTGCCTAGTGTGTGCACCTGTGCTAAGTACTGGGGATACAAAAAGAGGCAAAAGAGAGTCCCTGGCCTCAAGGAGCTTATAGTCTATTGCTAACAAATATATACAGACAAGCTATATACAGCATAAATAGGAAATAATTAAAAGGAGGAAGACACTGAAATTAAGAGGGATTGGGGAAGGCTTCCTGTAGGACATAGGATTTTATATGAATTTTATATAATATTTAAATTTTTGTTTTAAGTATGAGGTTGATACTCTACAAAGATAATATTACTGTTGGGGGAGGAGTGAGGTGAGTTAAGAAAGGAATGTAGCCTTGCAACAAGAATTCCACTCAGTTCAACAAATATTACATTTTTGTATCCTCAGCACCCACCACAATGTCTTATACCTAATATTGCTTAATAAAACAACCTACTTCCTGTCCTCAAGGAGTTTACAATCTGAAAATAGCTCTGAGGCCTACTAGAGTCAGCTCCCAGAGCCCTCTGTTCAACTTTCAATGAGAACATTTACACTTCAAATAAGCAAAGCTCCAAATCAGGTCTTGACTTAATGTTTTCTTGCTTCTCTGGACTTAATAAAGTGATGGAGAAAATGTTCATAAATCCAGATTAAACTTAAAAGTATGTTGTAAATTCATTTTTTTCTCCTAGGGAACAGTTGTTAGACATTTTCCAGTGCATCTCTGGTATAAGATATCTAGATAATCTATACATACACACACACACACACACACACACACACACACACACACAGACACAAATGACTAGGATTCGAGGGAGAATATGGTCGAGGCAAAAGAGAGATCCAGATAAAGTGCTAAAACAAATTTGAATAAAGGAAAATCCCTTTAATCTGGCGGATAGGGCTCATCAGGGAAGGTCTCTTGGGGTTGGTGGCACCTCAGTTTAGCTTTAAAGAAAGGAAAATAATTTTATCTATGGAAATGGAGGTGAGGAAGGAGAGCCCATTCTGAGTATGGAAGACACATGAGCAAAGCAAAGATGGGAAGGACAGGACAAGAAGGAGGAGGGATAAATATTGAGTGATAGCTTTACCAAAACCTAGAAAATGGAAAGGTGAATGGTGTGAGATAAGTCTGGGAAGATAGAATGATGCTAGATTTTGGAAGACCTTGAATGCCAGAATCCAAGTTTTAATTTTGCTCAGTAGGTAATGGGAAACTATGGGAATTTTTTGAATGGAGAAAAAAAGTGTTTTCAGAGTTCTAAGTTATAGGAAGATTATTTGGAGATTGATATGAGTGTTAGATTGGAAAAATCCTGGAGTGGTGGAAAGGAGAACAGATAGGGGGTTATGTTAACTGTCTAAGCCAGGGCAGATGAGGGCCAAAACTAGGATATTTCGAGTGAAAGTGGAAAGGAGGGAGCTGATAGGAGAGATCCTGCAGAGCACATAGACATACATGGATGTTGCTTAGCACAGTGCCTAACACATAGTAAGAGCTATATAAATTTCAGCTGTTTATTAGATGGGAAGGAGGTAGGGTAAGGGAAGGTAGAATTAAAAGATATTCCTGAGCTTTCAAGGGACCAGAAGGAAAAGTTACTCTCTGCCTTACTTTGGGTACCCAGTTCTTGGTTCAGAAGCATGCGTTCTTTGCTGACAATTAGCTCTCTACTAGGGATTATCGGCTTTTGGTAATAGGAGCCAGCTGCTCCTCAGATAAGGCACTCAGACAAGTGGGGCTGCACTTAGCATGTTTAATTAAAAAGCAAAACAAGCAGCTATTAATTGGCTTCGCTCTCTTTTTGAAAGAAGTGGGGAAACCAATTGTTCGGATTCAGCATCGCCTCACTTTCCTTGAACGGAGATGCAGTTGTAAATTGTGACCCGCTATTAATCATATGAAATAACAGTGTGTATTTGTGCATTTATCTTGGTCCTCTGGCTTAGAAAATGCCAGCCTTGATGGGCTCAATTCCGAAGCCAAATGTCTGGCCAGCAGCCAGAGGTAAACGGGAATGGCTGCTGTCAGTGACCTGGTACACTGCACCAGTCCTCCGCTCAGAAGACCGCCCCAGTGACGGTGCGCAGCCCTCTGGGGATTGTCAATTTCTCCCTTACTCAGTTACTGTTTCCCAGTACTGAATTTAGTCTTTTGGACTAAAGCACCAATGACTAGAGTATGTTACCCGGCAGAAGGGTTGCAGTGTTGTAATGTAGGGGTGAAAGTGGATGTATTTATTTTATTTTTAAAACTTTAAAAATAGCATTTTATTTTTTTCTGATTACATGAAAAGCCAATTTTTAAACATTCATTATTTTAAAATTTTCGTTCCAAAATTTCTCCTCCCCCTCCTCAACTCACCCCCTCCGAAATGGTAAACAATTTGATATAGGTCGATGTATTTAAATTAAGTTTTTTCCCCTTTCAATTAACAACAGCAACAACAATTCGTTTTCTCCCTTTTACCTCCTCTCTCCCCCATTTTTCAAGGAAGAAAACAAAAAAAAAAACCCCTTGTAACAAATATATAAACAACAAATGCCTACATTGGCTATGTCCACAAAATGTCTCTCATTCTGCATTATCAGGTTCCTCTTTGTCAGAAGGTGGGTTACATGCTTCATCTTAATTTTTCCTTTTTTTTTTTGCTTTTGGAAGGGGGAAGGCTGGGCAGTTAGGGCTAAGTGACTTGCCCAAGGTCACATGGCTAGTAAGAGCTAAGTGTCTGAGGCCGGATTTGAACTCATTTTTATGGAATCATATTTGATCATTGTGTTGATGAAGAGTTCTTAAGTCTTTCAACGTTGTTTGTTTTTACACAGTGTCGTTGCTATTGCGTAAATTATCTTCCTAGTTCTGCTTCCTTTCCTCTGCATCAATTCATGCCAGTCTTCCCTGAGAGGGAAAAATCAGTATTGGTTTTAGAATATGTGGGTTTTAATGCCAGCTGTGCTCTGAGTGACCTCCTCAAAACACCTTGGTTGTTTTCGTTTTTAATATGCGTTCTGATGTATTCCCTCTTCCCCACAGCTTTTAGAGGACAACTTATGTTTTTTCCTCCTCTTTATCCTTGCAAACAATAGGTACTTTGCACAGAGCCTTGCATGCAATAGATACTTAATATCCCAAGATCCTGCGGTTTACAACCTTGAGGACCTTGGACAGATCTCTCAACCTGGCTTATCTTTTAGTATCCTTCTGAGAGAATGTGTTACATGGACCACACCTGACTGATCCAAGGCTAAACCAAGATACAGACACCCCTTGCTCTAAGGTGGCTTCAGATTCACTTAAAAGAACTTTATGGTACTGGAAAGTACCAGCCCAAAAGAGAGTGTTGTAAGGAAGCACAAGTGTAGTATCTTTCCTGCCTTATCTAAAATCTATTAGATAGTCACTAAAGTCCTTTATCTAAAATGAGAGGATTGTGCTAGATAATCTCTAAGGGCCTTTTCAACTCTTTTAGGAATAGATACATTCTTCAACTGCCAAGGGTGGACTTGCAGGCATAAAAATGATAAGTCAGTAGAAATTCTACATTTTTTCTTGCCTCTTTGAAGGTGAATAATTTTCATCTAGAGTATCGTTTTGGGGAGGCTGAAGGAGGAAGCTACTTCTATATGGTACAGTGGCATTTTTATATAGTAGTTTTCTATGTGGTGGTTTCCTATTTTTAACTAGTTATTCCTGCCAATGAGGTACTTAGTTGGGTTGTTTCTATCTACCCTCTAAATTTAAGCTTCCTAAGGGAAAGTTCTGGTCACCACACCCTAGTTCAACTCTGCCTAAGGCAAAACTTAACCACAGTCTTGCTTTGAGAAGGCCTGTGGTCAGAGTTTGCCTTAGGCACAGTCATAAACAGGAGTTATGAAGTCTTGGGTACAAAATCTTGCTTCTGAAACAATCATATGAGCTCATTTTACACATACAAGTGTATATAAAATACTGGATTATAAGAATTGCAGATAGCCTCTGTTTTTCTTTCCATCTTATTGCTTGCTAGCTCTCTCTTGGACATCTAGCATGGAAATGAGAACATGTACTTATCTAGGTGAGCCTGAGAAATAAATAGCTGTCCTATACCTAATAACTACTTCTTATATTGTCATTTTCTCCAAGGGGCCCTCTTAATTACTTTTATGGGAGATATTAGAGGTGAGCCACACACAATTTTTGATTTAGAGATTTTCCCAAGAATTTGACATGTGGTTCCCTCAGAACTGAACCTAATTTGTTTGAGTAAAGACAACAAATTCCTTATGGAAGGGGACTTCCACTCCAGATAAATCTGTATCTGTGTTAATTTTAAGAATACATACTATATGCATATGTATATATGCATGTAGTAATATTATTATATAATATAGCAATATATGAGTACTCATATACATATGCATATATGCATTTATATATGTATTTCTAGTTAATATATCTCTCTCTGTAGATCCAATGAGACAACATATGTATAGCACTTTGTAAATCTTAAAGTGCTGTATAAAATGCCAACTACTACTGCTTCTACTCCTACTATTATATGCACAAAATATACAATATAATTTCTATGATAAGGTGCTTGCCAGAGGCAATAAATAAACTTACTGTTATTTGTAAAATGTGCTATCTGTTATAAAGTGTTAAATATATATATGAATAAGTACATTCATGAGTTGTTAATAGTGGTCTTTCAGCCATCAGCGATGGTCTAGTAAAGAAAAGAAAAATATACATACATACATACATACATATATATACATACACACATTATATATGTATTTATATTATGTATGTAATAGATACACACAATACATGTCCAAGGACTGTCATTTTGTTTCCCTTGTGAGAAACTGGAATTATACACAGACACATAGACACACACACATCCATACCCACACCTACACCCACACACATACATGTATATGTAGATACATTACATATGTATTTATATCATGTATGCATATAAAAACATGCATATATGTGTATAGATGTATATATGTACATGTGTGTATGTATGTGTGTGTATGTATTCCAATTTCTCACAAGGGAAACAAAATGACAGTTCTTGGAAAACTAGGTAAGGAGACTGGTTCCAAGTCATCACTGAAGGCTGAAATAACATATATCAGCGTGATTTTAAAGAAAAAAACTAGTGGCCTGGAAAAAATCAAGAAGTCAGCCTAAGGAAAGGTAAGCTATGGACCTAGAAAGTTTTCTGAATTCTTCTTTAAATTCTAATACTTTTTGTTGTGGAGGTAGTCTTTTGTGACCAAATTCCCTAGGAGGCTTCCTAGGTTCATGTCATATAATGGGTAGAAAGGTCGGTGATAATTGCTAAATTGAAAGGCTTTATCCTTCTTAATGTCTCTGCAGTATAGGATGGTATTGATCATCTCTTCCTCTTAGACAAACTTTCTTCCCTCTTCCTCTTCCTTCCTTCCTTTGTTCCTTCCTTCGTTCCTTCCTTCCTTTTCCTTCCTTCCTTTGTTCCTTCCTTCCTTTTCCTTCCTTCCTTCCTTCCTTCCTTCCTTCCTTCCTTCCTTTCTTCCTTCCTTCCTTCCTTCCTTCCTTCCTTCCTTCCTTCCTTCCTTCCTTCCTTCCTTCCTTCCTTCCTGTAACTTTGCATCAGCTCATGTAAGTCTTTCCAGGTTTTTCTGAGGGCATCCTGTTCATCATTTCTTATATCACAGTAATGTTGCATCACGATCACATAGCACAATTTGTTTAGCTATTCACCAATTGATGGGCATCCTCCCAATTTCCAACTCTCTGCCACCAGAAAAGAGCTGCTAGAAATATTTACATACATATAGGTCACCACCCCCCAACCCCTTTTAAAATCTCTTTTTGGATAAAGACCTAGTAGTGGTGCTGCATCAAATGATATACATGGTTTTATAGCCTTTTGGCCATAATTCCAAATTGCTCTAAAGAATGGCTGAATCAGTTCATAACTCCAACAATAGTGCATTAATGTCTCATTTTTCCCATATCCCTTTCAACATTTGTCATTCTCCTTTTTTGTCCTATTAGCCAATTTAATAGGTATGAGGTAGTACGTCAGAAGAATGATGATGTCTAGGCTCTTTTTTTTTTTTTTTAGCCATAGTCCAATAATTTTAAAGTTATCTCTCTTGGATCTATGTTGCAAGTTAATTGTTTTTCCAATGAGATATTTCATGTTGTCTTCTATTTTTTTTTTGTTTTGTTTTATTGTTTCTTGATTTCTCATAAAGTCATTAGTTTCCATTTGCCCAATTCTAATTTTTATGGAATTATTTTCTTCAGTGAGATTTTTGAGATTTTGAACCTCCTTTTCCATTTGGCCAATTCTACTTTTTAAAGAATTTGTCTTTCTTCAGTGAATTTTTATGTCTCTTTTTCCATTTGACCAATTCTGTTTTTCAAGGCATTCTCCTCATTGATTTTTTTTTTTTTTACTTCTTTTACCATTTGACCTATTCTGTTTTTTAAGGTGTTACTTTCTTCAGTATTTTTTATGTCTCATTTACCAAGTTGTTTAATTTTCTTCATGTTATTCTTGCATCACTCTCATTTCTCTTTATATATTTTTTTCTACCTCTCTTACTTGATTTTCAAAATCCTTTTTGAGCTCTTCCACGACCTGAGACCAATCCATATTTTTCTTGGAGGCTTTGGATATAGGAGCTTCCACATTGTTATATTTTTCTGAGTGTGTATTTTGATCTTCCTTGTCACCTTATTAACTTTCTATGGTCAGGATTTTTTTTTTCCATTGTTTGATCATTTTTTCCACTCTGTTTCTTAACTTTTAACTCTGTGAAGGTTCTGCTCTGCTTCCAGGGTGGAGAGTACATTGTCCCAAGCTTTGGAGGTTTTGTACAGCTGTTTTCAGAGGTACTTCTAGGAACCTGTAAGTTTTCAGTTCTTCCAAGGTGGTATGATCTAAGAAGAGGTGTGTTTACTACTCTCCTGGCTTGTGCTCTGATCTGTGAGTGATTGTACACACTCCTTTGTGCCTTGGAACTATGACAGGGGTCCTTGCTCCACTGCAGCTACAAGCTCTGGTGTAATAGTGCTCCTTCTTGCTCTTGGATTGCCACTGTGACCCAGAGCTAAGTATGGGCAAAGCAACAGAGTCCTGCCTCAGTGCTAGCAAAGAGACCCTTGTAACCTCCTTCTGACTAGTCATTCAACTCCCTTACTGTCTGTAGGCTGAGATCTCCAGAAGTAGCCACTGCCACTGCTGCTACTGATTCAACGACACCCAAGACTTGATCCTGATTTTCTGGGGCCTAGTCTGAGCTGGTGAGGCCTGTGCTCTACTCTCACCCAGGTGTGACAGACCCTTCCTGCTATCCTTCTAACTTTTCATTGACTGAAAAAGTTATTTCACCCTCTCCTTTTGTGGGTTCTGCTGCTTCAGGAGTTATTTTACAGCCTTATTTAGAGGCGTTCAAATGAGTTTTGGGGAGAACTCAGGTGAGTCACTGCCTTTTCTCCACCATCTTGGCTCTACCTTGGAAATAGAATGTTGTCATATACAATTCAGGTGCTGGAGTCAGATTGTAGAAACTAAAGAGAAATTGATAAATTTTTACTGTGAGCATTTACACTTTGGAAATTAGCAGGCACTGTGGATTAGAACTTAATTTCTTCTTTTGTTGATTGTCTAGATTTATGAAAGTGATGGAGAAAAATGTTTATGATGCAGATTAAATTTGTGTCATTGGCACACTTATTTCCTCCTGAGTGCCGGTTGTTAAACATTTACTGTCACACACTTGTGTGCAAAGAACAGCAAGGAAGCTAGTGTTGTTGGACCTCACAGTATGGGGGAGGAAGTAGAGTATAAGAAAACTGAAAAGGTAGGAAGGGTTTTAAGATATTTTTTAAGTTTTTAACCTTTTGGGGGCTCTCTCCCTTGGAATGATTCTATGGTGGAAATGTTATTAAGAATGGTTCCCATCTCTAGGGGAGGGGATAGGAGGAGAGAAGAAAAAGGAAAAAGAGGAAATTTATATGATAACTTTATTATATATTTAATAGGAATAGCAAATTGTATATGATACATTTGCAGTTTCATGTGCAATCATCTTTTTAAAAAATTGTACTGTTATGGAAATGCTTGTTTTGTTACATATATTAAAATAAAACATAACTTTTTTTTTAAAGCATGTCTTCATATTTCCTATGAAATGCTTGTGAATGAAGGGTGCCTCAAGGGACAGGAATCTGAAAATGATTTTGTAGGTTCTAAAATGAATAATCTCCAATGATAGCAAAACAGGGCATAGCTTACTTTGAGGCAATTACTGGTAATCTTCCAAAGTCACTGCCTGGAGGTATGGCTAGATTGAAATAACAGCAAGTAATGTAAGCTACCTGAGGTCAAGAACCACAACTTTTCCATCTATGTATCATCTCCTTTCCCACCACTGTAGCAAAGGACTGTGAGTAATGGGCATTTAATAAATTGCTTTTGACCTGAATTAATCCAGTCTCAGCTGATTAGTTTGTAATCCATATTTACCAACAGTTGAACTTCAGGGACATATATTAGGATAGGTTGTGCACAGAAAGGTGGACAGATGTAGAGAAAACTCACCTAGCTTGAAGAGGCTAAGGGCAGGGAAGCATGGGGTGGGGCAGTAGGTAGGGACTCAAATCTGCTTTTCCATCACTTAGAATTGCTTAGATCGTAAGGAGTGGTGCTTGTCTGTGGTCTTGTCTGTAGTTCTTGGCAGCTCACTCTTCATTACATGTTGGTGATTTGTGGGTGTTAATTAGCCATTGCTCAACAACTTAAATTAAGGCTGAGGGAATAGTTTAGTTGGCAGTTACACTGGATCTCGGGAAATTAAGAGACTCTCAAAAAAAATACAGAGAAGGAAGATTTCATTGCTCTACAGATTTTTGTCTTTTATTATTGACCATGATTGATTTTATTCTACTCTGTACCAGGTCTATTTCAAAGTTATTCTTCTCTCCTTAGACCTCCAACTCGACCTCTTTCCCTGAAAGAAGGTATAGAGGACCTCAACTCCTACTTTAATATAAGCCATCTCTTTCTTCTTTCATTCTGCAATTCTACCATTCCTTCATTATCTCCCTTTCTCTCCTTTGTGGCAGTCTCTGAAAAGAAGCTGTACCTTCTTCCGGCCAAGGATGACCTTCTCCAGGCCAAGGATGACCTTCTCCATTTGTACTCTTGTTCCCTCCTAGGAGCTTGATCATCCATTATTCACTCTCTTTCTTGCATCTTTAGTCTGATGTTATCCACTGGTTCCTTCTTCATGGTCTACAAGTATGCCCAGGCCTCCCATATCCCTTAAAAATCTTTCATTTGATGCTGTCATATCCTAGCATCCCATATCTCTTCTTCCTTTAGCTGCCAAAATCCTAGTTGTCTGCCCTCATTGCCATTGTTTTCTTGCTTCCCACTCATTTCTTTAACCCTTACAGTTTGTCTTTTGATCCCAACATTTAACTGAAACTACTTTTTTGGAGAATACTAATAATCTTTTAACTGCTAAATTCAGTGAGCTTTTTTTTTCCGGTCTTCATCCTACTTTTTTTTTCTTTTTCTTTTTTTCCAGTTTTGTACACCACTAGTTAGCTTCTCTTCCTGGATGCTCTATCTACCCTTGGCTTTTATGATAGTACTCTCTATCTTGGTCTCCATCCTGCATGTCTTGGTCACTCATTGTCCTCCTTCTTTGCTAGGTCATTTGCTTTTGAAGTTACTTGTTACTCTGTACATATTAGCATTTACTTACTTTTATAGATGTTGTATTTCCCCTAGGAGAACATAAACACCTTGAGGGAAGAGATTGTTTCATCTCTAGCTTTATTTTGTACACAACTGCTGCTTAATACATGTTTGAAAAATTGAATTAAATGAAGTTGAGGTCTGGAATAGGTAGTAATATTACATTTTCTCTAGATTACCTCACCAACCTTTAATTCACAGGTGTGTAGGTTGGGTCCTCATTGGGGAACTACTCTCCCTATACCTTATGGGTTTGTACTCCTTAAACTGTAGCTCATGAGCCCCCACTAGTGAGCTTTTTGGTAATAGGCAGATAGGAAATACAATTAACTCAAAGCAGACATTCATTAAGATGGTAAAAACGGTAGCTGTAAAACAAAACCTGGGCTCTCACTGTCTAACAAAGATGCATAGACTCTGTGGGGAAAATGGTCACAAATTTAGAGTAGTGAGATACATGTATAGGGAACTTATGGTCAAGGTAATTCATGTCCCTGGAACTTCGGGACCCCAATATCTTTTCCTTGTTTGTGTTATTTTCATGCTGTTTCCCGCTTTGTACGGAGTATTTACTAGATTGGTCACTCAGATGAGTTCCTTGGACTTTCTCTTCTCTAAAACTCAACTACTATCTGCTTAGGTTAATTTTCTCTTAATCCATACTTAGTTCTATTCTCTGATGTTGGAAGTCAAACTCCTTCCCATCCTTGCCTTCTTCCTTACTTTGAAAATTGATATATTTTCTCACTTCCAATGCTCTGACACCTCTCCTGTTCTCTGTCTTGAAACTTTAGGCTGGTGAGCCTGAATTCAATTCCTGGAATAATTATTTGGGTTCATTAAGTGCAGATCATATTAGATTTTTATTTTTTACAAAAGGGATTACTAAATTAGTATGTCAGGAGATGCAATCAGCCTAGTGTACCTGTATTTTATCAAGGTACTTAACAAAATCTATCACAGAATCATAGAACTCCAAAATTGAAAGGTACTTCAGAGGTCATTTAGTCCAACTCACACTTGAACAAGAATCCTCACTATAGTATACTCTACAAATGGCCATTTCAAGTTTATTTGAAGACCTAAAGAGAGAGAAAATTCACTATTCCCAGAGGCAAACCAATATTCTTCTGGCTGGCTCTAATTATTAGGATTTCTCCCACTCACTCCTTAAATCAAACCTAAATTCACCTCTTTGAAACTATGACCCATTGGCTGCAAGTTCTGCCCTCTAGGGCCAAATAAAACAAATCTACTTCCTCTTTGGGGATATTGGTCGGACCAAATGACCTATGAAGTCTCTTCCACATTATGTGATTCTATGTGTCTACACTTCTACTTTCATTCTCTTCTCACTCTCTGAAGTCTGGCTTCTGATCCAAACTATTCTCTCCAAAGTTACCAATGATCTCTTAATTGACAAATACAGTGGACTTTTCTTATTGCTCATCCTTCAGTCATATCCTAAGGCCCACTCCTGGACCCTCCTATCGTTTTCTTTACAATTGACTCTCTTGCATCAATTTCAGCTGGCTTCCTGACAATCCTGGGAATACAGGGCTTAAGAAAGGCATTGTCAAGAGCCCAGTTCTTGCTGCTTGCTCCGATAATGCTTTTTAATGTCCTTTAAGAAAGAAAGTCCTCTGGAAAAAAATGGTTTTCTATTGCATTAAATGTCAACTTTAGATATACTGTAGTGTCTGTGAGATCTTAAGTTCCTTTTCTGGTTAGTCCAATTGTTATTGTTCATCCTCGGTTCTCAAAAAGGACCAATGACATCACGAGTGTGATGAAAATTGCACATGAATTGTATTTAAGTGAGGCAGGGCTGGGCAAAGTCATCAACCCCACTTTCTCCTCCAGAGTCATTGAAATTCATTGGCAAGATAAAAAGTAAAAAGACTGGTGATGGCAGTGGGTGACCTTGGCCTTTTTCGGGTTAGTCCAAGAGTAAGAAAAACAAGAAGTCCAGGAGGATCAAATGTGATACGTCATCAAAGTACTTTCAAAGAGGTTCAGGGATCTTAATACTGGGATTATATCTCAAGGAGATTTTTGACAACAAGGTTTTGACAAACATGAACCCATAAGTGTATACAGACATATTCCTAGAAGAATTATTTGTGATTACAAAACACTGTAAACAAAACATGTACCCAGTGATTAGGGAATAGCTGGATAAATTATGGCTTGTGAATAGAATGAAATGTTATTACATACTTGGAATTATACACTCTAAGTAAAAACATCAGCAAACACATATTAAGTGCCTACTATGTGCTAGATGCTAGGGATACAAAATAAGGCAAAAGTCACACAGTCTAATGGGGGAGACAACATGCAAATAACTACATACAAGCATGGTGTATATTAGATAAATTTGAGGCAGCCACAAAGGGATGGCATTAGCATTAAGGGAGACAAGGAAAGTCTTTTTAAAGAAGGTAGGATTTTAGTTACAACTTGAAGAAAACCAAGGAAGCCAGAAGGTAGAGAAAAGGAAGAAGAAAATTCTTGTTATGAGGCATGGTCAGTGAGAAAGCAGAGCTGAGAGATGGGGGAGCCTTGAATGAGGAAGATTGAAGAGGTCAGTGTCACTGGTTCATGGAGTATCAGTGTACTGTAAGATGTAAGAAAGATGAAGAGGTAAGAAGAGGTCAGGTTATGAAGCACTCTGAAAGCCATGAAAAAATTTTACATTTTATCCTGGAGGCAATAGGAGGGCAGTGGAATTTGTTGAAGGGGGAAGGGGACAGACTTACATAATCGAGTCTGTGCTTTAGGAAAAACAATTTGATGGCTGAGTGGAGAATGGACTAGAGTGGAGAGAGAATTGAGGCAGGAAAACCAAGCAAAAGCATATTGAAATAGTTTAAGAATAAGGAGCTGAAGGGTGCATTTGGGTGGTGACCCTGTCAGTAGAGAGGAAGAGGCCTTTCTAAGCAATGTTACCAATGAAACTGGGGGCAGCTAGGTGGTCCAGTGGATGGAGTTCTGGCCATGAAGTCAGGAAGACCTGAAATCTAATTCAGCCTCAGATGCTTACTAGCTGCGTGACCTGGGTAAGTCACTTAAGCTTTATTTGCCTCAATTTCCTCATCTATAAAATGGGGATCATAATAACACCTACCTCACAGGGCAAGTGTGAGGAACACAGAATCATAATTGTATACATCAGTGGTTCCCAACCTTCCTAATGCCGCTATCCTTTAATATTTGTACGTGATCGTATCTGTATGTGGTTGGACCGCCTGGAGGCAGATAGAGGAGCGGTATCTTGGTTCCTAAGACTATCGGACATACGTGTTTTCCATCAGAAATATGTGTTTTCTGATGGTCTTAGGAGACCCCTGTGACCCCTGTGAAAGGTCGTTTGACCCCCAAAGGGGTCGCAACCCACAGGTTGAGATGGTACTGCTGGTATACATGCTTAGTACAGTGCCTATATAATATATAATATTATATATATAGAAAAATCACATAATAAACATAATATAAATGTTGCTGTTATTAATATTTTGTACAAATGACAGTATTTGGCAACAGATTGGATATAGCGGACAAGAGAGAGTGAGGAGCTGAGAATCAAGCTAGGCTGCAAACCTGAGCAATTGGGAAGACGGTCCTACTCTCAATACTAATAAGGAAATTAGGAAGCTGAGATGGTTTTTATGGAAAGATAATTAAGCTGAAAGGCAGAAACAAGAAGAGAGGTGGAGTAGGGGGAAGGCTAGAGGTCCAGCTTTTGAGAAAAACTTGGCTTCGACTTCTTAAATGAAATCAAAGGTCTATACTAGGAAGGAGAGGGTAGAGAGAAAGAATGAACGTAAAGAATTAAGAGAAACATGAGCAGAGTTACATGTACTCATACAGAATGAAGAGAGCAGGGCAAAAAGAAGAATAATATACACAATCATTCCTATCCTCCAAAATGCCAGTGGATCTATGATTTCCTCAAAGTAGGCATTCCCTCTCCTAATGCAGATGACGCTTCACTCAGGTTTGTCTGGCATGGATGAAGGGGCTGGGAGGATAGAGGACAGAAATGATATTTTGAGAGGGTAGGAGGCTTTTTCAAGTTCTACAATGATTGGAACAATGTAAATCAAATCAACATGGAAGGGTAAGGTAACAAAACTGATAAAAACAGAACTAAGCAATAATCAATATTAAGGACAAATTTAAAAGGAAATTCACTCAACCCATGAAGATAGACAACTGTTTTACAATATGTAGTCTTAAGACAACTGCCCACATCAACTTCTTTCCGACTCAGCTCCCTGGAGCCTTGGGTAGATAATTTTGTTCCCATTTGGATGTTAGAGACAATGTTCTAGCCAAGGAAGATTAATGTTTTATAGGATTGCATCTATAAGGTAAAGTTTAGTAAAAAGGAATGTAAGTATAAGTGGTAGAAATCTAGCTATTAGAGCATGTTATTCTAAGAGGATCCTTTACTGGAAGCCCTTCAAGTGACTAAGCTGGTGACCACCTATTCTATCAATGCATAAAGCTAATTCTGGGACTTCAACACAAATGCACAGCCATATGAATTGATTTTTGTTGTCATTGTTGTTAAAATCACTTGCTAAAGAAACCTCTATGATGGACCTTCCACGTGGCATCTAGTACATTTTGTGGGGAAGCGTCCCTTCCTGTTTGTCATGTCTTGCCTCTCCTCTGCTCAGAGGATAGAGATCCCAGGGCACCTTGTCATCCTGGGGCTATTATTCCACAGGTGTTCTCCCCAGTGGTTGCCGATGGTGTTTATGAGATTCAGCAAAGCACCATCATGGTGCTTAATGTGCTCACTACTGTAATCCAAACTCCATAAATGAGCAATTCCTTTGCATAATGAATGGATGATTCTCTTTTTATGCACTTTTATGCTGTTCCAAGTCTGTGGTTTCACTAACTTTCTACCTCAGAGATATGTAATTAGAGCCTCAGCAATCTGTTGGCAGGGCCTACCCGCCCTCCAATGGAATCTGCCACAGCTCCACTGTCTTGCTGCTGACAGGAGCAGACATAAAGTTTGAGGGGAGGATGGGGAGGATGGAGGTAGAGGGGGAGGGACTGACTTGAGCTCTCTGAAGTGTATTGAACCCTTCAGGGCAATGGGGGTGGGTGCGATATTAGGTATCATGGTTGCTTTCTGAAGGACCCTTCAGAATGTGGTTCCCCACCCACCCATACTTCCCCTGCCCCTCTCAGTTAATGCTTTCTCTCACTAGTCTACCACTCTGTAGTAGCTGTACCTGAAGTCTTTAACTCATGACACAGTCATTCCTAACATACAGCCTAGGTTCCAGTCAGAAAGCTCTTACTGATCTCAGAATTTTCCCACCATCCTCTGCATTGATCATGCTCAGTCTGATCTCCAGGCAAAACTTTCCTTAAATGGTTTCCTGATGCCTTTATTATGAGAACATGGGCCTTTGCTATGGCCGTGGCAGTGGCTACCAGATAATGGCCCTCCTAACGGAGGTCTAATTACACCTAGATCTTAGAGGCAGTAGATGGAGTACTGAGCCTGAAGGTAAGAAGACCTGAGTTCCAATCCAAGCCTCAGACATTTACTGTCTATGTGACCCTGGGCAAGTCACTTAACTTTGGTTTCTAGTACAGTGGGGATAATAATACCACCTACCTCCCAGGACTGTGGTGAGGATTAAATGAGATAATGATTGTAAAGCATCTAGCACTGTGCTAGCTGGCATATAGCAAGTCCTTTATAAATGTTAGACATTGTTGTTATTATTAATCCATTCATCCCCCACTGCCATTCCCAGACCACATAGATTATGGCCAATTCAGTTCAATTAAAACCAAATCAGTTCATTTAATTTTAACCCAACTTAATTTAATTCAACAAACATTTCTTAAGCAAGGCACTTTACTATGGGGTAGTACAATGATAAAAACATAAGCCAGTTCCTACCCTCAAGGCACTTATAGTCAATTCTCTTGAGCCACAGATAAATCTTAAGAAAGCATAAGAAACGTGGGAGCTAACTTCCATTACTCCAGTGTCTTGCTGATACTGTCTTTCTCTCTTATCTCGCTGACTCCTAACATCCTACTCATCCTTCAAGACCAAGTTTAATTAGTATCTTCTCTATGAAGTCTTACTCTCTCTCACTTGATCTTCTAGTATTTCATATTCCTCTTACCTAATTTTACTCTAATTTTCTTTCATTTATCTTTACACAAGCTTAGTCACTCCTTACTGGACTGTAAATTTCTTAAGGGTTGGGACCCTTCTTAATGCCTGCCTCTCAGAGATACTTAATAAATATTGAAAAAACATCCTTCCTACCCTATTCTCACTTAAACTCTAGGGTACGGGTGGGGAACCTGGGGCCTTGAGGCCACATGGGCCTCTCTAGGTCCTCAAGTGCAGCCCTTTGACTTTGGCCCATCACAGTGAAGTTTGGATTCAGTCAAAGGGTCACACTTGAGGACCTAGAGAGCAATATGTAGCCTTGAGGCCAAAGATTCCCCATCCCTGCTCTAGGCATAGATTGAAGCTTAGATTGGCCAACCTTCTTCAGGAAGTGATCCCTAATTGTACCAACCTAGGAATCTCTCCTTCATCTGAATTTGTTGCATCTCTGAACAGAGAAAAATTATGTACTAATCTACATATACTGATTGTATCATGTATATTTTATGTTTCTTTTGCAGGGTTATGCTAGATTACAAACTTTTTATGTGCTAGAAAGTGTTAATTTTCCAACACTTCCTTCTACTGTTGTTAAGTTGTGTCTGATGTTTCATGACCCTATTTGGTATTTTTTTGGGGGGGGGGTAAAAATACTGGAGTGGTTTGCCATTTCCTTCTTCAGCTCATTTTACAGATGAGGAAACTGAGGCAAACAGGGTTAAGTGACTGGCCAAGGGTCACACAGCTAGTAGGTAAGCTAGTAAAATGATTCTTCCTGAATCTACACCCAGTACTCTACCCACTGTGCCTCTTAGTTGCCTCTTCCTCTCATAGTGCCTAGCAAAATATTATGCACAGGATACATATCCGATGATATTTGTTCAATGACTTTTGATTGGGAAAGAGGGAGAGGAAGAGGAAGGGAATTTTATGATGTTTTTGAGTACTCAGGGCCTCTACCAAGTGGCCCTCCATGTATATACCAGAGTTGGTAAATTGGCCAAGCTGGTATTTAAACCCAAATCTTCTGACTCCATATACAACATTTTTTCTACTTCATCACATTTTGGACATCCATATGGATAGCCAAGGCATTCTGTGCTTTGGAAGATGAAAAATCATCTCCACAATTGGGCCTTAGGCCTTCTAAGGATGGATTTCTGTAGCTGTACCTTATCCAACTTTTACTTAGAATTTGCTAACTGGGTCATAGAAGATAGACCAGATGCTACTGAGTGTAACTAAGGCTCCCAGAGCCAGTTTCCAAAATGGAGACATCAGAGTGTCCATGTTTTAATTTTGGCTTTGCTCCTGTTTCTCAAAATGACCTTGAATGAATCCTTTCCTTTTTCTAAGCTCTACCCCACTCCACCCTACTTAAAGGGACACAGACTCTGAATGACATTTGCTCTTTAACCGCTAGTGACATAAGTAATGATGATGATGATGATGATGATGGTGATGGTAGCCAACATTTCTCTAGCTTTGTAGTTAGTTCAGTTGTTTTTCAGTCATGTCTGACTCTTCGTGATCTCATTTGGGGTTTTCTTGGCAAAGATACTGGAGCGGTTTGCAGTTTCCTTCTCCAGCTCATTTTACAGATGAGGAAATTGAGGCAGAATGAAGTGACTTGTTGCATCAACAATGCTGTATTCACAATGTCTACAGTAGCTATAAGTATGCTGATATGGTTATTAATCACAAAATGTAATAGGCTCTCTACATGAGAAATATAGCTGGAACATTTATTTAAGTACCAGAAAACTGAGTCCCCAAACCAGAAAGTCAAAGCCAACATAGTAGTTATGAAGTTGGCATATGTAGTTAAAGTAGTAAACACCCACATTCTCAAGCCTTCAAAACAGGACAGGCTATCTCAGGCAAAGATCCTCCTCCCCTCACTCACAGCAACTGCTCAGTGTCCAGGCAGCTTGCTCCCAGCAGCTCCAGCCCCCGGCAGTTCCTGTCCCTGGCAGTCTTCAGCAGGAGTCCTTAGCAGAGATTCTGGCTGGCTCAACAACCACAGCCGCTGCCTCTGCTTCCAGTCACCACAGCAGGATTGCTAGCTTGGCTCCGGCTTCCTCTTGCTCCACCTCTTCCTGCTATGTCAGCAAGTTCAAGGGGCGTGGAAGATTTTCAAATCCCAGTATCATTACACTTGTGTAGGGTCACATAGCTAGTAAGTATCTGAGGCCAGATTTGAACACATGAAAATGAGTCTTCTTGTCTCCAGGCCAGCCCTCTATCCTCTGAATCCCCTAGCTGTTCTAGCTGTGTAGTTTATAAAGCATTCTCATTTCATCTTTTACCAGCCTTGAGATGTAGGGAGTATTTTGACAACATGCCCAACTCCAGTGGATGTCTAGGACATGTGAATTCATTCATTCATTCATTCATTCACTGGTTCATTCAGTCACCCCCTCATTTGACCCTGAATGCTGACTACACGCTCAGTCCTATGCTATGTGTAAGTCATAAGATATACTGCTGCCTTCTAAGAATTCACCCTCTAACTGGGCTGATGGGATATAGGCAAAAGAGGAATTGAAGGCCAGTACAAAGGGGTATCAGAAGGCAGGTGATTCTGAGGGGCAAATAAGTGGAACAGACAATTAGTCTTCTGAATTCAGAGAAGAGAGAGGTCACTGCAGACTGGGGAGGTCATGGTGAGAAGTTAAGACTTGAGATAGACCTTGAAGGTAAGGTGAGATCAAAGAAGGTGGAGAGAAGGGGGATGGCATTGTGAGTGAGGGGTGAGGGCATAGGAAGGATGGGGACAGAAATGGGCAAGACACAAGTACTTCACATTCATAAAGAATTCTCATCTCATTTGATCCTCATAACAGTCCTGTGAGGTAGAGACAAAGCTTGATAAATGCTTATTGATTTTTTTTTTCTTTTTGGAGGGGGGAGGGCAGGGCAATTGGGGTTAAGTGAGTTGCCCAAGGTCACGCTGCTAGTAAGTGTTCAGTGTCTGAGGCTGGATTTGAACTCAGGTCCTCCTCACTCCAGGGCTGGTGCTCTATTGACTGCTCTACTTACCTGCTCCAATGCTTATTGATTGATTGATCCCCTTTTTATAGATAAGAAAATAATTTATTTAGTTAATTGGTAAAAGTCTGAGACAGGATTTGAATCCACATATCTTCTGACTACCAGGTCAGCACATTTTTATCAACTTACATAGATTAGTCTTAGAGACGGAAGTTTGTGGGACAGAGTAGTAAGGGCCAGACTGTAAAGATAGCATCATATAGTCATAGATCTCGGAAGGGCCCTTAAAGGCCATCAATTTCAACTTCCTCATTTTAAAGGTGAGGAAAAATGAAATTTAAATAAGTTAAGTGATTTTCCCAGGGTCACACAGTTAGTAGGTGTCTGAGGCAGGGTTGAACCCAAGACACAAGCCCAGCAAGCCATCTGCTATTGGTTGGAGCAAGATTTTAGGGGGCTAAGGAGTTTGGGTTTGGACAATAGGCATTCAGAGGATGTCAAACAGAGAGGATTGTTTTATTAGCAGATGGCTTGGGGGGTTATTATTATTTTCATCAAAAAACGCAACCACACACATATCACAATCACTACAGTCACCCTCAATACCTTGTCTTAAGGGGAAATATTTTCCTGTTTTCTTCACAGTTAGGATAGCAGTCCTGGATTGAGTCAATGAGCTGTTTCTCCAAGGTGGCACCTCTTGCTCTTTGGAAGATCTTAATCCTTCCCAGATCTGGTTTTAAAGATAGGTTTTCAGGCTAATAAAGCTGTCAGTTGTCACCCTGTTACTTCATCTGGCACAGGGAAAAGGGGGTCAGGGAGGAAGGGGCAGGGTTGTCGCTCTTCCAATTCTGGGCAGGCAGAAGCATGTCTATATTACCACAAGGAATTCCCAGACAGCTGGGGGAACAAGCTATCTCAGAGACCTGAACATCTAAGAAGTCAGAAGCAGTCCTTCTGATGAGGAAAAGGAAATGGGTGAAAGGTACTGACTGAGCTGAGTCGGGGACCAACGTCAAGCTGACAGGACAAGGCATAACTAGTGTGGATAGAATGGGTGGGAGTTGGGGGAGAGCAGGGAGAGGCCTGGGAATGCTGCTTCACATTTTTACCCTCAATTGCTTTGCTGTAGATTTGAAAGGTATCAATTTCCTCTCCTTTCTTTAAATTCCTACCTATAATGTTACTTTTAACTTTTTGAAAGTTCTTTTGTATCTCTTAAGTCATTTAATCCTCACAACAAAGTAGGGTGGGGATTGGAAATGGCACCATTTTCCAGATGAGGAAAACTAAGCCCTTGGGGGAGGGGAAATGATTTATTCTTCTCATGTAACAAACAGTAGTAGGGCCATGACTTGAACTCAGGTCTCTGACCCCAAATGGGAGGCTTTCTGCCAGGTCCTACTGTCTTCCTGAAATCCCAGCCATTGGCAACTTGTGCCAGGGTTGAGATTGAGAATGGAGGTATAGGTGGGGGGACTGGATTAATCTACAGCTCTGTTTCAAGGATAGCCTGTGCCTATGTAGTGGTGGGAGTAGGGAAGGTAGGGGAGAACTGGCTTCCTAACGGAGCAGGGCTGTGGAGCTGAGAGAAAATGGCTTCTCCACCATCTGCCTCTGGTTCACTGACTTGCCATCTATCCTTGCCTTAGCAGGGCTCCCCAGGCCTCAGCGGACAGAAGGGCTCTATTTATAATACTCTGTGTTCCCACTCCTGCCTCCCTCTCCTCTTGATCCCAGAAAAAATGAGCACACCGATGAATCCTAGCCTCCAGAGCGCCCCTCTGGCGGTGGCCCAGTGCGGCTTTTATCTCAGCCTCAGGACTCGGGGCCTCTGAATCCGCCTTGGACTTCTGCATGCTGAATGGGAGGCATGTCCTCCTCCGTCAGGAATGTTTATTTACTTCTCTCTTCCCAAAGATCTTGGAGCTGAGAAAATTTTTTCTTTTCTTTTAAGGCTTTTTACTAGAGTTTATAGAATCATAGCTCTTGAGCTGGAAGGTCAGTGTAACTTAGTCCAATCCTGCCATTTTGCGATTGGGGAAACAGAGGCCCAGAGAGGTTTAGTGACTTGTCCAAGGTCTCATAGGCAGAAAATTGCAGAGCCACTTTGATTTCACATCCTGTACACTTTTCTTTGCAACACACCACCTTTAAAAGTGTCTGACCAAAATGGACCCAGGAGTTTTACCCCTACTTCTAACTCAAGGTATGAACAAAGCCAAGGTCTTTTTTCTCCATACTTCAGTTTTCGCTTCCCCACCCCCACCCCCTCATCAAAGTATTATGAAACCCAGTTGTACTCTGAAAAATCACTGTTCAAAGTGCCTGTGGGATACTCCAATTTTAAACTTTTTTTTTCTTTATTTATTTTAATGTTTTATTAGTGCTCCAATTTCTCCATTCTTCTTCCTTACCAATGCCTTTCCCATATACCCCATAGAACTCTCTCTCATAACAAAAAAGTCCAGTGAACAAGGCAATCAGCCCATTAGCTATGTCTGACAAGGCATGACTCATTCTGCTCTGATGTTCTACCACATTATAATGGAGATCTAGAGTTGGAAGGGACCTTATGCATCATGTTTAGCTCTCTCATTTTACACATGAGGCCTTAGAGAGGTTGAATGACTTGCCTAAGATTATATGTGTACTAAGCAGGAGAGCCAAGATTCAAACTTTGGCTTAGTGACACCAAGTTTGTCATGGTCTCCATTACCTCATTACTCAGATTTTCTTCCAAAAGGCAGAGGAGACAGTGCCAGACTGGGAGTTAGCAGGCTTGGACTCTGTGTCTGTCTGTGAGACTATCTAGCTGTATGACCAAGGGCAAATGGTCTCCCCTCTCTGGGCCTCAGTTTCCCTACCAGCAAAATGAGGAAGGGCCTGGATGATCTCTAACATCTTGTCTAGGGTTTGGAATTCTAAACTGACTCTTCTGATTAAAAGTCCCTTGTTTTCATTCTAGGATTTATCTTCATAGCCTAGTCTTTTCGATGGGGACTCTAATGGTAAGCAAGAATAGGAATGTGTGCCATTTCCCATTAGAACCCTGTAGTCACCTTGGATTCCTGTCAAGGAACAAAGACAAAGCTTGTGCCATGGGTGACCTCTGGTAAATGCTTTGATTCTTCCTTCTCCATCAATGCCTCCCCATCTTCCACCTCCTATCCATTCAAGTGCCAAGTTGCATGGACTCTATCTCCTACAATGACTCTCCAGTCTTTCTTTTCCCAACCATTCGCTTTGTCATCGCTTTAATTTATGTTCCCATTGGTTGCTCTCTGGACTCTGCCAATAATCTCATGCCTGATCTCTCCCCTCTCTGTATCCTGTCTTTCTAATCTTTCTAAATGCACAGGTTTGACCACATTGCTCGCCTCTCAGAGATCGTCCGCAGCTCCCTGCTGCTAACTGAACAAAGTAGGTACCACTTTTGCTAATATTCTAGACCCTCAACAATCTGGCCCCCATCTACGTTTCCGACCTTTCTTTTGCATGACTCTCCTTCAATAGTCTACATTCCAGCTAAACTAAACAGCTCCATTCACTACCACCCCCACCTTTGTTCATGCCTGTCCACTGCCCCTTAGAGTTGCCCGTTGCCATGGAGATTAATAAGGGCAATGGCAGGAGTTCCTGGAGCTGAAGAGAATTCAGAGGAAGTTGGATGTCAGGGCCAGCCTTGCATGGTTTGTCATGAAAACAAGCACGTGCCCATAGAATAACAGTGTGTGGCTGATTGAAAGAAGTCTTTGTGGAGCCTTGCACCTGGTTGTTTACCTGGATATTGATCTCCTACAGCCTGAGTTCATTCCTTGCCAAGTGCCTCATCCTTGGGCTTGATACTCCCCTGGTCCTGGCTTTTGTTTCACCCTGACTTCCTGCCTCTGAGCCCTTCCATCCCTCAATTTGTCTTCCCACTTACATATCCTAGCCTTTGAAAATGATGCCATCCCCTCTCTAGAGAAGGATTTCCCAACTTCCAGCCTGTGACCCCCTATTCAATCGGACTGGAAAGATATGAATCGGCTCCAAGGAGCCTGTTCAGCTGAAGCCCACGCTGGGTCCTTGACACGCCCAGGGAGGGGGAAGCATGTCATTTCCCATAACTCTGCCTGTTAAAACTCTTTCCCTTCCTTCAAAATCCAGTTCAGGTGTAGACTCCTCCAGGAAGCTTTCCTTGATTCCTCAGAGCTGGAAATGTTTTCTCCTGTCTCAAATTTCTTAGGACTCTTTGTCAAGACCTCTCCTCACAGTGATCACATTCTTAGATGATTGTTTGTATACCTGTCTCCTCTCCCTAACAGATCTTTATAAGGTCATTGAAGGCATGTTTGTTTCCCTGGCACCAAACACAATGCCTTTTAGCAACAGCTAGGCGTGTAGTTGACAGAGCACTGTACCTAGATTTATGAAGATCTGAGTTCGAATGTGGCCTCAGATACTTACTAGATGTGTGGTGTAGTTGATAGAGCACTGTAACTAGATTTATGAAGATCTGAGTTCGAATGTGGCCTCAGATATTTACTAGATGTGTGGTGTAGTTGATAGAGCACTGTACCTAGATTTATGAAGATCTGAGTTTGAATGTGGCCTCAGATACTTACTAAATGTGTGATGCTGAGCAAGTCACTGTCTGCATCAGTTTCTTCAGCTGTAAAATGGGGGTAATAATAACACCTATCTTCCAGGATTATTGTGAGGATGAAATGAGATTATGTTTGTAAAGGGCTTAACATAGTGCCTGAAACATCATAAGCAGTTAATGAACATTTGTTCTCTTCCCTTCTCCCCTTAATTGAACTGGATTTAACCAAATTCCTGTATAGTAAATGTAACCCAGGCATGTCTGGTCAAGCCCAGTTTTCCTAACATGGAGGTGCCTTTGAGGGGGTCTTTGGAGCAGGTCCGGATTCTCCAAAATGGAGATTTCTTTGTCTCTCTACGACATGGGTGGGGGTACTCTCCTTTAGCTGACTGCCTATGATTTTAGACCTGCTAAAACTGACCCTGTCACGCTCTTCCTGCCGCTCTCCTTTTGGCCAGTCTGATTTGCTTGTCCACAAGGTGAGGATCCCAGTTCTTATACAGTGGGGAGACCATGAGGTGAACTAATGAGAGTGGAAGGGCTTGCTTTCCCTTGCTCCCTCAATTATTTTGGCTCCCCCACCCAAGAAATTGACCCTGGGATGTTTGTTTCTAAGAAGTGTCATTTGTCTTCCTAGGTTTCAGATGCTATGATTCAGATCCCTATGGGACCCTCTGGGAATTTGAGCCATGACAGCCTTGGAGGCAGGATTTCAAGAGGGGTGGTATAGCCAGTCAGCCAGCCTGTCAAGGAAGACAGAGGGCCTGGGACTCCAGTAGGAGGGTAGGTTTTGCACTTGGAACTGGGTCTGTGTGCTAAAGAAACTGAACTAAGCTAGGAACTGAATTCCCTTTCCTCTGCAGAGATTGGGGTGGTACCAAATGTGTGTGTGTGTGTGTGTGTGTATGTGTGTGTGTGTGTGTGTGTGTGTGTGTGTGTGTGTGTGTGTGTGTGCATGTAGGGATTATACTTCCCGCAGGGAATAAATTTGTATATTTATGTTTATACCTTCTGAAGCAAATATTTCTGTATAAAAGCTAATCTAATTATTAGTGGCTAAATGGGACTGGAATGAAGGGGACCACATCTCCTACGATTGAGACAATACCATTAGTGGGGGCTGGAACCATTTGCAGAGAGCCATATCATCTCCATCCCCACCCCCACCCTTCAGTGCTCTTAAGGGTACAGAGAGGCCTGGAGGAAGAGTGAAATCTTATACACTTGGCCTTTGAGCCAAGAGGCTGGGGTAATCAGGATTACATGAGAAAAGTAGACAATAAACTTTATGGCATTTTCCTTCTGACCTGAACCTAAGACTCCAGTTTCCTACAGAACATTGACTTTACTTTGCTTAACTTCAAGGAAAACAGGTATACATATGTATGTAATGTACATATGGGCTCACCAACATACAGCACTGCTCTTAAGAGGTTAGCTTAGATGAGACAAGGGGTAAACTATTCTACCCTACTCATTATATCAGTGGTATTTAAAGAATAGTCATTATCAGTTAAAATTACTTTTAAAAAGTGATTCTAGGATATAGAGCAAGATGACCTTAGAAACGATCTAATCTGACTCTTGCATTTTTAATTTTTTAATGTTTAATTGAATTTTTTCAAAGAACAAAATGTACTTTTTTCTCCCTCCTACCTCCCCATGTGTGAAAAATAAGAACAAACCCCAGATAACAAATATGGCGAGTCAAGCAAAATAAATGAGTACTAACAATAACTAGCATTCATGTAATACCTCCTATCAGCCAGGCATTGTGCTGAGTGCTTTGCCTCACAGCAACCTTGGGAGACAGGTGTTGTTATTATCCTTGATTTGCAAATGTAGAAACTGAGGCAAATAGAGGTTAAGTGACTTGCCCAGGGTCATACAACTGCTAAGGATCTGAACTCAGGTCTTCCTGATTCTGGGCCCAGTGCTCTGTCCACTATGCCCCTTAGTTTCCACATTGTCCATATTTATAAACATACGCTACATTCTACATCCTGTCTCTATCACCTCTGTGACATGAGGTAGGGAGTCTGCTGAATTCATGCTTGGCCACCGTGTCGCTCAGGGTTCTTAAGTCTTCTAAAGTTGATTGTTTTTACAATGTTGTTGTTCTTGTACAAATTGTACAAATTGCTCTGTTACAGTTCATATACATTTTCCCAGGCTTCACTGAAATTGTTCCTTTCATCATTTCTTGTGGTATCATAGTATCCCATTACATTCTTGTAGCATAGTTTCTCAATCTCTCATTTTACAGGTAAGGAAACTGAGGTCTAGCAAGTGAGAGTGAAACCCCAACAACCAGACAGTTAGCCATACACATAGTGGCAGAGTTGAGATTCCAGCCAAGAATCTGATCTTTCCACTATTCCACAGGGTTTGAGGTTTCTTAATGATCTTATCAGCTTCTGATATGATCATATCACAGGTAACTCCTAAAGCTCCACTTCCAGCCCTTATCTCTCTTCTGAGCTCCAGTTTCACATCTCCAACTACACCTAGGACAGTTCTACTTGGATGTCCCAAAGGCTTCTCAATCTCATCTAAAATAGAATTTACTATCTATCCTCCTAACCATGACCTATTTTTCCTGTTTTTTATTTCCCTATTTTTGTCCAGGGCGCCACTATCTTTCCAGTTACCCAGGTTCAAAACCTAGATAGGAGTTAGTACTTCATTCTTATTCACCATCTAAACAGTTATTTCATAAGTCTTATTGATTCCACATCAGTCAGCCAACTAACAAACATATGTTGAGGGTGTACTGTTTGCCAAACACTGTGCTAAGTCCTAGAGATCCACCAATTAGTCTCTGTCCTCAAGGGGTTTAATGGAAGGGAAGGGGAAAGGAACAAGCATTTTAAAAAATACCTACAATGTGCCAAGCACTGTGATAAGCACTATGAATATTTCATTTGATCTTCACAACAACCTATGGGGTAGGCACTGTTATTATTCCCACTTTACAGTTGAGGAAACTGAGGCATATAGTTAAAGTGACTTGCCCAGGGTCACAAAGTTAGGAAGTATCTAGGCTAGATTTGAACTCAGCTCTTTCTGAAAGCAGACCCAGTGCTCTATTCACTGTGCCGCTAGGTTCATAGTAGGTACATACAGAGCAGGTAAAGGTAATCTGAAAGGAGAAGGCATTAACAGCTTACAGAAGATGATATTTAAACTCATATAAGAGGGCAGAGCATTTCATAAATGGGGAACCTACAATGCAAAGTCCTGGAGATGGGAAATGTGGAGCGTTATATTTGAAGAGCTGTAAGGAGGCCTCTGTAGCTGGATCAAAGAGTATAGAGAAGGGAATCAGATGTAAAGGGGCTGGAAAAGTAGCAAATGACCAAATTTTGAAGAACTTTGAGTGGCATATACTTGGTCTTAGAGGTAATCAGGAGACTCCTGAAAGACACTGGAGGGAGGTCTCTAGTTGGACCCATCATACAGTTTAGGAGTTTTCAGTTGTGTCTGACTGTTTGTGACCCCATTTGGGGATTTCTTGGCAAAGATACTGCAGTGGTTTGCTGTTTTCTTCTCCAGCTCTTTTTTTTTTTTGCAAATGAGGAAACTGAGGCAAACAGGGTAAAGTGACTTGTTCAGGGTCACACAGCTAGTAAGTGCCTGAGGCCAGATTTGAACTTAGAAAGCTGAGTTTTCCTGACTCTAAGCCTGCCACTCTATCCATTATACCACCTAGCTGCCCTGGCCTAAAGTATGGACTGGACCCATACTGTAGAAAAATCACCTTGGTAGCTAAGCAGAAGATGGATTGGAGTCTTCCATTGGCCATCCCTTCATGCCTGGAATGTATTGCCTCTTCACTTCTGTCTCTTAGAGTTACCTGTAAGACTCAGCTCATGCTCTACTTTCTACAAGAAATCTTTCCTCAGGCCTTTCTCAGCTGCTAGTGCCCACTACCTTCTCTTTTGTATAGATCTCTATAGGGGAAAAACCAACATATAGTGGATGAGAGTGCTGGCCTCAGGATGAAGAACATATACTCTTAAGCCTGACCCTGGGCAAATCACAACTTTTCAGGTAACCTTTTAAGTCTCTAAGTTGCGGAGAGGGAGTCACAACTGCATTGGTAGAGGAACAGATTTCCTCATAATGGAATTTCCTCATACTGATGAAATTACAAGTGTAGTTCTATCTGAACATGGAGCTTCCCCCAGTAGAATAGCTCCTTGAGGGCAGTTTGTGTTTTGCTTTCTGTCTTAGTGTCTTGCTCAGTGCCTGGCACAGAGTTTACCAAGTAAATGCTTGTTGGTGAATTTATTAGGCAGCTAGGTGCCTCAGTGAATAGACTACTAGGTCTGGAGTCAGGAAGACCTGAGTTAAAATCCAGCCTCAGATACTCTATAGCTGTGTGATCTTGGGCAAGTCACTTAAACTCTTCTTTCCTTAATCCACTGGAGAAGGAAATGGCAAACCTTTCTAGCATCTTTGCCAACAAAACCTCAAACGGGGTCATGAAGAATCAGACATAACTGAACAACAATGATGAATTTATTATACATTATTGATTTATCATCATCATCACCACCACCACCACCACCACCACCATCATCTTATTATTATTGATAAGGAAGAGGAAATTGGGGCCATATTCCTGACAGCTTGAACATTAATCCCAATTATTGAATATCAGGATTCTTAGAAACAAACAAATAAAAAAACAGTGTTAGCAAGGGGGAGAAGGAGGGAGAGTTAGGCAGGATAGTTCCAGAAATGATGTACAAACAAAAAGCATCAGCAAAACTGATTTTAAAAACAAGTAAACCAGTGAATCTGAGCTTGTGGCTTTGATTTGCCTGTACCTTTCAAACTCTGATTTCTTTCTGTTTTTAGTTTGAGTCTGAAAATAGAGCTTTTGCTCTACAAGAGTGGATGGAATTTTGAGATCAGAAGTTAGTGGGGAGAGTGGGAATGGTAAAGAGAAGAATGGGATTGCTTTATTTTATAGGTCAAGAAGGCATTGGGTGCCCTCTGCTGTCGGAGTCACCTGTTGGCTGAGTGCTGGGAGAATCTGTGTCCTTAGCCTGCAGTGCTCTCTGGTGGCCCTGCTTCTTCCAGACACTTAGCCTAGCCTGATGCCTATTGTTTATAACTGCTCCAAAATCAAACCATGGGATTTAGATCTGGAAGGGACCTCAGAAATCATCTGTTGGGAGTATGCTGATGCCAACTCTGACTGGAGAGAGCTAACTGTCAAATTTTCTCCATAAGCATTTGCAATTCAGAAATCAAAATGCTGCAAATTAACTTTTTTGCTGATTGTCTAGACAGTGACGTCAGACTCAAATAGAAAAAGGTGGGGGGAGTTATTAGAGTATAAAAGAATCCCTTTTCCTGTACATTGAATCAGAAAGTCACTTGTTAACATTTTCTACGTTCTGTTGTTTTTTTAAAATTAATTTTGTTAAATGTTTTCCAATTATCTTTTAATCTGGTTCAGGCTGTTATCAGGAGTTCAGGCATGACGCTTGCCCCAGGGTTATCCTGATGTTTGATACATCTGGTCTAAACTTAAGAAAATGGTGGAAAAACATTAATAATTCAGATTAAATTTAAACTTAAAAGTGTCTCACGGGAACGTTGTTTTTTCTATAGAGTTGGTTGTTAAACATTTACAAGTATACCACTTGATTTTTAGTCTGACTTGTTTTCCAGCTGAGAAAACTGAGTCTGAGAGAGGGAAAGTGAATTGCCCAAGGCCATACAAGCTAGTAAGCAGAGAAGCTGATATCTGAACTGTAGTTCTTTGATTCCAAATTCAGTGCTTTTCCCTCCACTGCACAAACCTTTCTCTTCCAATGGTCGATCAACAAAACCTTATCGAACGTATATTATAGACAACACACCGGGAGTTTAAAACAAGTCTAAGAAGTAATCTCTGCTCTCAGGAAGTTTATCTTTGGCATCCTCTCACTTCCTCTTTCTCCAGCAACCAAACTCCCAGTTCCACAGGAATATAGATTCAGAATTGAAAGGGGTTTTAATAGTCATTTAGTACAATTTCTTTTTTTTTTCCGCTTTTTTTGGAGGAGCAATTGGGGTTAAGTAACTTGCCCAAGGTCACTTGGCTAGTAAGTGTCAAGTGTCTGAGGCCGGATTTGAACTCAGGTCCTCCTGACTCCAGGGCAAGTACTCTATTCACTGTGCCACCTCGCCGCCTTTTTGGTACAATTAAAAAAAAAATTTGCAGACTAGGAAACTGATGACCATAGGAGTTAAATGAGTTAAATGAGATGGATTGAACACTAATCCCAATTACCGAATGTCAGGATTCTTCAAAACAAAATGAAAAAGTGTGGGCAAGGAGGAGAAGGAGGGAAAAGTAGACAAAATATTTCCAGAAATCATATAAAAACAAAAGGCATCAGCAAAACTTACTTTAAAAACAAGTAAACCAGTGAGTCGTAGCTTGTGGGTTTGATTTGCTTGTCCTTTTCAAGTTCTGATTTCTTTCAGTATTTTTAATTCAAGTCTGAAAACAATTACACAGGTGGAGTTCAGGTCCTCTGACTCCAAAGCCAGCTCTCTTTCAACCTCCTGAAGACCTTGCTCTCATATAGATTTTAATCATGTACCTAAACTGTTAAATGATTAAAGGTCAAAGTATTGCTTATTTCAGGGTTGCTGCTGCTGCTGCTCTTCCTCCAACTCTTCCTTCTCCTCCCCGCCCCACCCCCCAAAGGACTAAATCACTAATAATATTATTTTAGACACTAATGGATGCTGACGTAGGGTCATGTAGATCTGGGAGAGAGGATGAGGGCAGACAAGAATATACTGGAGCCAGCTTCAACCAGCTTGAGCAAACTGATTGCTAACTTTTTAGGGTGAGCATTTACACCTTGGAGATATGTAAACAGAAATTTGTTTTGTTGATTGCTTATTCTTAAGAAAGTGACGGAGTGTCAATTATGCCTTAATAACAATATTGATTAGGGGAATGCAAAATGAGATAGATACTAGCCCAAGATTTTCATCCTGCTGTCTTCTGCCCTGGTCAGTGCACTTTTGGATTATTGAATTCGGTGCTGGGCACCATCCACATTAGGGAAAATATTCTGTGTCCAAAGAAGAGCCACCAGCTCAGGGGACTACAAACCATGACATAGGAAGATTGTTTGAACGAGACGGGGATGTTTGGTCTGGAAATGAGAAGACTTAGGGAGAACATGATATTTGTTATCGATTTTTAAAGTGTGGTTCTGTGAAAAAGGGATTTGACATCTTCTGCTTGACTCTACAGGGTAGAAGAAGGAGTCTTCTGTGGAAAGTGGAGGTAGATCAGCTTGATTTAAGTATTGTCAACACAGAGGTGCATTGTAGTGTCCCTGCTAATACGCTGATGTTCTAGCAGAGCTGTGTTTGCCACATTCTCTCTTGAGATAAGTAACTTCTGGAGGAATAGCAGAGAGATGGTGTAGGATGGGGCACAGCCCCATTTTCAAAGGTAGAAGACAGAGGCTAAGGAGGACTTAGTGGTTCTCAAGACGGTGCCTCTCCTCCTGCCATAGGATAAATTGAGGACAGACTGATTCGTGTGGACGTAGCTTTGACACTCCATTCAGGATTTAGGTGCAGTCACTTGATATTTTAGATCTTGGGCACTAGCTATGCTGGAAACCTTGGCATGGGCATCCTCCTGCCCTGGTTGCAGGATGGGCACCACAAGCTTCTACAACTATCCTGATACAAGTGCGAATTAACCACATGTACCCAGATCTAACTTAAGTGGGAACTGGGACATTCTTCAGTAGGTGTTGATACTCTACCATTCTGTGACCCAGACCACAGCGCAGGAGGCAGTGGTTCAAGATGGGGAAATGTATACCAACCTAAAGGACACATTTTCCCGTTTCTGGACGTTGGAGAAGGGATCAAATGAAACTCCCTGGCTGGCCCTATCTATGGCTAATGTTTGATACTAACAACCAAATTTATGTTGCTATTTTGAATTGCTTTTGTGAAATATTGATGTTAGTTACACATGTGAATGCAAAGGATAATGTGAAGGGACTATGGGTCAACTGTGATTTGATTAGTAGATGCATCTACCCACAAAGACACACACCCTACACACACACACACACACACACACACACACACACACACAGACTCTAGAACAATCCTCCTTCATACAAAGGGAAGAGCTAAGAGGATGATTGACAACTAGATGGCCTGAGGGACTGATAGAGAGGCACTGACAGCTTGGCATATACTCATTCACACTGGTGTTGGGTGGTAGGCATTCCACGAGGAAAACTGCCAACCAAAACTTGCCTTGGAACAAAGCTTCTTATCACTGGAGTTCACAGGTCATAGATTTAGAGAAGACCTGGATGGTTCTAGATCAGTTACCTAAGTTCATCCCACCTCCCTTAACACACATGGAAACCGAGGCTTAGGTTAAGTGATTTGTCCAGTGTCACACATGTAGTAAATGATAGCCCTGGAATTCAAACCCAGGTGACCTGTCAGATAGGTGGCAAAATGGGTGAGGACAAGACCTAGAATCAGGAAGGCTGGAGTTTAAATCCAGTCTCAGATATTTACTAGCTGTATGACCCTGGACAAGTCACTTAACCTTTGTCTACATCAGTTTTCCCTCAACTGTAAAATGGGGATAATAATAATATTTACCTTCCGGGGTTGTTGTGACAATCAAATGAGATAATATTTGCACAGTGCCTGGCTCACAGCAGGTACTTACCAAATATTTCTTCTTCAAATCTAATGCTCATCTGTAGCACCTTAAGGAGAGATGACCCCTTGTTAGAGCTAATATAAAGGAGATTTTTACTTCGCTATGAGTGGATTAAGTGATCTCTAAGATTCTTCCAAGTTCTGAGTTTCTGTGATTCCCCTGGTGGCATATGCCATAAAACAATACTGAATAATACAACAGAATCTAATTCTCACATAGTATGCTCTAGACTGGAATAAATATTAGAAATATTGAGGTGAGGGGTTGGGCCATAAGGAGGAGAAAAGAGGTTTCTGGTCTCTTCCTTTACAGCCTCATTGTTGGCAATCTTCCATATGTGTTGACTCCCTCATTAGAATGAGTTCCTTGAGAGCAGGGACTGTCTTGGTGTTTCCCACAAAGTTGATGCTTAATAAATGCTTCATTCTTTCATTCTTTTGGTGTAGTCTCTGCCTCTCTTGTGGGACCAGCCAAGAGCCTCAGCCATGCATGCCCTTTAAGGGAGGGACCAGAGCAGATGTGTCTTTCCTGATGGAGCAAAAACCATCCATGCCCAGCTCCATGGGCAGCGCTCCAGTCCAACCTTTCCCTCTCCACGGGAGGGCTTCCAAGGTGAGACAGATCAGGGAGGACTGTGGCAGTCAGTGTAGACAGCCTGCCAGCCCTAGTTATTGAGCTTTAGGAAGCAGTGGAGGAAGCATTCACTGTCTCCTGTTTTGGGACCAGGAGGAGAGAAAGAGAATTTATTGCAGTCGCTGGTTGAGCCAGGCGACTCTAGTGCAGTTTTAATCATGAATCATTTTGGATCAACTGGCTCCGCTGGGTGCGTGAGCAGATGGTTATCATTTTAACATGCTCTCCCGTCCTTAGTGGAATCTGGCTTTTTATTGTCCCAATTTAATTTGGCTTGATTTCCCATCCACTTCCCGGGCGGAGAAAGCAGCAGGACTCTGGGCTGCAAGGCTGAAAGTGTCCACCAGGGGCTGCTGCTGCTTTGCTGTCCCAGCTCCCTTAAAATTATCATTACCTTGTCATTGCAAAGGCCTCACTCGCTCTAAGTCTAAACCTCTCCAGGTTTTTCTTGCCCGGGTCTCACCTGCGACCTCAGGGCGCCACTCATTCTGCTGGCTGCTACCACTGTCTTTCCACGCCTTTGTGGCAACGTAGCAT
>CM053581.1:115185229-115204111 GCA_028627135.1 Pseudochirops cupreus
TTGCC
Organism: Pseudochirops cupreus; assembly: GCA_028627135.1. Lineage (NCBI taxonomy): Eukaryota > Metazoa > Chordata > Mammalia > Diprotodontia > Pseudocheiridae > Pseudochirops > Pseudochirops cupreus. The sequence continues at coordinate 115,185,235 of CM053581.1, forward strand.
TTTTCTCCACTCCTGTCCAGACCAATCTGTTCTGCTCACTTTCCGGCCTAGGAACCTACAATGGCGGGCAGCTAGGTGGCACAGTGGAGTTCAAATGAGACCTCAGATGTATTAGCTGTGTGACCCTGGGCAAGTCACTTAACCTCGATTACCTAAAAAAACCCCACCAAACAAACAAAAAAACAAAACCCTCCCCCTCCAAAAAAGAAACTATGATGACTCCCTATTGCCAAGTCACCAAGCCCTTCCATAATTCGGCTCCTTCCAACTTTGTCTCCTATCACTCTTCAGTATAAATTCCAGACAACTATCATTGTCATCCAGACATTACATACTCAATCCTACACTCTACTGCATGTTATACCACAGTACTACAATAAATCGTACAATCTTAGAGTTGGAAGACAACTAAGAGGTTACCAAGCAAAACAATATTTGAATAAAAATGCTATCTACAACATGTATTTTGGGGACATGACCAACACAATATTTTTTTTTTTTTACTGTATTTGTTATAAGGGTTTTTTTTTCCCTTTTGAGTGAAGGGGGGGTGGGGGAGGAGAAAAATATTTTTATTAATTGAAGCAATACAATAAGATTCTCTATAATGTACTGAACAAATGGGTTCCCAGTCTTTGTTCAAAGACCTCCAGTGAGATGGACCTTTTCCCTTGAGTCAGCCCCTTCCATTTTGGGATAGCTTCAATTGTTAGGAGGTTTCTTCTCCCTCTGATATAGTGTTTGCCCCCTTTTCCTTGGTGACTTCCATCCATTCCCCTCTGGTTCTAAATCTCCAAGGAGAGGCTGATAAAGTCTTGTCAGTGATGCTGTAGAAAGCAACAGGTGGGGTTGGAGTAGATGCTCTCTGAGGTTCTTTCAAACTATGGCATTATTTATGATTCTATGGTTCTCTTTGCACCACTGAAACCAAGAAGGACATGCTTATTCCTTCATCAAGTGCTCCAGATACTTTACAGAGCTGTCCTCTTCCTTGTCTCCAACGCCAGGTCTTCTCTAGGCTAAATAGCCCTAATACTGTCCCTCCTTTTCCCTCTCTGTTCTTTTTTTTTTTCCTATTCTTATTATACTCTGAGGTCTAGCTTAGATTCTGTATCCTCCTTGGAACTGTAGGAAAAGCACCGAACTACAAGTTAGGCCATCTGGTTTCTAGACCCAGTATTGCCATTAGCTGGTTGTATAATCTTCGAAAACACAATTAATCTCCCTGGTTCTTAATTCCCTTAACATTAAAGTGAGGGGGTTGGATGAGAGGCAGCATGAGACAGTGGAAAAGATCAACAGGCCTTGGAGCCTTGAGGGCCAAAGCTGTGTCACTTACCTGAGTGACCTTAAAGAAATTACTTAATCACTATGGACTCAGTTTCCCCATCTGAAAAATGAAGGGGTTAGGCTAGATTTCCTCTGAGTCACATTCTAGATTTGCCTCTAGGAACCTATGATTCAATCACCTGTAAGGTCTTTTTCAGCTCACTTAGATGATGCATATAATGGTAATTTTCAGCATTCAGATGTGGAATTCTGACCCTACCAGTTACATTTCTCCTTTTTTGATGACACAAATTATTCCTTATTCTCTTTTAAAATGAGCTCTCTCACTGGACACTAGATAATTTTATCTTCCTCGGGTTTGTCTACTACGTTCTTGAAACCAAGTCTTACAGATATAAGGCTGCATGCCCAATAATGTATGTATACAGAGTGGGGCGGGTCAGCTTGCTGTCCTCATTGTCCCTGTTCTCCTGGACTCCTTTTTAAAGAAAACTGAAGTTGGAGATAGTGTGTTATACTAGAAGAAGAGTAGAATTTCACATCAGAAAACTTGGGTTTAAGCCCTACCCCAGTTCTGTGCTATAGTGGATAGAGCACTGGACATAGAGTCAGGGAGATCTGGGTTCAGATCCCATCTCAGACACTTGCAAACTGTGTGAACCTGGACAAGTGACTAAACCTCCCTTAGCCTCAGTTTCCTCATTTGTAAAATAAAAGGGGATGCATTTGATAGACTCTAATGCTCCTTACTAGTCTAAATCTATGTCCTATGAATAGTTTCTAGCTTTGTGACCTGGAAAAAAGCCTCTGAATGTCAGTTTTTTGATTTGTAAAGAAGGAAAAATAAAGTATATGTCACCTATCTAAGGGCTATTGTGAGGGCACAAGCCAAGCCAAAAAAAAGCATTCATTAAGCACCAATTGCATGCAAAGTAGTGTGTAAGGTTCTAGGGATACAACAACAATGTGAAACACAGATCTTGCCTTCAAGAAGGTTACATTCTTGGAAATCAAGAATGCCCATCAATTGGGGAATGGCTAAACAAGTTGTGGTATATGAATGTAATGGAATACTTTTGTGCTATAAGAAATGAGGAGCAGACAGACTTCGTAATAACCTGGAGAGACTTGTATAAACTGATGCTGAGTGAGAGGAGCAGAACCAGGAGAACATTGTACACGAATACAGACACATCATATCTGTGATGACTGACCTTGATAGACTGGGCTCATCTCAGCAATGCAAAGTTAGAAGACAACTCTGAAGGACTGGTGATGGAAAAGGCTATTTACATCCAGAGAAAAAAATTATGGAATCTGAATGCAGATTGAAGCAAACTACTTGCTCTCTCTCTCTTTTGTTTTGTTCTTTCTTTCTCTTTGTTCATTCCATTGGTTATAATCCTTCTTTACAATTTGACTAATGTTTAATGTGAAGGTATTCATAGAACCTATATTGCATTGCATGCCACCATAAGGGGGGAGGGGGAATAGAAGGAGAGGGAGAGGGGGAAAATTTGGAACTCAAAAACTCATGGAACTGAATGTTGTAAACTAAAAGTAAATAAATAACTCAGATAAATTAAAAAAAAGAAAAAAGAAATAGTGATAATCAGAATCAATGTCTACTTTATTCATTTAAAATTTTTTTTCAGTCAATAGTTAATTTAAATATGCTAGGTCGGAGCTGTTATTGTTGCATGCATTGCATGTACAAATTTTCACTTTGTTCTGACTATTAAAAGACTGTAAATAGTTGAGTCTAAAACGACTCCACGTTGAAAAAAAAAGAAGCTTACATTCTATGGGGGAGGGATGGACGACAACATATAAGAAGATAAGTATATAATTTGAGGGAGAGGGAGAGAACATGAACAAATAGTGGGATCAATGAAGTTAATAGTAATATAATTAATAATAATACTAAGAGGAGTGAGATCAGGAAAGGCTACATCCATAAAATGAGCCCTGAGGAAACCTAGGGATTCTAAGAATCCAAGGGAAGGGGGAAGAATGTTCTGAATATGAGGAACAGTGTGTGCAAAGAAACATGGTGGAAAGATGCGCTGGAGCTCAGGCAAAAGCAAAGTGGGCCAGTCGACCCGGAGCATAGAGCGTCTGAAGGACAGAATGTGAAATGTCAGGAAAGGCAGGCTGGGGCCAGAAGTGAAAGACTTTACGTTTTGTTTCTGTTTTATCCATGAGGTAACAGGATGCTGCTGAAGGTTCCTTAGGAGTGGTGTGACTGGTGCTTTGCCACGATGATTTTGGTAGCTGTATAGAGGTTGAATTTGAGAGCAGAAATGAAGAAAGGCTGAGAGCAGAGATTCTGATTAGAATGCTGTGGCAGTAGTCTAGGGGAGAGGTAATAAGGGCCTGAATAAGGCAAGTGGGTATGTGAATGAAGAGAGCCAGGTTATGGAAGCATAGCTGGCAAGATAGCAACTGACTGGATCTAGTTGGTGAGGGAGAGGATTTATATATGAATATATATGTACTCATAGAAGATACAAATTGTTGTTTTTGTTCAGTTGCTTTTCAGTCGTGTCTGACTCTTTGTGACCCTATTTGGGGTTTTCCTGGCAAAGATAATGGAGTGGTTTTTATTTCCTTCTTCAGCTCATATTACAGATGAGGAAACTGAGGCAAGCAGGGTAAAACGACTTGTCCAGGGTCACACAGGTAGTAAGTGTCTGAGGTCAGATTTGAGCTCATAGAGATGAGTCTTCCTGACTCCAAAACTAGAACTTCATCCACTATACCACCTAGCAGCCCAAAATATAGGTATATGTACATATATATGTTTACATATATATATCTCACACACATAAATTTACAAATATTTGCATACATATGTGTATATATGTCAAGAAGGCTTGAGTTATGTGTATATATGTTATATGTGCACATTATATATACACATGTTATATATACACATGTTATATGTACATATGTACACACACACATTTTATATACACACACATATGCAACTCAAGGCTTCTTGACATCATGTCCAGTCCTGTATCCATTATTCCACCCAGCTACCACATTTATATGTGTATATATATATATCTATATATCTATATATCTATAGATATATATATCTTTGTAAATATACACACATATGGAGAGAGAGACAGAGACAGAGAGAAAGGAGGGGGAGAGAGAGAGAGAATATAGATACATCATATTATAGCCATAAAGAACATAAGGTGCCACACAAATACGAGTGATCATGACCAGGAAGTAGATAATTCTCCCTGCATTCAGACCAGAGATTCACAGCCTTGCCCTGGAATTTTAGGACTTAAGCTTCAAATCTGCGCTGCAGCCTACGGTCGTAAAGAATGGCTGTGGATTGAAGAGCAAGGAAGGAGTTAGGGTGAGAATAGGACACATTCTCATCAGGAAAGAACTGGTTGTGGAGGCAGATGGCAAATTTGAGCATTTATGGAAAGAGCTACCTCTGGCTAAAGTAGTAATAGTGATAATAGCAACAATAGCTGCTGTTTATATAGTGCTTTATTCTGTGTATATATATATATGTGTGTGTGTATATATATATATATATATATATATATATATATATGTATCTTAATTATATCCTTACAATAACCCTATGAGGTAGATGCTAAGATTTTTCCCATTTTGCAGATGATAAAATTGAGACTGAGAAAGCTTAAGTGACTGTTCCAGGGTCTAGTAAGTATCTGAGACAGAATTTGAACTCAAATCTTCTTGACTCTAAGTCTAGCACTATACCATCTACTTATCTTCGGCCTACCCTGGAAGCCCCTCACACCTTCCAAATTTTTAAAGAGTGCTTTATTTTTTAAAAAATTATTCATCCATGTATATATGTATGTTGTGTGTATATATGTGCATATATATGTATATAGACATATATTTGGGCAACTAGGTGGCATGTGTGTATATGTGTGTGTACGTGTGTATTAGGGAACCAGAAAGTTTTAGGGGTTAAACATATGGTTCAAGTAGGCAATTAGTTTAATTAGAGCAGTTTGATCAGTTAATTTGATAAACTAATTAACTTTACTCACAGTCATTGCTCTTCAAATGCCACTCGTTTTTAATATTGCAGTATCTTTTTAGGTTTAAAAAAAATCTTACTGCTGTTTTAGAGAGCAAGAGTTATTTTAATGGTAGTGGAAAAGGGAGTTGATTCAGAATGACTTTTGTGGGGTTTATTTTAACTAGTTCAAGGCCTGATGGAAGATGATGGGTATGAAAGGTTAGGGAATCCAATGTGGAGAGGCTGCCCACCTGTTATAATGGTGGTATAAGCTGTCTACTAATGGGCTGTCTACTTAGTACTTCATCTGTAGAAACCTGGAGCAGCCTGGTTTGCTGGTAGAACAACCAGAGATTGGGACTTTCAATCAATATCAGTCAATCCATATTAAGTAAGCACCTACTATGTACTGGGCACTGCGTTAATGATGGGGATGCAAAAAGAGGCAAAGAAACAGTTTCTTGAGGAGCTCATAATCTGATGGATATGTCTTCTTTGTACAAGTCTCTACTACAAAGTCAAATGCAAATGGGTTTGATATTATCTCTTATCCTTGTGTTATCTGCTTGGAATTTGAGGTTCTCTCCAAACTGGTCCCAATCTACGTATCTTCAATATTGTGTGTGCTTTGTCTGTTACTCTCTTCACACCTCTGATTTTTACATTGCTGCCTATTCATCAAGCCTCAGTGTAAATCCCATCTCCTTCTTAAAGCCTTCCTTGGCCATCCCAACTAGGAATAAGCTCTTCTTTTACCAAGTTTTCACAATGACACATCTGGTGCTAATAATGCACATGAAGAGATAGTGTTCATTGTAAAATATCATTACATATTGTTGTGTCTTCCTGTCCACACTGAAAGCTCTGGGAAATTAATTCAATTCACTTTATTTAATTTCAATTCAGTTCTATTCCATTCTATTCTATTTGTTTCAGTTCAGTTCAATTAGCAAAATTTTATTAAAAGTTTACACAGTTCAAGGCATTAAGTTCAGAGTCTATATTTTAAATTTTCATTGAACTCCTTGGGACATAGTTGAACCCTCAATAAATTGCTGTTACTCCTGACATTCCACTCTTCCCATTCATGTCTTAGAGCACATGATACTCCATACCTGAAACTCCAGTCCTTCTCTCCTCTTCTCTTGAACTCCATAGCTCCATTCATGGCTTAACTAAGTGCCAACCTCTCTCTACTCACGGCCTTTTAGGATCCAAGACTTGTTAGCTTTTCTCTCCCCTAATACGTTAATTTGTTGCCTATTTTGTATTTTCCTATCTGTGTACAAGTCCTGTGCCTTATTGTCATAGATTGTAAGCTTCCTGTGGGGAGATACTCTTTTCATGTTTGTCCTTGTGTTTCCAGACCCTACTAAACAAGTGTTTAGCAAGTGCTTGTTAAATGGAATTGAATGTCAGCAAGGATAAGTCAAAGGTTTTCTGTGTTTGTAAAATCTCGGGGAAGGCATGCTAGTGCTGAGTATTAGTATGATGACCAAGTCCACAAAAGCCTTAGGACTCTTCCTCTCTCCCCGCAGGGCAGCTAAGACCATAGCCCTCCCCTAGCCATAGCATGGATTAAAGGGCTATGACTCCCTGCTTCTCACCCTCAAGGTCTTAGGACTCCTGTTCTTTGTTGCCTTTGTCGCCTACTGGCACTGAGCTTGCTCACCTGGCACCTCTTCCTCCCAGTCTGAAGCATTCAAATCCTCCATCATTTCCCCCTTTTCCTCTCCATATTGATAGCCGTGCAGATCCTGGGTTGCCACGACAACGGATTGATTAGCATCCAATTCCTGGGAAGGGAGAAACATGCAACTATAAAGAATTACAAATGATGCCTGATTGTCTGCTGCCAATAGCCTGATTGCTGCCATTTTCTGGCAGGTAGCTCGGCCCTAACAGGAAACCTTGTGCTGTGCAATTACTGAGATGTGATTGATGCATCACTATAGTTACAATCCACAGTGTTTCCAACTAGGGAGTTGTTGGGTTTGAAAAAAAAAAATTCCCTTTTGAGATGGAAATTATTATAAATGCAGAAGAAAGAGGTATGGAATAGGCAGGGGAGTGGGGATGTGGGTGGGAGGGCATGGATCTCTCCCAAGCAAGGCCCCAGTTAGAGTTCAAGAAACTAGAGGAGATGAGAGCTGGGAAGGCTTTGGGAAGGGGGAAAGCAAAGGATCTCTCCCTGTCTTCCCCAAGGTCTTCTCCACTGAGTCCTGAAGGTGATTTGGAATCTGGCTTGAAAATGACAGTGTTCAGAAGTGGGGGGAAATAAATGGAACAGGCTTGGGCCACAGGTGGTGCACTGCCCAGGCCAATTAGTGTAGCAGCTCTCTGAGGCTGACCTAAATCATCTGTGATGTCCAAAGAGCGTGCACCTGGGCCTGAAAGAATAGTGTCCAGGAAGTGGGCCATTTGGCCAAGTGGGAGATGACAGAGGGGGTGGACTGAGGGAGGGAGACAGGCTGGCACTGAGACTGGGCATTGAGAGACTTTGGGGTGAGAGGAGAGCATTTCATTTTGAACCAGCCATCTGCCCCTGTCTTCTGTCAGTAAGAGATTACATGCTTATTCAGAAAGAGAGAGAAAAGGTGTTCTTAACTCTCAAATATCTCCCATGCCTAGGTATGTGGTACCAGAGAACCCACCCTTTGAGATTCAATTCTTGAGGTTAAATCCTGCCTTTCTTTGTAATCTTCTTTGAAAATGCAAATCTTTCTGGAAGAAATTAAATCTATTATTTCTCAGAGATCTTTTGTCTGTGACAGGAGTGCTGGGACAGCAAAGCAGCATTGAGCAGGGATAGAGTGCTCATAAGTACAAAAGGGACTGAAAGGAGCAACCAAATTCGGACAAGAGAGGCAATCCCAAAGACCATCTACTTCACGTTTTTGCCAAGGGTTATTGTCTGAGGTCATTTTCTCAGCAGTCACATCCTGAAGTGTTCCAGTGGCCAAGGCCAGGATTCCAGCCAGGCTAACTACTCTTGTCCATAACATGAGGTAGGTTCCTTCTTACCAGAGTGTTGCTATATTCTTAACTTTGTCTAATATGCATACGCAGTATGAATTTAGATAGGTATATTTACCATATTATTATGAACTATTGACACCATCTATAAGCTGACCCATATATTATAATACCTTCTTTTTTTTTTTGGAGGGGGGAAACCAGGGCTATTGGGGTTAAGTGACTTGCACAAGGTCACACGGCTTAGTAGGTGTTGTGACAGAGGTACCATTTGAACTCAGGTCCTCCTGACTCCAGGGCCAGTGCTTTACTCACTGCGCCACCTAGCTGCCCCTTACCTTCTTCTTTTTTTTAATATAGAAAATGCATGGTTGCTCATTGAGCAGATCCATTAAGGACTGACCTGAGAACTCTTCTGTGCTGTAGGATGAGAAGTGGTCAGGAACATCAAAAATAAATGTAAAGTCTATATCTTGGCTCATAGAGTTTTTGTGTTTCTATTCTGTAATGTTCCATAGAAGCCTGCCAACTAACGTCTGCCTGAGGAATTGGTTAATAGGAAGTATAAATAAAAACACCAGAAGAAGGACCATTCTGACTAAGTGATTGTGTTTTTGCTAATCGAGAGGGTAAATTGAAAAAGTGAAGGTTTTCTTGTTATAGTTGACACTGAATATTAGCCAGCACCCCAGGCTAATTCTGGTCATTAGCCTGTTGTTGAACGACATGAACATATGCATGTCATAGCCTGTAGGTAGAAAGGAGACTATTCACATCTAGGAGATCAACTCTGTACAAATGTGAAGCCATGTTTAGGGTCATTCAAAACCACCATAATTGTTGGCTTTGATGAGGTAGAAAGGAAGAAAAAATAGAATTGATTTCCACTTGGAAAAGTTTTGCATTTATCTCACTTAGCTGCCGCCAGGGTCAATTTCCCCAAATCTGTAGTCTTCCCAAGTACCTTCTGATAGGTTCATAGTTTGCCTGTTTTGTAGTTGTTGTTTGTCCTTCCTTCTCAAAGAGGACCATGACATCAGGAAGATGATGCCATAACATGCAAGTGAATTGGATTTAAGTGAGGGAGTCACCAGCAAAGTCACCAACTTCATTTTCTCCTCCAGAGCCATCTGGGTCCAGTGGCAAGGTATTGATCAGGATGACTGCAGATGGCCCCCTGCTTGTTTTATTATGTTTATTACAAGTATCAGTAACTTTGTACTGATAATGGGTCTCACAAGTTCCACAACAAGGTATGGTTTGATTTTTGTCTTTATGTCTCCAGGATTCATTGCATTGCTGAGCACACAGATGACACTTAATGTTTGTTGAACTGAGTTGAATTGGCTTTCAGTTGACTTTGAAAACATCTGGTAGATAAAGTATACTGGAAAAGAGTACTGCCTCGGGAGTTAAGAGGACCAGAGTTCAAATCCTACCTCTGCTGCTTACTTAGCCGTATGGTTTTGGGCTAATTAGTTAATCTCCTTGGATTAGGTGACTTCAAAGGTCCCTTCTAGTATTACATTTAGGATCCACTGACTTTTATGTTTTCCAGGTAGGGGGCAGGGTAGCTGGGCCAATTTGCTACATGTATGTATTAACTTTGTACAGGATGACATTACTTGAGAAAAATGTTACCAAGAAATAATGTCTTGTGTGTATTCATGTATATAGGTGTGAATCTGAGAGTTCTTTTGAAATTTTTATTTAGAAATTTGTCTCTGTTATTCAATTTGCATGTAAATTGAATTTTAGGTTTTAGCAGCTTTGGCAGGAATTGAGGTGACCTAATCTGGATAAGGCAAGGCTTAGGTAGAACATGTTATAGCTGTCTTCAAGATTTGAGGGCCTGTCATATGGAAGAAGGAGCAACCTCATTTTCCTTGACTTCATAAGCCAGAATTAAGACCAATGAATGGGAAATAAAGACAGGCAGTTTTCTGGTTCGCTCTAAAGAAGGTCTTAACAATTACAACTAAAAAAAAAGTGTATATATATATGTATATGTATATATATATACATATATATACATGCACATATATTTAAAATTTTGAACTTAACAAACATCAGTGTATTTAAAATTTAAATTCTATTTTTAAAAAAATGAAAATTTGCTTTCTCTTCCTCCTAACCCTCTACATACCTCATCAAAAAAGAAGGAAAATAGAATCCTTGTTACAAATATGTGTAGTCAAGCAAAATACCTTAGAGATGTCTTAAAAATACGTCTCAATTTGCACTCTGAGTCTCTCCCCTCTCTCTCAAGAGGTGGGTGACATGTTTTATCATCAGACCTCTGGAATTGTGGTTGATCATTGAGTCAAGCAATGTTCTTAAGACTTTTAAAGTTGTTTGTCTTTATGATTTTGTTATCATGCAAATTATTGTAGTTCTGCTCCCTTCACTGCATCAGCTCATGCACGTCATTCCAAGTTTCGTCATTTCTTGCAGCACGATATTAGTTATTCCCCAAATGATGGGCACCCCCTCAGTTTTACATTCTTTGCCACCACAAAAACATCTGCTGTAAATATTTTTGTACATCTTTAAGGTTTGTTTTGTTTAGTGTGAATGCCTCCCTTAATCTACCCTCCCCCTTATACTTCTCCTTTCCCCCTTTCCTCTTTTCCTCATGTTTCCCTATTAAGTGGAATGCATTTCTCTACTCATCTGAGTGGGTGTGTATCATTTTCTCCTTTGTTCAGATGACGGTGAGGTTTGAAGTTGTCTATTCCTCTCACCCTTTCCTCCTTGTATGCAGAGACATCTATTTTTACACCCTAATTATGAAATAATTTTCTCTTTCCTTCCTCTCCTCTTTCTCTTCAATGTAACTCTCTTCCCCTCCCTTTCCATTCTCTTTTTAAAGATCATCAAGATATAACAGAACCACTCTCAGACCTTCTATCTAATTAGATTTCTTCTATGATCCCTGAAAATAGTACGGTTCTGAAGAGACACAAATATCATCTCCCTATATTATAATGTAAACAGTTAATCCTTGTTTAATCTCTTATGATTGTTTGCTTATGTTTACCTTTTTATGTTTCTCTTAACTCCTTTGTTTGCACTTTAAAGTTTTATTGCCAGGTCTAATTTTTTTCATCAGGAATGCTTGGGAGTCTGCTATTTGATTAAAGATTCACTTTTAATTCCCAAGAGGAATTTCTTTTAATTTTTCTGAGTAGTTTTTTTTGTTTTGTTTGAACCCTATATCTTTTGCCTTCTAGAACAGCATATTCCAAGTTATCTGCTCCTTAGAGTAATGCTGTTAAATCCTGTGTGATTCTGATTGTGGTTCCTTGGTACTTGAATTCTTTCTTTCTGACTGCTTAGAGTATTTTTTTTTTTAATCTCTGGAAGCTCTGAATTTTGACCATAGTGTTTCTGAGAGTTCTCATTTTGAAGTTTTTTTAGGAAGTGACTAAGTGGATTCTTTTTATTCCCATTTTCCTTATGATTTTAAGAAATCTGGACAATTTTGTGATTTCTTGAAATATAATGTTTAGGTTCTTTTTTGTTGTTGTTATGACTTTCAGGTAGTCTAATGCTTCTCAAATATCTCTCTTCAATCTACTTTCCCATTCAATAGTTTTTGCTAAAAGATACTTTGCATTTTCTTCTATTTTTCAGTCTTTTGATTTTGTTTTCATCTTTCTTATTCTCACAAGGAGTCATTATCTTCTATGTGGTCCTTTCTAATTTGCAGGGAGTTTATTGCTTGCATTAGTTTTTGTATGCCTTGTGCCAACCAGTTAATTTCCTTTCCAATTCTTTATTCCAGAGCTCTCATTTCTCTTGCATTTTTTTCCCTCTAGTGCCCTCATTTGATTTGTAAAACATTTTAAAATTATTTGAAAAAAAAAAGCAACACAAACCTCTTGCTCCAACTCCTTCAGGCATTCCAGGCAAACTTTTTCCAAAGACGTTTTTCTTTGAGGTTTTGCTTGTAAGTGTTCTGGAGTTATTCTCTGCTTTGGATTTGTGTCTTGAGCGTCCCTACTACCATAATAGCTTTTTATGGCAGGATCCTTTTTTTGTTTGCTTATTCTTCTACCCTACTCCCTAACTTAAGACTTTATGTTGGAGCCAGGCTTTGTTTGTGCCGTGGTATATTTGGTCTAAATTTGTATCTTGGGACTTTCTGTTTCTTTCTTGGGATATTGAAGGTTGTGTTATTCTAGTATCTCAGGGACATCTCAGGCTGCTGCAAGTTTTCATTACTCCCAGAGTGATCCAATACAGATCAAAGTGTTATCATTGCTATCTCTTGATCTGAACTCTTCAAGTTCCTAATGTTGTTTAGATTTGAGCAACATACCTATGGTCTTGCCCTGAATGGTATTCCAATAGATTGCTCCTGAACTCAGCCACAATCAGCCAGCTGGTTTGTTGGTTCAGTGTGATATAATGTCAGACTCCCCTTTGGTCTGGGCTTCCTGCCCTAGTTATTCCCCTGCAGGCTTCAGACTGGTCTAAAGACAAATTGAGATCTCCTCCAGTGGTCACAGCCATGATGTACTTGATTGTTTCTGAACTTGTTCCTTACTCATTACATAGCCTAGGGATCATGACCATTCTTCCTTACCCTGGAATGCCATCTTTAGCTACAGGCTTCCTTTTCAGTCTCCTCTGGATTTACAATCCAGGACAGGATAGTAAGTGAAAGAGCTGCCACTTTGGCACCTGTTCTTGAACCTCATACAAGGTCAACCTTTTCTGTGTGAGTTTAGGATCTCTTCTTGCCCTGGTGCACTCTGTGTTAGAATGCTCTGTGGAGCTGTTTCTGGTTAACCTCAGTCCCCAGTGTCCACAAAACCTTTCTTTTTGTCTCCTTTCTAGACCTGAAATGGAAAAATGATGCAGATTTTTTTCTTTTCTTTTCTTTCTTTTTTGCTTTTGGGAGAGCAGTTGAGGTTAAGTGACTTGCCCAAGGTCACACAGCTAGTTTTTCTGTTAAGTATCTGAGGCTGGATCTGAACTCAGGTCCTCCTGACTCCAGGGCCAGTGCTCTGTTCTCTGCACCACATAGCCACCCACAGATTTTTTTTCGTACATTTCCCGATTAGGACTTAGGATAGTACATTTCCTAGATTTGTGTGGAGAAGCTGTGAGTGGGAACCTAGCCATACTGAAACTCCATTATCTTGGTTCTGCCTTCTGATAAACATTTCAAAATACATAGTGGAATAGAAAAAAAGTCATTATATTTTATATATCTTTAAAATATTTAATATGGTAGTAGCAGAACTACCATGCTTGTCTGATCTTACTTCTGAACTTCCTTCTATTCTATGTATTTTTGTAATTATTATGGATACCAATTATGTTTTGCCTTTTTTCAATCACAATCATTAGTCATTAGTTTGTGTCCTGACTCTTCCCAGATAGAAGCCTTTTCTTGTAAGCAGAGTCAAGAAAAACAAATCAGCACATTGGTCATGACTAAAAAATGCGTGTCTCATTCTATATCTCTAGTCCATTATCTCTCTGCCTAGATGTGGGCAGCATGCTTCATTATCAGTCTTCTTGAGTCATAATTAATTGTTGCATTGACCTAAATTTGAAAGTCTTGCAAATTTGTTTCTTTTCCTATTATTACAGTTAATATGTTCATTTACAACCAAATGTCATGAATATTAAATGTTTTGTGAGTTAGTAGATTTCCTGTTACTCACGTTCCAAGGTAGAAGACCAGTCATCAGGGATGCTGCTGTAGATGGCCTAGGAGATTTTTTCTAACTCTGGTGTTCTGTGCTTTTCATCTGCTTGGGAAAAAACATGCTGCTAATCTTTAATCACTTCTCTAAAGGAAGTGACAAATGGTTCTCTTGATGCTCTCTCTGGTTTTCAGCTTTTTTTTTTATCATTGCTGCCACAGAAATCATAGAATTTCAAGAGTAGAAGGAATCTCGAAAATTGTATTTCCCAACTCGTCCTTGAACAGGAATCCTGTCTCACAAGTTTACTAGCAAGCTGCCACTCATATTCTACAATTATCCCTTCCCCATCTTGACTTTCCCCGCCTCAGGTTGGCATAAGAAATTAAGTGGGAATTTTGGGGGAGTTTTGTGGAAGCCGTAGATAACACTCAAAGGCCAGCAGATGATATAGAAAAATTTAGAAACTCAGAAATGCATAAATATATGTATAGCAATGTATAATATCAACATATTTTATCTTTTAATACTGCAACAATTTAGATTTCTATGGAATAAAGGGAGGGACAAAAATTTTTATGTGGATTTTCCAGATAGTGGGGATGCCATGCCCCCAACCCCTGTGATGTGGAAGGGATAACTGTACTTGAATTTCTCTAGTAATGGGATATTCAGTATTTCTCAGTGAGAAACTTACTATTTCAGACAGCTTTTAATGTTCAGAAGGCTTCTCTTATTAAATCTTCTGTTCTGCAACTCCTCAGTTCTCCTAGTCTCCCATTGTGGGTCAAGCATCACAAGTTGAGTCCTTCTTCCATATAAGAAAGCACTCCAAATATTTCAAGACAGCTACTATGGCTCCTCCAAGTCTTCCCTTCTCCAGAGTAAACATCATTCTATGGAAAGGTGTCCACTTCCTTCATTGCTTGGGTTTCTCTTTGTCTATATTCCATTTTGCTAATGTCCTACCCACAATGTGGCATCCAGAATATAATCCAATACTTCGAATATGGTCTGATTAAAGCAAGTAAAGTGGGAGCATCACAGTGTACTGGGGCCAGTTTAAACCTGTTCATGAGAGTCTATTGTCATAGTGTGAGCATTCACACTTTGGGAATAGCCAACACTGCAAATTTGTGCCCTACTTATTGTTTTGTTGCTTGTGTAGTCTGAAGAAAGTGATGGAGAATGTGTAAATCAGATTGATAGAGAATAAATTATGCAAATTAAACTTAAAAGTTAGTGATGGGTAAACACACATACACATACATATATATATGTATATATATATATATATATTTATGTATTTATTCTGAAGAGTCAGTTGTTGAACATTTACTGGCATATCCTGGGATTATCATCTCCTAAATTCTGGACATTATACTTCTGTTAATGCAATTTAGGATTCCAATGACTGCCAGTCCAGCTTCAACATTCACTGCCTGTGTAATGACACACAAATCACTTAACGTCTTAGCACCTGAGTATACTCATTCATAATATGAGGATCCGAGGCATCTGGATGGCACAGTGAATAGAGTCCAGAAGAGAAAAATTCAAATCCATCCTCAGACACTTACTAGGTTTGTGCCTTGGTCAAGTCACTTAGCCTCTCTTTGCCTCAGTTTCCCCAACTGTAAAATGGGGATCACAATTCCCTTCCAAGGTTGTTGTGAGGATCAAATGAGATAATGTTTGTAAAGTACTTAGCGCAGTACCGGGCATATAGAAAACACTATATAAATGCTAATCTTCTTCTTCTTCTTCATCTTCTTCTTCTTCTTCTTTCTTCTTCTTCTTCTTCATCATCATCATTCATCTCCTTTCATTCTTCCTCCTCTTCCTTCTCCTCCTCCATAGTTTTGTCTTGGGCAAAGTGCTTCAAAATGATTAAAGCCCTTGACCCCTATATGAATGGGAGTTGTTTGTAGGATTATGAAATAATTTTGAGCTTGCATTTAATTTTTTAAAAAGAAAGAAATTAAAAGAGAAAAGAAGAAAGAAAAAGGAAGGGAGGGATAGAAGGAGGAAGAAAGCAAAGAAAAAAGATAAAGAAAAGCAGATCTTTTTTACATAAAACATTTTACTAATCTCATATTTTACAAAAATCCTTTGCCAGAACTTCCTGTTCCCTCTAGGTAGCATCTTATATATCTTCTTCTTTTTCCAACCAATCAATCAACAAGCATGTATTAAGCATTTACTCTGTGATAGGTCTCATGCTAAAGGCTGAGGATAGAAAGACAAAATAAAAAAAAAACCAGTCCTGGACCTCAAAGAATTCTCATTTTAAAAAGGAGGACAACACATGCAAATCAGAACACAGAGAATAAATATGGAGTCAATGAAGTGTGACCTTAGTGGGAATGGCATAATCAGCTGAGGGTACTAGGAAAGACCACGTGGAGAAGGTGCGATTGTATTGAGTTAAAGGAAGCCAGAGGTTGTAAGCATTGGAAGCCGGGAGGGAGAGCATTCCTGGCATGGGGAGCAGTCAGTGAAAAACAATAAAGATGGGAGACGGAGTATTGTGTTTGTGGAATAGCAAGTAAGCCTATGTAGCTAGATCACAGTATGACTGGAAGTGAGTGAAACATAAGACTTGAAGGGTGAACTCTTTGAAAAAATAGTCTACACTTGCTATCTCTACATCTTCTCTTCCCTTCTTTATTAACTGTCTCCCAACTTCACCACACAACTGAAACTATTTTCTGCCAAGTTACCAAGGATCTCTGATTTCCAAATCAGATACTCTTTCATTGGTCCTCATTTTTTCTTGACCCCTCTACACCATTGATCACTCTCTTCTCCTGTTTTCATTATCTTTGCTCCTTCTGAGTCCTTCTCCTTCTTGTTTAACCACTCCTGCTCAGTCCTCTTTGCTCAATCATCACCCACATGCCATCTCCTAGCTGTGGCATACCCCAAAGCTCTGTCCTTGGCCTTCAGGAAACCTATGCCAGTTGTGGACAGTTTTAATTGTTAGGAAGATTTTCTTGATATTGGGCCTAAACTTGTTTCATTGCCATTTCTACCCATTGCTACAGATTCTGTCATTTGGGGTCAAACCAAAACAAATCTGATACTTCCTCCTCATGATCCTTCAAATACTTGAATATTCTCTTCTCTTGGCTGAATCTCCATATTTACTTCAATTGATCCTCAGATAGTACAGATTTAAAGTCCTTCAATCTGGCTTCAGACATATTATAGCTGTGTGTGACCCTGGGCAAGTGAATTTCTATCTGCCTCAGTTTTCTCAACTGTAAAATTGGGATAATAATAGTACCTGTTTTCCAGGCTTGTTGTGTGATTAAAATGAGATATTTTTTCAAAAGCAGTTTCTGAACCATAAAGCACTATTTCATTTCTTCTTCTTCTTCTTCTTCTTCTTCTTCTTCTTCTTCATTATTATTATCCTGTTTGCTCTCCTCTGAAAAATCTAATTTATAAATGTTCTTTTTAAGCTGTAGTCTCCAGAACTGCACACAACATTAAAGAGGAGGTCTAATGAAAGTTGGGTCTGTTTCTGGAAGTCATGATTCCCTTAATGTATTTTACAGTAGCATTAGTTTTTTTTTGGATGCCAAATGACATTGCTAATTCACATTGAACTTGTGGTTCACTAGAACTCCCATATTTTTTTTCCCCAAAACAAGTGGCTTATAACTATTTTCCCCCCATTTTGTACATGTGAACTTGATTTTTTGTACCGAAGTATAAGGCTTTACATTTATCCCTATTGACTTTCATCTTAATGGATTCAACCCAATGCTAGAAATAGACTCTTGTTCTGGCTTGAAGAGCCTTGGTGATCTCAAGGATCCTGTAACTCTGTAGTTTTTTGTGTCTGTCTCTTTTCAATGTGCCTATTGGGACAAACTTATTGGGAAAACGACCTGGGCCTTGATGGCAAAACAGGGTGACTAGGCTCTACATGAGCTCTCCCCCGGGACTAGGTTCCTGCCACCTGATTTACTTGGAGGAGACAGATAAGGACAAAGAGAGAGAGGTACTCACTGCCAACTGTAAGGTAGATATGACACAGTAGAACAGAGCAATTCTGAGTGAGCTGCTGCCTTTCAAACTGGATTGATCCCTGAATGAGATAATGCAAAGAAAGGCTGGGCTTTGGCAAAGAGAAAACAAGCCCAGATAGAACGGAGAAGTTTGATATGTAAAAAGCTTTTGGGCTGGCTTCATTTCTGAGTACCTGGGGGTATATAATTATGTACTCTGAAAATGTTTGGCCGAGGATATGTGGAAGAGACCATAGGTAGGGGAGAGACTTCTTTATGATCACAAGGACACTGGGGAATTGGCAATGGTTGGCCTAGGAGAAGTTTAAATCAAGGCATTAATTAGTTATCGAGAACTTACTGTGTATGGGAAATATATAATGTAGCTATTACCGTGGTAGAACTTAGAGCTTAGAGGTTCTTAGAGACAAGACTTCACTATATCATTAAGCACTTGCATTCGTTCATTTAAGAAGCATTTATTAAGTGCCTACAGTATACCTAGTAACATGCCAAGAGCTGGAAATGCAAAGACAAAACCAAAAACCAGTCCCTGCACTCAAGAAACTTATATTCTACTTAAGGAGTCAGGTGGGATAGAGGGAGTGATGTAGAGATAATAAGTACACATATTCATGAATACAAGCTTTATTCAGAACAACTACAAAGAAAAGCTGGGGACAAATTGCTAATAACTGAGAGGTGATTCAGGAAAGATCTCGTGTAAGAGATAGAACTTGAAGGAAGCTAAGAATTCTAATAGGCAGAAGTGAGAGGGAGGGCATTCCAGGCATAGGAGACAGACTCCTATCTATCTTTCTATCTACCTACCTACCTATCTCTCTCTCTCTCTCTCCCTCCCTCTCTCTCTCTCTCTCTCTCTCTCTCTCTCTCTC